>JAFIDM010012231.1:20467765-20506605 GCA_023159025.1 Thereuonema tuberculata
ACCCGTTGCAGTTAAGATTAGGTTAGTTGTAAGTTAGGCATCGGCAGATTGCAGGATTCACCCGTTGCAGTTTTAAGATTAGGTTAATTGTATGTTAGGCATCGTTAGGTTAGTTGTAGGATACGATTATTAATAAATAATAATGAAATAGGATACGATTAAAACAAAAGATCGTCCTTTATTGTATAAAGGAATGTGTAAGCCAGCATTATCGTAAATAATAAATACAGAATACTCTACATACGACATAGAAATTTCAGCTAAAATGACTGAAACAACCAAATCCGAACTTTTTTAACAGATTTTAATGTTATTTATGTTTCTGAAATATTTTTCTTTGTTTTATTTTTCAGAGAATTTTTTTTATAGAAGCCTTGTCCCTACTATGGAAATTGATATAAACTGACCCTCTGTTAGTATTGTGCCATTTAACCTATTCCAGACTCCCTTACTAAATACTACTATTTTATTAGCTTCATGTACAGTAACATCAGCTCAACACAGACTTATTAATACTAATTTCTCTAATACTAATCAAGGTTTAACCTTAACAATTATTTATTTTAGATCTACATTTTACCATTTCTTTTCGCTGGCCAGATTATTAAAATTAATTTATGTAAGATGCGATACGAAAAGTAATGGTAAAAATTTCATATTTCTTTCGTATAAAATTAGTTTATCAGAAATAATAACTGTTCATTGTAAACTATTTGCTTTAAATCCTTATGAATTTTGTAGAAGGGATTTATCCCTAAAAATTATACCTAAAGGAGATCAGTAAAGAATTTGTAGCTGATCGAAATATTGTTATAAAAATTGATGGAGAATATAGTGAAAAATATCGTATATTAATAGAGGGTGTTTTGTAAATATATGAAATATCGTTTTAATTTTAAATATAGTACATTTATTGATATGTGCGTTTTATTTTCATTTCAAATATTTCCAAATATATTTAGAAGCTAATTTGAGTTAATACAAGTAATAATAATTTCAATGATTGAAGCGGATATTGAAAACAACACCGTCAAGTAGATTAAAAACTTGTAATAAGAATCCACATGCTGAAATTACAATAGGCTGCTAAGGATCCTTAGAATTACACCATTGACGAAAAAATAATACTTTGTTCCTGTTCATTTGAGTGGAGAACGAATAACAATTTGATATGAGATAAATATATGAGATATGAGTCGGATTTAATAAAACTATTTAATCGATTTTAAACCAATAGAAGATTATTGCTAATGAGAAAATCCAGATTCTACATTAATAATTGTCATCTCAATAAATTTCAATTAATCATTTCAAGATGATTCTAACAACATTTTTTCTCTTTTCTCGTAAGTAAAATACTATTTTTAATAATATATTTAAGGAATCGAGGAGTACTAGCGATTACAAAGTTATAATGTGCCTTATGGCTAACATACACCACCATTACAGGGGTTCGCTATAATTTTTTTTACGAAACCAAGTGTTTCCATTCCTGCAGTAGCAAGATGCCCTAACACAGTAGTCTTTATGCAAGATGGAGCTACACTGCACAAATCACTAGGAATTCACAAATTGCTGCACAAATTGCTAGGAATGCGATTGCAGAGTGCTTTCCTTATGATTGTGTAATAAGAAAGCATTATCATTACGGACGGCCTGCACGAGCCCCTGACATCAATCCTTTGACTTTTGGCACTGGAGTTATCTCAAGGATAAGGCCTATCGAGATAGGGTGCACACACTTCAGGACTTGAAAAACGCATTAAGACGTGAGTGTGGGAGACTAAATGATGAATTGCTCTGACATGTTATTGAGAGCGGTATATATTGGTTGCAAATGGTCTCTGAGGATTGGTGAGACCTTTAGCATCTTCTATGACAAACCGTTCTGTTCCACAATTCCGAATTCAAATGAGCCAGAAGATACTGGATAATCGACAGCAGCACCACATGCCCTAGGGTGGTGACTATGTAAACTAGAAACGTTTTCTAATGACTGTGCTCCCCATGATCCATAAGCATAAAATCCAAAGTTTGAGATCGATGCGTCTAATATTTATCAATGTATGATGCTTCAAACAATTCACGTTACTTCTTCGGCAACTGGTGTATATAAAGATATGATAGATTAAAAAATATAGTTGATAAATATAACTATAAATGAAGTTGTACAATCTAAAGCTGCAATAAAATAGGGTAGGAATAGTGATTAGTAAACCAATCACAGTGCTTCGCAACAGCTTCTGAGTCACTTTTACTTTATAACAGACTGCGAAATTCGCGTGCGAGTCTCTTTGCGACTCCATGCTTTCTTACCAATCTCTATTTATATGGAATAACTGTCATTCTTAACTCAAACCTTGTTAATAAATTGAATTCTTATTAATAATTAAAAAAAAAGTTAAGTTGAGAAACTGTGAAAAGATTTAAAAAGGGATGAAAAAACCGAAGAATAAGAATTGCCAATGAGGGGATCGAACCCACGAACTTCATATTATTAGCACGACGCTCTAACCAACTGAGCTAACAGGCCACTTACAATATTTAAGAAATCCTAAAACAGTCGCTTCCTAAGTATCTACTTTAAACAAACTAATTTTTGAGAAAATAAAGTAATATCAAAATGCCAATTCTAAAGGATTACGTAATCAATATATCATAATGTCATAAGTTGAGAAACTGTGAAAAGATTTAAAATTGGAAGAGAAAGTTGAAGAATAAGAATGTCTCATGAAGGATCGAACCCACGACCTTCGCGTTATTAGCATGACGCTGTAACCAACTGAGCATCAGTTAGGTCGTTGCGAAGCATTGCCGTTGCGAAGCATTCTTGGATACATGTCCAAAGACAGATAGACAGTCAAACCGGGGATATAAGGCGACTTTCAGAAGCATGAAATGGAATAAAATGGAAAAATGTAATTTAGGTTTTTTTTGTTAACAGATGATGAAACTTCTCTCAACTACTTAATATCCCAAGCTATTTTACCTTGAATTATAAATATAAGAAATCAGTCCATTTGTGATATGTTTTATTATGAATGTGAAAACAATAAAAAAAGCCTCTTTAGAAATGAAGCAAAATAAAATGAACATCTTAGAATAAATGTTTTACCATTTCGGTGTAAATAGCCTTAGA
The DNA here is from genome assembly GCA_023159025.1 of Thereuonema tuberculata. Lineage (NCBI taxonomy): Eukaryota > Metazoa > Arthropoda > Chilopoda > Scutigeromorpha > Scutigeridae > Thereuonema > Thereuonema tuberculata. The sequence goes on from JAFIDM010012231.1 coordinate 20,470,905, forward strand.
TTTCGGTTTTTATACTGTATTTTTTTTGTCTGTAACAGGAGTAAGTTCTCAGTTTTACAGTGTGTGTTAAATTTGTAAATTTCAAAATCTGTATCTTAATTTGAAGATTCCATTATTTATGTAATTGCGAGTGTACCTTTTATCTATAAGCATAAAAGAAAGTAAAATAACAAATAATAAGTTGTAATAAAGTCCAATTCAAAAAGTCTTTACAGTAAAGTCTTCTGAAAAAGTTCAAGAAGAGTTTTATATATATTTTTTTTTCACACAAGATCATCAAAAGCGAAAAAAATGTGCCGAATATTTTGAAAACAAAAATATTCCTTATCTGCTTCATCGACTTAAAATAATCTGTAATTTGCCATCCGAAAAAGCAGACACACAATGTCACGGTTTTTTTCAGCTCTTTGTTTATTTTTATTCCTCCATTTCCACCATCTTTGTTTTCCTATTTTTTTTTCTCGTAGTTTGTTTCAATTTCTCTTCTTTTATTCTTTTTTTTCTTGTTGCCATTATTTTTTTTCTCTGTGATTCTTGGTTTCGTCCTGTTCTTGTAACATTGTTTTCCGCAGCTTTGTATCCTTTCCCTTTTCAATTTGTTGTTGTCACGACTTTCGTCGTTTTGCTGCGTTATCTGTTTTTAAATAATACATATAGATATCGGAGCTGTCGAGCAATGAAGATGTTTATTTTTTAGTCTTCCTTCTGTCTATATCTATGATTTTTATTTTATTGTAAGAATTTATGAGGATCAATGTAATAGGAAGTTAGGAGGAGACCCCCCCCTCCCCTGTGTTGTGGACTGGAGTTAAGGGATTAATTTTAAAAGGAAAAAACTTTATTTTGTGCTGTGATTTTTATTTATTTGACAGATCGTAACTATTCGATAGCGTCCAGGTAAATGGCATAACAATATGTTTTCTTATAACTGTGGAAAATTTCCTATGGCGAGTGGATTCTGCCCCATCGAGAAGCTGCCGTGTACCATAGCGGAGTTTACCAGGAAACAGGTGTTGAGGGACTTATGTGAGTGTTTTGGGGAACTGTTAATTTTCTCTGAGTGTTGTTAGTGACTTGAAGCTTTGTCAATTGGGATCCCAATTCTTCGCTGCCGATCACAAACTACTGACATTAAGTGATGTTTCTTTTGGTAGAAAACTTGCGACAAACGTCAATTTCATTTTTGTGTTTTGTTTTTAATTTATCCAAGCCCTGCCTTTATTTCCAACACTATAAAGAAGAAGGAAGAAGGAAAGTAAAAGACGTTAATTGAACTTTCCGCGAGTTAGTGTCTGTATGTGATTTTGAGCTTTAATAATGCCTTCCCCTTAATTCCCTTTTTTTTTATTATTCATCTTATCTTTTTGCATCATTAAATCCGTGTCGTTTTGTTTACATTTTATTCTTGTTTTTGGTATTTTCTTTCTTTCATTTAATTTTTTGTTTATTATTTTTCCTTGTCCCAGCGACAAAGTGGTAGCAGAGATTTTTTTTTCTTTTATTATTTATCGAGAAAAATTATAGTTAGTACTTCATTTTCTTGGTGACAACAATTAAGGTAGTATTCTACAAGGATCTAATCTTTCAAAAAAAATACAAGCTAATATATTGAATTCTTTCGTCACAAATTATTTTATTATAATGTTGCACATAACGAAAACTAAACTTAAAAAGATTCGTTTAGCATTTAGCTTAACGAAAATAAACATGAAACAATTTTTACCTGGACAAGGAGGTTGACGAATCTTTTTTTATTTCGTTCGCCTGGTCTGGTAGGATACATCTCATGTAAATATTGTATTTACAAATTCAAAAAAGATAAAACTTAAAACAAAAATGCTTTAATACTAGCTATCATGCTGCTAATTGTTTTAAGTTCCAACAGTTAACAGCACTTCTTAAAGTTCGGTAATTCTGTATCTTTAAACTTGCACGCAATAAAATGTTAAAATTTTGGGTATTATTGCTTTTCTTACCCTGGAGAATCTGAACAATTTCTATCAGGTCCCCCTCTGTCGTGTTTTGGCTCACAACGTTTGACTCCTCCCAAAGGTCACATTTCAAAGAATGCAAATAACACACAAGGTATTTTTATTATTATTTTCATTACAATTACTAATTTTTTCCCAGACTTACTATGTTTTCAAAACCCTCATGCAGGTGCAGCATTTATTTGAAATTTAGATTAATAATACTAGTCTAAACATGAAATAAATTTAATTAAATATAAATTTTTTAATATCAATTTAACATTTTTGAAAAATATTGTAGTATTACAAATTTCCCTCTATTTTTACAGATTTCTATTTTTTGTGTATTTTTCAGAATTAAAATCAAATTAAAGTATTATTGACAAATGAGAAATTATTCAACGATTGATCAAAAGGTTCTATTTTTTTCTTTTTTTTCCCAGATTTATTTTTATTATTATTATTATATCGAAAAAGTTTGAAACCACAGGTTTCCCCAGCTAAGACAATATGGCGCGTCAAGGACCAAATCACATATTGCCAAGCGTAAAAAAAAAAAAAAAAAGGTTTGGATGAATAGTTAGGGATGTGGGCTTGGGTCTATAAATTTCCTAACTATGCGTGTTTTATGTTGAGTACCACAGCCTTCTGGAGTTGTATATAAGTATTTTTATGAAGTCCTAGTGTGCTGAGGCTGTGATGCAATGTGTGAGGCACCAAACCAGTGGCGGACAGGACGATATGTACTCGATCTGGCCTCCACTGCTTCTGGAGCTTCGTGTGGTAGGTCGTGTGCGTGAGTTTTCTGCATTTTCTTGCTGATAGGCACTGCAATATCAATGAGATAGGCTTGTTTGTTAACCTTATCAACAAGTGTGATGTCAGGTCTGTTGTGATGTATAGTTTTGTCTGTGAGAATGGGGCGGTCCCAGTACAGCTTATGTGAGGGTGACTCTTGTACACTTTGTGGTGTGTACTTGTAGTAAGGGACCGTGTTCTTAATAAGTGAGTATTTGTCTGCTAGCTGTTGATGAAAGATCGATGCTATCTGATTTTGTCGGTGGAGGTAGTCTGTTTGGGACAGAAGGAGACAGCCTGATATTATGTGGTCGATCTTCTCATTGCTAGAAACATAAATTTTTAATACCAATTTATCATTTTTGAAAAATAGTTAAATAAATTTCTTTCTATTTATACAGATTTCTACATTAATGTTTTTGGTTATTTATTTTTCAGTATTAAAATCAAATTAAATTATTATTGACAAATGAGATCTTATTCAATATAGTTATTACAATAATGAAAATACCAATAATGATCAAAACAAAACTAAGTTCTGCACCATCCACATCTTATCATAGAACGAGATGAACATTGATTGCAAGCTATGTTATGCTCATACAGTGAAGGCAAAATTCCCTTGTAGTTGCAGCAAAAGGCGGATCCAAATAATTTCCGAGTGCTGCTTTATTCCACGCACAGCGATGTTGAAAAGGAAACCGTTGAGATTCAAATTGATTATATAACAACGACAATACTTTCAAGAGGTTGTTCCGCTGAAAGAGCTTGTCTCGTTGGAATTCCATCTTGCGTGATTTTTCACCTGGATATCTGCGCATCGATTTGAATAGGCGTAGGAAAAATACATCATTTGGCTGTATTTCGGACTTTCGGAGTTGGAAAGATCTCAGTTGTGATTTTTTCAGGCTCCATTCCAGCTTCTTGCAAAACCCTCTTCAACGTCTGGCGCTTGACCTTGAGAACGCCATATGAATCAAGAATTAGTAGACTTTTAGCAGCTTTAATTTCAACCAGACAGTATTTCAGAACTCTTCGAATATTTCGTTAGTCATTTTGCTTGATTTGTTATATTTTACATATAAGTTTTCAGCCGTGAACATCGCTTTCCATACATTACCGATAGCTCCATTAGGCTCTTCAAAAATGACGAACAAGCAGTTAGCCAATTCACCACCCACAGAAGATAGAGGAATAATAGTGTAGGAGTGAGTTAGCGCAATTATTGAGTCAGCGACCGCGACAATATCTATTGTACCTCACATAGTAAGAGAGTGCTTTTTGCGGAACTCTTTCAAAACCAGATTGGTCGGCATTTGTAACATATTTGTGACAGGATATCCTTATTTAACTTATTAAATCTTTAAATTCTATTATGATCTTGTCTAAACTGATTTATTTTGTTTGTTCTTGGTATAGACAAATTTTGTAATTTTCCAGTATATGGTTTTATGGGTCAGGGAAAAAGTTCGAGACTTTTTTTTAGTAAAATTCAACTAGTTTTCTGATAGTGTGAAAATGAATTTATTTAAATCAAATATGGGATATTATTATCGACAGTGTTTCCACATTTTTCGGGTAGAGCCATGAAGCCATCGGTGAAGAAATTCTGTAGTTTCCGGTTGAAAAACTGAATCAAGTGGTTTTCACAGGCTTCTTTCTTCACAGAAAGCAGTTTTTTTCCATTGAGAGAGTTGTGCAGAGATCGGAACAAGTCATAGTCAGAGGGGTGCTATGTCTGGACTACACGGTGGATGTATCAAAACTTCCCAACCGAGCGAGAGCAATTTTTGACAGGGGCATCAAAGAAGTATGTGGTCGGGTGTTGTCATGATGGAAGACAATACCTTTCCTGTTAGTCAATTCGGCAGTTTTGTTTCAATTGCCTGGCGTAATCTCTATAGTTGTGCACAGTAGAGTCGAGAATCGATCGTCTGACCAACCGGAAGTAGCTCATGATGGACGATTCCCTTCCAATTCCACCATCCACACACCATCACTTATTTTGGCGTCAATCCTGGCTTCGCGAACGCTTGTGATGGCTCACCACCCTTGTCGAACTTTTACGCTTCCGATTGTCGTACAAGATGCATTTTTCATCATCGGTTAGGACACCTTTTAGAAATGGCTTGCTTTCATTGTGTTTAACCAGCGCATCGCAGATGTTAATTCGGTCTATCATGCTTTTCTTGCTCAACTCATGAGGACCCCAGACATCGAGCTGCTATTTTGTAGCCAGCTTTCTGTAAATGGTTCAAAACAGTTTAGTGGTCAATGCCTAGCTCCATACGAATATCGATACTGACGATATGCTTTTCTCGTTGGACTTTTTCAAGAATTTCATTAGCTTTTTCAGTGAGTTGACGACCAGACCGTGCCGCATCTTTCACATCCAAATTACCAGAAAGAAAGCGAGCGAACCATTTCCGCACATCAGATTTTGATAAATTAACTTCACCGTATACAGCATAAATTTTTTTCATAAGCCTGCGCAGTGTTCTTCCCTTTGTCGTAATAACATTACAAAGTATAGCAAAACTTTTTATTACTTTTCACCATTTTCAAACGTAAACAACTTTCCAACCACTGCACCAATTTCGATGTTTATACACGCAAAGTAACGCTCGAAGCGTCACTTTTCCAACGAGCATTTAGTGGTGTTGCTGCGATCTGTATTTCGGGCGTTATTTGCAATTGATCCCATCTATCGGGAAAAATGCCACGAACTTTTTCCGTGACCCAAATATTTTTTGAGATTCAAAAGCCAAGTAATGCAAAATGATCAAATTTCGAAATTATTTAGTCTTCAATTTTTTTTCATGTTCCCGAATAATATCAATCATGTCATCATCACTTATGATAACTTATGATCCGTTTTCGTCTTAACTGTCAACCTCCTTCGTCTACATAGTGATTAAATCTTTAGATTTATCTTTGCTCCGTGATCCATGTAAATCTTTTTTTTTCACTGAGGCGAAACTACATTGTTGAAATTTTGTTTTGATGTAGTTTCTCTCCTTGCTTCAGTGGCAATAGCCAATAATCAACTAAACGTTTCATTTCCTCGAATGGGATTTCATTAAATGTTAGAAAATTTACACTTTGGTAATAGAATGAAAATGCGAATTTCTATCTCACAAAACGTATATTTAATCACATGAGGTTGTTGCGTAATTTTACTTATGTTTTGAATGTTTTCTGTTGAAGTATCATTCAAGAAAGTGTACTATATTTAATAAAAAGTCTTACATGAACGTTTAATAAATATATTAAAATGTTAAATATATCTGTAAAATAATCATCATCATCATTCAGCCTTTATCAGTCCACTGCTGAACGAAGGCCTCCCCCATACATCTCCATCTTTTACGTTCACAAGCTTCACTTCTCCATCTCTTTCCCGCAAACTTCTCCATCTCATTCTTCCGTCTGCCCTTTGGTCTTCCTCTTTTCCTTTGACCTGTGGAGGGTTTCCAAAACGTGGTTAGGCTTGTCCAGTTTTCCCTAGTCTTTCTGGCCAGGTGTCCTACACCACCTCCACTTTGATTTCTTTAGACATATAAGTGCGTCCGCTATCTGGGTTTGTTGTCTGATCCACGTGTTTTTCTTCCTGTCTCTCAATGTTATATTTAACATGTTTCTTTCCATTCGTCTCTGAGAAACCTTAATCTTATTTTCTTGGTTTTTAGTTATTGTCGATGTTTCCTCGGCATATCTTAACACAGGTAGGATACACTGGTTGTAGGCTTGTCTTTTTAGGTTTATAGATATGTCTACTTTAAAAATATACCCCATTTTTCTTGAAAGCCACCCATGAAAGTTGAATTTTTCTTTTGATTTACTTTTCCATCCCTACATTAATCTGCAATATTTGTCCTAGGTAATTAAATGTTTCTATAATTTCGATATCTTGATTTTCCAACTGAATATTCCTTGGTTCTACAAATTTGTTGAATATTAACTTAGTTTTTTCTTTATTAATTTTTAATACTATGAATTTGCTTTCTTGGTTTATATCTATTAACATTTTCTCAAGCTGCTGGGATCTCTTGATATAATTACTATGTCATCTGCATATCTTAGATGGGAATTCCTCTTTTGATTTATTTTAATACCTTCCCTTTCCAGTATATTCTATTGAAAATCAGATCAAGTGCAGCAGTAAACAACTTTGGGGATAGGAGTCGCCTTGTCTGATTCCCTTTTCTAGGTGTATGGTTCCGCTAATTTCATTTAGAGTACAAGTTGCTCTTGCCTTGTTGTAAATACTTTGGATCAAATCAATGTATGTTCTCTCTATTTCTAGTTTGGACAAGCATTCCACTACTGCCTCGGTCTTGATGGAATCAAAGGTTTTTTCATAGTCAATAAAAGCTAAGCAGAGAGGTCTTTGGAATTCCGTTCGTTTTTTTTATAATTTGTCTTAATGTATGTCCAAGGTCTATTGTATTGTATCCCTCCTTGAAGCCCGCTTGTTCTATTGGTTTGTCTTTGTCTGATGATAAGTCTGATGGTAATTATTTTGGTAAAAATCTTGTAGAAATTGGAAAGTAGACGTATTGGTCTGTAATAGATTGTATAGAGAGGCCAAAATTCCATTAGTTTATCTCCTCCCATTTTTATTGTTTCTATTTCTATTTGATCCTCTACGGGACTTTTTCCATTTTTCGTATCTATTAGAGCTGTTTTGATTTCTGATATTGTAATCATTGGTACTTCTTCTTGTCCTGATTATTTTCGTATAATCTTTGTATAATTCTGAGTAAAATTCTTGTGCCCTTCTTACTACTTTCTTTGTATTCCTGGTTATTGTTCCATCTTTTTCAGCTATGGCTAGTATTTCATTTATCTCATCTCTTTTAAGACTCTTCATGCTTGAATTATTTTCAATAGTTTTCCTGATAATATTTGTATTATAAGTTCTTATTTCATTCCTCATTTTGTTTTTGATATTTTTTACATGGTTCAGTATATTCTATTCTGGACCTGTCATTTATATCTTTCTTAAACTCTATTCTTTTCTTTAGTAAATCTAATATATTTTGAGATAATTTATTTGTCTTCGTTCGTTTTTCATTTTTTGTTTTTCTTCTTTTGCTTTCGACAGTGTATCTGTTATATGTTTATTTAGACCTTCTATATCCTCTCGGGGTGTTTCCATGATTGTTTTGTTTATTTCAAGTTCAAGTTTTGCTCTGTTGATTTCTCAGCATGAGGGTATTTTCTTCTTATTTATGAGCTTAAGCCTTTCCCAGTGAGTGTTTATCACCACTCTTGATTTTACCAGTCTATGGTCGCTGCCTGTGTTAAAACTATTTAATACTGTGATGTCTTTAATTATCTTTATATATTATTTCTCAAAGGTGTTTTAGTGTCGGTAGCTAAATAGCTACCGTAATACCATAGCTTCTTTAATACTTCCTCAAAATCAATGATTTAGACATCATTTTGAAGATCATGTTTCCCGCTAATGACGAAAAATAAACAAAATGTTTAAAATTAATGATTTCGTTGAAAAATTTTATTTTAAAAACTATTTAAAAAAAATCTAGACACGCTTTAACACAAGCTACTTATCTTTCGAAAACATTTCAAATAATGGAATAGCGCCGTAAACTTCAAATATATCCTCTTTTGAATAAAAATGCACTTTAAAATGATATTTCATAGTTGATTTAATAAGAACAGATAAAAAAAACAAAAAAAGATTTATATTCTAATAAAAAGAAACGATTTATTTCAATAAAAAACATAAAAATTTATCAACTTCTCATATATTATTTAAAGCGTGTTTTTTTTTATTTTATTTTATTTTACTTAATACTTCATCAAAATTAATGATTGAGATATCATTTTGAAAATTACGTTCACCCCTAAAGATGAAAAATAAAAAATTGTTTAAAATTAATGTTTTTGTTAAAAAAATTATTTTAAAAATCTTTTTTTAAAAATGTAGAAGGCGGAATTTATTATTTATTCAATAAATGAACAGATTTATTGACAATCTGTTCATTTTTATATTTCCACATTATCATTCGGTGACGGATCAAGATACCATGCGAATTATTCGCACGGGTCAACCTTTTTATAAAAATAAGAAGGCGCCATCTATTGACAATGTGTTTAACTAACATCGACAAACAGCTGTTGGATTTGCTTATTATTTCTCAAAGGTGGCTTTTTGTTTCGAATTGTTCGCACGGGTCAACTAGTATGTTTTTTATTACTTAATATATAGTCAATAATAATAATATAGTTACCGATTTGTCTAAAATTTGATTTTCAATTTTTTATATTTTTATTGACAACAAATCCAATTCCAATAGTTCTCTGTGTGGTTTCCATTATGATAAAGTTGTAGAACTTGTGACCGCTTTTCAAAGTTTTCAGCCCTTACGGAAAATGCTGCATTTCTATCGGTATAAGATCATTCGTGTGCAATAATTAAAACCTACAGAATACGCTAAGCTCTTGACTTCCGTGCTAACATTTCTTTCCCAAATGGATATCAACAATGATTGCCCTTGGAACTTATTGTTGGAAGATGAGGCTAATTTTTATCTGAATGTGTCAGTCAACACTCAAAACTGCCGAATCTGGGCATGTGAACGTCCCTCAGTGATTCATCAAGTGCCACTGCATTCTCCAAAAGTAACTGTATGGTGGTGATTCACGGCAGAGCTCAAATTAGGACCACACATTTTGAGACTGTGACTCCTACATGTTCTGTTATCTGTACCATTAATAGAGAGAGATATCTGCAAATGCTGTAAACGTTTATCAATCCTGAATTGCAACAAAGACAATGCTCACACTCGATGTGTTATATGCAAGATGGAGCACGACCTCATATTGTTCGTCAGTACAGAACCAGTTACGCCAGCATTTCGGGAATGAGAGGGTTATCAGTCAATATACTCCGATGGAATGGCCGGATATCACCGGATATCACCCCTTGTGACTTTTGGATTTGGGAGTCCTGATATCCGTTGTGTATACTGATGGCGTTAAAAACCTGCATTCGTTGAAAGATAATATACGACGGGTTCCAAGCATCCAAACTGACACTTTATGTGCAGCAGTAGAGAACACTACACACCGGATGCAATATGTTGTACAGAAGAAAGGTCGACACATTGAAAATTGAGGACCCAATTTTTTTAATTAATGTCGGTAATGTTGATAACAGATTGTTAACAAACAATTGATGATTAAAGATTGTTGTGTTGTTTCATAACGTTTTCTGTGAGTCTTAAACTCCATTCATTATATATGTTCATAAACTTTTATAATCCTTTTTGCGTGCGTTCATTGCAATTATTCACTAATTTACTGTAGAATGGCTAGAGAGTACAGCGTGGCCAATGGACGTCATCTTTTTTATTGGCTAACGCTTCCGCCGCCATGTTTTTCCCAACTGGAGCACAAGTTGATATCAGCCACAGAAAGAATTTTCACATTTTCACTATTTTTTTTTTATTTATAATTGCTGTACTGCCTTTGATTGTATTTAATGTGAATTATAGAAACACACAAACATTTTTCTTTCCATTTTGCACCCTAAAAAATCACAAAAATACACATATTTTTTTTCATAAAAACAAGAATTTAAGTTGTTACCAATCCAAAAAAGACATCTTTTAATCCTTTTTTTTATTTTTGCAAAAATTAAATATAAAATATGAGACATAAAATAACAATCAATTTAAGAAAAAAATAAAACAAGCCTTAAATTTTATGAGCAAAGCCTTTTATTTTTTATTTATTTTTGTATCATTCATATTTCTTTTATTGACACCAGTACAAAATACTATCAGCTATTATCAGTTATTTGTTATATAAAGACAATAAATAAGTAAATATCTCTTTGATATTATTGAATTTTAATAGGGGAAATGGTGGAAATAAATAAATATATAAAGTCCTAGAAAAGCGGATTTCATAAAAAAAATTAATCATTTACTATAAAATAACCTAAATAGATTCTTTATAAAATAAGTTAACATAAAACAAGTATCTAAAAATATATATGCAACAATGAACAAAAAAAAAAGATTTATATAAACTACATATACAACGATAAACAAGCAATAGATTTATTAAATATAACTTCAAGATAATAATCCTCTAAAAATTCTTTACTCAATAATAATAATCTGATCAATTATTCTTCATCAGGTCGAAAAATGAAGAAATAACTATTTATTTCCTTGAACATAAAACCAGCAAATTTTAAATTACAATTCCAAATTACAATTGATAAAAGTTAAATTTGATATATTACACTTTTATAATATAATTCAATTATTAAAATGATAAACAAAAAACATGAGATTACAAATAAGCCAATTGTTAAATGACAAATAAGAAACATTATTGTTTGTTTTATGTTCGAAGATAATAACTCATAGTATTTTGTACAGGTGTCAATAAAAGAAATATGAATGACATACAAAAAAAAAACATAAAAAAAATAAGAGGCTTTGCTCACAAAATTTGAGGCTTTTTTTATTTTTTTCTTAAATTGATTTTTATTTTAAGTCTCATATTTTTTATTTAATTTTTCCAAAACAAAGGATTAAAAGACTTTTGATATATTTTCAGGTATTTTTTTTAGTAAATGATTAAATTTTTTTTTGAAATCCGTTTTTTTAGGACTTTATATCCCTTTATTTATTTCAACCATTTTCCCTATTAAAATTCAACAATATCAAAGAGATATTTACTTTATTTTCTTTTCTTTATATAACAATTAACTGATAATAACTGATAGTATTTTGTACTGGTGTCAATAATAGAAAAGAATGCCACATACAAAAAAAAAATAGAAAAATAAGAGGCTTTGCTCACAACATTTAAGGCTTGCTTTATTTTTTTCTTAAATTGGTTGTTATTTTATGCTAAAACTTTTTATGTAATTTTATGCTAAAACTTTTTATGTAATTTTTGCAAAAAAAAAAAAGATTACAAGTTATGTTTTTTTGGATTGATAACAACTTAAATTCTTGTTTTTACGAAAAAAATATATGTATAATTTAGTGATTTTTTTAGGGCGCAAAATAGAAAAAAATTGTTTGTTTTTTTTTATTTTACATTAAATACAATAAAAGGCAGCAGAACAATTGGAAGTCAAAAAAGTTAAGTTAAAATGTGAAAATTCCTTCTGAGCTTATATAATCTTGTTTTCAGTTGGGAAAAAATGGCGGACACCGGTGGTTGGCCACACTGTACTTTCAAGCCATTGTAATTTACTGGTTCCGACAGTGCCAAATTTTCTCCTATCGGCAACTTTTGGCCCTAATATTTTTTTTTTGCAGAGTTCTTCTCCCCATGCCCTCAATACACTATACTTGAATTTTAGTTTCATTCCGTTGATTAGTTTTCGCTGCGGATGCCTTCGAATAGGGAAAGTTATTTTATGGCCACCTTATATAATGTAACACTTAACTGTTTAATAAAGATGTAAATGTTAATGTACTAAAATCTTAATGTTCCAATGTCTCTTCATGTTGTAATTTAAATTTCGACAGCATTTTCTACTATAATTCAACTGCATTCCCAAATGCAAATATTGGGAATGCATGTGAATGCGTTAACGCGTCTTACAAATAACTGAGTCATTACTTTTATCATATCAACTGTAATTCCATAAAATAACAAAAACTATTTTATAAAAACATTGCTTTCAAGATTTATTCTGATTATATTAAAAATTTATTTATACATTTAGCAGTTAAAATGAAAATAAAAATTAATACTGATATTTAGAAGGGATGTGACCATAATGTAAAGTTATATATATTTCCTAAATATTTTTATATATTCATTCTCCGTTTTGCTAATACTTTCAAAATTCATTAGAAATTTCAGTTTTAACAGCAGATCCTTCATATGCAGATCGACTTCAGGATGTTTGTCCCATCGAAATCAATCCCACAAATAAACCAACATGTCCAGAATGTCCAACGCCGCAGCCAAATTTAGGTATGTTCATACTACAGATTGGTAAATGTAAACTGCTTTGTTTAAAATATTGATGTTTAGAACTTAGAAATTCTATCACATATCCATCAAACTGTTTCCTGTCAATTTTATTACATAAATATTTTGTTACATGAAGAGCGAAATACTTCTGTAATAAAATTAACAGAATGCTGTAAAAGCTCCTGAAGATTCACCAGAGTGTGTCCCACTCTTGTTCTGTTGGGTTGAAATTGGGAAATCGAGGTAGCCACTCTAAGCGCCTGAAATCCTTTGTTTCTATATTATCTTTCATTAGCGCAGCTTTGTGATGTGTCTGTGGTCATCTACTAATACGAAGTCATATCCTATGCACCCCAGAATACGCAACCATATTAGTGCAAAACGACATCGCCTTAAGGCAAACATATTCGTGCAGAATGACATCGCCGTATATCTGACCTGTAAGGGTACCCAGTTCGACCACATGGAGGGGAGTAGGTGAAACCAAAAAAAATGTCATCCACATTATGATATCATATCCGACTTAATGATCTAGTTCGAGCAGACAAGTGAGAGGTTCTCGATAGAACGATATAACTGGAATCACTTTGCGGAATAAATCTGGGCTCATTCTTAAGGAAAACAACCCAATGGTCCCCTGAAGAAGAACTACATTCTGTGAACCATTACCAGATCATTACAAATTATAATTCTCTGTACCATTCTAAGTACCATTAAAACTTCGTCCAGTTTTAAAATGAATCCAAAGCATTATAATAGATGATATCTAACGGATCATTATTTGTATTTTATTGTTATTTTTCCAAATGTATGCATAACGAATTTAGAGGAGGAATAATAGAATTTCTTCTCCCCCATTAATGTCCTGAAGAATCTTTCGCAGAAAGAAAGAAAGAATTTTGTAGACGAAATATCAAGGAGTGTTAAATTTTTACAGAAGATTATAGTGTATGTATTCGATTCTATGGCTTTAATCAATTTGAAAGTTAAAGGAGTGGTTTCATTTTTTCCAAAAAAAATTGTTATAATTAATTACTGGAAATAATAAATGTCAAGCAATGAATAGTAAATACAATATATCCCATTTCTTGATTATTTTCTGCAAGGAACCTTCTCAAAGCAAATTTGCTTCATACTGGAAAATATAAAATGTTTGTTTTGCAGGTTATATCACTGTGCTATAGCATATCTTTCTTTTAACAATATATTTTATACAAACATATATCGTAACCAACATCCACAGTGCACGAAGTACCAATATACAAATACCTTTGCTGACAATTTTATTATTAAATTAAAATTTAATATTTTTAACCTTACATTCCTTACTGCTTATTATTATAACTAGGGGGAAAAAAGAAAACATATATTATCTTTATCTTAAAGAAAGAAGAAAACAAAGAAAGAAAGCTAAGAAAATTAAAAGAACAGAACCATAAAAAAAATGAAAATGGAATTTAAAAGAAAATGAAAAACAAAACAAAAAGCTTTCTCTTCAGCAGAATCGAACTCGAAACTCCTTAGAACTCCAATCCGCCATCCTGAACGATTCAGCAATGAATAATTTCTATTACAGATCTCGAAAAAAATGTCACTGGATGTAAAGAAAAGCTTTCTTTACTCCCCAAAGTAAAAAGCTAGTCCTACACATTAAAATGTTTCAATTAATTTGAATTAATGAAGATAAATTTACAAATTATTTGCAAATAAGATTTACATCAGAATCTGAAACAGTAAGTTATACACAGATGTAATTACGTTGCATTATCAGGTGATGATATTGCAAAATATTTTTCATTCTGCATTGCACTCTTATTCTAACATATACTTTTCTTTTTTTTATTTATTGAAGTTTTGCAGCTTTAAATTTTGAAGTTTTTATCAATAAGTAGTATTTTATTAAACATATTTTTATAATATTGTTACCAGGGGAATGGGCGATCTTCCCTTCTAGGGAAGATCTTCTCGGGAATCGACTCGTCTGACCCTGCTTCGCTATTAAGAATTGACTATTCCAGAGACGAGAAGGAGGCGTTAAGCAGCCTTAAATATAGATGCAGAGTCAGGTTGGGCAGAGTTAGGAAGCAGAAGCAGAAGAAGAAGATGAAGGGCTGCAGCAAGGAGTTTCTCTAGCCGAAGAAATAATCTAGTCAGTTCCTAGCCGACAACCGCAGCCAGTCACGCAGTCTTCGAGCGAAGAACAGTTCGCCTTTGCGGCTAGCAGCCGCCAACAGTGAATCCTTCAACCATGAGAGCCGTGAAGTTATACGGATTATTGGCAACCGCCAACAGTGAATCTCCAGCCAAAAGAAGAGTTAATCTCCATTGCAAGCAGATGTTACAAGTGAGAAGCCAGCCAGAGAAATTAGAAGTCAGCCGAAGCAGCCGACCAAATCGCCTCCGTCCCCGGCAGAAACAATCCTGTTTCCGGACTTGGCAAACCGCCTTCACCGGAGAGAAGAACAACTTAACATAGACATCCTCGTTGCAGACGACATATCGAAAAGCGATCCTAGTGTTTAATTGTTGCCCCCAGATAGTGGAAGCAAGCCAACTTCCGTGTCTGAAACGCAAGAACTACTAACACCTGAACAATTTGGACTTAGAACTCCTTGAACAAAATTTCAGGCAGCAATATTACAGAAATTTAACTAAAATGAGTTAAGGTTTACGATTAAAAACAAACAATTTAATACAAGGGATGATCAGAAACAAAGGTTACAACGCCTGAAGTCAAACATATACATTTTGTTTCATGCAAGCAATACAATCGACTGATAGTACATACGTTAGGTTCTTTTTCAACATAGTCACTATCGGTGGGATGAGTTTGAATATTCCCTCCTGGTAAAAATCCTGTCATTGCGTGTTCAGCCATGTTGTCGCAAAGTGTTTCATCTCCTCCTCTGAAGCGAATCGTGCTAGGTGCTCCTAGGTAATCTTAGTGTGGAAACAGGTGAAAGTCACTGGGAGCGAGGTCCGGGATGTAGACAGGATGGCCGATGATGTCCCAGCGAAACTGCTTCAACAGCATGGTGGTCTTCTGGGCTGTGTGAGATGGCGCGTTGTCATGAAGGAAGATGACTCCCTCTCTGAAAAGTGCTGTTTCTGAAGTTCTGATTGCTTCATACATTCGTGTCAAGGTCTTGCAGTATCGGTCAGCGGTCACTCAGTGCCCTCTTTCCAAAACCTCCACTAGTATGACACATGCGCTGTCCGAAAACACAATGGCCGTCACCTTCCCGGCAGATAGCATCACCTTAAACTTCTTTGTCTTTAGAGAGGAGGGGTGTTTCCATTCCATTGACGACTGCTTACTGCTCGGGATATAGTGGTGTATCAAAGTTTCATCACCCGTGACAATGTGGTGAAGAAAACTTCCCTTCCGTAGAAAACCGTTGCAAAAGTGGCAGACTTGCCCCCATTCGCTTCTCTTTGTGTTGGTTTGACAGATTTCGTGGAAAACATCGGGAACAAACTTTCAAGGACTGCGGATGTCACGAACACTTCCGAACAACATTTACAATTCTACCGTCACATCCTCTAACGTGATTCTCCTGTTGTCCTGCTCCTCCATGCGAGCTGTGTTCAAATCTGTTGTTGACGTGCTGTGTCGGTCACTGCAATCCTCTTCGGTTACGTTTTATCTATCGTTTTCTCTATCACAAACTTTCGACACCATTCTGAGACATGCTGACGAGACATTACAGTCTCTCTGTAAATCTCTTACAGCCACCGTTGAATTTCAGCCGCAATTGCATGCTGAACCATAGAAATCGAATAACAGCGCGGATTTCTTCGCGAGACCTGTTTTCCAAACGAGTCGCAATTTATGTTTATTGTCCGACCACCAGCAGATAAGACTTGGCCACGCCTACGTCACGTGGTACGCGACGGTTCTATAAATCCATTTGAGGGGTGTTATTTTCTAGTGCAAATTTCAGTGCAAATCGTTTCTTGTTTATAACAGAGGAATTGATGATATGAAATACGACTTATATATCTTCTTTTCTTATATATATATAGTAATAATTATATTAAATATTAACCGTAGCAATGTAGAAAACTGATTTGCTGTTTAAGAACTGTTATATTTATGCTGTTTCTTATTTATTTAAATTTTAAAAAAATTAGGACCATTGGCATTGGCACTTTTACTAAATATAGAAATAGATTGACCAATAAAAGTAATAATAATAATGTTGCCATCCTACTTCTATTTTTAGTAAAAGTGCGAATATCAATGGTCTTAATTTGTATATTTATAAGTGTTCTAAGGAATTTAACGGGGATTGTTTTGTAAACAAGTTGTTTTTTTTAACTGTCTCTCAATTTAATTAATTAATTCATGTTAAATAAAACATTATTGCCATTAAGTGCATATATTTGTTACTTACATTAATTAATATAATTTTATACAATTATGATTTTTCATAATTTAAATAAATAAGAAACAGTATAAATATAAACAGAAAATCAGTTTTCTACATCGTTATGGTTAAAATTTAAAATAATTATTATATATATAAAAAAGTAGATATATAAGTCGTATTTCATATCATCAATTCCTCTATGTTATAAACAAGAAACGGTTTTGCACTGAAAATAGAAAAAAAACACCCCTCAAATGGATTTATAGAACCGTCGCGTACCACGTGACGTAGGCGTGGCCAAGTCTCATCTGCTGGTGGTCAGACAATACCTACCACAAGCGCTCTAGGTGGAGGATGGATGAAACTCTGCACAGTTTCCAATCGCATGTATTAGAATTATCGCACACTACTAATTTCTCTAAAACGGACGAAAGTTGACATTAAAAATTTGACTGTTCTGAATCATCTATGAATCTATTTATATTCCGTAAACATTGTACGTAAGTACACTCATGTTTGTGAAAAATGCAACACCAACTGAAGGAAATAAGCAAATGAAGTGAAGCTTCCAGGAAATATATAGCAGAGTATGATATGCAAATGATTAAAATTTGGAAATGATTGCGCATGCCTAGACTCAGCAGTGCCCTGTGAACTGTCGTGTAAGAAAGTATAAATGGAGAACTGTTGTCATTCCAGACAAGTAGTTTTCATCGTCAGTGAACTGTACACGTGTCTACTGGAGTCGGTATGCCTCGTCAAAGTCAAAGGAGTTTGAACAGAGCCCAATGATCGGCTTTCGTGAATGAGAATTTCCATACCCCGAAATTGCTGCTCGTACATTACAAAATACCACGACAGGAATGCAAGTGAGGAAGCAGTGAACTGACGAGAACAGGACGAAAATCCGGAAGCGGACCACAATTTATGACGACACCACAGGGTGATAGACACCTCATCAGCATGGTAGTGACGGACCGTTCAGCTTCTTCTCGAGTGTTAGCACAACGTTGGAACAATGCAACAGGTCTGACATTGTCTCGATCCACGCTTCGACGGCGTCAGATGCGCAGAGAACTCAGTGCATGCAATCCCTCGCCTTTTCTTCCCTTTCTTTTTTTATTTATTGAATTAATTAAAATTTAAAATTCGAAGTTTTTCGAATAAGCATTTACTAATTTATTTTTAATTTATTAAATTTTTCGAATTCAAATAATATTATTTTCCTAAAACATATTTTTTTAATATTAACGAAATTTAACTTAAATGGCATCGGCATTAAGATTAAAACAAATGCAGCAACTTAATATTATAAAATTGCTATTATAATTCCATAGTTCTGACTCATTTTTGTATATTTACGTTTATGTAAACTTTGTCACGTATGTAAGTACAACCTTATTTGTGAAAAATACAGCAGCAAATGAAGTGAAACTTACAGGAAATGTATAGCAGGCTATGATTGGCATAGGAATAAAATTTGGAAATGATTGCGCATGACTAGACTCAGCAGAGCCCTCTGAACTGTCGTGTAAGAATAATCAGTAGACGACTATTGTCGATCCAGACAAATAGTTTTCATCGTCAATAAGCTGTACACATACCTACTGGAATCAGTTTGCTTCGTCGACGTCAAAGGAGTTTGAACGGGGCCGAATGATCGGCTTGTTGAAGGAGAATTTTATATCGAGAAATTGCTGCTCGTATAGGACAAAATACCACGATGATGGAAGTGTGGAAACAGTGGATCACGAGAACAAAATTCGGAAATTCGGAAGCAAACCAGGCAGCTTTTTCTCGAGTGTTAGCACAACGTTGGAACAATGCAACAGGACTGACATTGTCTGAATCCACGCTTCGACGGCGTCAGATGCGCGGAGAACTGCTTGGATGCATTCTTTTGACGAGGATTCCCTTGCATCTGAACCATCGACGTCTCAGGCTATAATGAATGCACCATATTAGCGAATTCACTCACTGGAAAACATATAGTGTTTTCGGACGAGTCCCACTTCAACTTGGATTAAAATGATGGTCGAACGAATTAGATAGTATGAAGCTGAACGCCATCTTTCAGACTGCATTGTCCAATGTTATACTGCAAGAACGATAGGCGTGGTGGTTTGGTGAGCAGTTGGATATCATAGTCGATATCGGCTACTACGAATTTCTTGGCAATTTCAACAACAACCACTACATAAGAAAATTTGTGAAGGCGGAAGTCGTACCCTTCCATCAGCATACTCCTGGAACCATATTCCAATAAGTCAACACCCGACCCCATGTTGTTAGAAATGTCCAGTCTTCAAAGCAAGACTGATACTCCTTCTTTCCTGGCCTGCATGTTCGCCTGATATATCATGTATTGAACATGTCTGGGATTCAATCACTCGGCAACCAGCTTGTCATTATCATACAGCAGCCAATACCGATGAATAATTAGCCAATTAGTAATGTGTATAATAAATATCCTTCCATTCTGATTGTTCCTTAATTGGCTTTAATATTTAAGATATTGGTTTGTGTGGCAATAAATTTATTTTTGAGATGATAGCCATAAAATATGTGATTGCACGGGGTGATGACTCCAAAGTTAGACAGTAAGGTAGCTTATTACCTTTAAAGATGTTCAGGTTTCACTGACTTTTTTGAGAATTGTCATAAACTGTTTTATTTAATGACAATAATGACAATAAACAAATATGTAGATTCATGTCCTTGTCCAATCCACATATCGTTGACTTTTTTTTTCGCCCTTAATGAAGATGTTTCTGAATCTAAACATCCTTTCTAATGTACTATAAGTTGAGAGCAAGGTTTACAAATGGCATCTCAAAATAGGTGTGCCACGCTTGAGTGGGGATCATCAGTTGAGTGTAGCATAAAAAAGTTGTTGAAGCTGCCGGAGGGCAGCACTTGAATTTATTTTTTTTTATTGTTAACCCACTCGCGCGCGAATTAATAAAAGTACATGAAAAAAATTATTTGTTTCTATTTTGTAGCTCTTAAGGTTTGATATGAAAGATATCAATTTTGTTTTTGTTAATTAAAAAAATATTAATAGTAAAATGATGCTGTTCTCAAATGAAGGTATTGACCACTTGATGACTATAAGTTCAAAGAGGGTTCATACAATAACTGCAATTAATTAGATATAATAAACATAGAATTCCTTATAGATTTAAATATTACTGAAAGAAATTAAATGCTGATTTAATATTGACAATAGTTGTACAAATAATAATTAGACATTGATTAAATTAACATTCAATGCATTCAAATAGTTATTCAACAAATAGGAAAACAATTGCGTAAATCAGCGTACACTGAGTGTATTATTTCTATTCAGGGCTATTGGGGAGCCCTCTCCTCCTCCCATGTGTTTATTATGCATTTCAAAGCAGAAAGGGTTTTGAATGTCAATAAATGATTTGTCATATCTGCTAAAACTTATTGCAATATCTTCAGGTTGTCTTCCTGCATAAGACGATACTACTGTAACAGCAGAATTGTCAATCAGTCTGGTGATTGTGATGTCCTCAGTAGATGTAACAACTGGAAAACTGCCGCGTCCTTGCTTCTTCAGTTCTTCAGTTCAATTGTTTGTTACGTGTAGTACTTATATAGCAGATGTTCTATTCACGTAACTTTCTGAACCAATGGAAAACTACTGAAGTGATTGTCTGCATAAACCTTGTAGTTCTTACTTTCTAAACCATGGCAAAGACGCACCACAATATCAGCAGTCACACATTCCATTTCCTTTCCACGATCACCTCTATTGCCTTGAAACAGTTCGAAACAATATCAGCACGCACCCATCTTGTATCCCCATTTTCTTGGTTTCTTGGACAGATATTGATGATTGTTGAGTGATGATTTTTGTTTTAAAGGAATCATCTCTTTTATCCAAGCTATGAAATTCTTCTGCATCCAATGTCTTGTGATAATTTGCATGCAGTACATCTAAAATTGATCATAATCTCATTGCCTTATATGTATTAAAAGGAGGAATTATGCTTCTTGACAGGAAAGGCAAGAAGCGGCACAATTCTTCATATATTTTTGATCTCATTCGGTCTACAATGAAGTTTATGCGTAAACCTGTTTCTGAAGATCAATACTGTCTTATTCTAGGATATTTTGTGAGGGTCATTATTAATATAATTCCCTAAAAAACTTTCATTTCTGTATTCGATGTGTAAAAGTTTTCTTTTCCTTTTTTGGACTACATACAAATTTTAAACATCTCATCAAATTTAAATGTAAAAAAAAAAAACTACATTTAATATTAAAAGCAAATTTTCGAAAAGATTGCGTCTTTTCTTTCTCAAGCCTAAATTTGGTGAGATGTTTAGAATATTTAATAGTAGAGGCTTTAGAAGGAAAGATCTACTAAAAAAGTATGGAAACTTTACATACAAATTTGCCTGAGCAACAATTTCAGATATTAATTTCTCCGGAAATAAAGCTATGAAGAAATCAAGAGGAGAATATCCCTCGATATAACTTTAAATTCCCTAGTAGATTTAGGAAAACTCACAGAATTATTTTTTTCAGTAAACCAAATTATATTTCTGTGATGGCGGTGTGCACCAAACTTCAGTTAACTTGAAGGACTGCTATTTGGACGGAGCTAAAATTAGTGGGGGGTGCTGCTCCACAAAAATTTTAGCCTTTGTTTTAAAATTGTGTGAAAGGAAACATGTATAAAAAGAAAATTTATTCAAAAACTTGATAAATTTCTTTTTATACATGTTTGTTTCCTTTCACATAATTTTAAAACAAAGGCTAAAATTTTTGTGGAGCAGCACCCCTCACTAATTTTAGCTCCGTCCAAATAGCAGTCCTTCAAGTTAACTGAAGTTTGGTGCACACCGCCATGAGACTTGGGATTTCTTGTATTTTTGATTGCTTCAGTACGTATTGTTATGTTCTAAATGCTGTTGTGATGAATGATTTTGGATATCTTCAGCATCAGTCGAATCTTCAGATTAGCTACTATATCTTTTGACAAACTGTTTTGAACGACGACTCTAATTTAAAAGCTGAGTCTTTATCGGAATCATCAGTCCAACAAAGTTCATCCTCTGATTCCGTTGTCGAAAATTAAGGGATCTGGCCTTAAGAAAGAGATTTATGAAAATGTGTATTTCTGTAAAGTTGACTGTTAATTTCTTCTGATGATCAGGAGTTAGCATTGAATTACCATTCCTTCTGAAATGAATAAACAAATAAATTTCTGTAATTTAAAAAAAAATTAATGTAAAATTATCATAATAAAAACAACAAAAATCATACTAGCAAAAAAATAATAATAATTATTTTTATTGTATATAAATTAATATTTTAATTCTATATTAATTAAATTATTACATTTAGAGTTTATTGAAATATAACATATTATATTGCACTATTACATATTAGATGTATACATTTTAATCCTTAAATTATTTTTATAATTCAAAGTTAATTTTAACCTAAAGTATAAATTTTAATCAAGTATTTCATAATTTTTGGAAAAAAAGATATTTAATATTACATTTTGGTTTAAAAGAATTTATCAAAGCTTGATGTTAAAATTTTAAAAACATTCTTTTAAATTATTAAGAATAATGTCACGTAATGATCTCGCAAATTTTATCCACTTAAAGTTTAGGAAGTAGTCTTAGGTGCGCAGTGTCCCCAAAAGAGGACAGCAGAATCTTCTAAATTAAGTTATTGATAGATATAAAAAAAAACAACTATTATTGCGTTGTAAAGAGATTATTTAACTATACAGAAGCCCACTTACCTTGATAAATGTTGCTATTTGAAATTGAATTACAAATTTGGACTCGCCGCACGTGCTTCATGTGGGACATTTTGTTACAAAAAGATTCCCAAGCTGCAAAAATAGACACTTGCTTCACCTGGTGAGTGAGATTAGTTGCTTCCTCTGAGTCTTATGACACTTTTACACAAAAAAAAATACTACAATTCAAACAGAATACCTGAAAACAGCGTTTTCATAGGAGTCCCCATATGACGACATGGTGCATGAGGGTGTCTGCATTTTTTCCATTTAGTTTATATTTGTGTTTAGATTTGTATGTAATTTTGATTTGTATGTAATTTCATTTCATTATTCATTATTCTGTTTTAAATATTATCTCTTCCAGAACCAAAATGTCCACTTGGATTCTTACACCATGAAGACAGGTGTTATTTTCTCAGTAGGGAAAGAGTTTCTTGGGATGATGCTAAGCGTTTTTGCGTGGAAATTAAGGCAGATTTAATTTCAATTGTCAATGACACCGAATGGAAAAATGTGAAAGATGTTATTGCAGCACGTAAGCATTGGCTATTTTTTTAAATTGAAATTTTCTCTAGTTACGAAGATAAGTAACATAACAATATATATGAAAATGATCTGCCCAAAGGGTAACTTATTTAATGTAATACATGACCATTAAACTTTCCCAGAAAACAAAAAAAGTTCAGAAAATTTAACTTTTGTCTAACTGCGATCTCCACTGTTGCTCCACTTAAGATAAAGATTAAAAACAAATTCCAGGTGACTTTGAATTATAAGCAGGACAATTACATAAAAAAAGACACAGATGAAATTCTAAAAAGTGTTGGCCATTCCTACGCTACCATATGAAATAAAAGAAAGAAAGCAAGAAAATAGAAGAAAAGGACTAAGAAATAAAACTTGTTGATCGAATGCAAGAGACTTGGTCGTATAAGAAAAAGAAAGCAATTGTAGCGAATTGTAGGAAATTCTAAAGAAAATGCCAGAAACTCATTTACCCTAAACAAAAGATGGAAGTAGAAAACTACAGGAAATTATAACTAAAATCAGATCTAGGAAAATACGAACGGAAGAAGGAAAGCAGAATAGACATAGTCTTTAAACCGTGTATTGCAGAAGAAGAAGAATGAGAAATCCTAGTAAGGATAGAAAAAACAAAATAAAGAATTTCCTCTGTGTGCTTTTTAGTTGTCAAAACATAATCCAACAACAAAAACTTTAATTTTAAGGAGTCATTATGTTGTTTTTTTTTGTTGTTGTTATTTCTAACTTTTTATTCAAGAGATGTATCTTTCGTTAAAATTTACAAACAAGAGAACTTAAAAGTTCCAAGAATTAGAACAAAAACAGTGTTAATATTTGCAAAAAAAACATGTATTACTTAACAAAACTAATTTAAATTCTTAGAATATAACAAAACGTCAAATGTCTCATTGAGAAGACTAATAATAGTCGAAGTCGGCCACTCTAATATTTCATGGAAAAAAAAACCTTGATTTCTACAAACACATTTGTTGTCTCTGCAATTATCAGACGATTCATAGGTATTTTCCTACTATAAGGTGGATGATGTGTATGGTTTGATAATTTAGCATATTTGCCTTTCACTTAGGCATAAATTATTCAGGTCGACCCACTCAGCAGTCATGCCACCCACTTTCAATTATTCTAGGCATAAATTAAAAAGATGTGGAGACGTATTTCGACTAAATTCTTGAAAAAAGCTTTTTATATAATGGATGAGTCTTTTTCGAAATTGCATATTATATTCAATTATGTTTATTTTAAAGCTATAAAAACAAACTCAGTTGTAATTAAAATAGTTGTATCTGAACAATATTTAAACAGTATATCTATATATCATTCAACTACATATCATATTCAACTACATTGTTCCTGTCTAAACTTGATAACAGAAAATCTCCATCGTCGAATAAAACACTTATTGAGGTATTTTGTATTGAATTAATCTGCTCATGTTGCTTCGCAATACGATTAATGGAAATAGAAACAATTGCATCGACTGTCTCTTAATTCGCTCCTTGCAATAGAAATACAATGTTCAGTTGCTTTTTCACGATTTCATTTTGGTGAAGCTCAATTTTTGCTTTAAATATGATGTTACAACTAAAATGTGATGGTTTAAGAAACACAATTTTTCTTCTATCCTATTTATGCCACACATCAACTTTTCTTTTCCTTTCAAAGAAATAAACTGTTCAACTTAATTTCTACTTTTATGTATATTTTCAAATCTGTAAAAAACAAGACGTACCACTATGGTGCTACGACAATTTTTACTTAGACTTTCCATCCAATACAATAGAATGAACGTCTGAGTAAAAATTGTCATAATACCATAGTTGTGTGTCTCGTTTTATCCAGATTTGAAATAAAGTGTTCAGTTTCCTTATTATTTTATTACTGTGAAATCTAAATTATCAATCAAATTCAAGCTGTTTAGTCTGTAGTTTACACTATTAAATTAATGTACAGTATGGGCTTTGCAATAACTCACTTCTCCGAATAGTATTAGTATTAGCTCATGTCGCAACTCCATTGATTTCAATTTGACTTAATCGAGATTAACTTATGACGATTTGGAGAAAATGGCCTTTACTGATTAACAAGAAGAATAATCATCGGCTCAATCATATAGTGGTTCGGATAGTTTCGTTGAAAGTTTGAGAGCAAGAAGTTCTGTTTGTTTTGACGAGTTGTACTCTGCATACAGTTACAAAAAAAGTTGGTCATATAGGCAATCTAGTGGTAATTTTTGAGAAATAGCCGCCATCTTGACCCCCCCCCCATGTTTTTTAATAATTTACTGATGTGCAATGTAGTGTTATTTAATATCATTTTATATCATTTTGAGTTAAAAAAAATTTAAATTTGTGATAGAAGTGTAAACTTCATAAAAGTTCGCAAGAAAATATTTAATATTACGATAGTGAAGAACCACGAAGTACTGCAGTTTGGCAACCGTAAAGAAATGTTATTTTATTTTTCGAAGAAAATATTACATATTTTGAGAAATTCAGAGAAAATGGCAAGCAGAAAAGTAAGTTCTTTTCTTATTGGGACTAGTTTGTCTGTACATTGACATCTCGTCATCAAGACCTAATCCGAGCTAACAGAGAAAATAAGTGGGACCTGCATGCAGGGCCGTGGCCTGGTTTATTGGCGCCCGGGGCAAGATTTCGTCAGGCGTTCTACACTTGATATTTGCGCCCTCCCCCCATATCCCAAAAATCAACAACCAAAAAAAACAAAACAGAATTTCTAATTTTTTTTTATTTTTTTATGTGCCGCGGCGCCCACGAATTTCCAGTTCTACAACCAAATAAACAAAAACGGAATTTCCAATTCAAAAACCAATAAAAAAAAACAGAACTTCCAAATTTTTTTTATTTTATCGCCCCGGTCGCCCCGCCCACGCGACGTCTCTGCCTCATGTATATATGAGAATTTTTTTCCCCTTTGATAGAACCAATTAGGCACGAAGATGCAGAATACACTACAACAATTGCTTGAAGTTGGAAGAAGTGAACCGTATGGTTTCTGACTTCAAAAATCGTCATTTCACGGTTCAACATACTAACAATAGATTCAAAAATGTGCAAGAGCTAATGCTTCCCCTTGCAATTGAAAAGATAGCTTGCTCTCCTCTTTGTATAGACAAGAATATACGTATATTAAATGTTTAAACTAAAGTGAGATTAAAAGAATGTATTATTGAATTTTGTGCTTTACTTTTCCGTTGTCAGGTAAATTGAATAGCAACTTGTTTATTTGAGAATTTCATATGAGAAGGTTTAAATATGATTTGGCTTTGTATTTGAAGCACATTTGTTGCAATTTTTGAACTTAACAAGCTTGAAAAATAGAAATTGATATACAAAAACTCTATACTTTGAATCATATATATATATATTTTTTAAATCAGTTTTATTCAATATCTGATTTATACAATAATAACCACAATTCAGAACATGTGACGTTTTGTTTGTTTAGCTATTTCTACGATGTATAGTAAATAAAAAATAAACAAAACGTCTGGCTCATAAAATTTCAACCGACGTTTCATTGCTCCTGAACAAAATCATTGGTATCTAAAGCCCGCGTCCTCAACTCTAGCAATTTCCTGCTGTCCGGTTCCAGGTGAATCAGTGCTTCCCATAAGCTTGTAAACCAGTCAACTATGTTGTCAATCCATTTATGATTCTCTTCGTTCCTTCCTTTATCCGAAATTACTATCATTACTTCTTCAGAGTGTATTCCAGGATTAGGAAATGTTATTAGAAAATATTATGCAGCCAAGAACTTAATTCCCCCAGTTCTGTTTCTCATTAAATAAGATTTTTTCGTACTTTGAAAATGGTATATAAGCTACAGATTAACTGCTTTTAGATTTGTCCTATTGGATTTCTATGAATTATTGCATCCAAGTATTACCTAGACTTTATGATTGATTGGTAACAAACTATATTTTTAAAAAATTATCTTTATCTCGATTCTTTTTCGTTAATGGTGAATGAGATGACTATTGGGAAGTTTATAATGAAATCAAATCATATCATATCAATTTCAGTAGAAAACTTATCTTATTAAGCCCTAAGGTTAATTTGTTTGCTACAAACTGGTGATTTCATGCTAAAATTAACAGAAGTAATGTTTTTTACCAAAAACAGTTTTCATTTCATCTGAGACATTTCTCATTAATTTTGTTAGTATTTATATAATTAATTTTTTTGTTGTCAAAGTTTTTGTAATGACATTGGAATTTCGAAATATGTTGAATATTTTATCATGCCGTTTTTTTGTTAGTTCTCTTTTAAATTTTGATGAATTATTTGTCATTATTTTGTACAGAAAAACCAGAAAAATATAAAGAAAATGTGTGCAAAGGTCGAGATGAAGGTAAGAAGCAATTAAGTAAATTTTATATTATTATTTTAAATACATGCATTGTATAAAGTATTTCAATGGTAGTTACGTCCATTGTTTAAGCAAAATAATATAAGTTTAAAGAAACATCTAACACTCCATAGACTATGAATTTTCGAAAAACTTTATTCGTGTTTTTTTTCTTTATGAAGCATAGAATGGAACTGAATAAATAATATGGAATACACATTATATAAAAAAAAAATAACATATAAATGTGAACAACTTCTGATTGTTTAAGACAATGTGTACAGACATAATTATTGATAAACAAAATAATATTGAAAAATCAATAATAATAATTATTCAAATAAATTTATTATGTAATGAACCATTGATTTTTGTGGTTCTTATTAATTAAAATACTTCTTCTCTGGCTAAAGTTATAAAATTATTATGCACTTCTTAAATCTATTAAGACATACACAATTTGGAATATAAGAATTTAATTTTTAGGTAAAGGATAAATTTAAAGATGATTCATAATAATAAAAAAATTAAAAATAATAATAATAATAATAAAAGAAAGTATATTAATGTAAGAAAAAAGAAAAAAAAAACCCGCCGACATTGAGAAAAAAAGATGAGAAAAAAACAAAACAAAAATGAAAGTAGATAGATACACGGAAGATAGGATTTCAACCGACAACCCTCAAGGTATGAGTCCCTGACAATAAGAATCCTGCTACAGCTGACAACTGAAATCAGATGTTTTCATTTCAAGTATTTAAGCTAATAGAGGAAATCAAATGAAAATAATGCCAAATATTTAAAACTTGGGGAAGAGGCCT
The DNA here is from genome assembly GCA_023159025.1 of Thereuonema tuberculata. NCBI lineage: Eukaryota > Metazoa > Arthropoda > Chilopoda > Scutigeromorpha > Scutigeridae > Thereuonema > Thereuonema tuberculata. The sequence continues at coordinate 20,499,565 of JAFIDM010012231.1, forward strand.
TGGTCCCTGATAATACCCTATTCCTACGTTGTTTGGGCCTCTGAGCACGATTATGAATTCCTTTGGCGAAGTTGGTAGGGGTGGACAGACACGGACGGACGGACAGGACAAACGCAATAGCCAACAATTTTGGTCGTTATCGCAATAGCTTCTAAGTGGGTCGCTCATAAACGTAGCTTCCATTTTCTTCCTACTTAAATCATCCTCTTCATGTAGTTAAACTTCTACATCTTTCTTTGGATTTATCCAACAATGTTGTACTAATTACTTGAAGATGTTATAAGTGATTATCATAAATTTAAAATAAAAGAAAGGCTAAATTTTTAACGTGATAATGCTCTTGTTTTGAAATCAAATAAATCTTTCAGTTTAGAGATAAGGAATTTATGAAAGAGTTATGGTTTTACTATTACACAAGAACAACTTCTTGAATATCACTTTTAATTACAAAATATAATTATTTAAATATAAATGATAATGAAAACAAGCAAAAAAAAAAAAAAAAGCTGCTAAGAGCTTTCATTGTTACTTCTGATATGTACGAGAACGTATCAGAAACTCTGCGTGTCAATTTTTTATTACAAAAACTTTTATAAATATATTACTTGCGAAACATAGACACTCAAAAGAATATTTCTTGATTATTTTATAATATGTTTGCCAAACTAAGGTAAGCATTTGTCCCAATCTGTTTCCAGTTTGTCCAAACCTGCCTGCAATATATGACGTTCGTGGTCGATCATATTGAAGATACTCTTCCAAAATTATAAGTCTCTGAGTGAATTGCATCTATCATCACTTAACGAAAAACAGGTCGTACTATATAATTTCTCAATAAATTTTCTTGGAATTTCGGTTTTTGAACTACGAAAACACGAAACTGTGCTGGATATTTCAAAAGTGGACATATATAATATGCGTGTCATTTTCGATCACGTGACCCTGATGACAACAACTTTATTACAAACAATTAAAATTTAAGGTGTCACGAACGACATGGAAGATGAGATACTTTGAACTTTATTGATATTTTAAATTTTATGGAGCAAGAATGTACTGATAAATCCCATAATCAGTTAAAAGTTTACATTTCTTTTATTTTCGGCGAAATACTATTTTATAAAACATGAGAAGTATACATGAAAATGTAAATAACTTGGCGGAAGTGTTAAAACTAAACTGCAGGAATAAAATTTCAACAGAAATTGTTTCATCTGTTTATTTAAATGTTAAGTTTGTATGAGAAATATTATAGTGAATACATCCTATTCGCAACTATTAGGCAAATTCACGTTGATTATTTAGTCCAAAAAGTTTTCTAAATCACATTTTTCTGATCATTAGTATCTAAAATATATTTATAGGTTACATCCCAGCTAACATATTTCGTGTGTGGACATCAGCATCAAAAATTAAAGAAAAGAATTTTAAATGGCCACAAAGAAATGTTGAAATGACGAATACTCATTGGTGTAAAGGGGAACCCAACAACTACCTTAAAGATGAAAATTGCATGGAAATTCTGTTTAATACGGCCAAGACTGGCAGCAGTTGCTGGAATGACTTGCCTTGCGGCAATAATTGTACATTACACTATATTTGCGAAATATATCTAAAATCTTAATTACTACTTACAGTATTATGAATAAACTTCAAGGATTCAAATGATATTTCATAAAAAGATTTATTGAACAATCATAGAGCAAAATTTTGGAATATAATACGTTGTAAATCAATGATAGAAATTTCTTAGTAGACAGAAATGACTTAAATTTTACACAACATTTTGAAAATAGCCCTAGTTTTCTTCTAAAAGCTAATTTAAAAGAAATTTTTATGTATATAATAGAGATCGTATTGTATAAATTTTCTTATGTACTATATAAACTTCTAAATAAACAGTAAAGCTCAATTCGAATGACTCATTTATTTTTATTATGGTAAGGCATATTAAAATATGTCAAGAGTAGCATGTTAAGTTTTAGATTTAAAACTTTTATTAAAATAAAATTTACAGAGGTATTTTCAGCAAAATACCAGATTGTCACCAAAAACTTAACTGAAGATAAAGGAAGAACTTAACAATGAGAGTTAAAGTTTTTACTTAAATAATCCCATACTTACTTTGTTGATGCACAGACCCTCATGAGTCATTATTTCCAACACTCCCACTTGACGCTTGGTGTCGTTCAGTTGTCAGGTTGCCAGGTTTTCAGCAAGTCCAAGTCTTTTGATGCATCACCAATGCTTCACTCTTCCGAGCCCTTTAGTCAGCACGTACGCTATCTGGTTTTTATTTGATTCGTAGTTGACTATGACGTGGTCTTCAGCAGCCTTTTCACGAATGAAATGATGCTTCACATCAATATGTTTTGTAGGAGCATTGTCCACAGGATTTTTAGCTAATTCAATAGCTCCTTGGTTGTCACACGAAATGTTGATTCTAATCGGAGTAGTAAATAAGTTGCTTGCTAATTCCCGCATAAAGTTTTTGAGCCCTGTAGCTTCTTTTGTTGCTTCTGCTAACGACATGTACTCTGCTTCTGTTGTAGAGATAGCAATGGTTGGTTGTTTCTTGCTATTCCAACCGATTGTTGGCTGCAAAGAAAACGTAAGTAGTAAAGTTTCTTCGTTCATCCATATCGTTTGTCCGGATGCATTATAGTGTCCAATTCTGATATTATCCACATCACTCTTTTTATAGATCAACTAGCAGTAAAGCCTATCGGACGACAGTCATAAAAAAAATCTGAAAAATCATTTTATTATCAACTATCAAATATAAAGTAAATGTAATCTACATACTGTGCTAACTTGTGAACGAAGCTTCTACTGTAAAAATAGTTTTGAGTTTCGAAATCAGCATAAACAACTGAGTTAGTATGCCAAATTTCTTTAATATGGATGCAGTGCTAACAAAATTATTTGGTTTTGAAGGTATGTTTTGTTAGAATTTCATTTGTTGAGGTCAGTTTCCAAAAATAAAATTTCATGGAAACAACATGGAATGACACAATGAACTAATATTATCATCTAATTTGAGTACTTTTGATTCAATGGTACCATTGAGAACCGTTGGATCTAATTTAATAGCTTAATTATATCGAGTTACAGACAGACAGACGAACTTAGCCAATTTATATGTATATATTGTGACAATACGCATATAGTGCAATGTAACAGTCGAAATTCAGTAATTTTTTTATCATTGTTAGTTTCATCCCAAAGAAATGTAAAATAAGAAAAATCATCTTAAATTATTTGTTTTTTAAGTCAATTGTAAAATCTTCGTTAAGCTAATTTTTAGTTATTTTCAGTAATTTAGTTTTAGCATTAAAATTGCTGAGCTTTAAGCTTTAAGTTAGGATTTTAAGGAAAATATCTTAGAATAAAGTTTAGTAATTTTTGACAGTATAGTGTAATTTTAATAGTATTTCAAGAAAATTTAGCTAATGTTAAGATTTAATATAATTTTTAAGATTAATTAAATTTAAGTTAATTTAATGAATTTAAATTAAGATTTTAGTTTTTAGGAATTAATTTAGGCAAAATTAATTTGTTTAGTTTAGCAGCGGAAAAGTCCGTTTAGTTTTGTGAGAGTCTTTATGACGCAATCATTTCCTTGTGAGGAATTGTACGTTAATTATTGGCTGATTGGAGTCGTCAACTTTGATGATATAACTCGCCTTATTTGGTAAGGTTTCCAGCCTCGTCTTATGATTGGGCATTATGCTCGTTACGTAATAGGTGGCGCGAGGTTCGAATCTATTTAATGCCTTGCGGAGGGAATTGTAGGTCTCTCTCTCTCTCTCCCCACTCGCCGCCTGCAAACTCTTGCTTACGCCGGTATTAATAATTCTCCGGTCGTTTCGAGTCAAAATGCTTGACTTCGAACCAACACTTAGATTAGGGTATGTTAAACTAGTTGTATAGTTTAGAAAGGCAGCCTGGGTAGCCTAAAAATTCAATATTCCAATTTTGCAAGAGAAAATTCTGCAAATTAGCGTTCGTGAACACCCGCACCAGAAGAATAATAGTGAGTGAAATTTATTTCTGTGAATTACTTTACGTTTTAACAAGTGCAATAAATTCAGTTAAATTAGCAGAGCTAATTCCAACGTTAATAAGCTAGTGTAGTGAATTTACCCACGCAGCGTCTTAACAAATCCTTACCGCGCACACAAGGTGAACTTAGCCAAAACAAGGTGAAAAGCCAAAAGCGGTGAAAATGATTAACGTTTGAGTGCAGGTATGATACAGATCCATCTCTGCACGCTCCTAATTTGTCGAGGATTACTGAGCCTTCGTTAATTTTTGACAAAGAAAAATGGCGTTAACATGGATTTCGCATCATTCATTCATTCATTCATAGTTCTCTGCCAAGGGCAGGTCCTTCACTGCAAACCCAGCATTCTCCAATCTTTTCTATTTTCTGCCTTCCTCTTCGTCTCCACATAAGAGATGTTCGGATGTATGCACTCTGATCAAGACTGATGGTACACTTCTCAAAGTTCCTAGTCACAGGAATTCCAAGACAATAGTGAATTTGATCTAAAACCTTTATCCTAAATTTTTGCGACAGGAGTTTCTTTAATTCGTCCAGTTTCGAGTGATGATTGCTGTGGAGAACTAAGTCGTTGACGTACACAGCTATTAAAAACGTAACTAGTAAAGTTTCTTACTTCATCCATATTGTTTGTCCAGATGCATCATAGTGTCCAATGCTGAAATTGTCCACATCACTCTTTTTATAGATCAATTTTTGACTAACGGTCCCTTTGAGATAACGTAAAATTCTCTTTACCGCCACCCAATGGGCCATTTCAGGGTTGGAATAAAATTGGCTCACAACTCCCACTGCATGTTTGTCCTTGTCCCAAGTGTCGCATACATTAAGTTTCCAACTGCAATTTGGTATGATACAGATCCATCTCTACACGTTCCTTATCTGTCGAGGATTACTGAGCCCTCGTTAACTTTTGACCAAGACTAATGGCGTTGACATGGATTTCGCATCCGCATACATTTCGGATGTATGCACTCTGATCAAGACTGATGTACTCTTTTCACGGTTCCTAGTCACACGATTTCCAAGACAATAATGAATTTGATCTAAAACCTTAATTTTAAATTTTTGCGACAGGAGTTTCTTTAATTCGTCCAGTTTCGAGCGATGATTACTGTGGAGAAATAAGTCGTTGACGTGCACAGCTATTACGAGGATTTTCTTATCATTTTTATAGAAACACATAGATCATATCCGCTTCTTCTTCAAGCCCTGAAAGTTCTTTGTCAAGTTTTTCTTACCAAGCTCTTCCATCCTGTTTTAAACCGTACAGAGCCTTGCATAATAAGCAGACTTTTCCTTCGGTTTCGGGTTTGATAAAATATTCAGATTGTTCCATATAAATTTCTTGATTAAGTTCTCCATTAAGGAATACAGTATCACCATACATTTGGTCAATTTCCATATCCAAGTGACCAGCTAATGCAATTAACAATCGCAATTTAGTTAACTTCAGCAAAGAAGAAAACGTTTCGTTGTAATCAACACCAGATTTCTGTGATCATCCCTTCGCTACGAGCCTTGCCGTGTAAAGATTTACATTGCCATCTCGGTCTGTTTTGACTTTGAATATCCATTTACACTTTACTGCTCTTCGCCCATTCGGTAGGTCTACAAGCTTCCAAGTCTTGTTCTGTTCGATTGATACCATTTCATTTTTCATGGCTTGTTCCCTTTAGCTTGGTCATTACTAGCTAAAGCTTCGGTAAAAGTTTGAGGTTCCTCTGCCAGAAAATACATTATAGGATTTCAAGAAACTATCTCGGCTTCGACGTTCATTTCGATCGTCTTAGTCCTACATCAGCTCGAGCTTGCTGTGGTTGTTCTCCCACTGCCTCATTTTGGTTCAATTGAATCCTTCACTGTTTCTTGATGATAGATTATATCAATATGGATAGTAGTTTCTTGAAATGTAACGTCCCTTGATATAATTTCACGATAATTGTTTGCTTTTACTAATCTGTAGCCTTTATTTTTAAAACAGTAACAACCAGAATGCATTCGACAGCTTTATTGTCGAGTTTTGTTCACTTGTTGGGAATATGCGCATATGCTTTGATCCGAAAATCCGCAGGTGGGCCAAGTTGAGTTTTCGACCTCTTCTGGAGTTTTTCCATTAACGGCTATGGTTGGTGATTTTTTTTAGATATACTACGGTGTTTGTAGCTTCAGCCCAAAAATGCTTGTTAAGATTTGCATTATATAAGAGACATGTGACTCGTTCAAAGAAATTGTCCGATTCGCTCGTTCGGCTACCTCATTTTGTTCCGGAGTATATGGAATTATAGTCTCATGTCGGATTCCATTTTGCTTTAGAAAATTTTTCATAGCGTTTCATGATTTTTTCATAACATATTCGCCGCCATTGTCACAACGTTTTAATATCTTTGGCAGTTGAATTTTAAGCTTCCGCCTTGAATTCCTTAAATTTGCTGAGCACTTCGTCTTTCGATTTCATCGGATAGTAGAATGTCTTTCTTGATGCGTCATCAATAAATGTCACAAAATAACGTGATCCGCTGAATGACCTCTCTTGCATAGGTCCGCACACATCTGACTGCACAAGTTCCAAACCTTTTGGGAATGGAGTTCTTGATTGTTTACCCATGACACAGGCTTTGCAATGAAGTTCCTTAGTGTTATTAAATGCCTATCGCCATTCCATCTCGGAGTCGTACCATTCCACCAATGCCTAGATGACTGCAGCGTCGATGCCAAATTTCAGCTTTCATTAGCTTCAGACTGGCTATCAAATTATTTCTCTTGTCACTAACGAAGCATTTTTTGCCATTGAACAGTACATTAAAACCTTTACTTGTAAGTGAACACGAACGCCCATAAGTATTTTTTTTTATTAATGTACTAATTGTAGGATTTTACAAATGTACTTTAATAGTTCAATAGTTCTAACTGATGTTATAAATGTATTTTAATAGTTCAATAGTTCTAACTGATTTTACAAATGTACTTTAATA
>JAFIDM010012231.1:20510776-20521002 GCA_023159025.1 Thereuonema tuberculata
ATGCAAAAGAGGGATCGCCGTCATACTAATACGTGCCTCAGAAGCCTCCCAATCCTGACCTCGGGGTGTAGGGATACTTTTGGCCATATAGTGTATATGAATTTATAATGAAAGATGATTTACAATTCTGTGAGATAATGTAATATTAAAATGATGAAAAGAAAAAAAATATTATTCAATATGACAGTTGAAATACTATACTATACTGAAATGTGATGCCAAACTTGAAGATTGTATTCAATCATGCAAAACAACGAATAAATGTCGTATAAACATGGGTTTGGAAATGCATTATTTCCAAGATATTAACGATGAAATGAGACAGATGTATTTCATCGTAGTTATGTAGTTGTAGTATCGTAGTTATTAAATTGCTCCTCAGTAATCGTGACATGTAATGTTCATTATCCCCCCAAAAAATGGATACCATTAAAACATTAGTGTGTATCACACCGGTTCCTGACGCCGACGCACTGCATCGTCGTCTAGTGGATGGGTGCAGCACAATTCGACATCTTCGACGTGTTCGGCAGTCGATGGAACTACATTGTGTTGCGTGCATTGCGGCCGGTAGAGGACATTTCCAACACTTTCTGTGAAACTTAGCGACTGTATGGCCAACACCTCTGTATTGTTGGAAATATATTGGAAATAAAGCATTTCCAGACGCATGTTTACTTGACATTTATTTATATGCATATTTGTTTTGCATGATTGAATGCAACTTTCAAGTTTGGCAACTCATTTAAGGTAAACATAATGTAAAACATTACGGAAACACATTGTTGTATATAATTTAACACAAATGTGCTTTCTTTATGAAAACTAAGCATTCCCAAATAGCCGCTCTCGCCTTGCGCACGATGTTTATTTTCGGCTAAATACTGTTGACACATAGAGATATTACTCTTACTGTGAACTATATAAAATTAATAAAATAAAAAAATAAAAAATAAAATAAAAAAATAAAAAAATAAAATAAAATAACTGTCGGCTACTTGCTACTTGTGGTTCTCTTACACACGGTCGTAAAAACACTAAATAAAAACCATAATTAGACTGCTGCTAACAATATTATCACTATGAATAATATATTAAAATAAAATAATAAGAATAAGCTACTCCATTTCCTAGGTTAAATAAACTGATCTGAAAGTGGATGCCAAATTAGCGTCGCTGGGCCCGGGTTAACGCCAAACGCATCCGATCATCTGATCTCCAGTCAAGAATAGATTACCTCCTAATCGCTAACTCAACTTGTTATTTAAAATAAATTAACTTAACTATATGTTTGCTTAATGGTACTTCTTAAATATACTAAATAGGTCATCAACTCGTTAGATAATATTTGACTAACCAAAGACAGGATGACTAATAATAATTAAATATAAAATGAACTAACCAAGACACAAAATTACATCAAACAAAATAATTATCTTTTATTCATATGTATAATATAGATTGACACTTATAATCACCCATAATCCCCTTTTTGATAATCCCTTCCCAGCTGCACCTTTCAAACAAAGTAACCCCTCCCTCAAATTAATTAAGAATAATTAATAATCGTAAATCACTCTCTAAACCTCTTCAAAGATACAAAATTGAAGTAATATACATAAGTTTCACTCCTTTTGTCAGTGAACTAAAACATCGTACTTTTAATAATACATATCTATTAAATAGAATTACATATTTTAAGTGCCAGAGCAACAAGCTAAACTTCTCCATTGAACATTATATAAACTTAAACCAACGTTAAAGTCTATTCAACAGTATTTCACTTGGCTGAAATGTCCGATGAAATTGAACGTTAACCTAATTACACAAAGTTAACTTCAGCTTCGATATAACACCAATGAAAATAACGATTTGAGACTTATGAAAAATAGAAAAATAAAAATTATTCTCTAAAAGAAACACATTAATATAACAACCTAAAACCGTCGGTGAAATTAGTTTTATACGAACTGTCACTTACTGGCCTTTGTCACACCTGATGATTTGCAGATTATCTGAGCCCAGTCCTCGAGCACTTATTTACGTAATTTCACTTCCACGATATTGACGATTACACTCACAATTAACACTATGTCGCAATTGACTCTTCGTCGTTCATTAAATGGATCACGGGTGGCGAAACGATCTGTCGGCCTCTCTCGGCCTGTCGATATCCCGCTTGACGCCTTGACGAAGTCTCCCGAAGCTGCCTTCGGATCGGACGGTTGACGAAGCCTGCCGGGTTTCCGTCCTACCCTTTCTTGACTTGTCTTGCCGCTCCTTGACCTTGTCTTGCCCTTGATAGACTCCGATACAAGCCCGAACATCTTCACTCGATGCGGGTGGATTTACACGAAGTATGACAATTAATTTCTCTCGTAGATTGACATCGATACAAGCCCGGACATCTTCACTCGATGCGGGTGGATTCACACGAAGTGTGACAATCAATTTCTTTTTGTAGATAATAGAACGGTAATTTAAGAGTATGTTATTGGCGGCATTTGTGTTATCGTCTCGTCGGCTTCCATCTAAACTTCTCCCGGAGCAATGGCTTGAGAAATTCACATTGTAAATCCATCCAATCCATGTGCGAGTTTCCGCACCCATCATATCAGTTCTCTTTCTCACCGGCGTTGATTTAGTAAAAAAATAAAGTTCAGAAAATTAAAATAAAAGTTCAAAACTAAACCAAGTTGGGAATTTAGCCTGGGAATTACATCATAACAGTTCGTTGACTGGATGGCTCCGACGTCAACTTTCAACTTAACTTAGGAAACGCACACTCTGGAAACTTCTCCCTCGTTTCCCGCCAAACGTAAAGTTTCGGTTTCTTCGCACCAATCAAAGTGTCACTTCCGGGTCACATGACCACGCATCTTCCCCTCTCCGTGAAACCCTGGTAAAAGTAACTTTCTCACGAGAAAGCTAATTAATTTTGGAGACACAATTCCCTTTCCCAAACAGTTCTCTTTTCACTAGGATTTCTTTGATTATATAAATAATATCATCTTAAATTTAACACAGAAATTCACAATAATTCACAATATTTATAATAAAACCAAAAATGCAAAATTTAAACACACATAAATTTTACTATCTTTTAATATACCAAAATTAACCCAACAATAGAAAATCTTTAACCTACTCCAAACATGAAATGATTAATTCTAATAAAAAGAGGGAGGGAAAAAATATATCCCCCCAAAAACGCACTAATAATTTCTTATCTCATCTGGCACGATTAATAACACATCGTGACACTGTATGTTGCTCATTTTCCTTTTTCGTCCGCGAAACTCACAGCGCCGCCACGGTGCCACCTCCTAAACTAGAAAATTTTTCAGAATCTCTGAATAACAAATGACAAGGCTCATAATTTCTTTTTTCCAAATTTCTCCAAATTTTAGGAAAGGCTCAGATTATCTCTCCGACTAAAGTCTGATTGAAGAAAACTCACAATGCCTTGATTAACTCCGAATTCCTGAAATGTTGTTCGGGCTTCAGTTTCTAAGGGCTTCGTTTGGTTTCACTGAACATTTGTTCCGAAAACAAAGGGTTTTTAGAACAAATGTACAGCGTAATCAAACGATCTTGTAAAAAAAAAACTTTGCAAATGTTTTCTCCTATTGTTCTAAATAATAGATGAATGTTTACCCTAATATTTCTCATTCCAATTTCACTTGCTATACAAATATATGAATATTTTTAAGGACTTTTTCATATGACATTTTTTAATTTAAATTTTTCTTTCTATTAAAATAAACTGGAAGATATACAAAAATAACGAAAAGTGTAATCGAAGAATAGAAAAGAGTTTTGTTTGATTTTTATAATTGAATTAATCTGCGTATTTAAAGTTCCTTTAAATGATTTCCTCTCATTCCTTGAAATGAGAGATGATTTAGAATTCACTATAGACGTAACAAATAATGTGACGCCATCTATTCAAGAATTATCACCTTCAGCAAATGTTTCATTTCCTGCTAATACTTTAATTGGGTGGTAGTGCTTCGATCGTGTGATACTTAATAGCAAATTCCATATCAATATCTATAAAGATAAGGAATTATTTGTTCAATTATTTCATCATCAATGCCGGATTGATATTTATCTCAAAAATAAGCTACTGACGACAGGTTTTTAAATTATATCCATCATCAATTAAATATACATTACTAAGCGTCCGTTCCTCGACCCGTGTCTTTGATCTGTAGAATAAAACTGTAATACTTGCTTTCTTTGTTTGTGGGTGGATGGTATAAAACAGATGGAGTTTAAACTAATGGAAGTTCAAACCGGCTAAAATCGCAGTAACAAAATGAATTAAGGAAATATAAATGAATAAAGATAGTTATCAGCTGCAGAGAAAAACATAAAATACAGTTATTTTGAATAAAATTTTAATAGGAATTTAAAAGTTCTTGAAGTGTTGATAAAGGAGGTAAAGGGTCAATGATTTATCAGAATTTATCAGATTTATCAGCACATTCGTGAGAAGCTAGGAAAATTTGATGGTCATTACTAGCATAAGCGAGAGTGAACATCAATCTTATGACCATTTTCATTCACTTGTACTGCTGTTAGGTAACTCTTTATCATACTTGCTGAGTGTTCTGACGCCCTCCTTTAGTCGTGCCCTTTTCGTTTAATCAGAGGCATTCCTATAGTATTGGTTGCAATAAATAACATTTCTTTTTTGTGTGTTTAATAGTTTCTCCAGGTGCACCACATTTTCTACACACATCAAGAACATCAGTTTTTAGTATGCATTATTCATAATTATTAGTTCTTATAACTTTAACTTGCATTGAGATAATCAATCCTTCTGTTTCTGGTAATAATTAATCAATTGAAACAGTAATTTAATAAGGGATTTTTCTAACTTATTAATATTATTAACTTGACTTTCGCATAAATTAAAAAAACTGTTTACCAATCAGTTCAAATCACGGATGGAAAACAACACGTGATCGCTTCCGCGACCCGAGCGTTAACAAAAGCCAAAAAAACTACGCCACAAGGAACGCCATGCAGTAGTACGGGTAATCGCCAAATTCCGTCGTTACCTCTATGGACATGAGTTCACCATTGTCACCGACAATCACGCTTTATGTTGGCTAGTCAACCTAAAAGACCTCTCTGGTAGATTATCTAGATGGTCTCTGCGAATTCAGCAATAAGGCTTGAATTATTATTTAAAATCCGGATTCAAGGATCTCAATACAGATTGTTTGTCCTGAGACTCTGTTCAATCAGCTGAGCCACAACCGAACTTATAAACGCAGTTGAGTCCTCAAAGATATAGTTATCAAGCATTGCAGCAACCCAACAAGCATGTATATGAACTTAGAGATGGCTTTGAGTTACGAACCAGCCTTCAACCCGCTATTACTTGTGATTCAAACTCACCTACGCGAACTGTTATCGAAGGCTGTCACTCGGATCCTCTCGGTACGATTGCTCGAGTCCTCCAAAAGTATTTTTGGCCGCGACAAAACAAAGTTGTACTCCATTTTTTCACTCGATGCCTCACCTGCCAAGCTAGGAACTCCCAGCCGGCAACACAACGCAGATACACTATTCTAATTATTCCTGTAGATATTGATTTACTAAGCTACTTCCCGAATTTAATCTACGGCAACGATGATCTTCGTAGCAATTGATCATTTTGCTGAATATCTGGTGAGAAGAGCTCTGTCGAACGCCGAATAGAGGTCGGAAAATTCTTCGTAGAAGATACTGTGCTGAAGCATGGAGAGCCGCAGATTCTACTATCAGATCCAGGATCCCATTTCATGTTCACAACACTCCAAAACACTCCTAGTTGTGGCTAACAATCTATCACAAGACTTCCAGCTATCATCCACAATCATCGAGTCCTTAACCTTTAAATAGAACTTTAGCCGATATTTCAATGTACCTTGATGCTGAAACTTCATATTACTTTTCGTCAAGTTAACTTACAATTCATCCGCCAAGCAGAGCATTCTATCTCCTACATGGAATAAACCCCACACATCAATAGATACGTTGCTGCCAATGTCTAACGAGAAGAACATTATCCTTCCCTCCTCAAAGCATCATTAAACGAAGCACACTAACCTGCCCGGATTAACATCAGGGATGCACAACAGACGAATAAGCGCTACAGCGATTTAAACCACAGACAACTTTTCGTCCTCCTCATTTCATTAGGTTACTATACCTACCCGTCTGATTAGCTTGGCCGAGAAAATACTTCACGTCACTTTTGAAGTTGTCACTGCTGCTGGATGCAGTATCATCAGCCCTGATCCAGAAGTTATCCATCCACATCGCCCGACTGAAACCCTAACTTACTGATGATGTCGCAGAGCCTTCACCAGATGATCATCTTGGACGCCCGATGATCCACTCCCCGTAGTTGAAAGAATTGTTCTTACGACCTGATCCTAGTGCCTTGAGGATTACTAAACTGATTGTGAACTCTTATTGACATTTAGAACATTAACAAACATTCAATGAACTTTTTCAGTGCCTTAATCTAAAATATCTGGAATCTGGAATTTTCTTTGAAATTATGTAAATAGTTGTTCTATGTTTTTTTTTCTATGAGCTCAGTATTTTATTTTTTTTTCCAATATGGCTATATATTTTTAAGTCCCATTAAAATTGGTATTATAACAGGCGTATTTGTTTGGAAATAATTTTCTGGGACGAAAAATTCTGGAAGAGATGGTGGTGGATAGTAATTGTACTGAATATGTATCATTATATTTTCATTCATCTGTTTGTAATTTATTCATTGTATTATTATACTAAGTTAGCTTACTGTTTATAATTACAATCTGTATCAGCATTCATTTAATTATCGATTAAGTATTTTAATTTTACTGTTTGTTTATTGATTTCCATTATTTATTCAATTTTGTTTTTGATCTAGCTTATCTCTTATTCATTGTTATTTAAAAAGTCAAATAAATCCCTTGTGTAATTTAAATCCCCCTATCAAATTCTAAAGAAATCGATAACCAATGACAGTCTCGTAAATATCCTTTTTAAGCCCCTGAATCGTTTAAATAAAGGAGTTCTTGCCATTTCTTATTATTAGGCGATTTCAGTCTTTTGACTAAAATCATTAAATAGTTCTTAATTTAGTTACACAAAATGAATCCCATACTATAAATCTAAATTAAATAGAAATTAAAAATTTAAATCGTGTTGAGACAATTTATTGTAAGATCAGCGTCTAAGCAAGTAATTTGGCCGCACGGTTGGTGTTGTCGCTATGACATCGGCCTCTCACCTCTGAGTACCGGGGATCGATTCTCATGTGCGTTTCGTGATGGTGGACGATCCGCGCTGGGCAGGTTTTCTCGGGATTCTCCCGTTTTCCCTGCACTTCTCCCACAATACTTTCTCAGTCTTTCTCTCCATCTGTCATTATTTCCGTGGGATAGTACAATAGACCTCCGGTCGCAGTGCTTGGCTTCTGTGCCCCCCCACATTCACTACATAACATAACATAAGCAAGTAATTTTGGCAGGCTACCTTTTTGCATAATCTAAACACACAGGCTTTAGATAGTGTTTGTGCTAAACGCCTGTCCTATCGATGAGTGTAACTGCTACGGTAAATGTGATTATCCGGTGATTTTGTATACATATCGATTATTACATATATAATCACCAGTAACGTTGGTAAATGGGATAAATTATTGAATATTTATCAAATTAACCGGCGAGTTTAGATAATTTCCAACTCGTAATGGTGAATTTGATAAATATCTTCACTGATTGAGGCATTTTCAGGTTGTATGATTCACCCGTTACAGTTCAGGTTAGGTTAGTTCTAAGTTAGGCATCGTCAGGTTGAAGGATTCACCCATTGCAGTTAAGATTAGGTTAGCTGTAAGTTAGGCATCGTTAGGTTAGTTGTAAGTTAGGCATCGTTAGGTTAGTTGTAAGTTAGGCATCGTCAGGTTGCATGATTCACCCGTTGCAGTTAAGTTTAGGTGAGGTATCGTCAGCTGCCGGATGTATTTGTTGATAACTTTTGAAAACAATTTTCCCCTTGATACATTTAACAACAACTCAGTCAAAACATTTATAATATTAGCCATTACGAGTTGGGAATTATATAAACTCGTCGGTGAATTTGAGGAATATTCAATAATTCATCACATTTACCAAATTTAGTGTTGATTATATATAATAACCGGCATTTATGCACCGGATTAATCTTATTTACAGTAACATAACTACATAGAACCTGATTCATAGTTATCACTAATTTCTAAAAAATTTTCCCCCTAATTTCTGCATTGTGAGATCACTATACCAGGTGAGTCAAAGGTACAAGAAAATGGAAGGGAAATTGAAATATCTGAGTATCCCAGGAAAGAATGGATGAGGGAACCTACAGTTTAGTCTACTTCCAAAACAATGCCACCTTTTTGAGTCCGCCAACTTGAATACAAGTCAAACTTTTCAAATGGGATCAGTATCATGTGACATAGCATTTAAAACAAGAAAAAGCTCCAAAAATTTAATATTCCAATCAGTTTTTGTACAACATTATTCATTTTAATTTTATGAGTGAAATTCGTCAAAGTTTCAAAGTTAGAAATTCGTCCACCTGTAACGAATACTGGAGTGAAGAAATTAACGGTCACATTTCATCAGACAGGTACAGTTGGTCGAACAAGGTCAGTCGCTGATACAGAAACCTCAACAGCAGTGTTACCGTCGTTCCTGAGAGCCCTCGACGAAGCTCATGCCTGAGAGGATTTCTCCAAATATGCTGTCCTCAGTATACGCTAAGTATACGCGACATCTCCTGTTGTGTGTGCAAACAGGAAGGAAAGCATATTGAACACATTCTGTAGGCCCAAAATGTGCATTTCCATGGGATTTCTGCTGTGATAATTGTCACGAATTTTTAACTTTGAACACACACAAAAAAATAAAATGAATAGTTACACAAACATTAATTGCACCATTGAATTTCTGGAGTTTTTTCATTTGAAATGGAGTTTTTTCGTCATATCAGCCTGTTCGCATTTAAAAATTTTGATTTTGTATTCCAAATGGCGATCATGTTTCGTCCTAAAATGTCCTAAAATGTCCTCAAATGCCCCCTCCCCTCACCCATTCTTTGCCGGGGTATCAGAAATTTCATTTTTCCTTCCGTTTCAGAAATAGCAGATGTCCTGAGACTTTTGACTCACCCTGTTTAACGATAGTGAATCAAAAACCTATTCTGAATATTTTTTCATTCCGAAAAGAATGATGGAAAGAAAGTAGAGAATGATGTTAAGGTGGCTACTTTTTCTTTCAAAAAAATTGATTCGTCAAACAAAAAGGTCAGAATTGAAGCATAAATAGAAGACATTAACATACATTAATTGAAACAAAAAAACATAATGAATAATGTAAATTTGCAAAAGCAAATCTAGTTTTGAGAGAGTTGTTAAGTTTTAAAGAGCCATATTATTAGTTTTTTTTTTTGTTTTTTTTTTTTTTGTTATTTTTTTGTTTAACAAATGCTCGGGTATACTTTTGCATTAAAAAAAAATACACTCTTGAAGGAAAAAAAAATCATGAAAGTAAAAATTTCTGTAATATATTCTGAATTAAAAAAATTGGAATATCGTTGGTTTGACTGATTAATTAATTTATTTATTTCCGTGTGATAGCACAAAGATCTTTGAGGTCGACGTCCTCGGCTCTCAAGCCACGCACATTCACAAGTAATCTAATCTAATCTAATCAATAACCAAAATATTTTTAAGAAAGTCGAAAATACAGTATCATTTGAAAAACTCAGTCTAAGTAAAAGTCTAATATGAATCTGCAGAATTTATCTGTTACTTCGTTCTTATCCGTAGGTCTGCAAATATCTTATTAGGATCAGGATTTGTTTCCAATAACACAAGTATTTTTGGTTTTCGAATTTTCTTCGACACAAGCAGGTGTTAAAAAAGAATCAATTCAATGAATTTTAATTTTAGGCTAATACAAGAAACAAAGTTCAAAAATACTAGATACAGATCCTTGTACTGCTAAATAATTCAAAAAAATAGAATGTAAGAGTTCTAAAACAAAAGAGGACTTGATAATTACTCACTAAATTCAGAATCCAATCATGATTAGATTCAAAACGGTTGGATCGTAAATTAACCAGCAACATCATAACTAAATAAATACTACTTCTACTCTCATAACATTAAAAAAATATATTTT
>JAFIDM010012231.1:20531002-20543113 GCA_023159025.1 Thereuonema tuberculata
GTCGAAACAACTAAATTGAAATAAGCATCATTGCACGAATTTTGATATCGTTTATTTAAATAGTACTATAAATAAAAAGGCATTAAATATAATAAATACCTGAACTTTGTCACATACTAAGATAGTATGTTAGATGATAATCGATATAACTTGTTATTATACTGCTCAAACGCCGTTATGTGATAGAAATTCAACAACTTGAATCTCTAAAATACATGAGTGAAAAGTCAAACTATGTTCCAGTACATGAATAACTCAGAAGTTATTAACAGCAATTATAAATATTAAGTGATGAACTTAGATCGTGTGAACTTTGAACTATAGACTACAACAAGTAATTAAGGAGTAAATGGTTTAGTGAAAAGTAATAATCAAAGTGATTAATCACGATAATATATGCCGAAGTGATTAAAGCATAAACTAAACCTGTTATCGTAGAACAATTAAACAGTTTGTTCTCTAGCTATACTTGTGAAGACTTATTAGGTTCAGGGATTTTACATAACATCATGGGGCACTATTAAATAATTAAAAAGGACATCTCGCTTTAACTCTGTATACCTCATATTTGGATTTTTTTAATTCGTTTACCTTATTTTCCAACAGTAATTATATAATTAATTTCTTTGTCGTCAACGTTTTTGTAATGACGCAGGTATTTCGAAAGATGATGAAAATTTTATTATAATTTTTTATGGTATGTTTTCTTTTTAATTTTGAGGAATTATTTGCTCCTTATTTTGTACAGACGAACCAAAAAAATATACAGTAGATGCGTGCGAACGTGATGGAGGTAAGAACTAATTCAGTAAATTTTATATTATTGTTTTAAAAATTTTAAATATATTATTTTTCTAATGTAAAGTATTTCATTGGTAGGTCCGTCAGTGTTTAATGAAAATAATCCGAGTTTAAAGAAACAAGTAACACTCCATAGACTATAAATTTTGGAAAACATTATTCTGTTTTTCTGTATGAAGCATAGAATGGAAATAAATAAATAAACACTCATTAACAAAAAAACAACGACCTGGAAGGAGTTGTCCGATGGAGATAAAAATTGATGGAGAGGAAGATTATGTACAGAATAGAAAATGATTAAAATTTCAGACAAATTGAATGATTTATTTCAGAGTTACAGAGTTCTAAAGTAACGAGATCAATAAGGTGTTGACCCACCTCTACCCTGAATTCAAACTGCCACACGACGTGGCGTAGAGTGATAAAGCTCCCTGATGGTCTCCTGCGGTATTTTTTTCCAAATTTGCTCCAATTGTCGGGCTAGGTCATCCACATTCCGTGGTGGATGCAGTCGCCTTCCCATCATATCCCAGACATGCTCGATTGGAGAGAGATCTGGGGATCTGGCTGGCCAAGGAAGTGCTTCACAAGCTGCAAGACAGGTCATAGCAACACGTGCCGTATGTGGTCTGGCATTATCTTGCTGCAAAATAAGGCAAGGGTACTGCAAAAGGAAGAGTAGCTAAACAGGTCTCAGAATGTCGTCGACGTACCGCTGTGCTGTAAGTGTGCCGCTAATGACGACCTAAGGGGTCCGGCTATCATGGGAAATGGTACCCCAGACCATAACTCCTGGTTGAGTGCCTGTGTGGCGTGCAATAGTGAAAGCAGGATCGGCACGCTGCCCTGGGTGTGTCCAGACACGTCTGCGACGATCGTCAGGACACAGTTGGAAGCGGGATTCGTCGCTAAACACTATACGTCCCCAGTCAGCATCATTCCAAGTGGCTCGAGCCAATCACCACTGTAATCTGGCCGACGGTGTGCAGACGTGAGTGGCAGGTGGCGTAGCGGTCGGTACGAGCGTAGATGTCGCTCTCTCAGCCGTCTGTGAATGGTCATGGTGGACACTCGTGTGCGGGTCGCACGTCTGATGGTTGATAACGATGATTCAGGCGCTGTGACAGGTGATCTGACAATCGCTCTATCCTCCCGCTCTTCTGTGGCCCTAGGTCAACCGCTACCTTCATGACGCTGAAATCTGCAACAGAAATTTTCACCATCAGATTGAGAATCGCTTCTTACATACACCTGCTGAGTGCGCAGTTCCGATGCGCTGTAGCTCTCGGTATTCATTCATTGGACACCAAAGTTTAATAATTTTTATGGGCGGTCCCAATGTCTTTGCATACGAAATTTCATTACAATCGAACAACTCCTTCTAGGTGTGTCGTTTTTTTTGGTAATGAGTGTTATATGAAATACAAATGACATAAAAAACAATCAATACAAATATGAACATCTTTCTGATTGTTTGAGACAATGCATACAAGAATAATTATTGATAAACAACATCCAATATTGAAAAAACAATAAAACAATTATTCAAATACCTTTATTACGTAATGAACCATTGATTTTTGTGGTTCTTATTAATGAAAATACTTCTTCTCTGTCTAAAGTTATAAAAATGTTATGTACTACTTCTTATTTCTATTAAGACATACACAGTTTTGAACAAGTGAATATACACTCATGGACAAAAAAATTAGCGCACCAAGAAATAATTGCGGGATCGTAACGAAACTTGCAATGAAGGTACATGTCGGGGAGATATGCAAATGATTAGAAATGCAGCGTGATTGCGCATTACGTATAGCCGGTAGAGGGCGTTGAACATCGTACTCTGTGGAGTATAAAACAGGTAACCAAAGCTTGTTTGAGTGTGCTGAATCATTTACAAAGGAAGAGCTGAGGTAGACATGCCATTACGCCGTGTTCTAACACAGTATACGCAGTTGTCGCAGTTTGAGAGAGGGAGAATCGTCGGGATGATGGAAGCTGGGTGGTCAGCTAGGCGAGTAGCTCGTCAATTAGGCCGCTCTGATTGTGTTTTGAGGAGGTGTTGGGACCAGTGGACCCGAGAGATGTCATGTACACGAAGACCAGGCTCAGGACGCCCTCGACAGACCAGTCGTCGAGAAGACCGCCACATACTCAGAAATGCACGCGTACAGCCAACTGCTTCATCGGCCGCCATCCAGGCACAGGTAGCACCTTCACTAGGGGCCGCTGTGTCTTCTCGAACCATACGAAGGCGCCTGGCTGAAGGACAGTTGGTATCGCGGCGCCCATTACGTGTGCTGCCCTTGACGCCCACCCATCGACGCCTCCGTTTGGAGTTTTGCCGCGCACGAGGAAACTGGACTGCAGCGGAATGGAACCAGGTCGTCTTTAGCGACGAATCCAGATTCAATCTCGGCAGTGATGACAATCGTGTTCGTGTGTGGAGAGCCCGTGGTGAAGGCTTCAATCCTGCCTTTGTTGTACAGCGACACACCGCTCCCACAGCTGGTATGATGGTATGGGGTGCCATTGCCTACAATACACGGTCACCGCTAGTATTGTTCCGTGACACCATGACAGCCCAGCGGTATGTTCATGAAATCCGGCAACCCCATGAAATCATGCAACGGCTCTTAGGAGCCATTTTTCAACAAGACAATGCTCGGCCTCATACGGCAAGGGTGTCACAAGACTGTCTCCGCACTGTTACTACCCTTCCTTGGCCTGCCCGATCCCCAGATTTGTCTCCAATCGAGCATATCTGGGATCATTTGGGACGACGAGTTGGGCATCCCACGAGTTTGAACGAACTAGAGGCAAGGTTACAGAAACTATGGAACGAAATGTCTCAAGATATCATACAGAACTTGTATGACTCAATGCCCGATCGTATCGCATCGTGCATTTGCGCTAGAGGGGGTCAAACGAAGTATTAACTCCTCCGTTCTTTTGCCTTTTTCTCTGAAATAAATTATCCTTTTTCATTGATTTTCTTATCATTTACTTATATCAAAGTAGTCATTATGTATGTAAATTTTCGTTTCATTTTGACGACTCCTTCTTGGTGCGCTAATTTTTTTATCCATGAATGTAATTTTGTGGTAAAGCATAAATTTGAAGGCGACCCATAATAATAAAAAAAATTAATAATAGTAATTGAAAAGAAAGCTCAATAACGTATGGAAAAATAAAAAAAAAATAAGAAAAAAAAATAAAAAAAAATTAGGAAAATAAGAAAAACAAAACAACAACAACAAAATCACGCCGATATTGAGAAAGAAAAGATTAAGAGAAAAAAACAAAAAAAAAAGAAAAGTAGATCGATATACGGATTTGAACCGACAACCCTCAGTCTGAGTCCGAGACATTAGTTCAAGCTTCAGTTCACAACTGAAATCAGAAAGTTGGATTTCAAACACTTAAGCTAATACAGGAAATCCAATGAAAATGCCAAATATCTCGAACATGGGGGAAGGGGGGATTCGCCCCTGAAAATAATCCTATTACTACGATAAGGAATAGGGCCTCTGAGTACGATGCCCGAAGTCCATTTGTCGATCCGATCTTTCGTTCGGGAGTTTTTAAGGGGTGCAATGACAACAATGCCAAATATCTCAAACATGGGGGGAGGGGGGACACTGAAAATATTCTATTGTTACGATTTTTGGGATTCTGAAAGCGATGGTGAAATCATCCGTGTGTCGATCCAACTATCCGTTCGGGAGTTGTCATGGGTGGATAGACACGGACGGATGGGTAGGACAAACGCAATTGCTAACAATTTTGGTCGCTATCACGATAGCTCCCAAATGAGTCAGTAAATAAGCATAGCTTCCATTATCTTCCTACTTAAATCTTCATCTTCATATAGTAAAACTTCTACCTCTTTTTAAGGATTTATCCAACATTATTACAAATGATTATCATAAATTAAAATTTGAAGAAATACTACATTTTCAACATGATAATGCTCTTGTATTGAAATCAAACAAATCTTTTAGTTTAGAGATAACGAAGTTCACAGGAAGATAAGGAACTATGAAAGAGTTATGGTCTTACTGTTGTACAACAACGTCTTATAAGAGGACATTTAAATATCCTAAATGGTAATAAAACAAGCCTGGAGCTATTTATAAGATTAATAGTGCTAATAGCAAAATATTTAATATTTGAGAAACTTTTTGATTGACCCAGATGAGAATATTGACATCATATTAGATAGTTTAAAATGGTGATATTTAAAGTCAGAATTAGTTGAACATTGTTGGATAAATGTACATTGTCCTACGAAAGCTGTAGCAATTTCACTAAATGAATCACGCCACCCAAGGTCACCACATTACATTACATTACTAAACGAAGAGGAGGATTTATGTAGGAAGATAGTAGAAGCTATGTTTATTCAAAATTGTGTATGCCTTAATACAAATAAAGCTGTAGAAGTGCATATTATTTTTACAACTTTGTTAAAGAGAAAAACAGGGAAGAAATATTTTCATTCTATATAAGCGCAAAAAATCAGTAGTTCATGACATAATAAAGGTATTTGATTGTTTTTCCACATTATATTCTTTATCAATAATTTTGCCTGTATACATTGTTTTAAACAATCAGAAAGCTGCTCACGTTTGCATTGATTGTTTTTTTGTCATTTGTATTTCATATTATTTAACTCCGTTATAGTATTTTTTTATTACTTAAAATGTAGTTAAATATTTTGTTATCTATTATTATACTGAGTTTTGGAAATAAAAACTTTTATTTATTTATTTTTAGTTATTTACGTAAAATAAAGTTGTATAAACGTATCTGCGGGGATTTAGACTGGGACTATTTCTGTCAATAAAAAGTAAATGTTATAGCCAATGTAAAGTTTCGGAAAGTAAAAATAAAAATTAAAAAAATCTTTTGAATTTAATTTTTTAAATTTCTGCTATGTTGATGTTCTATCTTTTCTCCTACCAAAAACAAATAAAATTGCATTATCAATAGATTTTCATGGAATTTTACTTTTTAAACCATAAAAAAAAAACTGTCCTGGATATTTTAAAAGTTTACAGATATAAGACGTGTGTAATTTTTGGTCACGTGACCCTAATGACAACTTTATTACAAACAATTACAATTTTAATAAAAGAAGTTTAACGTGCCCGAATAATTCATGCAGGACAAGGAAGTTTTGTATTTCACCCCTCTTTTTAATTTATGATTAGGATTTCTTCGGTGGGAGATCCCATTCTCGGGTGCGAGAGTCGGGATACTAACACTGTGCGCACTTTCTGAGTTGTCATCGGAGGAGTTTGGCTGGCTGAGGAGTCCTAATGAGGACGAAACGGTCCGTCCCAGTCTCTTCCCGATGACAACTCAAAGTGCGAATCCTAACTTTAGCTTTGTGCCTTGCGATTGATATCTTTCTTGAATTACAATTTAAATGTTACGAACGACATGCACGATAAGATACTTTGAATCTAATCTGATATTTTAAATTTTACGTAGCAAGCATGTACTGATAAATCACACATTCAGTTAGAATTTTATATTTTTTACTTTTTGGCGGGATACTGTTTTATAAAACATGGAAAGAGTACATGAAATTGTAAATTACTTTACGGAAGTGTTAAAATTAAACTGCAGGTGCTCAATTTCAGCAGAAATTGTTTCATCTGTTTGATTTGATTTTTATGTTTATATAAAAAGATATATTGAAGTAAATACATCCTATTCACAACTATAGGCAAATTCACGTTGAGTATTTAGGCCAAGGAATTTTTTAAATCATATTTTAATGATCTGAAATTTATTGGAAATGTTTTTATCGATTATGTCCCTGCTGGAGTATTTCGTGTGTGGACTTCAGCTAAAAGAAATGAAGAAAAGAATATTATTTGGGAAGGAAGAAATATTGAAATGAAGCATGGTTATTCTAATTGGTGTAAAGGGGAACCCAACAACTTTCATGGAACAGAAGATTGGGAGGAAATTTGGTTTAATACGGCCAACACTGAAAGGAGTTGTTGGAATGATGCATACTGCAATTCTTGTAAAGGAACTATCTAAGCGAAAAACGAGTAACATCTTAATTACTTTTTACATTACAAATAAACTTGAAGAATTCAAATGACCTTTCCCAAAAAAAAAACAATTAAACAATCATACAGTAAAATGTTTGAATGTAATACGTTGTAAATCAATAATATTAAGATTAGGAATTTTTTTTGTCGACCGAAAAGATTTAAATTTCATACAAATTTTGAAAAAGCCCCTAGTTTCCTTCTAAAGATAATTTAAAAATAATTTTTAAGCACATCTTTAGAGAGGGTACTGTATAACTATTAAACTTTCAAATAAACAGTAAATAAACAGTAAATAAACTCAATTCGAATGATTCATTTATTTTTATTATTGAAAGGAATGTTAAAAAAATTCAACTATAGCATCTACAAAATTAATTAAAGCTTCTTCCCTCTAGAACTGAATTCTTTAATTAGAACTTTGCAATCACAAAAGAACAAAAACTGCTAAATATGTTGATTTTATGTAATATTTGGGTATTAAAAAAATGCTTTATATACCTTAAAAGGTTTCCGTTTCCATTCATTGTTATGTATTTAATGGTTAGCTTTTTTTTTTCGGAAAAATCAAATTATCAGTAAGTATAATTTATTAGGATACTTATCTAAAATTATCAGATATTAGGATTTTCTATATTGATTTACTTTTGGCCATATTATTTACATTATATGGCCAAAAGTATCCGGACACTTCCGACGAAGTGAATCGGGCAGATAGGAGGTTTGATGCATCATCGGGCGCTATAAAAGCGTTGGTTGGGGCTTGAGTGCTGATAATTCCTGTGTTCCCGATAAAATGAGTAAGTCAGGCGAGCTCAGAGACGTTCTCAGTGACTTGTTCGGTGTTCCACAACTTGACTGACCGTCTCAGAGCCCTATCTCAACTCCTTTGAACATCTGTGAGAAGAAATAAAACGCAGATTACGTGCCCACCAACAAAGCCCATCTTCCATGGTCCGACTCACTTCAGCTGTCAGGCCGCCTGGGAGTCAGTCCCTGCGACAACCTATCAAAACCTGACGGAAAGTCTTCCAAGACGTGTGTAGGCTGTCATCGATGCAAAAGGGGACCGACATCATAATAATATGTTCCTGAGAAGCCTGTATTATTATAATGTCGGTCCCCTTTTGCATCGATGACAGCCTGTACACCATGGGATGTCCGGATATTTTGGTCATATATTGTATATGAATTTATAATGGAAGATGACTTACAATTGCTGTGAGGTAATGCAATATTAAAATGATGAAAAGAAAAAAAAACAACATATTATTCAATATGACAGTTTGTAACGGAAATGCTATACTGAAATGTGCTGCCAAATTAAAAGGTTGTATTCATGCAAAACAAGAACTAAATGTCGTATAAACATGGGTCTGGAAATGCGTTATTTTCAAGATATGAACAATGAAACGATACAGAGGTGTTGGCCTTTACGTCATCGTAGAATCATTAAATTACTCGTCAATAATTGAGACAGGTAATGTTTAATATTCTCCGCCACCAAAATGGACACCATTAAAACATTAATGTACACACACCGGTTCTTGACGCCCACGCACTGCATGATCGTATAGTGGATGGGTGCAACACAATTCGACGTTTATCTGACATCCTCGACCGTGTTCGGCAGTCGATGGAATGACATTGTGTTGCGTGCATTGCGGCCAGTGGAGGACATTTCCAACACTTTTTCTGATACTGAGCGACTGTACGGACAACACCTCTGTATTGCTGCACTCTTCACAAATCTTGGAAAAAAAGCATTTCCAGATACTTGTTTATATAACATTTATTCGTTGTTTTTCAAGATTGAATACAACTTTTAACTTTGGAAGCACAGTTCATGTACACTCTGTGAAACATTAGAGAAACACCTTGTTGCATACGATCTAATGCAAACGAAGTTTCGTGACGATAGGTAAACATCCCCAAAAAGGAGCTCTCACCATGCATATGACCTTGAATTTCGAATAATTAATTTGCTCTTTTTCCTTCTTTGCCCGCAAAACTCAAACCGCCACCACAGAATGCCATCTCAAAAACTAGAAAACTTATGAAAATCACTGAATAACAAGTGACAAGGCTCAAAATTTTTTTTCTCCTACTGTCTCAAAATTTTTGGAAAGCCTCAGATTATCTCTCTTGAGTCCGATTGAAGAAAACTCACAATGCCTTGAATAATTCGAATTCCGAAATGTTCTTAGGGTTTCAATTTCTTCGAGCTTCGTTTAATTACACTGAACATTTTTCAAAAAATCGATTTTTAGAAAAAATGTTCTGCATATTCAAACGACTTTATTTTAATAAAACATAGCAAATGTTTTCTCCTATTATTCTCAATAATAGATGAATGTTTAACCTAATATTCCACACTCCAATTTCACTAGCTGTACAAATAAAATAATATTTTAAAGAACTTTTTTGTATAACATTTTTTAATTTATATTTTTTTAAAATAAGCTGTAAGTATGCTGAAAGAAAGACAACTAATCCACTGCTCTTTTTGATTTGTTACAAAAAATCTTACTGGTAGCGAAGAAAGAATTAAAACTAATAACATTTAAAACATAATTTTAAGTCAAATTACGAATTGGATAATCAAAACTGACAACTTATTTCAAAAAGACAAAAACTTAAATCGTTTCCTTAGATTATTTAAAACAGCGAAGTCATATAATCAAATGGTGTAAGTTTTGGAGAAAGAGGATCTACGATCATCAGCTGACGGAACCGAAACTTTCTCTTTTATTGTCCTGTAAAAGAGTCCATAAAGGAAGCAGAACTATTCTTATTAGGAAGACTACTGAAAAGCCACTATTTGTAACTCAAAAAACCACTGAAAGTATCAACTGGAATAAAAAGAGACTTAAGAAAAGAAAGAAGCACTATTTCTATTAGACAGATTAATGAAAAATCAGTATTTTAATTCAAAAACCATTGAAAGTATCAATTGGAATAAAAAAAAGACAGTCAAGAAAGACAAAAAGCGCTATATCTATTAGGTATATTACAAAAAAATTCTATTTGCAACTCAAAAACCATCACTATTTGAAACTAAAAAAAAAAGCTGAAAATCAACTGAAAGTATCGATTGGAATAAAAAAAAGAGTGAAGAAAGAAAGCAGCACTATTTCTACTATGCAGATTACTGCAAAATCACTATTTCTACTTAATAAACCATTGAAAGTATCAATTTGAATAAAAAAGAGTCAAGAAAGAAGGAAGCACTATTGCTATTATGCTGATTACTAAACAATCCCTATTTCTATTTCAAAAACCATTGAAATTATCAATTGAAATAAAAAAAGACAGTCAAGAAAGATAAAAAGCGCTATTTCTATTAGGTAGGTTACAGAAAACACTATTTGTAACTCAAAAACAACTGAAAGTATCGATTGGAAAAAGAAGAGAGTAAAGAAAGAAAGAAGCACTATTTCTATTATATAGATTACTGCAAAATCACTATTTGTAACTCAAAAACCACTAAAAGTATCAATTGGAATAAAAAAGAGAGTCAAGAAAGAAAGAAGCACTATTTCTATTAGGCAGATTACTGCAAAATCACTATTTGTAACTCAAAAACAATCAAAGTATCAGTTGTATTAAAAAAAGACAGTCAATAAAGAAAAAGCACTATTTCTATCATGTAGATTACCGAAAAATCACCATTTGTAACTCAAAAACCATCAATATTTGATACTCAAAAACAACGCAGAGTAGCACTATTCTATTATGCAGATTACTGCAAAATAACTATTTCTAACTCAAAAAGGATCACTATTTGTAACGAAAAAACCACTGAAAGTGGAATAAAATAAGAGAGTCAAGAATGAAAGAAGCACAATCTAAATTAGGCAGATTACTTAAAAATCATTAATTCTATTTCAAAAACCACTAAAGTATCAATTGGAATAAAAAAGAGTCAAGAAAGAAAGAAGCACTATTGCTATTATGCAGATTACTGAAAAATCACTATTTCTATTTCAAAAACCATTGAAAGTATCAATTGGAATAAAAAAAGAGAGTGAAGAAAGAAAGAAGCACTGTTTATAATAGGCAGATTGCTGAAAAATCACTATTTGTAACTCAAAAACCATTGAAAGTATCAATTGGAATAAAAAAAGAAAGTCAAGAAAGAAAGAAGCACTACTGCTATTAAGCAGATTACTGAAAAAAATCACTATTTCTATTTAATTAACAATTAAAAGTATCAATTTCAATAAAAAAGAGTCAAGAAAGAAAGAAGCACTATTGCTATTACGCAGATTACAAAAAAATCACTATTTCTATTTCAAAAACACTGAAAGTATCAATTGGAATAAAAAAAGAGAGTCAAGAAAGAAAGAAGCTCTGTTTATAATAGGCAGATTACTGAAAAATCACTATTTGTAACTCAAAAACCATTGAAAGTATCAATTGGAATAAAAAAAGTGAGTGAAGATAGATAGAAGCAATATTGCTATTGTGCAGATTACTGAAAAGATCACTATTTGTAGCTGAAAAACCATCACGTTTTTTAACTCCAAAAACACTGAAAGTATCAATTGGAATAAAAAAAGTGAGTCAAGAATGAAATATACACTATTACTATTAGGTAGATTACTCAAACATCACTATTTGTACCTCAAAAAGCCAACACTATTTGCTACTAAAAAAAACTGAAAGTATTAATTGTTAAAAAAAATGGAGTCAAGATTGAAAGAAGGACTGTTTCTATTAGATAGATTAATGAAAAATCAATATTTGTAATCTCAAAAACCATTATTATTTTGTATTCAAAAACCATCACTATTTGTAATTCAAAAACAATCACTATTTGAAACTCAAAAACCACTGAAAAATATCAATTTGAATAAAAAGAGAGAATCAAGAATGAAAGATACACTATTTATATTAGGCAGATTACTGAAACATCACTATTTGTAACTGAAAAACCACTGAAAGTATCAATTGGAATAAAAAAAAAGAGTCAAGAATGAAAAAAACACTATTTCTATTACAAAGATTACTGAAAATCAATATTTGTAACTCAAAAACCATTACTAATTGTAACTCAAAAACCAATCAACACCGAACCTCAACAACCACTGAAATGTATCAATTGTAATAAAAAAGAGAGTCAAGATAGTAAGAAGAACTATTAGGTAGACTATTTCTATTAGGTAGACTACTGAAAAAAAAATCACTATTTGTAACTTAAAAACCATTACTATTTGTAACTCAAAAACCA
>JAFIDM010012231.1:20545872-20585887 GCA_023159025.1 Thereuonema tuberculata
AAATTAAGCCAACGCACAAACTACAATAAAAATTACAAAATAAAAATTACAAATAAATCAAAAGTTTTATGTATTGAGAAAGATACAAAAATAAGAAAAATGAATGAAAGCATGTGTATTCGAAGCACAAGAGACAGGAATTGAAACAGGAATGAGGGTATTGAAGTTAGGTTTCGTGAGACTAGCAAAAAATTTATTGATAAACTATATACAAGTTGCAGTGATAACATTGTCAACAAAGAATTAGATTGTTAAAAAATTTAACGAATAGGAAGTTTTCTAATCCAGGTTATTTATTGTAATTATCAATAATTTAACATGTTATAGTATACGATATTGTTTTCTTTTTCAAAACTAGGCCATCCCCCCTATACAGATTTATCGATTTAGATATTTGAAGAAGAGATAAGTTGAGATGGATGTTGGTTGATATAGATGATATATGAAGATCATAGCTTGTATACAATATTCTTGGTGATATTATTGATTGTGACTATTATTTCGAGTTATAACCAAATTCTGATGACTTGAGACTCTATACATACAGTTGTCCGTAGTGAAGACATCGTTCTCCAAATAGACGGCAACTTAATTCAGTGTCTGTCCTTCAGCTTTATTGATTTGACATTGCATAAGAAGGTCTGATCGGAAATAGCCTTTTTGTGAAAGCGAATGGAAGTAAATTACCGCTTGGTTCCATAGATATATTATAATGAAGACAAAGTCTCCTTTGTGAGTTCCTGTTATAATCTCGGCTTCTATGAAATTATTATCGAATAAACGGCATTTAAGTGGAGTTCCGTTGCAGTGGCCAAACTTGAGATTGATGTTTTGCAACAACATTAACGGAGATCCAATCTTCAATGACAACACGATCTTGACGACTACTGCTGAGATTCAAAGAGTTGAGAAACTCAAGCGGATAGAGATGTTCTTGTTGTGGATTATCAGAAATGTCAATTTTATACGCACTTAAGTACTCTCTGGTCTCTCCTTGTATTCTTTGACTTATGATTCGATTGATGTTATCGACACTCTTGTTCTTCGAAGTTATAATTGACGATTCATTGACTTCAGGTAAGATATTTTCTATGAACTGGTTGAATTGTTCAATTTCTCTGCAAACATTATCAGGCTATGTTATCATTCCTTCCTTATATGGTTTACGATTGTCTCTAGTTCTGAGGAAATATTAGGCAAAATTTCTCTGATTCTGGTCACCTTGTTTGATGAGACACATATTTATCGGGAGTTTCTTAAATTTGACGGGTTTCCAGGTTTTTCAGTAACAAAATATTGATTTTCAGTAATATACCTAATAAAAATAGTGCTTCTTTCTGTTTATATATCAAAATAACTAGACAAACAAATTCTATTCAATACAATTGATTTATTGTTAATTAGGTTAACAAATAAGAAATTTTAATTTTATTTTAATTAAATTTGTAATTTAATGTTTATTACTGATTATTGAATGTAATATATTATGTTGATTATTTAATATAATATGTTATGTTTGTTTAAAATTTACTTTGTTACTTTTCGATTATGTTTTGAAGAGAGAGAGAAGGATTTTCTCTTTCTTTTTATTTTGTATTTCTTTATAATCCTGAAGAAGTCCCATCGCTAGGATGAAATATAGATTTTGAAGGAATGAAGATGGATTTTTTTGTCTAGTTATTTTTATATATAAACAGTACGAGGATATATGTAAGTTATTATGATGCTTCTTTCCGTGTAGAATCTCTCTTATTTATTCCAATTGATATTTTTCATTGGTTTTTGAGTGACAATTAGTGATTTTTCAGTATTCTACCTAACAGAAATAGTGCTTCTTTTTTTTTTGACACTTTTTTTTTATTCCAATTAATATTTTTCAGTGGTTTTAATTTATCAAAAACGATGGTTTTGGAGTTACAAAAAGTAATTTTTCAGTATTCTATCTAATAGAAATTGTGCTTTTTTTCTTTCTTGAGTAATTTTTTTAATTCTAAATAACATTTTTCAGTGGTTTTTTTTAGTTACAAATAATGATTTTCTTGACTCTCTTTTTCTTATTCCGATTGATACTTTTCAGTGGTTTTCAGTTACAAATAGTGATGATGGTTTTTGAGTTACAAATAGGGATTTGTATTTAATAAAAATAGTGAACTTGACTCTTTTTTTTTTTAATTCTAACATCTGCCGTATACACGCACTTGTTTTTAATGATCACATTGAATTTGGTACAGGTAGAATTTTGGCGATTATAGTTCTAA
The DNA here is from genome assembly GCA_023159025.1 of Thereuonema tuberculata. NCBI lineage: Eukaryota > Metazoa > Arthropoda > Chilopoda > Scutigeromorpha > Scutigeridae > Thereuonema > Thereuonema tuberculata. The sequence continues at coordinate 20,548,131 of JAFIDM010012231.1, forward strand.
TTGTCATTTTTCGAATTTCAAATAAACAGACAGATTGGAAATAAATAAACAATTCTAAGTTTGGAAAAAAAGGTTGAATACATTCTTTATTGATAGGGCGAAGGAGAAGGGTATAAAATTCAAAAAAACAATCTAAAAAGAGAGGAAGTCCCTGTGGCCAAATGGATAAGACGTCTTACTTCGGATCAGACTGTTACAGGTTCGATTTCTGTCGTGGTCGTTTCGTGGTAGGATTTATTTTTATTTTTCATTCTCACAGCAAATTGTGCCGGATAGATAGAGAAATAAAAGATCTTAGTAATATAGATTGATACTTTTCAGTGGTGTTTGGGTCACAAATAGTGATTTTTCAGCATTCTAACTAATAGAAATAGTGCTTCTTTCTTTCTTGACTCTTTTTTTTTATTGTAACATCTGCCGTATACACGCGCTTGTTTTTCAATATCACAGAATTTTGTTAAGGTAGAATTTCGCGGATTATAGTTCTAATTGTCATTTTCGACTTGTAAATAAACAGACAGATCGGAAATAAATAAACAATCTTGAGTTTCAAAAACAGATTGATACATTCTTTATTGATGAGGGGGGGGGGGGGGTAGGATATATAAGTCAAAAAACAATTTAGAAAGAGTTGTAGTCCCGGCGGCCAAATGGGTAAGACCTCTAACTAAAAGGTTACCGATTTGGTTTCTGTCACGATCGTTTCATTGCACAAATTATTTCTATTTTTCATTCTCACAGCAAATTGCGCCGGACAGACAGAGAAATAAAAGATTTTTGTAATATAGATTGATACTTTTCAATGGTTTTTGAGTTACAAAAAGCAATTTTTCAGTATTCTACCTAAAAGAAATAGTGTTCTTTCTTTCTTGAAACTTTTTGTTTATTGCAACATCTCCCGACATGCCCTTGTTTTTCAATATCACATATAATTTGGTTAATGTAGAATTTCGGCGATTATAGTTCTAATTGTCATTTTCGAATTACAAATAAACAGGCAGATCAGAAATAAATAAAGAATCTTATTCTTGGTTGAACACATTCTCTATTGATGGGGAGAAGAAGAAGGTTATATAAGTAAAAAAATTATTTGAAAAGAGCTGTAGTCCGGGTGGCCTAATGGATAAGACGTCTAACTTCGGATCAGAAGGTTAGAGGTTCGATTCGTGTCGCAGTCGTTTCATTGCACAAAATTATTTCTGTTTTCTAGTCTCACAGTAAATTGTCCCAGACAGACAGAAAAATAGAAGATTTTAAGAAACTATACGAAACTCAAAGCTAAGTTGATAATACAGAAACAGTTACGGAGCCAAATCACACCAAGTCGTCTCACCGAGCATCTGAAAGTATCTCTGCGCGACCACATGATGCTTTTTCCAATATAAACAAAACGAATTTTCTTTACCGATATCGCTATATATTTCTATTGTACATTTAGCAATTTCGAAAAAAAAAAGAACCAATAGAAATTAAACTTATTAAAGAAGCAATCTATTTGTAATTTTAAAAGAAATCTTAGGTTGTAAGACTTTAAAACGATTATAAGACTTTAAAACGAAAATATAAATAAAAGGAAAACTTTTTTTTTAAAAATTGAATTTCAACTTACTCAGATTCAAATTTCAATATAAATTTTTGTAATTAAAATTTATTACAAATATTTAAAACAATTATTAAAGTTGTAATGGAAATTCTTTCTTATTTGACTTTTATTTTTACATAGATCTATATTTCATTTCAAGTTTTATTATTATTTTATAACAAATACATGATAGCTAAAACCTATGGAAGAGGTTTAATCACATGATCAATACAATTTCTCCACTGCTCTGATGTTACCTGGCGAATTCCTTCCTTTGCTAGCATTTCTACTTCCGGTGCCTTGAAAGTGCGGTTTTCTCAGGCCACAAATGCTTTTACTTGACTCCAAATCATTTCGATTGGATTTAAGGTGCAATGATACGGAGGAAGGCGAAGAACTTTGTGACCATATTGAGCTGCAATGGTGTCCATTCGTTAGACATTATATCTGCTGCGGATGGAAGTTACGAGAGAGAGAAGTTCTGTTTTCAACATATCCTCTCTCCACGGAATGTGTTTTTCAGTTAGCCAGTCTTGAATGTCAGCCTTCCTCGTTGTTTAATTTGGAATTACTTCCATACGGACACTGTGATACGGTGCATTATCTAAAACAATCACGCTGTTTGTCTGAATATGTGGAAGCAGCTGATCGACAAACCATTTCTCATAATAAGCACCGTTCATTTCTCCGTGATAATCCCCATGATTTCTTTTAGCCCTAAATATATCACATGCCCCAATGACAAATCCTTCTGTATTTCCTGCATGGATAATTATTAGGCGAGACCCTTTTCCAGACGGTGGCTTAAAACCTGGGGATAATCCTCGCGCAAATGCGTTTCGGTGGAGATCACAGTTGTATCTTGCCATATCTTCCTCTTCATGTGGCCAACATTTATCCATGTTTCTTCTGTATAATAAATATGACGACCTTGCTAACGATAATGACGGATGTCTCGCCAATACTGACGACGCCATTGTTGAATGTCATCTCTCTCAATTAGCATAGACGAACGATCAACTTTACAATATCGGAATCCCAAATCCTTCATTAAATTTGGAACAGTTCCCACACAAATGTTGGGCAATTCTTCATCTTCGTAAATAGCTTCCATCACTTTTGATGCTGTCAGAATTTCATTTCTAAAATAAAAACTATGAACTTTTCTCCGTAGGCATGCCAGTGTGAAGCTATCGTAAATCTGTAACCTTGTTTGCGTATTCACTTTTAACGGTTGTTTCTTCGCGGGAGTTGAAACAAGCCCGCTTTCTTTGACTTCGCTCTTTATACGGTTGAACTTGCTGTTGACACACCTGTTAATTCAGCAACCATAGCTGTTATTGCATTCTCCGACTGATCCTGGTGCTTCTCTCTTAACTTGCAGAAAACATTAAGAATGATAACCTTAGCAGTACTTTTTAAGGGTTTTCCTTGTTTATGTGGTTGAAACACAATAGAGTTGGAAGACGCCATTTTCACTCAACTGTTAAGACTCACTTGAATGGTTAATTAGCTAATGACTAATTAACTCATAAATATCTGAAATGTGGTCTTTATCTCCTTAAAATATTTATCTTGAGAAATTAAGGCATGTTTAAAATGATAATTTCTGTTGATTGTCATTTATTTTTTACAGTATCATCATTTAATGTACGGACTACTTTTCATAGCGAACGTATACATTCAGTAACTGTTCCTGTATTATCAACTTAGCTTTGAGTTTCGTATAGTCGTCTATCCGTCACTTCGCTCCGGAAGCCTCGTTTATGTAAAGGAAAACAACTTTTTATTTCTTAAAAAAAAACACACACAAATTACATCAACTAAACTAAAACTAAAATTTATTAATTTTTTTTTTATTTAGGTTTTGATGTCTATATTCTCTGAATGCACGACAGCTTTTCGAAGCAGCGTGTGAATCATATATCTAATATATATATATATATTTTTTTTATAGAGATTAGATTGTAGTTCTCGTGGTCTAATGGCTAAGACGTCTAACTTCGGAGCAAAAGGTAGCTTGTTCAATTCGCGTAGAGAACTTGTAGAAATTATTTCTTCTTTCACAAAATACAACAATTGCAACAATTGGTTTTTAAGTTACAAATAGGGATTTTTTCAGTATTCTACATAATAGAAATAGTGCATCTTTCTTTCTTGACTCTCTTTTTTTTATTTTTGTTGATACTTTTCAGTGGATTTTGAGTTCGAAATAGCGAAGGTTTTGAATTACAAATAGTGATTTTTCAGTATTCTACCTATTATAAATAGTGTTTCTTTCTTTCTTGAATCTCTTTTTTTAATTATAATTGATACCTTTCAGTTGTTTTTGAGTTAGAAATAGTGATTTTTCAGTATTCTAACTAAAAGAAATAGTGTTTCTGTCTTTCTTGAAACCCTTTATTTAATTACAATTGTAAGTTTGATTCCTGTTACGGATGTTTTATCGTAAAAATTATTTCTATTTTCGATTCTCACAGAAAATTTCGCCGGCCAGACAGACAGACAGACACAAAGACAGAGAGACAGACAGAGAAATAAAAGATTTTAGTAATGTAGATTGATATTTTTGAGTTAAAAATAGTGATGGTTTTTGAGTTAAAAATAGTGATGGTGTTTGCGTTACAAATAGTAATTTTTCAGAATTCTGCTTAATAGAAATACTGCTTCTTTCATTCTCGACTATCTTTTTTTTAATCCAATCGATACTTTTCAGTGGGTTTTGAGTTACAAATAGTGATTTTTAATATTCTAATTTATAGAAATAGTGCTTTTTTTTAGTCTTTTTTTTCTTTATTCCAATTGATACTTTTCAGTGGTTTTTGAGTTACGAACAGTGACGGTTTTAAAGTTACAAATAGTTATTTTTCGGTAATCTTCCTCATAGAAATAGTGCTTCTTTAATTTTTGACTCTCTTTTTTTAATTCCAATTGATACTGTTAAGTTGTTTTCGAGTTACAAATAGTGATTTTTCAGTATTCTATCTAATAGAAATAGTGCTTCTTTCTTTCTTGACTCTTTTTTGTATTCCAACATCTCCAGTGTACTCGCGCTTGTTTTCTAAGATCACATAGAATTTGATTAAGTAAGAATATTATATTTAAAATATTGCAACGTGTTGGCAATTATAGTTATAATTGTCATTTTCGAATTATAAATAACAGACGGAAAGGAATAAACAATCTTGAGATTAAAAAAAAAAGTTTAAAATAGATTCATTATTTAATGCGGTGAATGGGGAAGACACATAAGTCAAGAAACAGTATAAAGTGAGATATAGTTCCGGTGGTCTAATGGATAGCACGTTTGACTTCGGATCTGATGTTTGTAGGTTCGAATCCTGTCGCTGATGTTTTATTGTAAAAATTATTGCCATTTTCGATTCTCACTGAAAATTGCGCCAGACAGAGAAATAAAAGATTTTAGTAATATAGATTGATACTTTTAAGTGGTGTTTGAATTTTGAAAAGGGATTTTTCGGTATTCTACCTTATAGAAATAGTGCTTCTTTCTTTCTTGACTCTCTTTTTTTTATTCCAATTCATACTTTTCAGTGGTTTTTAATTCACAAATAGTGATTGTTTTTGAGTTAGAAATAGTGATTTTTTTCAGTAATCTACCTAGTAGAAATAGTGCCTCTTTCTTCATCGACTCTCTTTTTTTTTTATTGTAATTGATACTTAGTGATGGTTTTTGAGTTCCGAATTGCGACAGACAGACAGAGAAATAAAAGTATTTATTAATATAGATTGAAACTTTTTAGTGGTTTTTGAGTTACAAATAGTGATGATTTTTGAATTATAAATAATGATTTTTCAATAATCTACTTAATAGAAAGAGTGTTTTTTTTTTCTTGACTCTCTTTTTTTTATTCCAATTGATACTTTTTAGAGGTTTTTGAGTTACAAATAGTGTTGGTTTTGAGTTACAAATAATGATGGTTTTTAAATTGTTAGGTTTTAGATAAAAAAACTGTTAAATTTAAAGCAAAAACTGTTAAATTTAAAGCAAAAACTTACAGAGCTAATTTTGATGAATAGACAGATTGGCAATAACAACTTAACAATGACAGTTAACGTTTTGTTTAACTCACTTGCTGATGCACACGCCTCGTGAAGGCATTTTTTCTAACACTCCAACTTGCCGTACACTTTGTGTCATTAATTAGCAGGTATCAGGTTGCCAGTTTTACAGCAAGTCCAAGTCTTTTGATGCAGCACCAATCCTTCAATCTTGCGAGCCCTTTAGTCAGCACGTCCGCTATCTGGTTATCAGTAGACACATAGTTGACTATGATGTGTCCCTCAGCTCTCTTTTCACGAATGAAGTGATCCTTCACATCAATATGTTTTGTACGAGCATGGTGCACAGGATAATTCAATAGCTCCTTGGTTGACATACAAAATGTTGATTGTAATCGGAGTAGTAAACAAGTTGTTTGTTATTTCCCACTTGATGTTTTTGAGCCAAATAGTGACATATCTTTCAAAATTGAATTAAAGGAATTTACCCAATTTTTGTAGGGGTGATCCAAAAGAATTTATGACAGGTCTAATTGGGTAATCATCTAAAGTTGTTTCTCATTCCACTTGATTTTTATTTTATTTATTTATTATGCTAGTACAAAACCTCGAGGAAATCTTTGAAAAAATAAAGACGAAATATTGCTCTAAGTTGAAGTAGTTGGAGTTTTTAATAAGGATTGATATATACAAATACAAGAATCTAAGATTTCACTGATTTAAGACTATGGTGAGTGTATGAGTTTTATTTTAGAGTATGAATATAATTGGAAGTATACAGAGTAATTTCGGAGAGAGAATTTGGAAGATTACAAAAGGTCACAGACAATGTAGATAGAAATTGGCAAAATTGGAAGCTCATGAAGAATTTCTGGAAAAAAAGTTAAAAAGTCATGTTATTACCTTCACCTATTAACAAATTTATAATCCCATTAATCCAAGAAGATTTTCGTTCAAGGAAAATAATAATTGACTTTAAATGGAATATTTTTCTTAATCAGATTCAAGCAGTCAAGAATGAAATAAGCAAATTACAAAAAGAAGAAATGTTTTATAATAAAAGTTTGAAAAGTTTAGTTTCAGAAAAGATTTATGAAGAAAGTATGAAGAGTGACTTCATCATCATCAGTGTTCTGTCGTAGACAGGTCCAATGGCAAGCAGCAAATAAGGTCAGCAATGTCTCTTCCTCCAAGTTGTTCTATTTCTTGCCTCCTCTTTCAGGCCTTGATATCCACTTGTAACCAATAGGTCATCCAGGATCATTTTTCTCTTTCTAACTCTTGGTCTCTTTCCCTCAATCTTCCCCTCCAATACTTCCTTCATGAGATTTTCACCTCTCAGCACATGACCAATCCAGTTCTTTTTTCTTCTTCTAATGTTCTTTAATAAACTTCTCTCTTCCCCAATTTTTTCGAGAACTTTGTCATTAGTCACCTTGTCTGTCCATTTAATTTTCTCCATCCTCCTAAAAGAGTGACTTGCTAATTTATAAAAGAAATAGAAAAACATTACAACAGAGTAAGGATGCTAAACTACATAGAAGAATAAAAGAAGAAGAAAACATCAAATATGAGAAGTTTTGTAAAAACTCTAACTGTATTATAAATATTAGGAAAAGAGTATTAAAAAAGAATGAAATACAGTGGAACCCCGCCATTTGTCCGCCTCTCTACTCGTACAACTCGTTATTCGTCCAACTTTTTCAAGTAAAATTCAATTCGCCATTCGTACGCTTGCCCCGCGATTCGGACAGCGTGACCTTGTTACTGGCCGCGCTTCAGCTCGGTCTTGTGCTAGCTTCCGTATGCATCATCCACGCAAGCTTCGTGAAACTTTATGCTATTTTATTATTTTTTGTTATTTTTATTAAAAATAGTGCAGCCATGGGCAATGGCGTAGCGAGCATAACTGGCGCCCGCGGCACAATACCTTTTTGGCGCCCCCCATTCCACCTCCAGAAAACCATATAGTATGGGGACCATTTCGCGCCCCTCTGCGAGTGGCTCCCGGGGCATGATAGACCCCACGCCCCCCCTTCCCAATCGCTACGCCACTGGCCATGGGTCCAAAAAAGATTACTGATTCAACCAAGCTTAAAAGGAAAGAAGTGAGAACGACAATTGAATTGAAAAAAGAACTTATTACGAAGTTTGAAAGTGAAACTCGTGTCTCGTGACCTGGTAACTCAGTATGGCATGGCGAAATCAACTATATCGTTTATACCGAAAAAGAAAGACATAATAAGAGAGGCCTGTATATTTATTGTTTTCATAGTTTTTATGTATTTTATGATTTAAATGGTATTGCAAAGGTTTAAATAAGCAATCATCTGTTGGTCTGGAACGGATTAATCCAATTTACATTATATCTTATGTGAAAAAATGATTCGCCATTCGTGCAAATCGCCATTCGAACTGCCTCCTGGAACGGATTGTGTACGAATTGCGAGGTTCCACTGTAATAGCTTTAAATAAATGCATAGATTTTAATGTGAAAGGAAGTCTTCACACTAATATTATAATTACAGAAATTGAAAGATAGAAAAGATATTTTCTTATAGTTTTACAATAATTTAGTGGAAGAAAGAAATCCTAATCCCAATATAGCAGAAAAAGAAATTAAATGTATTAGGAATTTATTAGAAGATAAAAGCATTAGAATAGACTGATCAGATAGAGGTAATGTCTTAGTATTAATAGACCAAGAAGTCTATGATCAAAAAGTTAAGAAACTATTAGAATCACAGGATTTCTCAGAATTAGAAGAGGATGTCACTTTCCAATTATACGAAAAAATAAAAATTGAGATTTCAACTATGAAGAAAGATAAGATCATCAATAATTATCAATATAATTAATATAAAGAAATGACTAAAAACATGACAAATATTCAAGTATTTGAACCGAAAATTAAGATTCAGAAAACTGATACCCAATTAGACCTGTCATAAATTCTTTTATATCACCCCTACAAAATCTGGGTAAATTTCTTAATTCAATTTCGAAAGATATGTCACTGGACTACCCTGAGATAATAATGAAAAACAGTCAAGAAGTTATCAACTCTATTAAAGAAAATAGAGATGATAATGTTAATGAAAATGTAAATTAAACACATTAGACACTGTATCAATGTACTCAAACATTCCTATTTGAAAATCAACAACTGTGTAAAAAAAGAATGTAAAGATAATATTATAAATATAGTATATTTCAAAGATAATATTTTATTTAAATTTAAAAGGGAAAGAGGAAATAAAGATTTACACAATATGCGTGTGGTTTATGCTCTCAAATGCAAATGTAGAGATTGTCAGGGGGTCTACATTGGGAGCACGGATCGAACAGTTCAAGAACGGGTAGACGAACAAGTGCATGATCTTCGAAAACATTCTTTAGCGCCATCGACAATTCTTTGGCAGTTTTACAGTTCTGGATATGGACATACATTTGCGGTTGACACTTAAGGCGATTGTGGCACGGGCTCTCTTGTCTCTCGATTCATCAGCCGGTTTTTCGTCTTCATTCTAACAAGATCCCACAAATTTTCGCACATCTCATTTCCATAGCAAATTTCCAAGTTAAGTAATTCTATGCTCCTTCTAACGTCTCAAACTGTGTTAATGATGTTGAGAATACACCGTTGAAATGTTGAACGGCCATGTTTTAATTCGACTTCTTGGATGAGAATACGAAGAAATTCTATATAATATTCATCAAAATGTCCTTAATTCGCTGTGGGTAGCAGCTGTGTGCATAACCTGTTAGATTTTAGATTAAAACTGTTAGGTTAAACTGTTTAATTTAAAGCTAAAACTTAGAGAGCTAAATTTGGTGAATACCCAAACTGGCAATAACAATTTAACAATGACAGTTAACGTTTTGTTTAACTCACCTGCTGATGCGCACGCCTCGTGCAGGCATTATTTCTAACAAGTAATCTATCTAATAGAAATAGCACTTCTTTCTTTCTTGATTCTCTTTTTTTTATTCCAATTGATACTTTTCAGTGGTTTTTAGGTTCCAAATTGCGCCGAACAGACAGACAGACAGACAGATTATAAAACAAGTGATTTCAGTAAAATAGATTAATACTTTTCAGTGATTTTGAGTTACAAATTTTAATGGTTTTTCAGTTACAATTACTGCTTTTTCAGTAATCTTCCTATTAGAAATATTGCTTCTTTCATTCTTGACTCACTTTATTTTATTCCAATTGATACTGAGTGGTTTTTGATTTACAAAAAGTGAGTTTTCAGTATTCCACCTAATAGAAATAGTGCTTCTTTCTTTCTTCATCGACTCTCTTTTTTTTTATTCCAATTGATACTTTTCAGTGGTTTTTGAGTTACAAATAATGATGGTTTTGGGGGTTCCATATTGCGCCGAACAGACAGACAGACAGAGAAATGAGTTATTTTAGTAATATAGATTAATACTTTTGAGTGATTGTTGAGTTACAAATAGTGCTTTTTCAGTAATCTTCCTAAAAGAAATAGTGCTTCTTTCATTCTTGACTCTCTTTCTTTTATTCCAATTGATACTTTTCAGTGGGTTTTGATTTACAAATACTAATTTTTCAGTATTCTTCCTAATAGAAATAGTTTCGGCAGTTATAGTTGTAATTGTAATTTTCGAAATACAAATAAACAGACAGATCTCAAATAAATAAATAATCTTGAGATTAAAAAAAAAGATTGAATACATTCATTATTGATGGGGAGAAGGAGAAGGACACAAAAGTAGAAAAACAATATAAAATTAGTTGTAGCCCTCGTGAACTAATGGATAAGACATCTGACCTTGAATCACAAGGTTGCATGTTCGATTCCCGTCGCAGACATCTTTTTGTAAAAGTTATTTCTATTTTCCATTCTCACTGGAAATTTGCCCGGACATCCAGATAGAGAAATAAAAGATTTTACTTTAATCTATATCGCACACAATAAATTTCCAGTACTTAGAATACAGGAGAAATTTTACAATTACATTTAATGCGACTGGTTAACATTAAACAAAAAAAGAAAAAAAGAATATACTTTATCTCCTTTATGAATTATTGCGGCGATGAACCAATTCAAAATGCTCGTTTTATCAACATTGAAATAAAATTCATTTTTAAATGAACTGGGAAGCAGTAATTAAGAATAACATAATTAATATTTAACTTCATGTTACAGTTACATCGGCTCACTATAGACTTATTAATGTAAGATTCTTATGAAATATATTGTTTACAAATTTCATATTTCTTTCGTGAAACTTTAGTTTATCATTTACAAATAATAACTGTTCGCTATGAACTACTAACTTAAATCTTTACGAATTTAATAGGAGGGATTTATCCCTAAAAATTATACCTGAAGAAGATCAGTAAGAATTTGTAGCTGATCGAAACTTATTTATAAAAAGAAGATGGAGAATATAATGAAGAATATAATGAAAAGTATCATATATTAATAGTACCTACTGCATATACATGAATATTTCTTTTAATTTTAAATATAGTACTTTTATTGATGTTTGCGTTTTGTTTTCATTTCAAATATTTCCTAATAGTTTTACAAGCTAATTCAAGTTAACACAAGTAAAAATGATTTCAATCACTGAAGCGGATATTGAAAACAACACCGTCAGATACAGTAAAACGTTGTAATAGGAAATAACAAGGATCCTTAGCATTACACGAGTGAAGAAAAAGAACACGTTGTTCCTGTTTATGTGAGTGGAGAAGGAATAACAATTTGATATGAGATAAATATTACAATCGGATTTAATTAAAGATTTTAATCGATCTAAAGCCAATAAAAGGTTATTGCTAATGAGAAACTCCAGCTACAGCATTAATAAATGACAGCTCAATAAATTTCAATTAATCAATTCGAGATGATTGTAATAGCAACTTTCCTCTTTTCTCGTAAGTAACTATTTATAGTATTTATTTATAGTATTGTATACTATTTTATTAATGTATTTTAAAAAATAAATTCGTTAGATTATTGATTTAATGGAATGTATTTCTCATTTACGCTCTGTATTATACAAAAAATTCAATCAGTTCAACATTTGACAATTTAATATTTTGATTTTAAAGAATGTGCAAAAAAATATTTTTTATTATTTAAATAATAAATAAGATTTTAAAATAAACTATAAATAAATTATATCAACTTTAATTTAAAATTATTTAAGTATTTAATTAAAATTTATCAAATTTATTTTTTATTTAGAATATCTCTATATACAGGGTAATTCATAAAGTACTAGAAAATAGATCTATAAAGATCGAACATAGAAATATTCGGTGTAATAGTCATATTCGGTGTAAAAAAAGAAAAATAGGGCATGGATTTCCGGATCGAACGTGCGATTCTGATTCGGATGATGGGGTCCCCATTTTAGCCTTTTTTTCTGCCCCTATGAAAAAAAATTATTTAGTTTGCCCCCTTCACAACCGGGAAGAGCAAGGAAAGGGAAGCGAGATAGAATAGACTAAGTTAAATTGAGTATTGACTCCATTGCGTTAATTTTCAACACAAGGAGACCGGAAAGGCGGGGGGGGGGGGGATAAATAAAACAAATTAGTAGTGAGTCCGTTGAGTTTATAGCAAAGACAAAGCAGCCCCTGAAGGGGGGCAACAAATAAAAACAAAATGTAGCCTATTTTTCCAGTACTTTATGAATCATCCTGTATATATATATCAGCTGTCGAAGAAATATCGTGAGGTGTTTGAAGCGCCATACGATGATAAATATTAGACGCATTGATCTCGATTCGGGGCTTATGGGTCATGAAAAGGCTAGCACATGCACGTCTTTATCAAGACACTTGTTGAAAGCAATTTCACTAGTGAAGCTTTATTATCAGTTTCATCCGAATGCCACTAGAGCATTATGTGAATACAGGCATCAACGGGTCGAGGACCACTATCGATAATAAAGTTACGATGTACCTTATGGTTCACCTGCACCGTTACAGGGATTTGCTATGTATTTTTATTGCGAACACAAGTGTTTCCATTCCTGCTGCGGCAAGATGTCCTAAATACAGTAATCTTCATGCAAGATGGAGCTACACTGCACACATCAAGTGTTGCTATGAATGCCATTGCAGAGCACATCCCTAATGATCGTGTATTAAGCAAGCATTATCCTTACAAATAGCCTGCACGATACCCTGACATCAATCCATGTGATTTTTGGAAATATAGTCAAAAATATAGTTGATAAATATCCTTATAAATAAAGTTGTACAATCCAAAATTGTAATGAAAAATGCAAGAAAACAGAAAAGAATAAGTTAGATTTTTGTAAAGAGATGATGAAACATCTCTCAACTACTTAATATCTCAAAGCTAAGTTACCTTGAATTATAAATATTCGAAATCAGTGCATTGCTAATGTGTTTTATAATGAATAAGGAAAAAAAAACCTATTTGAAGCCAAAATAAAATAAACATGTTAGGATAAATATTCTACCATTTCGCTGTAAATAGCCTTTGATTTCGGCTTTCATAGTGCTTTTTTTAATCTTTAGCAGGAGCAATATGCTCTCAGATTTACAGTGAGTTAATTTTGTAAATTTCTAAGTATGTATCTCAATTTGAAGATTCCACGTAATTATTTAATTACGAGTGTACCTTTCATTTATAAGCATAAAGAAAAGTAAAATAACATAAATAATAAGTTGGAATAAAGGCCCAGTTTTCAGAATGTCTTTCCGGTACGTCTTCAGAAAAAGTTCAAAAAGAGTTTTATGTTCAAAATTAACAAATGATCATCAAAAGCGAAAAAAAGCGCCGAATAATTTGAAAACAAAATATTCCTTATTTGCTTCATCGACTTAAAAGTATCTGTAAGTTGCCATCCGAAATAGCAGACATCAATTAGGATAGTTCTGTAAATGGGTATATTCTTTTCAAATAAAATTAAAAATACAAACTAATATTGCATTATTTAGTCACAAATTATTTTGTTATAATGTTAAACATAACGAAAACAAAACTTAAAACGATTCGTTTAGCATTTATCATCGCGAAAATAAACAGGAAACAATGTTTTGCCTCGACAATAAACTTTACGAATGTTTTTTCATTTCTTTCGCCTGGTCTTGGAGGCTACATCTCATATAAGTATTATATTTACAAATTCAAAAAAGATAAAACCTAAAAAAAAAATCTTTAATTAATGTTACGAGCTCTTCTTAAAGTTGGGTAATTATGTATCTTTAACCTTGCGCGTAATAAAATGCTTAATTATTTACGACTTTCGTATATGTAACAGTAACTATTGGAACTTAAAATTTATATCAATGTGAATTTCACCAATTTAACCTTGGTCTCTAGGTAACATAATTCCTTCCAAACTGCCGTCTACCGGAAGCCTTCCCACATGGGCGTTACTCTTAATTTTCATTCTGTCTGCCCTATTGCATTCAAGAGGAACATTGTACGCATGGCGGTAAATAGAGCTTTTTTCCTTTCGAGCTCCGATCAATTGTTCCGGATTGAGATCAAAAAGCTGACTCATATCTTATCCACTAACGATTACCCCACTAACTTCATCCAACACAATATTGCCACGTCCCTTAACCTAATATACAACCCCCCCCCTCCGGCACAATTCCTGCCCCAGAAACGTTTATTTATCTGTCCCCTACCACCCCTCCATCTTTCCGGCTCTAAAAAGCATCCTTCGAGGTCACAACATTGTGCTCACCTCCACGATTTCCCAACCCCTCAATCGATTATTATTCCGGAATCAATATGATGACCGCGGCATCGATTCCACAGGCGTCGTTTACGCCATTTCATGCATGCCTAACACCTGCCGTTACGTCGGCGAAACGCGCCAAGCCTTAAAAAAACGTGTTTCCCAACATCCACAGCCATTATTAATGGCGATTCTAATTACCTAACCTTCATTCATAGTCGTGATAACAATCACTCTCTGGACCTCCACAATTCCACAATCATTTGTCGGGAGAAAAACCATTTCAAACGCAAATGCAAAGAAACCTTTTTTATTCTCACTGATAGGCTGTGTTACAACGACAACTTATCGGTTTTTACTATTCCCTATACGATTCCACAAATAGTTCCAACCACGGAAGCACCTTCTTCCTTTTCATTAACCTTAATTCTGTACTTGCTTTTCAAAGTATTTATCTTTTCCCCTTTATCCCCAACTTTCCCCATCTTGGTTTTCATAACTGAGTTTTGCTGTTTTTCCCTTCATTTCATTCCCTCTCTCCGAGATCCACCCCGCTCCCCTTCTTAGCCCCTGGCCGTAGAGTCTACTGCCAACACCCCTAAATCCCAAATGGTTCCGTCCAGCTCAAACGTCCCTTGGACCTCATTTCTTATTTTTTGAAACATGTTATTCATTTCTCTGCTTGAGAATGAGATGTAGATCATCTCGAAAGCGCTCGCATTTCATTATATTTATATTTATGTATTTAATTAGAACTGTGTGGGGTGGCCAGAATCCAGTCATTTCATATTAAATTTTGTTATGACATTAAAATTCTGAGAGCAAGATTTCACATTAAATCCTTCAGAAATATAATAAAGCTTATATCAAATTATACATCATCTTTAGTTTGCTTTTTAATACATATTTGTTTTATTAATGTATTGAATAATGTAACACTGTACTGTTTAATAATGGTGAAGATGTTTATGCATTAAAATTCTAATGTTCGAATGTCTCTTCATGTTGGAAGTTTCATTTGGCAGCATTTTCTAATGCAATCCACCTGCATTCCCAATATGTAAATATAGAAATTTAATGCATTAATAATTTGTCTGTTATAAATAACTGAGACGTTACTTCTATCATATAAATTGTAATTTCCATACAACAACAAAATATTATTTTATGAAAACAGTGATTTCAAGATTTATTCAGATTACCTTCATCAATTAAAATGAAAATAAAAATTAATACTGAGTTTTGGAAGGGTTGTTATCTTACGTAAAATTATATATACTTCTTAAATATTTTTATCTATTCCTTCCCCGTTTTACTAAAACTTTCAAATATCATTTCAGTTTTAATAGCTGATAGTTCAGCAGCCACTTCCGCGCCGCGTTGTCCTGATTGTCCAAAATGTCGTGAATGTCCTTCTCCTCCACAATGTCCTAAAAACACAACGCAGTCGCGATGTCCATCAAAAAATCCATGTCAAGGTATGTTCGTATTGTACGATTGGTGAATGTAAAGTGCTTTCTTAGAAATATTGATGTTTAAAACTCAGATATACTCAACTTATGGCCTCAAACTATTTCCTGTCAATTTTATTATAAGATTTCAAGATTTATTCAGATTATATTAAAAGTTATCAACAGCATTCAAATACATTATATAAATACAACCAAATATACAATCAAATAAATTCATTCATAAATATATTCATCAAATAAAATGAAAATAAAAATGAATACTGAGTTATATATATTTCTTAAATATGTTTATATATTCCTTCACCGTTTTATTAATAGTTTCAAAATTCATTTGAAATTTCATTTTTAACATCAGCATCAAGAAAGCAGTCATGTCCTGTATGTCCAACGCAGAAGCCAGGTACTAAATGTCCAACGCAGAAACCATGTCCAGGTATTTTCATATTGGAAATTGGTGAATGTAAAGTGCTTTGTCTAAAATATTGATGTTTAAAACTCAGAAATAACCATTATATGACCTCAAACAATTTCCTGTTAATTTTATTCCAAAAATATTTCGTTACATGTAGAGCGAAATACTTCTATATTAAATTTAACAGAATGCTGTGAAAGCTCCTGAAGATTCTCCAGTTTTCGGTGACGGAAGGTGTGTTAAATTTTCACAGTAGAATGCAGTGTATGTATTCTCTTCTAAGGATTTAGTCAACGGAAAAGTTTAAGGATTCGTTTCATATTTTCATAAAAACAATTTGATATAATTGATTACTGGAAATAATGAATGTTAAGCAATGAATAGTAAATACTAAATACTACATTTGTTGCTTATTTTCTGCAAGTAACCTTCTCTAGGCAAATTTGCTTCATACTGGGAAAAAAAATGATATAATCTATTTTGTTATAATGATCATC
Source organism: Thereuonema tuberculata (assembly GCA_023159025.1). Taxonomy (NCBI): domain Eukaryota; kingdom Metazoa; phylum Arthropoda; class Chilopoda; order Scutigeromorpha; family Scutigeridae; genus Thereuonema; species Thereuonema tuberculata. The sequence goes on from JAFIDM010012231.1 coordinate 20,564,829, forward strand.
TTTTAAAGTTAGTTTTGCAGATTATAACACTGTGCTATAGTATATCTTTCTTTTAACAACATATTTTATACAAAACATTTAACGTAAACAGCATGCACATTGACCGAAGTACATATTATACAATATCCTTGCCAACAATCATATTATTAAATTATAATTGAATATTTTTAATCGTATTTTCCTTTCTGCCTAATACTCATAATATATCTAGGAAAAAAATAAAAGAAATTATCTTTATGTTAAACAAAGGAAAAAAAAAACAAAGCAAAGAAAAAAAAAAGAACACAACCAGAAAAAAAAAATGAAGGTATTTAAAAGAAAATGAAAAAAGAAAAACAAAACAACAACAAAAGAAAAGCTTTCCCCTCAGCAAAATCGAACTCAAAACTCCTAAGAACTCTAATGCGACATCCACACCGATTAAGCAATGAAATATTTCACAGATCTCGAAAAAAATTTCACTCGATATAAAGAAAAACTTTCTTAAAACAAAAGTAAAGAGGCAGTCCTACACATTATAATGTTTCAATCATCCTATTAATAGGAAAAAATTGTCCGGATATTTGTAAATTTGTAAATTTGTAAGCAGAGTCGGAGAAATTATCAATCAGAGTGCAAGCGCGACGTCACGCTCATGTTTAAACATGGTGTCTGTAATATTCGTCCCAATTCACAGCGACGGAGCGCGATTGCACAATTGTTATCATCGTATTGAGATTTTCTTTCCCACAAGGGGATCAAGCTTACATTGAAATGCATGAAGTTCAAGCGCCAAAATTTATCAGAGAGTTTGTAAAATCTCGGTTTTTATATAATTTCTGCTGGGTAGGCGCTCACTCACTACTCAACGAAGTAGGGGAACACGTGCCGTCATTGTTGCCCAGACAGGGTTATTGGTATTGGCTGTTAGACATTCGTTATTGTTATTGGTAAGACTGGTAAATAATTTTTTTTTTTTTTTTTTTATTTTAACAAAATTTGGCTTAGTCATTCAAATTATATGCCGGCTGTTGCGGAAGTCATGGCTTTTAAAAAATGAGATTAGAATATCTTTTTCAATCTCGTGTTTTTCAAAAATTTCAGGGTATTTAAAAATGTGGCATTTGATTTACTTCCGTTAATATTGCCTCAATTTCGACGAGCCTATTATTTTAGGGCAGTAGGTTGCCATTATGTTTCATAATGAGAAACCGCATCGCTGGCTACTATGAAAGTGGTAAATCATTTTTTTTTTTTTTCATTTAACAATATTGTAATATTATTTTAACAAATAGGCCGATAATCAAATTACATGTGGGCTGTTATGGAAGTCATGACTACTAAAAAAAATTAGCTTAGAACATCTTTTTCAATCTTGTGTTTTTCAAAAATGTGGGATTTATTTTACTTCCGTGAATATTTCACGGGTCGCAACTAGTTAATTTGAATTAATGCAAATATAGAGCATAATTATAAATAAGAGTGTAATTATTAATTAGAAGAAATTTTACAAATAAGAATTAAGTCTTACATCAGAATCTGAAATAGCAAGTTATATGGAGAAGTTATAACAGTAAGTTATAATTGCATTGCATTATGAGGTGATAAAAATGGCATAATATTTTTCACACTGCTTTATTCTAACATATGGTTTTATTTTTTTTTTATTGAAGTTTCGCAGTAATTAAATTTCGAAGTTTTTGTTAATATTTAGATTAAAATGACAGCACACAAGACAAGAACATTTAAAAAGATTATAAAAAGATACTTAAAAATTCCAGGAGCTTTCCAGTTTCCTTTGTGGGAAACCCGAGTGAGAAATCTCAAACAGTAATTTATAACAGTAAATTATAATTGGGATGCATTATGAGGTGATAAAAATGGCGCATTAATTTTCACACTGCCCTTACACTGTTATTCTAATATATTGTTTTATTTTATTTTTATTTATTGAAGCTTTGCAGTAATTTAATTTCGAAGTTATTGTCAATATTTTTATCAAAAATTTCAGAATCCCTTCGGGTTCCTTTGCGGAAAACCCCTCTTCAACAATTAAAGAACCAAAGATTTTTATAATCTTTGTAAATGTTCTTGTCTTTTAATCTAAAATAATTAAACTCACACACAAATTACTTTTAATTTTTATCAATAAGTAGTACTTTACTAAAACATATATATTTTTTAATATTACAGAAATTTATCCTAAATGGGATCAGCTTTAATTTAAAAACAAATACATCAACTTAGTATTATAAAATTGCAATTAAAAATTCGACTGTTCTGAATCATCTATGAATCTATGATATTTAAGTACGTAAGTACACTCATGTTTTTGAACAATGCAACACCAAATTAAGGAAACATGCAAATGAATTGATATTTCCTGGCAATGTATAGCAGAGTATGGCATGCAAATGACTAAAATTTCGAAATGATTGCGCCTGCCTAGACTCAGCAGCTCCCTGTGAACTGTCGTGTAAGAAAGTGTAAGTAGAGGACTGTTGTCGATCCAGACAAGTAGTTTTGCATTGTCAGTGAGCTGTACACATGACTACTGGAGTCAGTATGCATCGTCGACATCAAAGGAGTTTGAACGGAGTTTGAACGGGGCCGAATGATCGGCTTTCGTGAAGGAGAATTTTCAATTCGGGAAATGGCTGCTTGTACAGGACAAAATGCCACGACACGATACGCAGTGAACTGACGAGAACAGGACGAGGCAACAATGTGGAAGCGGACCACAACTTATGACGACACCACGGGGTGATAGACACCTCATCGGCATGGCAGTGAGGGACCGTTCAGATTCTTCTCGAGTGTTAGCAAAAAGCTGGAGCTGATGATATAATCAAAACATATTAATAACTGTGCAAAAATATAGTTTATTTACAAACAAATATCGTAAGATAATATACTGGAATTTACGATATTTCACGTAGCAGTGATCTTCCAATATATTAATAATGATTTCCATTGAACTTAGGCATGAAAAAAATATATATAGTTTTTCTAATATATATTCACTTCAATTGTCAATTTTTGAATTTAATTGATTTAAATAGCTCTTCTATCATAACATACAGAAGATAACTTCTCATAGATGCAATTACAAAGCAAGACAATATATATACATATGTCTCATTAAAATCAATTATGTTCAAATAACTGTTCTATGAAAGTCTTTATAATATTTGCTTAATAACAATACCTTTTGTTATTCAAATACATATTTCTCGAACGTCGAAATCAGATCGATTTTCACTCGTTCTACATCCCACTTATTTGGAAACTAATTAGTTGAATATCAAAATCTCGGACGTAAAGAGACTTAGCAAAAGTTTTTCAAGATACTAATGTTCAATATATAACGTAGTTAATCAGTTCCTATACTAAATATTCTAATTCACTTGAGTAACACTAACGTTGGAATTCTCGATGCACATCTTCACGATAAATTCTTTTGAATTTGAAAGATAGAATTAAGTAACGTTCTACTTACAAATTCCGTAATATCTTCACCTAACCAAACCATAACTCCTTTCCGATGATTACTTATAAAGATTTGCGAGGCATACTGGTTTCGTTTAATTTAACTCCATTTATCCGATGATCTTGATATATATTAAATCTTCTATATTTGGCTTGTTCAATCCACGATCAAGTATGTTTATGTATTAATACAAGCTAAAAAAAAATCAGAAGAAATTATTAATAGGTGCATATTCTATATGATTTTAATTCGATGAGTAAGACTTAAAACATTACACATAGAGCCATATATGGCATCCTGTGTAACCCTAATAATTGGGGTAGTGAGATATGTCTCTATGTTGGAAATTCTAAACGTGAATTAACAAAACGAATAAAGGAGCATGAACACCCCGTTAAAAAAGCAAAAAAAGCATATGGCACCGCTGTCCATTGTATTAAAACTGGCCACTCCCTCGACATGGAAAATGTACAAATTCTTGGTCGAAGGAAAGTTAAATATTTATGAGAGTTCTATGAATCAGCACTGATTAGAACCAGAGCCAGTTATAACCAAGATCTGTCTACAATAAATGTCTTGGAAAATTTAAGCTTGTAAATTAAAAAAAAACACAGTTGTAATTGGATATCTTGTTTATATTAATTACTGCCGTGGACTTTCCCTGGCCGAAAGCTAGTTCCGTTTGCTAAGGAAGGCCACTAGCGTCACTTCCTTTTCAAAAACAGCGCCATGGATTCCCCTGACTTTTTCCGTTTTGCTGTAATGAACCACCAGGGGCCTCTTGTATATAATTATATTAAGAGAATTTTGCCATTTCTCTTGAATGACTCCCTCAGAGATGTTCATTTTTACTTTTGGACACCATGGATTAATAGGCTTGATAATGGAATCCAGTACATAGGGAATCCAGTACGTACGTTGCAAAATATTATTATTTTAATAGGTGTCAATATAGTTATCGTTTCTAAATTATAATTAAGACATGTTAAAAATCTTTTTAACTTTTTAATTACATTATGTATAATATTATAGGTATATATTTTATTCATTAAATTACGTTTATATTTGAAAGTTAATTCTAATTTAGTGTATAAATTTTAATAAAGTTTTTCATAATTTTTTGAAAAAGATATAATATTAAATTAAAGGAGTTAAACGAGCTGTAAAATAATTCAATTTAAATAAAACAAGAAATGAATTCAGCACAAATTTAACAAAAATATAATATTACTTTTTTGTTTAAAAGATTTTAACAAAGCTTGATGTTAAAATTTTAAAAACACTATTTTATATAATTGAGAATAATTTCATGTAATGACCTCACAAATTTTATTCATTTAAATTTTAGAAAAGTCGTCTTAGATACGTAGTTTCCTCAAATATGGACAGCAGTATCTTGTAAATTTAGTAAGTGATAGAGATATAAAACTATTATGAAAGAGTTGTAAAGAGATTATTTAACTTTATAGAAACCCATTTACTTTGACAAATAATTAATGTTGCTATATGAAATTGAATTACAAACTTGGAATTGCTGCACGTGCTTCCTGTACAGCATTTTGTAACAAAAAGCTTCCCATGCTGCAAAAATTGACACTTGCTTCACCTCTTGAGTGGGATTGGCAATTTCCTCTGTTAGGTTTTGTTTAAAAGTGTCAAAAGACAACACTACTCTTCAAACAGAATACCTTGAAAATTGCGATTTTGTAAGAGTCCTAATGGGAGGACATTTTGCGTGAGAGGGTGTGTTTTTTTTGCTTTTAGTTTAGATTTGTGTTTAGAATTGTATGTATTTTCATTGTCACTTATTTATTTATTAATCTGTTTTAAATCTTATCTCTTCCAGAATCTCCAGGATGTCCACCTGGATTCCTAATGATTAACAACATATGTTATTATCTCAGTAATGTAACAGCTTCATGGGGAGAAGCTTTAATGTCTTGCAGGAGAATGAGGGCAGAATTAGTTTCAATTTCTACTGAAGTCGAATGGAAAACTGTGATAAAAGTTCTTTCACTAGGTAAGCATTGCTTGGATTTTCAATTTAAATTTTCGCTTGTTACGAAAACAGTAACATAACAATACACACTGTCAGGCCACTATATCAGATACACCATCCTAGTAGCGTGTTGGGTTTTATTTTGTTCTCAAAACAGCCTGAATTCGTCGATGTTGGATTCCATAACGTAACGTTGTGGAGGCATTGTTTACAATGCAGACGTGAGTGTTTCACGCAGTTGCTGATGGAGGTGTAGGCCTAGAGCAAACGTTCCAGCTGATCCCACAAATTTTCAATCAAGCTGAGATCCGAGGACTGAGCGGGCCACTGCAGCAAAGAAAAGTCAGCGTCATGTTCTTCAAACCATCCCATAGTGATACAGGCTTTGTCCACCGGCGCATTATCCTGTTGGAAGTAGCTATCTGCATGAGGATAAATTATTAACATGTACGGTTGCAGTTGGATAACTACGATATTTATTTAACCTCTAGCATCCTGAAGTGCCTCCAGAGGTATCAATGGAGCCAATGTGTGCCAGGAAAACATCTCCCACACCATCACACTGCCCCCCACCCCCTGGCTTGAAGAGTTGTTGTAAGACAGCATTTGTACGCACAGCAGGGGTGTACCTAATAAAGTGGCGATTTGCCCAAAGGTTAACTTATTCAATGTAATACAGCATCATTAAAATTTCGCTCAATAGAGAACAAAAATGCAGAAGAATATTTAGCAGAGAAAATTTAACTTTTGTCCAACTGCAATCTCCTCTGTTGCTCCGATACATCACTTAAGATAAATATTATGAAATTGAGAAGAAATTCCAGGTGATTTTGGAATTATAAGAGGACACGTAGATAAAAAAAAGACAAAGATGAAATTCTAAAAAGTGTTAACTATTCCTATTGTATGGAATAACAGAAAGAAAGCAAGAAAACAGAATACAGGCCTCAGAAATGAAACTTGTTTGATGGGATGCAAGAGATTTGATCGTATAAGAAAACGTGACGAAAGAAAGCAGTTGGATACTGATTAAACTTAAAAAAAGAATACTCCGGAGAGAAAAATGCCAGAAATGTATTTACCTCCCAAAAAAACATGGAAATAGAAAACTACAGGAAATGTAACTAAAATGAGTTCTATCAAAAGAAGAAAGGGAGAAGTAAAGCAGAATAGGCATATTATCTAAACCGTGTAGTGCAGAAGAAGATGAATGAGCAATCCTAGTATGGATAGAAAAAACAAAATAAAGAATTCCTCTGCGTAATCCATTCATGCCCCTTTAGTTAGTTAGAGGTATATTTTCCAACTATTTTTCATCAATTGAGGAATTTAGATCATGTGGTCAATCCAACTTCTTACTTAATTGAAAAAAACCTTAGTCCTCATTTTATAAAGGCTCTCATTCTATAAATGCAGGACCTTTCTGCAGGAAAAATACCAATAGAAGAATCACTAACCTCCGCGAAAACTTGTATAAGGCTTTTCCAGCCCACAGCCCCGAGCCTACACAACTGGATTTAACTGGCTCTTAACCGACTCCGATAAAATGACATACAGAATTTCCTTCACAAAACTTTTCTCAATATCATTCCTAGCCGAGAAGAATGGAAAATGGCAAAAAAACACTCTAATGTCAATGGAATTATCTGGTTCACAGATGGACGTAAACAAAGTGGGAAAACAGGTGCTGGAATTCGTTGGATGAAACCCAGGGAAGATGTTATCCTAAGCCTTGGAGTCTACTCAACAGTATTGCAAGTTGAAACATATGCCATTTTACAATGCGGATGAAAATATAAATCGTAACTTTAAAAAAAGGAACATTTATATATTTACGGATAGTCAAGCGGTTCTCAAAGCCCTGAATTCTCCCAATACTAATTTAAAACTGTATGGGAATGTAAACAAACCCTTAATAGTCTTGCAGAACTTTACTGGGTAAAACTAGTATGGGTATCAGGACACGAAGGGATTGAAGCTAACGAGCTAGCAGATAAACTAGCAAAAAATAGGATCTGAAACCTCATTTTTTGGTCCAGAACAAGTTTGTGGAATCTCTGCTAAAACCACTAAAACTGTCATTCGGAACTGGGTAAGGAATCAGCAAAAGACGTACAGGATGAATCTTCCAGGACAGAAACACTCAAAGCTCTTTATTAAGGAGCCTTTAAGAAAAAGGGCCATGAAACTTTAGTTTAATAAGTTTAATAATTAATTTAGTTTAATAATTAATAAAGCCATGGAACTTATTGAACTAAATAAGAACCAGAGTAGAATGCTGACAGGGCTTTTTACAGGTCACTGTCATCTAATGAAACACCTTTTCAATATAAGGATAGTTTCAAATCCTACTTGCAGAAGATGTGGACAAGCTCATGAAACATCACTGTACATCCTTTGTGAATGCGAGGCGCTTGAAGGCACCAGACACAATATGCTGGGTGAATGGAGCGGATTGACGTCTCCGACGTGCAACGCCCACGAATCGATTAAAAGAAATTAATTAATGCAATAACAAAATTTCCCCTTAGTTGTGGCTCGAAAGGATCGAAAGGACACTTAGTTAGTGTGTAGATAGATGGCTCTTTGGGGTACAGATTGTAGCAGGTTTCACTGCGTTGTAGCTGATCTGAGCATCGAGCTCCACAGATAAAGAATCGGATAGTTTCTGAGTATCGAATTCAAAACCACACTGCTTTCTCGCAAGCCGTCTTCACGCACACACGAAAAGATGGGGTCTCTTCTCTCTGTTTTCCCTCAAAGTTCAAAGTCCAACTCGCTCGGACATTTAGCCTCGCACTCCATGTCCCACTCCAATCCCATCCACTAAGCCACAACATTTCCCCCCACTTGAAATCAACCTGGGATTTCACAAGTAAATAAACATATATACAGATGTATACAGCTGTAAGTAAAACCTACTCAACTTGAGGAGGTGAATTAAAACAGAACCAAAGAACCGGAAACAAAATAAGGAAAGAAAATTAAAAGGAAATTTTAGGCAATAGGAAGAGGACAAATCTTTACTACTGGTCTTCGAATAAGACCATGAGCGGTACGTAGGGTGACCACTCGTCCTACCTTATCCTTGCCTAAATGTACTTGTTCCACACGCCCTAATTTCCACTTCAATGGAGGAAGATTAGGGTCGACTACTAATACCAAGTCGTTTTCTTGGATATTACGTTGGGAAATAAACCACTTATTTCTTTGCTGTATTGTGTGTAGGTAATCGCGGTGCCAAATGCGCCAAAAGCATTGCGTAATTTTTTGTAACATTTGCCATCTTGTATGCAAATGGGAACAATCCTCAAGCAAAGGTTCAGGGATCGCGATTAAAGGACCACCCGTAAGAAAATGACCTGGGGTCAATACATCTCTCTCATTAGGGTCAGAGGAAAGTATACAAAGAGGTCGAGATTTGAGCATTGCCTCAATTTTTGTGAAGACAGTTGATAACTCTTCGAACGTTAATACTTGTAACCCTATTACTCTCTTCAAGTGATACTTAACAGATTTAATACCACTTTCGTATATTCCCCCGAAATGAGGAGAACCAGGAGGTTGAAAAGACCAAGTTATACCCCTCTGCCTGTTTACATTACATCTGCTTGGTTGTCGTTTAACATTTTGATTACATCATTTAAATGTCTTGCATCTCCTACGAAGTTAGTTCCACGGTCGGAGACTATCTTTTACATAAACCACGGCGAGCAACAAATCTATCGAGTGCAGCAAGAAATGCGTTAGTTGTCAAATCTGTTACTGTCTCGAGGTGAACAGCCTTAACGGATAGGCAAACAAAGAGACACAAGTAGGCCTTATAAGTTCTAGCACCTCTTCTACGACTTTCCTTGACAACGAAAGCACCACCGAAATCAACACCAACATTTCGGAAACATCTATCCTGCTCCAATCTTGAAACAGGCAAATCCCCCATCATAGGCTCCAACGGTGAAGGTTTTGTTTTAAAGCAGGTTATGCATCTGGCCAATCTAGAACGGATTAGGTTCCGAATCCCTAGAATCCAAAATTGTCTCTGTATTAGGGACTGGAGGATCCGTCGGCCGCAGTGAAGGTACAGTTTGTGGTAATGATCAACGATTAATACTGCTAAGTGGGATTGTTTTGGTAAGAGCAATGAGTGAAGCACAGAAAATGAAAGTTTGGCATTTCGAATGCGTCCCCCCACTCGCAACAGACCCCCTGCATCTATGAAAGAGGAGAGTTTTTGAATAACCCGATTGCATGGTCGGTTATTTTGAATCCGATGTAGCTGATCCTTAAAAACAGTTGTTTGTACCAGTTTTACAATGAGAAGCATTGACCGTTCGAGCTCCATAGTAGACAACACAGTTTTTGTTCTAAGATTAACAGAATGACTCAAATTGTCAACAAAACGCAAACACCAGGCCAGAACTCGTTGGAGACGAGACAATGATGAGAATCTAGGCATCAGTGATAGAAAAAAGTCTTCTGTTGATGATTCCGAGCACACGAGCGTGTTTGATTTGTGTTCAGAAAGATCGTCTAAAGTGAACGACGACGACGGCAGTTGCGACGGCCATTCATCTGCAGGGTGTCTTAGCCAGGCGGGCCCTGCCCACCATAACGAATGTGAGACGAGCTCTCAACACTTTAAACCTCGACTGCTGCAATCTGCAGGGTTCTCACTAGTAGAAATGTGTTTCCAGCAATGCTACTTTACATTGTCCGTAATTTCCACAACTCGATTAGCCACAAATATTTTAAGTTTGTGTGGCGGCGTTCTTATCCACGCGAGAACCGTAGAACTGTCAGTGAATGCAAGAACGTTCTCATTTAAGTAAGGCTTAAGCACGATGCACATATAATTAAGAACGCGAGACAACAAGACTGCCCCGCACAATTCAAGACGATTGATTGTTAAAGGTTTTAGTAGAGCTACTCTCGATTTACCTATGACCAAGAGAGTAAATATGTCAGTGGGTGTCTCTACCCTAAGATAGACACAACAAACATCACAGAACCAATTAGTTGTGTCTTCACCGCACCCAAAGGTAAAATCAATCTAGGCAAGCGGATCTGTTCCAATAAACTGAGGTCATTAGCCAATTCTGTCCAATTCTTGGCAACATTGGTAGGAATCTTTTCATCCCACGTCAATCCTAACTGCCATAAATCTTGCAAAATAAGTTTAGCAGACAGAACTACAGGTGTAATCCAACCCAGTGGATCAAAAATACGCGCAATCTTTGACAAGATTGAACGCTTCGCAAGTCCCACATCGGCATGTGACACCTTATAGGTGAAGAAATCTCCGTTAGGTTCCCACTGTACACCTAAAATTTTCAGCATACCATTATCCTTCCCTTCCGAAATAGATCTAGGCATTTGGCAAATTTCTGAAGGCAACTGCTCTAGAAATCGAGGATCATTGCTACTCCACTTGCGAAGTTCAAACTGACCCAAAGCCAATAATTCCACCAGTTCGGATTTTAAATCTATTGCAGACTGCAGAGACTCAGCTCCAGTCAAGACATCGTCCATGTATATATCAGTAAATAGTATGTCGGCAGCTCGCAGCTGCAGCTAGACGACGCAGAGTCCGCATAGCCAGATACGGTGAATTACATACACCATACGTCACAGTATTGAGTTCATATTCAACGAGGGGCGCTACTGCCGATTCACGCCAAAGCACATGTTGGAAGGCCCTATCCTCAGGGCGGATCATTATTTGCCTGTACATCTTACATATGTCAGCAGTGAATACAATCTTATGCAAACGAAACTTTGTTACTAACTCAACAATGTTTGACTGAAGATTTGGACCTGTATACACTAGATCATTTAAAGAAACATCCATGTTTGTTTTACAGCTAGCGTCAAACACTACCCGCAATTTTGTTGTGGAACTGTCCGGTCGGATCACGCAGTGATGAGGTATAACATACCGATTATTTTGATTCTTTTCCAAGACAGGTTCCATGTGACCCAAAGTTTCATATTCTCGCATAAACTTTACGTAGTCAGCCTTGAGTTGGCTATCTCGGTTGAGACGTTTTTCAAGATTGAGGAAACGAGTTAAACTCGTACCGTACGAATCACCTAAGCATGGCACTTCCTGTTTCAGTAAGAGCGGTACTACGTATCTACCATTAGGTTCACGGTAAGTATATTTTTGATATAACTGTTCGGAAAATTCATCTTTGTCGCTTGCAATTTCAACCTTCGCTGGCTCTTCAATCTCCCAAAATCTCTTGACTGCATCCTCAAGAGTACGTGTAGAGGCAACAAGAGCCGAAACTTCCTGTGTTGAACAGTGAGGTTCCAATTTGCCAGTGATAACCCAACGAAATACACTGTGCAGGGCAGTGGGAAGACCTGGACCGGGTGAAAGGCATTGACCATCATAAATCTCGTGGAACACTTCAGCTCCGATTAGCAGATCTATGTTAGAGGGTATATCGAACTGATTATCAGCCAGTATCAAATGCTTGAAGTACTGATGCACAGACAGCGGCAGTTGCATAGTAGGCAATGATCCCGTAATTTTATTCATTACTATAGGTTGCAAGTCATAGCATGGGCTCTCGGAAAAGCATGGCATCACAGAGCGTGAAGTAATGCCCCTTATTGTCTTAAGATTATTTTGACCAAGACCAGCTACGGCTACATTACATCTTTGTATCGACAGACCTAGACGCTGGATACATGATGTAGTAATGAACGAATCCTGAGCGCAACTATCTATAACAGCTCGTACACGTTGAGGTTTACTTCGCGAGTCGATCACTCGCACCACGGCTGTACCAAGCAATACCAGAGCACGCTTGCTCTCCGCTGCCACTCCGCACACCTGAACACTTGTATTAGCATGATTTTTAGAAGCGTTCTCAACAACACTTCCACTCTCACTCTGCATGGGATTTGAATAGAGGAGTGTGTTGTGACGTTCTCCACATTTGTAACAATTTATCTTGGATGAACAGTCAGCGCTCACATGACCCACTCGTAAACAATTAGTACAAAGCCTAAGAGATTTTACCAAGTCGACTCTGCGTGCGACATCTAAGCCATGAAGCTCGGGGCACTTATAAATACTGTGCGACATGTTACAGCAAGGGCATATGCATACATTCTCAGATCCTTTAGCCACTACAAACGATCTCTTCACATTCGATGTGTTTGATTTCTTATTTGCAAGCCCGAATGCGCTCTTCGCGACAGTGGATCCAAATTTCTCAGTCTTAAGGACTCTGGGCTCCGCTATTTCTAGTACTTTCACGTAATACTGTAAAAATCTTATCAATTCCCCGAAGGACGGGATACTGAGCTGGTCATGTTGTGCTTCAAAACGCTTAAGTGTATCACTATCTAGCACTCATTTAGTGAGATAAAACAAAGCAAAATCTCCCAGATCACCAATATCAAGTGCCTTTAGTGCATTTACACATTCACTAACGGTGTTGACCAATTTTCTTAACCCTTCAAGTGAAGACCCTGTCATAGGCTGAAGTTTAACGATTCTATCCAAATAAGAAGTTGCGAGAATTCGGGGATTCTGATAGCGATCCGTTAAAGCTTTGAACACTATAGGATAGTTAGTAGCTGTCAACGGAATCACCCTTAACGATTGCTAAGGCAGGTCCTGAAACGCATGAAATCAAATAAAGAAATTTTTCAATAGGCGAGATCCTGCTATTTTGATGGACAAAAGACATGTAGGTATCATAAAACGTTTGCAGTTTTGAATGTTACCATCGAAATTAGGCAGGTCCAGCTTGGGAAGCCTGAACTTTACATCTTTATCCTCTGTACCCATTGGCTGGGACATATCAGCGCCGCTATCAAGCTCTTCAGCTACACTAATAATTTCGTAATACAATTCATCAAATGACGACAGCTGTTGATTCGATACCTGTTCTTTAGGATTTATTTTTAAAGATACTTCAGTCAACCTTTCGTGAACTTCATAGTATTCCGTTCTAATTTTCTCAAGATGTTTGTATCTAGCACGAAAATGTCCCACTGTCGACCTGTCATCCTGTACCTCCTTAGACAAATCATACAAAATCTGTAAGGATCTAAAACCGTGCTCACGAAGTGAAACAAGCACCTTAAGCTGAAGCACCTGAGCATCTAACTCCGCCATAATTTTGATAGTTGAAAGGAAATAGAGATCAAAACAACAACAGTTGTCGCACAAAACAAAAAAAAAATATTCAATAGCTAATTAGATTGTAAATAAGCGAGAAATAAATTAAGCCTAACGCATGGTTGAAAACGAATTCTAATGTCACTGATGTTAGGGTCAAGAATTCTGCAATTCTGCCGCAATAGGCTACTTTCGACACAGTTGACTAATAACGAAATAGTAAGTTAGATTAGAACTGCATAGATAAGTCAAGGATTCAAGGAATCCACCATCGACGGACCACTAAATGAATGGAGCGGATTGACGTCTCTGACGTGCAACGCCCGCGAATAGATTAAAAGAATCGATTATTTAATGTTATTAATGCAATAACAAAATTTCCCCTTAGTTGTGGCTCAATAGAATAGGATCGAAAGAACACTTACTTAGTGTGTAGATAGATGGCTCTTTGGGGTCCAGATTGTAGCAGGTTTCACTGCGTTGTAGCTGATCTGAGCATCGAGCTCCACAGATAAAGAATCGGATAGTTTCTGAGTATCGAACTCAAAAACACACTGCTTTCTCGCAAGCAATCTTCACGCACACACGAAAAGATGGGGTCTCTTCTCTCTGTTTTCCACCAAAGTTCAAAGTCCAACTCGCTCGGACATTTAGCCTCGCACTCCATGTCCCATTCCAATCCCATTCACTAAGCCACAAAACTGGGAATAGGTTCTTCTTATCCTGCAAGCTATTTGTCACTATCTATACTATATGAAACATTACGTAAAACACTACAGATAGGTAAAATCTTAGGACTTATGGAGATCTAAACGACATTGGGATACACAATAGGCCGTTTGACGCCGCAATATAAGCGATTTTACTAAAAAAGTATTTCCCATTCCATGTTATGTTATTTTAACTGGCTCTTACTGATAGATTAGATTAGATTACTTGTGAATGTGGGTGACTTGACAACCGAGCACGTCGACCTGAAAGATCTTTTGTGCTATCCCATGGAAAAAAGAACAGACGGAGAGAAAGACTGAGAAAGGATGAGGCGAGAAATGTAGGGGAAACGGGAGAACCCCCGGAAAACATGCCCAGCGCGGATCGCCACCATCAAGAAATCCCACATGAGAACCGAACCCGGTACTCAGAGGTGAGAGGCCAGTGTCTTAGCGACAACGCCTACACTCTTACTGATAAGTCATTAAGAGATGGTAAGTTTTTTAGGAATTAAAGATTTAAAACTTCACTTACCTACAGAAATTAAATTTGCAATTTCGAAAAGAGCACGTATCACAAAATCAAAATTTTACCGGAATGAAGAAAAATAATTCAAAACTATTTGAAAAATTTTGAATTGAGTAAAGCAAAATTCTACTTATGCTGTTTAGTTGTCAAAACAGAATCCAAGAACAAAAACATTTATTTTAAGGAATCATTTTGTGTTTTTTTAACTTTTTTATTCACGAGTTGTGTCCTTTTCAATATTTACACAAAGAGTGAACTTAAAAGTAGAATTAAAGCCAAAAAATTAAAAAATAATTCTTGTAGAATTAGAACACAAACAGTATTAATATTCGCAAAAACATGTGTTATGTGACAAAACTATATAAAAATCATACAATATAATAAGATGTCAAAAGTCGTTTTCTGAAAACTAGTTATAGTCGAAGTCGTCAATTCTCGTATTTTGTAGAAAGAAAGCATCTTGAATTCTACAGACGCTTTTGGTGCCTATGCAATTATCAGATGATTGATATGTATTTTGTTAATATCAGTTGGATGATCTGTATAGTTTAGTATTTTAGCATATTTGTCTTTTACTTAGGCATAAATTATTGGAAGTCATGTACAATTTTCGCACAAAGAGATGTGAAGACTAAATTCTTGAAAAAAAACAATGTTGTATCGTCAAAAAATAAGGGATGGGTCTTTTTCCGAAATTGCATATTCATTTATGTTTTTTTAAGTTGTACTTAAACCAAACTCAGTTGTACTTGAAATAGTTACATCCCAACAATAATAAACAGTGTGTATATCACTCAACAACATTATCCCTATTTACACTTGATAACAGAAAATCTCCATCGTCGAATAAAACACTTATTCAGGGATTCTGTATTCAACCAATCTGATTGTGTTGCTTTGGAAACACGATTAACTGAAATAAAAACAATTGCTTCGACTATCTCTTAATTCTCTCGAAATAGAAAGTTCAGTTGCATTTTTACGATTTCATTTTGATGAAGCTAAATTTTTGCTTTGAATATGATGTTACTACTAAAATGTTAGGGTTTAAGAAACATATTTTATCTTCTATCATATTTATAAAAATATCATCTTTTATAAACAGTTTTAACGTGCAGTTTAAAATGAACTAAATGCCAACCATAAAAGCACAAAGACAAAGATAAAAAAAAAAATTGTACGACGTACGTTTCGAACCCTCGTCTGTTGTGGGGTTCTTATCAAGTACCCCCCCCCCACCTTGTTAAAAGTAATCCTCCTTGAACGGATCGTGATTGCAAGTGAAAGAGAAGCGGGATGGATTCTGGGAGCTAAACCCCTCTGGTGTTAAGCAGTGGAACTAAGACCGGAAGGAGTTGTCTGCAGCCTATGTTGGATGGACAATATTTTTACCAGAAGCAAAGCCAAAGAGTGAAATGAAAAAATGGGAACGAACAGACAAAATTAAAAAAAAGAAAAAAATAAGGAAAAAAAATAAACAAAGGGGGAAAAAAATAAAGAAAAAAAATAAACAAAGGGGGAAAAAAATAAAGAAAAAAAGAAAAACAAAAAAGAACTCAAAACGATATTGACAGGCCATTGTGGATCTTTAGAGATAATATCAGGATAAATTCCATATTGCAGGGTATTCATAGCAGTTAGATCCTAGCACGCAAACCAACCAATACTCTGGGATTCATACTTAATCAAAAAAAAGATTTCAATAAAGCTAAAAAATTGAAACAATAATGTATCTTATATGAAATTCGATGTAAGGACAGTAATGGCAGCAATGCGTGCCTATACGTTGCGCAGTCCAAAAGGTGCCTGGAAACGCGCCTAAATGAACACGAAAATGCAGTAAAGAAAGGTAACACCCTTTACCACACCGCTCGTCATTGCATGATGACTCGACATGAGTTAGATCTGAAGAATCCTATCATACTCGGAATTCAAAAGCACTCATACGCTGGCAGGTTCTTTGAATTGGGGATGATTAAAATTTTACAAAGTTACAACCAGGATCTATCTGCTATGAATATCCTGCAATATGGGATTTAACCTGATATTATCTAGAAAGATCCACAATGGCCTGTCAATATCGTTTTGAGTCCTTTTTTTTTTCCCCCATTTTTTAAATTTTTTTTCTTTTATTTCACTTTTTGGCTTTGCTCTTAATAAAAATATGGGCCGTCCAACATAGGCTGCAGATAACTCCTTCCGGTCTTAGTTCCACTGCTTAACACCAGAGGGGGTTTACCTCCCAGAATCCATCCCGCTTCTCTGTGACTTGCAATCGCGAATCCGTTAAAGGAGGATTACTTTTAAAGGGGGGGATACTTGATAAGGAACCCCACCACAGACGGAGATTCAAAACGTACGTCGTATAATTTTTTTTCTTTTTTTTTTATCTTTGTATATGTGTTTTTATGCACTGTAAAAAGTTGACCGTTGAAAAAACGGTAAATAACCGTCAATTATGGCTGCCGACTTATTACCGTTAAATTGACGGTGACCGTAATATTTGCAAGAAACGGTTACCGTTTTTTTAATGGTAAATTACCGTTAAAATGACTGTCACCGTAATATTTGCAAGAAACGGTCACCGTCTTTTTAACGGTAAATTACCGTAATTTCTACAACACCGTTGAAAAAAAGGTCACCGTATTTGTAACAGGTGTTAGCCGTTTATTTTCCCCTCTTGTTGTTTAAATGGGAATCATGGCTGAAAACTGTTACAAATACGGTGCCAATTTTCTTTTCTGTATTTTAATAATGGATGCCAGATAGTAAGAAAAATGTATATGTAATTGGGACCAACATAAATTTGCACTACCTGATGCGGGATCCACATCCGGATCCTTGGTCAGGTGACAATTGGAGTTCTTTTGTTCCAATTGTAAATATCATTGAAGTGCCACATGAATGTAATGGAAAAAGTAACAAATGTGTTCTGTAACCAAATTTGTGTAAATTGTCGAAGAATTCTAATTAACAATGTGTATGTAATACAAAATAATGGCACTGTTCTCTAAACTTATAAAATTTGTGTAGGTCAATGTATCACAATGTATAATAAAACATTATATAAAATATATACATAAAAAAAGATGCACTCCGAATAAAAGTTAATACATTTTAATGGGTATTTACAAATATAACACTTTTGATGAAACCTGCAGCATTTATTTCTTATTCGCCTTGCATTTCTTCTCAATGCTTGTTTCTGAAAGAGAAAAATTAATTATTAATATGCACCTATTATTAACTAGGTATAACACTTTAGAAGTAATAGTTCTGTTATCATGCATTACATTTTTATGTGCTGAAGTATGTACATGTAAAAGTATAATTAATGACTGACTTGGAAAAATGAAAATGGTCTTAGTCAGGACATAATTACATTCTTCAAAAGTTAGAAATTATGATATAAGTTGGGTCCAAATGCTTGGTTTTATTGCCGTCAACAGTAAAAGTTCCTGTTAATGCTATATTTAAGTGAATACAGCTGTGTGTGTGTGTGTCGCATGTATATAAATGTTGATGTTGGACATGTATAACTTACTCCCTCAGTTTTCATGGCATGACAACTCTTTAATTCCATAACTCAAAAAAAGCCCTCGACACAAACTAATATGCAAGTGCTTGCTTTGTATGAAAAGATAATGAAAACTTTTTTTTGGTTTATCAATCAATCAAGGATACAATTTCCAAGTTACTATTCACATTATGAATGTAGATGGACACCTGTGTAGATAACCAAAGTATGACATTGAAGGTGTGTAATTACAGCTATTTTAAAAAATTAACTTACTGTAACTGATTTGATAAATAACAAAAACATTAAAGCTTACCTTACATTTTATTTAAAGGATGTTTTGTACAAGTTGATTTAATTTTTTTTTCATTCTCAAATTCAAGATCAGTAGTGGAGATCAGTTCCCTATTATTTTTGGTAGACTACGGAAGAAAATTGATTAATAACCCATCTTCAATTTAGAAAAAAATCTTGATAATAGTTTTTTGAGCTGGGCAGTACAATTGTCAAGGAATAAAAAAAATTAAAAAAACAAGAGAGGATACAAACACACACTTATTGCTATTATTTTTTATTTTTTTTAGATGAGTAGATTTGTATCCTTCCATGGTGGAGGAAATTAACACATTGTAAAAATATACATATTTTTGTGAGTTTTTGTGTATACTTATATGACAGGGGGGTGGGCGAGGCTGTTCAAGTTTTTTTTTTCTCCTCTATGCAAGGATACAAATCTTCTCACCTAAAAAAAAAAAAAAATAATAATGTGAATAAGTTGTGTTTGTATGAGTATGGAAGGTTGATTGCGAATCAATATCCTCTTTGTTTTTTTTTTATTCTTTTACAATTGTACTGTCCATTTCAAACATCTATTGTCAAGATGTTTTCCTACATTGAAGATATATTATTAATCAATTTTCTTCCATAGGTAACCAAAGTTAAATAGAGAACTAATCTTGAATTTGAGAATCAAAAAAGAATGTAAATCAATTTTTTAAAAATATAACCTTTTAATTAAATGTAAGATAAACTGTAATGTTTTTGTTATTTATCAAATCAGTTACAATAAATTAATTTTTTAAAATAGCTGTAATTACACCTTCTCAGTGTCATACTTTGGTCATCTTATTCATAATAAAAAAACTAGCTACTGCAGAACACTTAATTAAAAAAAAAGTGTTCCTTCATACTGCATATTTCAACACGGAAAATTAATGTCCGAGTATTGGTGAGGAAATTAATATAAATTTTTAATGTACGAATATTCAACATTACAAATATTATACTTCCTACTTGGGGGGGGGGGACCTTCTAGTGAATGTATAGTGAGAATGTGTCATTAACCCCTTATTATTTAACTACAGGAATATTTTGAATATTTCTTTTACTGAATTGAAGCTTATTATAAGATTGTTTTCTTTTATTAT
Source organism: Thereuonema tuberculata (assembly GCA_023159025.1). Lineage (NCBI taxonomy): Eukaryota > Metazoa > Arthropoda > Chilopoda > Scutigeromorpha > Scutigeridae > Thereuonema > Thereuonema tuberculata. Next base: position 20,584,620 of record JAFIDM010012231.1, read on the forward strand.
TCAGTACATTCTTCAGACATGCTACTGATCTGAGAAAGAAAAAACTTAGAAGTTATAAAATATCTTAAATTACACTTATCTTCTGGATATGATATTGAATGCTGAGACTAAACAGAAATGCAGAAACACAAATCTTAAATTAATCTAAAGGCTCAACATGAGTCAAATTACAAGAATAAGTAGGTGTTCTATTGTCTCTATTCTTAAATTAGTCTTTCTGATTTATGTTTTAGTCTCAGCATTCACTGTTTTTATATATATATAAAGTATTGTTGAGATAATTTTTAAGAGATAAATTGTACTTACTATACAAATAGTGTGCTTGTCATTGCAATCTGATCACTGTGAACTTATTTAAGATCTGCATTGAAATCTGCAATACTTAAAAAAAAAAAAAAAAAAAATATAAAATTAATTATACGAAGCAAGTAGCAAGAGAATTTTTTTTACAAAACTGCTATTTTCTCTATTATAAAAATATCTATCAAAAGACAATAAATTTTCAGCAAATTTACGAAATAAGATTTTAAAAATAAAATAAAATAAGGAGAGGTACTCATTAATGTTTATGATTTTACCTAACAAATGAATTAATAATATAATATATATATATATATATATACACATGGGATTAAGAAAAGTTTTACATAAGTGCTTAAGGGGATAAAAAAAAGTTTTTATAATTTTTCCTTTCTAAAACATAATCAAGTATCCTTTACATATTGTTACATATAGATATAGCTAGAGCTTAAACAGGGATAATTATTATTATTGCTTAGCTATTTCTCCAATTTGTGTGCCTAAGAGTTTCTCAGCAAAACGAAACTGAATTTGATTCAAAAATAAATAAATAAATAATTTACATAGCCACTTGGTGCCTAAGTAAATTAACCATTTTTAATTTACACTTACTGTATATCAGAAATAATAGGCTAATTACTGAATAATTAAAATATATCTTTTTTATAAAGTGAAAGATTAAAAATAAATTATGTAAATGAGATGTAAACTTTGTATTCCAAAATATTCTTAAATTTATTTAAAAAATATTTTTACTAGGCCTACCATTTAAATTTCTAATTCATTATTATTCTTTACTGCTACTAACATTTATATCAGCTATTACAAATGAATCTTTTGTCTTAAAGCAATTAAATTAAAGCTTCTAATTCTTACTTCCTTTAGTAGTTTCTATTCTTGCAAACTAATGGTAGGTACAAAAAAAAAAAAAATATCGAGATAAAATATCTTTATTCTTATCTTTCGAG
>JAFIDM010012231.1:20612537-20622629 GCA_023159025.1 Thereuonema tuberculata
AAAAAAAAAAACCTTTGATAAATAATATATGAGAAGTTGACAAATTTTTAGGTTTCTTATTGTAATAATTCCTTTAATTTTATTAAAATATAAATCTTTGTTTGTTTTTTTATCTGTTCTAATTAAATAAACGATGAAATATCATTTTAAAGTGCATTTTTATTCAAAAAAGTATATATTTAAAGTCTAAAACGCTTTATTTAAAATGTTGTTTCGGTTTCGAAAAATAAACCGCTTCTGTTAAAGCGTGTCTACCTTTTTATAAAAAGGCTTTTAAAATAAAGTTTTTTGACGAAAACATTAATTTTAAACAATTTGTTTATTTTTGGTCATTAGCGGGGAACGTAATCTTCAAAATGATGCCTCAATCATTCATTTTGATGAAGTATTAAAGGAAATACGGCGTTCCGACAAAAAAAACCCTTTGAGAAATAATATATAAGGATGCTCACCTTTACAAAATTTAGGAATGTTTCTAAATTCAATTTTAAAAGCATTAAAGTTAGATGATCCAAAAATAATAATAAAGAACACTCAGGCCTTGATAGATACTAGAAAAGATTATAGATTGTATAACAAGAAAAAGATTAAATTGTACATATTAGATATTGAAGCCATGTACACTAACGTACCTATACAAAAGGCATTAGATATAGTGAAATCTAAGTGTACTAATGAAGTTATAGACATTTTTCTGAAGTTTAAAATACAAAATAGTCTGGAAATTTTAGATTTTCCAAAACCAACCAAAACAAAAAAACTTAAACTTAGATACTTACGTTCTGGCAAAATATTTTAGGCAGCAGTATTACGAATGTTGCATTTTATACTGTTCAGAGTAAAAATTATGCAACAATTCGTTTGGCAAATATTTGGTAAATATATGTCGTTTTTAGAATATATTCAAGGATCTCAAAAACATCACAATTTAGTCGCTACATAACAGAGTTTTTTCTGTTGTGTACAGAGAAATTCCTGAAATTAGATTTCAATGAATTTCTTTTAATTTCTCTCCTATAAAATACTAGTATTATTTGGCAGATGGAATCACAACATTTTGTACAGAAATTTCTGATATTTCAGCAAATTAGCTTATTATTAAGCAATTGAGTAAGCTTAGAATGGTAATATTTATTTATAATATTTATTTTAAATCAAGTTGTTAAATCAATCGTTGCTTAATTTTAAATCAGATCATTTCTGTTATGTAAATAGTTTTAAAAAGCATTAATTTACTTATTTTCATTCTTAAATATAGTGAATGTTCCTGGTTACATTAACATCGTCTTACAACGTAAAATCTAAGCTTTACAGCCATTTTTATCAGTTGAATACTTTGAGGATCATTCCACGAATTCCTGATATCAAATGAACTTCACGATTGACTTTATATCTTTACGAGCATAAAATACAGGATAACTTTCCATTTCAAATGTTGATAAGTTTATTGAAGTGGTCAACATCCGCAACTATAATTTTTGAGCTTGATATAGAAGAAATATTTTTACTAATTGTAATTTTTTGTTGTAAGTATAACGCTGCTTTATATACGGAAGTTTTATAATTATTGTTATCTTTTTATATATGAAACAAAACATATAATTAAATTCGAAATATTAAATACGGTTTATAAAGCTTCTTTTTCATAAATAGTGGTTATTTAGTTTTGGAAAGTAAGATAACATGCACAACATAGATAAAATTACTAAAATAGATAACATTTAATACCAATATTAATTTCAGTACCAGTTGTTACCGTTATGTCGTGCATAACTTATACAAAACGTAAAATAGCTCATTTTATACAATCGGATAATGAGATTCAAATTCCAAACTACTTTGACTTATTGGTACAAATCAGAAACATAACATGCTGAAAGAGGAGATACAAATCATATAGTAAAAGATATGTCTAGGTGGCGGAATGGATCATTAAGTAACTCAGGGATGAGATTCTGTCGTGAAAGACTGCAACTGCAAAAAACACATTAAAGCATCAAATAACGATTTACTTCTAAGATTTAATTAAAAGAAAAACTTTGTTTAGGTTGTAGGCAGAAATAGCTTTGATAGTTAGTCCTTCATTGTAACATTCTGGGAGTTCGTCAATCAGGATGGACTCAATGCATTTCCTTTTGAATTCATCAGTCACTTCAGCAAGTGAAGTTATTTACTTAGAATTAAAGATAATGTCTTACTTACATTAGAGTTCCGTTCCTCAAGTAGCTGAAAAAGTCGAACTACTCAGTATTCTGTATGCAAGGAGATACAAGTGGTAAAGAGATGCAACTGATCGGATGTAGTCGTCGCACGCACAGGATTCAGCATCTTAGAAGTTTATGCTAGCGTTTGCGACTCAATATTTTCTTTTTAATTTCAATAGACTTTTTACGTAACTCTTTTATCTACGTATGTTTTAGACTATGTTGGGAACCGTATCTATTAATCTTTGTAAGTTCCTTGCGGAATAAGATTACAATGTTAAAGATTTTTTAAATTTTTATTCAACATAAAAGTTGATTGAAAATCAATTTTTTTTTCTAGTTTTTAACTCCAAATCAAATTGAAATCAAATTTCAAATCAAATTGAAATACTTTTCAATAATTTTCAACAATTTACTAAAGATAATAGGTATTTTTAGGATCAGTAACCTAATTCATTTCAATTTAAACTGTCTTGTCATTGTAATTTGGTACAATTGATGGTTTGCCCACTATAATACAATGACAATCTTTGCTTAAAAACATAATTTTTGCTTTAAAAGAGTCAAAATAGATCATCATCATCATCATCAGTGTTCTGTCGTAGACAGGTCCAATGGCAAGCAGCAAATAAGGTCAGCAATATCTCTTTCTCCAAGTCGTTCTATCTCTTGCCTCCTCCTTCAGGCCTTGATATCCACTTGTAGTCAATAGGTCATCCAGGATCATTTTTCTGTTTCTTCCTCTTGGTGTCTTCCTCTTGGTGTCGTGACAGCATCATGATTGGCATTGGCCTATCATGTGGTTCCTTTGTAATTTGAACTTTTTGATTGAAGGATTCATTGGAGATTGTCCATAAATACCCAAGCATTGTAACGCTGAAGATACTCTTGGGGAAGAAACTAGTTCGATTTCTAAATTTTTTAATGTTTTTATATTATATTATTTAAAAGTATTCAGGTGCATTGGCTAAATCATTGATTTTATTATAAAAAAAAAGTTCGCAGATATATTTCAACTAAGAGCATTCGTGAATGCAATCACAATGTCGACTTCAGGAATATAGAAGGATTAATACAAGTTTGAATTTTGATCTTTTCTAACATTATTACTTGGGAAATTATTAGTTAACCCTATGACAATCGAAAGAATACTTATCTCATGCAATGACATAGATAGAGAAGTAATATATCTGCAGAGTTATGAACTATTAAGATTCCTTTAGGGTCATTCCACGTCAAATCATCCAGGCCTTGACACCCACTATTTAGTTGAGAACTGAGATTTTGTGTATTGGTTTTATACTTAATTTCATGAGCTTTTGCCAATTTTTATTGCTTTATATGCATTCTGTTGGTAGTAATTGCAGAAAGTTTGATGCAATGTGGTACTTGAAAATTTGAAAATTGGCTGTAGTTTTTAAATAGAAACAAGTAGACTGACAATTTTTTCCCTGAATATACTTTCTGACATGTAGTTTACGAAAACATGAAAGAATTGGCCATATACAATTTTGTGTTAATTGTTTTTTAATTGTTTTTGTGCTTTTTTTTTAGATTAAAAACAAAATTTGGATACTTGCACCCCTCTGGAAATCATTGAAAAAATTATAAAGTGATTTACAAATAGTAAAATTTCACCACAAAAAAAATCAGTTTTGAGAAATGAATGGCACTCACAAAAAAAATTCGTGAAAGAATTGGCCATGTAACATTTTGTAGAATATTTTTTTTTTTTTGTTAAATTAAAAAAAAAAAACTGGACACTTGCCCCCCTCTGAAAATTATTGAAAAAAATTAGAAAATGATCTACAAATAGTAAAGTTTCATCACAAAAAAAAATCAGTTTTGAGAAATGAATGGTACTCACAAATTTTTCGTCGTGAATTTCGAGAACATTTCTATTCAGCCATTAACATTCTCACAATATCCTTAATAGAAACATTGACAACATAAGTGAGCATAAAATTATACAAATGCAACAAAAATTGCAATCTAAAACAAAAGTTCAAACTATAAAATGTACTCATACATTATGTAAGATATGAACACTAACTTTGTTACAATGGTAACTTCTCTGTCATAACTGAATTAACTCAATGCAATCATATCTACAGTTTTGTTTATAGTATTTGAATAATTTCTCAAAAATCAATACTATGTCAACACTACACAAAATACTTATACTTCAATCTGCATTCAAGTTCATTTGGAACTACACATGTGACAGACGCTTTAATGCTTCACATTTAATATTTTTTCGTACGAGGACCACTTTTCTTCCATTAAACTCGAAGACTCTTTGTTTAGAGAATAAATATGGCCAGTTGCTGTGGTGATATCAACTTCACATAGAATATGAGAGAATGAGACGTCACAAATATCATTATCAAGCCAACAGAAAGAAGGAGATGGCCCATGAAGATGCATGAACCTTACACTAACATCTTCTTCACCATTCACTTATTCAACAATCCCCAAATACCAAGAGTCATATGCACATGCAACGTAGCAGTTGGGAAGTGCAAAGAAATCATGCATGATACTAAAATTAGTATCACATCTTAGCCTTTTTGCTCCAATCTTGGTTGGTGATAGTGGTTTAATGTGATCGTAGATCGTGATCCAGAACTATTTTTGCACTTTCAAAGCTTTGGAAAAGAAAATTTCTAACTTACCATTTCATCTTTTGAAACAAAGAGAACTAAATAGTCTTGGAAGTTCTCCCGGCAGATTTCAAATACCTGCGACGCTGTAAGTGTTTGATCTAATTTATATAGTCTTTGCAATTTTGTTTTTGTGACAAGTCTTTTAACAGTGCCACCAATATCGCAGGGAGATTTTCCATGGCTGGTTGCAAAAAAAGACCAGCTGCACTTTACATTGAAATCATGTTCATGGTAGCAGATATTTCTGAAATTCTTACAATTTTTGTACTGTGCAGCACATCCATCAGTGAAGTACAGTGGAAACTCGATTAACCGTCACCTTCGGGACCGGGACTGTGTTATCCGAATAGACGGATAATAGAAATTTCGCAATACACATGTGCAGTAACGAAATTTTAATGCTGGTTTGCGACGAAAGGCAAACAATAAATTAATACAAAGAAAAATCTATTGGTAACAAATAGATATCGTCAAACCCCAAACAAATAATAATAATAATAATAGAAACATAAAACAGTAGACCTACTAGATAATAAAGTGTATATGTTGAAGCTGTAATCAGTCATCTTCTTCTGTTTCTTCGAGGCTCGAGTTTTTTTTCGTGGCAATGTCCCGTATTTTACGGAGAAGTAGGTTTTGCGATCGATGACGGATAACAGAGTCACGGTTAATCGAGTTTTCACTGTATTCAGCATAAGCAAGAGGAATTTCAGGAAATTCAAACTTCAAAAAATTCAATACAGTCTTCTGAGTCTGATATACGAGGGCCACATCGTGTCCTAGATCAGGGTTCACAACCGAAGTCCACATGAACCCTGGGGGTCCATGTAATATTCTTCGGGGTCCACAGGGATCTCATTGAATCACACTTATTTTAAAATGGTTTATTATGAATTATTTACCAGTTTATAGAATATGTATTACTTACCACTGTAGAATAATTTATTTGAATTAAATTAGTTTTCATTCAAAATAAAGCATAATCATTTACTATTTCGTTGATTATTAATAGAATCCTTTACTTTTTAGCTTTGGAGCGAGGGGTTCCAACAAAAAAAAAAGAAGGGAAAAGGGGTCCATGGTAAAAAAAGGTTGAGAAATCGTGTGCCAGATCATCAGAAATGAGACAAAAACATTTTGCTTGCAACTGTTGGTCTTTTTTGTAATATATAACAACAGTGTGAAGAGTGCAGCTACCATTGTTACAATTGTACCCCTGTACTTCATATTGAACAACAAAATTGAGATTTTCACTGAAACTCATTAAAATTAACACTGATCATTCATCAAGTGTTTCTTTCTTCATTTTCAGATAATCAGATTGTGATTGAGCAATAAACGAGTGTGGAGTAAGTTTTTCAATTTTATTAAATAGTAAGTCGCAGAATTCTCATAGAGTGGTGATTTGAACATTTAAAGTCATTCTATCTGTTGATACCCGCTGACTGTACTGAACCTTCTCTTTACGATAAGTCTACTATTTCATTTTTTAAGTGTGTTTGAAGTAAAGAGCTGGGGGGGGGGGGCATTTATCTCACAGACGAAGCACGCTATTATTTACATTAGATCATGGTATGCTACTTTAATAGAAATGGAATTTAGAAGCAATTTAACATTTTGGCTTTAAGTGCAGACACATACGGTAGGTGTTCCTGATGATCCTACGAGTATACACTGTTTCGGTCAAAGAAAAGCAAATTTTGCAAATCCTACTTTGTCTTCAAAATACTTCTTTTTATAGAGAGAATACATTTCAGTTATATTACTTAAAACAAGACGCTTCTGTTCATATGTATTTTTTCTGGTGCTCACTTTACAGGTGACATGGTAGTCATAAATTACCAATTTAATTTTTTAAATAGCTTTTCTTCTACACTTCTCATCATCTCTACAAACTGATTTTTTTTTGTGTGACATAAAGAAAGATTTATAATAATACTGTAAAACTTTTAAGGGAATCTATGAGGGGGCAATACCTTAAAAAAATTATAATGCCCCTGTATCGAGTTTATTTTTTTTAAAAAAATTATATTTTTTTCCTAAAAAAAAAATTGACTATTCAATACAAAGAGAATGAATACACAAATATAAATCTTCCTCTTTAATTTAAAAAAAAATCATGATTCTACTGCAAAAACTGTAGGAACTATTGCATTTTTAAGTTATCAAGGAGCTCGTCCAAGGAACACCTGAGTTCCTGGATTCATATAACTTCGTTAGATGATAATTGAAAAAGTACTTAGCCTGCAACATTTAAATTTTGGAAATGTTCATATATCTAGATAAACTTCAATTACACAATATTTCAATGTTTTCAGTGAGGGTGGGTGTCATTTCCTAACAATTCAGAATGATTTGATATGGAATTACCCTTTATGACAGCAAATCAGACCTTTAAAAAAAATTAATTATGATATTTCAAAATACTTTTATAATGACAGTATTTGTATCGTATATATTAAATTTTGTGGAGAAATGGAATTTTAATTCTTGTAGTCAATGCTCTGTCAATGCTTATTTGACTTGGCTAATGAATTAAGAAACTAATTGATTGGACTAATCCTGTGCCATATGAGGCAGTGGAATTTCAGATAGAACTCAATTTATCCAAATACTTTTTTTCAATATTATTAATGAAATCAGCAATACAATAATAAAAACATTCTTTCCGCTGTATTAAGAACCAATTTTTCATTATTTTAAACTAAATTCGTTTTTTTCAGAATGCATTTCATTCATTAACGTCACATACGAATGTTATATAATTCTTTGTCCTTTTATATTCCTTTTAATTGTTCTCGGGATTTCAACTTCATCGGGAAATCTTTCTCACTGTCCAGAACCATGTAAAGTTTTTTAATATTACTTTTTAATTAACTTTAACAAAAATTTTAAAATAAATTACGCCATAATACATTTTTTTATGAAATTTTGTAAATTTTCTAAAATTTTATAAAAGTTTTATAAATTTTAATTATATTTATAAATTTTATATTGTTATATTTATAAATTTTAATTATAATTTTTATAAATTTTATAAATCTTTTTATGAAATTAATCATTTATGAGCTGGCACGTTAAAGAAAAATTAAATTACTTTGATTGAAATTACAATTTAAATTTTCTATCAGAAATTATAATATTGTATATTATTATAATATATAATAAGCATTAAAATATATTTTAATCTTTAAAATAGTAATCATTAAAATTCAGAAATCAATTGAATTTACAACAAAATTTTGTTGTTGTTTCTATTACATCAGAAAGTTGAAGTTGAAGTATAAATATTAGACTATTTAACGTGCCTGAATATCAAAGATTATACGGTGCCTACTACATTGGTACAGGTTAGAAAAGGTATGAAATTCTAATTACATATAGAACACGACGTTTCGGAACTTCATTTACAGGTTCCCTTGTCAAGTTGGGTCCCCCTTTCACTATTGAAAGTTTTTCTTTGGATGGAATTCGATGAGATATGGCGGCTGTTTAATCTTGACTAATATCCGGTTAACAGCATCCATCTGATGGTCATCTTATGCAAATTGAAAAAGTCTTCTGCTGTGATGTGTGGACGATTTATTAGTTCTTCAGAGGCTGTATTCCAGTATATTTTTTGTTGATAAGTCTTGGTTGTAACTTTTTAAATAACGAATCATCCCCTACTCATAAAATTCTCGTAAATATCTAATACTTCTTTGTCCAAATACTTCAATATTTTGAGTATCGAGGGAATGGCCTGTACTTATACAATGTGAGGCAGTGCCATATGCTTTATTTTTTTTTTCTTTACGGCGTTTACAGTTCATTTTTGCGGATGCGCAATTCCCTTTTAGAATTTTTTATGTATAGACACTTGGATTGATTTGGTGCTACTGAGTGACATCTAATTCCATAAATAGTTCCCTTCATTTTTAAGGTGGATTGTTGGTCTTTCACTTTTCTGTCCTTATTTAAAAACGTACCTATTGTGTTGCCTGGTTTGCAAGGTATGCCTATACCTGCACTAATCATGGTTGGTTTTATTCTTTGAATTAGGTCTTCGTCGTATTTTATGGATACAAATTGTTTTATATGAATTTCTTTCTTGGTTAAATCTTCTGCCCCGATATTATTTATTCTGCTGCGTTGTGAGATTTTGCTTACATTAAAGTTTTTTATCCTTCTTTTAATTAAAAACTTAGGAAAGCCATTCCCCTGGAAGATACGTTGGATCTTATTATATTCGTTTTAGAGTGCTTCATTATTTGAGCATATTTGTTAGCTCTGTCGATAGCCATGAGAACGGAGTTTTTCTTATATGACATCGGAACAGCGATTTGGAAAGAAAGAAATTTATTTTATTTAACCAATTTAAAGAAATTCATATAAGACAATATGTATCCATAAAATTCGACGAAGACCTACTTCAAAGAATAAAACCAACCATGACTAGTGCAGGTATAGGCATAGCCTGCAAACCACGCAACACAATAGCTACGTTTTTAAAAATGAAGGGAACTATTAATGGAATTAGATGTCAATCAGTAGCACCAAATCAATCCAAGTGTCTATACATAGGAAATTTTTCCGACAATACGAAATGAGCAATATTATCCAGCAATATTGCCGCATATTGCTGCCGCATATTGCCGCATATTGCAGCATATTGCATATGCTGCTGCATATTGCTGCATATTGTTCGCCCAGCATAAAATATGGCGACACAATATTGCTGCTATTGAGAATCAGCTTACATTCAAATCTACATTATAGGGATTATCTAAATTAAATATCTGCGCTCTGATATTTGATTAGAATAAATAAAACTTTATAGAGATTATTTATCTAAGAACTTCTGATATAATTATTTTAGTGTTATTATATATTAATTACGTATTTAGAAATTGGAAGTTGGAAGTTGAGAATGCCATAAAAAACAAATACGAGAGGCGTACAAGTGAAAGTTTTAGTTTTATAGAATACTATAACACATGAATGAGAGTAGAAAGTATATTTATTTAACGATACAGTTACTGCTACACTAAAACACTAATCCCCTGCTACACTAATGCACTTATTCCTGTTACAATGCTACTTACTAATGTTTGGATACCATCAGCGTAAACAGGTTTCTTATCACTCTAGAGCAGCGTTTCTCAACCCATGGGGCGCGCCCCCCTAGGGGGGAGTGATAAAACTAAAGGGGAGGGCGCGAGTATATCGAGGTTTGGATATAT
>JAFIDM010012231.1:20624723-20656635 GCA_023159025.1 Thereuonema tuberculata
TTAATTTGTATATTTCTTAATGTTCTGAGGAATTTTACGGGATTGTTTTGTAAACAATTTGTTTCTTTTAACTGTCAACAATTAATTGTTAAATAAAACATTATTGTCATGAAGTGTAAATATTTGTTACTTACATTCATTAATATAATTTTATACTATTATGATTTTTCATAATTTAAATAAATAAGAAACAGTATAAATTTAACAGCAAATCAGTTTTCTATATCGTGACGGTTAAAATTTAACATAGTTATTTTTATATATGAGAGAAGTAGATATATAATTCGTATTTCATATCATCAATTCCTTTGTTATAAACAAGACACGATTTCCACTGAAGATAGAAAAAAACATCTACCCCTCAAATGGATTTATAGAACTGTCGCGTACCACTAGACGTAGGCGTGGCCAATTCTCATCTACTGGTGGTCGGACAATAACGAGAAATAGTACCGGGTCAGTGGGAAAATGAATTTTAAAGATAAATGAAGCCATGAAAAATGGAACGAAGAAAGGAATTCTTAACTTCGATGATAGATCTGCCCAATATCAAATAAAGAAGGAAAAAGACTGATTAAGAATGAAGCTCTCCTAAACCGGTGAATGATATCACATATATTTTTCAACTAATTTACTGCAGATTTTTATTTCATATAAATAAAGAATATTGTCGAGACTACTATACGACAATTTGTGCTAGACAAATAAGATTTTATTTTGGAAGTGCATGTGAATTTATCTTCTCATTTCTTAATCAAGAATAAGATAAGAAAAAATTTCCTTCATGAATATTTCTCAGCTGTACAAACAAAAAATTAGATAGAAATCAAAGTGTAATAGAACATTGATTGTGCTAAGTAATTATCATTACAATCATCAGTGAGTATTCGAATAGCAAAAAAATAAAGGATATTTCAATCATCTTAAGAACTGTTAGTGAACTGAACAACTACATAAGATCCGATCTTGAAGTAGAATACAGGTAATACAGGCTTCCTACTAAGCCCCTGTATTGTATATGCCGTTCTTTCTCAAAGTATTGTTCTTTATCATTAGGTATCATTTTTTATATTACTTCCTTTCAGATTGATATTCCTTGAACATCGGTCGTTTTAAATTTTTGTAGTAAGTCTTTGATAAAGCCTTTTTGGTCAGTTTGATCAAGATCTTTGTTGAGTATGATCTCCATAACAGGGATTTATTTATTTGATATCAGAGTAAATCTATTACAGGATATTTATGTTAATAATCAGAAAGTCATCAATGCTGTTGAAACGTTGTTTCAATGTTGTTGTAACTGAATACTCATTCGTCGATAGTGCGAGTCACTGTGCCACTATAATATAATTGGAGTAGCCTGCTGTACTAATAATATTCCATTCGAGTAAAATCATAAGAAATGTCTCAATGACAACGTCATATAAACTTTTTCTTACGTCTGAAGGTAAAAAGTCTTTATTTCTACTTAACGGAGTTTGTACAATTTTAATACCGATTAAGCAAAGATGAGTCTCTCGGATTTGTCTAAATACTGTCGAAAAGATGCGTATGAAATATTTCTCAGTAAATTGAATACCGACGACAACTTAGTTTCTTTGGTAAATTGACAGCTGTAAAGGCCTAACTATAACTGACTAAGTTTTACCAAGTCCCATACTGTAATAAAGCAATTCTCAATCAACTGCTGTTTTTCATTGCGATTTTTGTAGCAATTTCATGGCCTATTCAACTGATGTATTGTTGTTTAATTGGAGCTATAGCGTGATGACCATCTGCGTATTGACTAATCTTGTGCATTCGACTTACCCTTCTGACGATGTCCGTTTGTGCCTTTAAACTTTTTAAAAAAGTAACATTGGGATTTGTGTTATTTACATATCTTCGGTTAAGTAAATATATATAAGTACGGTTTAATCAAGCATCTCTACAACATTATAGGTTTGATTGACAATATTCGGTGGTTCATAAATCTTAATGTAAACCCTAAGAATGTGTGCAATTTAGTTTCAGCGATTTCCGATCCGCTGTCTATGCGGAATGCCTTCACCTTACTGCCAGTCTAGTTTTCGAAGTACTACGTGTCGTCTTAACTTTGTCAAACAGGAACTTTGTTATATGGTATAGAGATTAGCTATTGCTTGCCAAATACTTAGATCTCTTGTGATCACTTCAAAAAATCAAATCAAAAATGTAGTCGCAGCAGTCCTCTTTGTTTTCCGGATATTGGATTGTGTTAATTTGTTTTTGAGTTTATTTTTGAGATTATATCAATAAAAATATGTGATTTGACGGTAAGAGGATCCCAAAATTAGACACTAAGGTAACCTATTGTCTTTGAAGATGTTCAGGATTCACTGGCTTCTATGACAGTTTCTTTAGTGTCAGTAAAGCAATATATAGATTCATCTCCAAGTAAAATCTCCAAATCGCTTTTTTTGTTGAAATCTCCAAATCTCTTATTATTGAACCAATTTGTTCTTTCTCCAGAGTCAATGTAAAATGCTCTTTAGCCGTTTCTAACTCCATAACTTCGATTCTGAAGCTGCTTCAATTACGTATTTAATCAACATTATTTGCGACAAAGATTCTTAGACTTGAGTTCATGTTATTTAGTTTAATTACGTGATTATATTCTCTTAAAATTTAACACATATCATTCTATAAATTTCATTTCAAAATATTATCAAAACAAATGTTCTATTGAACCTTCAGAAATAAGAGAAAAAAGTCATTTTGGCATTCACTGATTCATCTTCTTATACCTTCATAAATATATCTTAGATTTGTTTTTAATCTTAGGCTTTTTATTTTTCTTCGTAAGAGAATTTCTTCTGACTATTCCACGTTTTCGGACACGGAATGCATTGTTGAAATCGGCCACACTTCATTACACCTCGTTTACAAATGAAGAACTTTGTCATGGTAATGTAAGTAATGGACTGCAATTAATACTGGAAATAAGCCCGACCTTGTCAATTACAACATGAATTTATCAAGGCGTCGAAAGAATGGCAAGAAGCAAACAATTAATTATTTCACATTAAACTTTCAAGACAGGAACTCAGAAAGTAATACGCGGAGATACTAAAATGCTTCGAGAAACTACAAAAGAGACAGCAGAAGAAATATATTAATCAACTTTGACGAGACATTATAATAATTTTCATAAAGATGAAGCAGATTTCCAAGAAATTTCCCAATGACAGCATCGTTTTCTAATTTCTTGATCAGTCTTCAGTTTCTTCATTGTCCTGGATGATTGTCTACTTACTCTATGTATCATTTCTCATGATAGCCTTGTTTGTACATCTATCGATGAAATTTCAACATTGTTAACTTTACTAACTTTAAAAAATGAGTTCCAATGCTTGAACGCGTATTTCTGTGTCCATGATGGTTTGATAGAATGCGAAAATTTGATTACACATTCAAATCTGAAACTTTTCTACAAGGTCAAGAATAATTCTAAAGAGCACAAAAGATAAGGAAAAAAACCGTCGTTGGTATTCAGTTTTAAACCCTATACAACATCACTTCATGAATGTTTCTTTTTACGTTTTATCTTCTGAATTATTCCAAAACAAATTTTATTCTGCTGTATTAAAATTTCTGTTTTTAACATTGAAAACTTTTTATTTCTTTTTTTTCTTGAGATTTTTAATATCCGATTATTGGAAATTCGATCACTCAGTAAACATTTTAGTTATTACAACTTTTGCATTCGTTTAATAAAACGTAGCTTTAAGGTTCTTTAAATTATTCTATTTTCAAAGCACAGTAAAATTAAATTTGTAAGTGAATATTAAAAATCAATTAAGATACAGTAGATATTGAAAAGTGAATTATATAAATAAGAAATAATATAAATAAACATTTTAATTTATATATTTAGATACCTATCCTTCACTAACTACTACATAGAAAAAAAAATACACTTGATTAAAAATCGTTGAAAGTCTATTGTTTTTTCCAGGCCGGATGACAGTCGTTGGATTGTCCACCGGGGTTTTGGGATGTCAGCTACCTGCCGGAACCACTGGTGGTCAAAAGCGGAAATCTTTATCGCTACGGTGCTCGAGGACACTGTGGGAAGTGAGGCAGTGCGTTGCATCCCGAACAAGACTCCCTCAAATCAAAGGCGTCATACCAACTGTGCCGATGGATGGACGGCAATGGGATTTAATGTCTTAAACGATGCCTCTGGAAAACCAGGCCGAATCCCGGAGTATATAGGCCTGTTGCGTATCGGGCTCTGCGCGGGTTGACCGTTTTATTCCCAATTTTTCTGCGGTCCTGTATGGATTGTTTAAATATTTCTATTGGGGTCTCTGAAGAAGTGCCCCCTCCTGCTATCTCAGGGTACAAAAGAGAAAGCTTGTCTCGATACTTTAGCGGAGGGACGGTCCATACGGGCTCCACAAATCTCAAATTTCTCACTCCGGGAAGGAACCATTAAGGGAACTCACCGTGACTTTACAGGTAGTAATTAAACTCAACACAATTAGTGGTGCGGACAGAAGAAAATGGAATAGAGCTAGGGCGGCAGCTGCCGCCAAGGCCCTCATTTGAGTCTGCTGGGAGGGGAGCTGGCATAACCAGTGCAGGAGGGAAGGACCGTGGAGGTTTTGATCTAACTGGTTTACCACGGAGAATTGCTAACAAGCCCACGGAAAAGGACAACAGGACCTGCTTCACCCTCAGGTAAGGCAAAGGAATCTGGTACGGACCACAAGGCAATACATCACCATATCCATGCGGTTACCCCGGCACCAGCAGCTCTGTTACTTTAGCAGCGGCAGCTTCTGATCTTCATGTGGTTATGCGCAAAGCCAATTAGGCAGAGGCTTTTACTGAAGAAGAGGAAATTCCCTTTTGATCAGAGCTTTGCTCTGGATTCCCGGGAAAGACTCCAATCCAAGTGAGGCGACCTCTCTATTGGAAAAACAGAATTCAGGTCTTAAAACCTCTGCTTGGAGAATTAAGGAGCAAAACAGGAAAAGCAGAACTCAGACTAGTCATTGGAGTGGATGAGGGCTCGTAAAATATCTGGTAAAACTAAATTTTCAGCCTTGTATCAATTTAGTGTGGCTGAAGTGACTTACAGGAGAAACCTTAGTTCTTAGAACAAGTAGGGACTCCTTTTAGATTATAAAAGATGATGCCAAGAACAGGGAAGGAGTTTCTTCTATTTATCCTAAACCTCATACTAAGAACAAACTCTCAAGCTAGATAAGTATTTTTTTTTATTTTTTATTACCTTGTTTTGTGCTAAATTTACCATGCCTTATTCTTTTTTCATTATAGAGATTAATTTTTACAGCACTGTTCCGGAGCTACCACGGTAGTCTTTAAGAAGATTACAGAACTGGATATTAACTTTGCTATTATTCAGGAGCCAGGAGGCTAGGATCTCTTAGAGCACAGGTGTGCAAATGGAGGGTCTCTTTGTCATACCATCGACATATCCTTTTTTCTGAGTGGAAAGATATAGAAACCCAAGGTTTACGAATTGGGATTCCTGTAAGGATGACCTCAAGCTTAAAATGGCAGGTTTTCCTGCCTCTTATCGCGATGAGTTTGGCTTAGAAAACACTGTTTGTTTCATCTCCAACACCCTCAACTTTGCGTAGGGGGGAATTGCCCACTTTGTCGTAAGCTAAGGAACAAAATTAGATTGTGGAACCCAAATTTGGATAGACTCAGGACTAAGACTGGCTAAGCTGCTTAATAAGGCAAAGTACACAGGTATTCCTTATGCTTGAAATTTTTATAAAGAATCTCAAAAAAAATATAAACGTGCCATCTGGTACTAAATGAGAAATATAACATCTTGAAGCACAGTGAAGACATAGATACTTTATCCATGGCCACAAGACTGACCAAGATTTTATCCAAAAGCTCTGGGACTAGACTGGAATGACTGTTACTACGCAGTGCGGACTATACCTCATCCGAGGAAGAGGCTTACAAGAACCTACTGGATCTTCACTTTTCAGACTCTCGAGCCATTGATGAAATTTTACAATATGCAATTTTTGGCAGACTTCCTCTTGCCAAACGCATTGTTTTTATAAAAAAGTTAAACAAGCCATTTCTAGCTTTAAACTCTTCAAAGCGGCAGGGGAGAATGAAATCTTCCCAGCCCTGCTCTTAAAAGGGATGGAGATCATTATACCTTCTCTCATACATGTTTATCGCTCTTGTATGGTGCTCTGTATATTCCTACGAACTGGAGGAAGACAAGAGTTGTTTTTATTCCCAAGGCAAGAAGGTCTGACTATATCTCATCCAAATCACGTAGACAACTTAATTTCTCCTCCTTTCTTCTAAAGGCTCTAGAGAGGTTAGTCGATCAATGTATAATGGATGTTTCTCTTTTAAAACATTGTATGCAATATGCTTATCAGAAAGGACTTTCTACCGAAATAGGCTTACACCGTGTGGTATGCAGGATAGAGAAATCTCTGTCTCATGGGCATATGGCTCTTGGCGCCTTTCTAGATATAGAAAGACATTCAATTAGATATCTTTCGACTACATTTGTTATGTAGATGAACGACATGGTGTTGAGTCATCTATTATTAGAAGAATTAGGAATATGCTTTTGAACTCGTACTACTTGTGTACATCTTTCTGGCAACACTATTAAAACTCAGACTATGAAAGGATGTCCACATCCTTCTATTATTATCTATTACCACTGCATTGGTGTTGGTAATAGATTCTCTTATCGTGGAACTGCAAGAACTTACTTTCTATTCTCAAGACTACAGCGATGACCTCGTCATTCTTGTTAGCGGCCTTGATCCTGGTACAGCTTTTGAGCTCAGGCAAAGAGCTCTTAACTGTGTACAGGGCTGGTGCTACAATATTGATGTTAAGGCTAATGCTAGGAAGGCTACAATTGTAAACTTTTCTAGGCAGATGAAGATAGGGAATACATTGACATTTAATTTATTTAACATGCAAATGGATCTCTCCAATAGTATCAAGTATCTTGGAGTTATTATTAACTCTAAATTGACATAGAAAGAAAATTTAGATTCTAAAATCAAGAGGACCACCGCCTCATTTAGAATGGCAGAAGGATTTTCGATAGTTAATGGGTCTTCAGCCAAAAATTATCTATTGGCTTTACGTAACTCTTGTTCTAGACCTCATTTTTTATGCAGCTATTGTTTAGTGAACCAGAACTAGGCTAAAAACTGTTAGGAAGCTTTTAAGCAACGTTCAATATGCTTTCTTAGGTAGCACCAGAACTAGGAAGATGGCACCTATTGCTGCTTTAGAGATATTTTTGGATTTGCCACCTCTTTATCTCTTTACCGAGCATCAAGCCAGAAAAACGCCCTTACGTTGGTTAATCAAGGCAAATGGCGTTATACCACTTTCAAGCAGTCCAGCATCTGGCAGGAGACACAGAACCTTTGTTCTATGCTTTCTTTGAGAGCTATTCTATCTTTTAGATTCAACATGATATCCAACTTTGTCATTCATATCCACTAAGGAGAAATGGCTTGACAAGAGATCTTTTACCCTATGATCTTTTACCCTCCTAGAGCATTGTTTGTTTACTGATGGCTCCAAGATTGGTAACAAGACGGGACCGGAATATACAGGCTAAGACCAATAGCTGATTTCTCTCATGCTGGTGGTGTTTATTGTACTGTATTTCAAGCTGAGTTTTGCTATTCTTTCTTGTGCTTTTGAAAACCTCAACCGTTGTTTTGTCAATACGACTATTTACATCTGCTAATATAGTTGGGCTGCTTTGCATGCTATGAGCAGTCCTGCTTGCACTTCGAAACTTGATGCTGACTATAAGGAAAGCCTTTTCTTGTCTGGTCAGGACAAATTTGGTTAATTTGTACTGGGTTCCTGGATATGTTGGCATTGATGGAAACGAGAAGACGGATTTGTTGGCCAAGAGAGATTCTCCTTCACTTCCGATTGGCCCGGAACCATTCTTATGTTTCTTTTCTGATGAAGGCAAACGATTACTTCGGTCTGTGTTAGGAAAGCAGTTCCATAGGCATTGGATTGCCTCGCAAGATATGAGATAGGCCAAATTATTTATTAAAAGGCCTGACCATTGCTTTGCAATGTTAATCCTAAATTTAGATAGGAAATATTGCAAAATCATTACAGGAATTCTTACAGGATACTGTACTCCTACTGTACTCCTAGACACCTACATTTGCTTGTCATTTGCAAAAGTAACATATGTAGGAAATGTGGAATGGATTAGAAGACTCCCGAATACATTTCATGTTTTCGTCCAGCTTTTGCTAGGAACAGATGATAGATGTTTGGTAAGATTCGTCTTACTACGCGAACACGAAACAGTTTTGTGCAAAGTTGCCTGGGCAACTTTGCTGCTGGAGCGCTTTTGCACCTGCCTGAGCACAGTCGACACCGGAGTTGCCCGCAGCAAAAGCTGCCAAGACCGGAAGTTGCCTGGGCAGCATCCAATCATAGCGCAGCGTTGTCACGCATGACGTCACGCCCATGGGAAAACATGGCGCCCAAACACATTGCCGTCGCTTCAAATTGACGGATTGCGATTACAGATAGAATATCAAATATTTCCGAAATTCATTCACGCAAAAATAAAGTTTATATAAATGCATTAATTTCATGCGTTAAGCTACCCGCACACGAGGGAGCTTTTGCTGTGCAACTCGAGGCAATTGAGGTGCACAGAAAAAGCTGCATGCGACAGTCAGGGCGCAAACGATGCAACATTGTTAGCGCCGCCGTGCGGACAACAAACGAAGCACACTACGAATTTGAATGACATCACTGGACATGACGTCAAGGATACTGCTGTGATATCGTTCCAAAACTAAATATTTGTGATTTATTTTAAACATATGAGAAATATTTTTATAATATTATTAGCCGGTACGTAATCGCAGTTGATGGCAATAATGCGATTCACGAATAACAACGACCCACAGCCAATAATAATCCATTGCTCACTGAAACAATGACGTCACGTGGCAGTTTTTCGGAAATGGTGAATGAGCGAAACTCCGCTTGCGATGTGAAATATTCAAAAAATCTAGGTTTTTCAAACGCTATGCTACATTCTATCGCATTAAATTACTGCATTTACATATAAACTGTATTTATGTGTGAAAGAAACTCGAAATAATCTGATATTTTTGCTGTATTCGCGATTCGCCCATCTGAAGCGAAGGAAAAATGTTTCGACGCCATGTTTCTTCCTTGGGCCGACGTCACGAGTGACGTATTCCAACATTGCACTATGATTGGGTAATTCCATGCAGCTTCCAGGCAACTTTCCGTGTTGCACCGTCGTTCTGTGAAGCTTTTTTTCCATGCAACTTCCATGCAACTTGGCCCATGCAGCTCAAAAAACCGCTCTAGGCATCACGTTGCACATGCAACTCGGCCAAAAGCTCCCTCGTGTGCGGGCTACTTTAGAATTTTACTGAGCGCTTGAGAAACCTCGGTAGTTGGAATTTTAAACTGCAACAAACAAAACAACAATTGCTGCCAGGTTGCCAATTTCTGAACAAAGCCACGGGACGGCATTGTTGGCAATTCCCACTGTAATAATAGCGGCTGTTAATCATTGTTCTTCGTGTATCGCATTATTGTCTTCCCCTGTGAATACAGATCGGCTAATAATAGTATCACATTGTTTTTGTTTTGTTGGCGTTAATTGCAGTTTCTGTGTTGCAGGCCAGCACCGCAATTTTTTGTAATATATTGTCAACTGACGTCATTGCAATTCGTCCTTTGCTTCGTGTATTGTTCGCATGGCGACGCCCACCAAGCTGCATCGTTTTCGCCCATAACTGTCGTTCGCAATTTTCCTGCGTGCAACGTTTTCATCGAGTTGGGCAGCAAAAGCTGCTTTGTGTTCGCGTAGCTTAAGATCAAGGTCATTTTATCCTTTTGTAAATCCACTGGACTTTAATGACCACCAACTCTCATCATAGTTTTGAGAACCTATCTTTGACATAGTAAGAGTTTATTATGAGGGGACACAATGGACCTAGTTATGAGGTCTGAGTGAGTAACGGTGATTAGCCGACCCTTCTTTATCCTTATCCTTATCCTACCTATTTGTCACTAAATACTAGGTAGAAAAATTTACATTTGATTAAAAATCGTTGAAAGCCTATTGATATATATGGTTTTATATATGTATTTAGAGTATAACCGTAAGTATTTGTATTGTCATTTAGTTATTTATTATTCTATTTTCAATATTATCTCTTCCAGCACCAAAATGTCCAGTTGGATTCTCATTGGTTAATAACTTCTGTTATTATCTCAGTCACGCACCAGCTTTATGGGAAGAAGCTTTATGGAAATGCAGGGCAATGGATGCAGAATTAGCTTCAGCTGTTACGGAGGTCGAATGGAAAAATGTTAAAGCTTTTATTTTAGCAAGTAAGCATTCTTTGTATTTTAGTTTCAAATTATCTTTATTTACAAAAGAGTAATTTAACTTTTGATATATATCAAAAAAGATTTGTCTAACTTATTCAATATAACTGTGGATTGTATAATGAGAAATTACAGTCAACATGTATAGTGTGATTTAAGTTACTCACCATAATTTCCCAAGATATATATCCATATCTATAAATAAGTGACAAATAAGCCCAGATAACTACAAATTGTGCTACTGAAGTGAAATAGGATTATTTGCCGGAAAAAAATCCAACAGCGCGCATGCAGTCGTGAACGTTCAACAAATGAGGATGATGCATTCGATGTTCACATGCAATTGTAAACGGAGCAGATGCAATACTCTGTTGCAAAAGGAACAATCCAGTAGTTATTTGGCAACTGCAGATGCAGACACAGTGTGTGAATTTTCCAGTGCAACAAACCAGTTCCTGTTATGATGCTGTGCCGAACCAAATGAGAAGAAAGAATTCTCTCATTTAAGTGCTATGACAACGGTGAATATGAGCTTAAGGTTTAATGCTTATATTCTGTGCCTATTAGTGTGTGAATCAACTCGAAGATTCCTGTGATGAGTTTAGTTCATCGATTTCGTTTGTGAAAGGTGAATTTTCGCAAACAAGAGGCAGTGTTTGTTTCCTTGACGACGGCAGATACAACAGGGCTACCACGAATTGGAACATTGGTCGCCATGTTTCAGCAGTTCGAAGATTCAGAAGCTAGCGGATTCAGTGTTAGATAACCAGAATCAACTTCAGTGCGTTTCTTCGCTGGTGCATCGTGTTCCACGATTTCTATAAAACTGAAGATCGTAAGTACGAACCATTTTCCGTTTTGGGAGAACGCCAGCGCAAAAGAAGCAAGATTCAAGTCGAATGGACTGTAATAGTTTAATGCTAGTTAATCTAATTTCTTATATCAATTTACGGCAATTTAACTAAATCAAGTTAATTAATGTTAAACATAAATCTAGCTTTGAGGGTATAAGCTATTTTTTTGGAACTGACTGAGTCATTGAACTTTAACCAGTAATCAAAGTCATAAGTTTTGACGAATGTTTGTGTTAGCCATATTATCGATAAGATAAACTTTAAATATCAACAAAATATTAATTCAAAGAATTAAATCTTTGCTCTTTCCTTTTTATGTGTGTTCATTGACTGTTCGCGTTACTCTTTAGCTGATTAATCTAACTAATTTATTTTTGCTGAGGCTTTTTCCAAATTACTATTTGCACACTCTGAAACCGCTTATGTAGAAAAGCGTTACAAGGATTAAATAGTTTATTATCCCTTACTTATACAAGGTTATGGACCCTTGCAACACACTCTGTGAGGGTTAATGGACGTCACCACAGATGGTTATTAGGCTTAGAATGCATTCCACTGCGTAATCTACAAATGATAATGGAACCAGGAACTCCTTCCGATGTGTAAACCTACAGAGTTCGGGATTTTTGCTACGTGTTCTGTAGCACGTGTTCAGTGAATCAACAGTGAGCGTAAACAGACTATCTGTAGATTATTTAATAAGAGTAGTAGGTTAATTGCGAACTAAGTATTTCAACACATAGTTGATGTAATGTTTTGCTGTTAGCACGAGCAAATTATCTTCAGTGGAAGATGCACATCCGCACGTCGTTGCTGAAAAATGGATTGTGGGATGTGGCCAATACTCCCCTTGGTGAAATAAAAGGCACAGAAGACAGTCCTTTAAAGTATAAGTTATTGAACAAGTCCCAGAAGGCAACAGGATTCATCATTGAATCGGTAGAAGAGAAATTCCGGAAGATGCTAAAGGAAGAGAATGATCCGAGGAAGCTGCTTCAAGAAATTGAATCGAAATTCAATATAGTGGACCACCTGAAGGTCACCGACTTGAAGAGAGACCTCTACAATGTTAGTAAACTTGTAAGTGAAGAGAATCTTCCTGACAACATTATGAAAATCAAGTTGTTGGTGAAGGAAATCACTTCAAAAGGCGGTCAGATCCCAGACGAAGAAATAAGTTGGCTTATCCTGTCAGGATTACCAAAGAGCTACGATGCCTGCGCTCAGAGCATAATGATAAGACACAAGTCCAGTAATTACAACTCGAAACATGGGATTGAGGATGTACTTCAGGAGTATAAAAGAAACCACTCGAACATAAAAGTTGAAAAGCCTGCTGTTGTATCCGAAACCTTCAAAACAACAGTTACTCCACCAGTCGAGACGGCTGCTAGTACATCTGGAAAGAAATCCAAATTCCAAGAAAACAGAAAATGTTTTAACTGTGGGAAAACAGGGCATATTGCCAAGAATTGCAGAAGGAAGAAAGCCAAAGAAAGCAAGATGCAAAAACGCACTACAAATGGAACCAACAAGTCCAAGAACTATTCGGGCGTTGTGGTTATGTGTGAAGACCTAGAGAAAAAGCTAGACAGTCAACACCATTGATATATCGATAGTGCAACAAGCCACAACATCTGCAATTGCAAGACTTCATTCAGCTCATACAAGAAACTAACGAAACCCGTTCAAGATTATGGAGCTGCGAATATTCCTATACCCGCCTACGGAATAGGATCAGTCGATCTTAAAGTAGAACTTGATCAAGATCATTCACAAATGTTACCACCGACAAACACCTACTTTGTACCTAGGATGTCAGTTAATCTTATCTCAGCAGGAGCGCTAGACAGCAAAGGATGTTCTCAAGTCATAAAGAAAGATAGCTACATTGTGAGAGATGCTAACGGAAAAAGATTTCTTACAAGCCATAATAGTGTAGGGAAATTAGACATAAAAATGTGGCCGAACCCGGACATTTGAAATATCAAGCTGAAAATTGGTAGAAATGTTGAGAATAGTGTTCTGATTGATATCCCAAAATTCCCCAAAAATCCATCTTGGGGAAAATCCGCCATTTTGAAAAAACCGCCCCCATCGTGGATTTGTCGAGTTTTAAGCATAGCGACTGAACCGTGTGTCTGATTGTATTCGTTTTTGCACCAAATTACTTAATTCAGGCTGCGCTCTCATCCAAAACACTAAAATTAATAATTATAGAACAATTTTGGTGCTTGAGAAAAAATAATATTTATTTAAATGCGACGGACGAAATTGGTCTAAATTTATAATAAATATTATCGTACCATACAAAAAAATGAATCAAAGAAGACTTCATAACACAAGGCGTGAAGTACAGGCAAAAGCAGCAATACAAATACGTTATGAAGGGTAAAAGTTAGGTAGCTTATTTCATGTTGTCACTGGAGCTCGACGGGCTGTTCACTCACTGGCGAAAATCTTTCACTCACTGGCAATGCATGATCTGAAAAATTGTAACCTAAATTAGCGTCGATTTAATAACAGTAAAAAGTAGTCTTTAAATTTTATAGTTATTTACCGTTACTATGACAACACGTCGGCCAAAGGTTCAACGTCATCATCGCTATCCGAGTCATCGTAGTACATACGATATGTGCAGCCATGTCCTGCGCAGTAGCCGCACATGCTTGTGCAAAGAAAACCGTGTCTTCTTCACCCGCGTCTCTTCTCGCGACCACAGTTACAGTTGCAAGATATGATGTTCGGTATCCACTCCGGTGCTGGTTCTTCTTTAGTAGGAATGGGTGTCAGCTGACTTGCATGATTCATTCATCCCCACTCTGCTTCCGGCAGGCGATTCCCCATCCAAACCTAGAATTATTAGTTGACGACCGACACTGTCTCCCTTAAACAAACTTGAACTTCTTGAAAGATCCTTTTGTGCCTTTTCAGAACGGAGCAGAAGTGGTATTACATCCACTAATTTTCCACGTACTTCACATACTGGAGACAGATGTGGCTGAAATTCCCTGGACGCGCCCACACAACCCGGTGCAGGAGGAACTATAAACTCTGCGTTCACTGGAAAGTTTGTCTTGGACGGCGCTATCTCTTCTAAAACGTTGATCAATCCAGACATCGTGCCTTTCCGCATCAACATCCCGTCAAACACCACTGGAGGCCTTGCTGCAAGTTCATATGTCAGGTACTTCTCGAGATCAACATCGTCACGCATAACACAGCAATCGGTGAAAAAGTTGGTTAGGGTTGATTTCGACGACAGTGTCTTTGATCTTGGCCGTTTTAGATGCAATGGCAAAAGTCGTGACTTTGTTGTTTCGTTTGAAGTGGACTTTACTGAATCGTTGACCTGTGATTGATTTCCTTGCTTGCAAACCACGGGAGAGAGCCTCATCACAGTTAACTGTATCGTCGGCTACTATACCAGTAGACAAGAAAATTAGAAGGTTCGTTGAGTCGTTAAAAGGATGGTGGGACTGGAGCCAGTCTACCATCTTGCGAACGTCTGCCTTATCTCTCACTTGCGAAGACTCTCTTAGGTCCACATGTTGGTCGGAGGTTTCGGCGAAGACTCAACAAATTCTTTCAGTGGCGTCGATTACATGTGCAGATGAAGGCATTGCACAAACCCATCGAGCAATGACGTTATCCGTCAATCCACGTCCATGTGTGAGCCCACCCGCCGTCTTCATGTTTCTCATTAACACTTGCTCTATAGTTATATCGGTCCATATGCCTGACCAGAACTTTGCAGATCTCCTGACAGTGAAGCAGCCTTCCTTAACAAATTGCCGGAACTCCAAAGGAGTCATAACATCCTCGAGCTGAGATGTCCCGCAGAGTGGAAATACGGAATCATTCTTTGGACACACAGCAAGTGAAGAACCCAAACTCCAGAACGTTCAGCTCTGACAAACAGACGCATGATGCCAACCATCTTAAAAGAATCGCACCCACAGCTTCGCAGTGAGCCGTTCAGATGAAAAGAGGGCTTTCAGCTTTGCTTCGAACAACTCTGCTGGCTGGATGTACTCTGACGACAAAACGTCATCCACCGAAGTCGTTCCAAAGTGTGGTCTGAGTGTGTTCATTTCAAGCGATCCCTGAGAAGAGAGTATGCGTTTTGTATATCCTGAATATCGCCAACGACAGCTGCATCAAAAGATGTGCGCGGACAGCTAGAGCGTAGGCATGGCCGTTTACCATCTCGGTCACTGTGTTCTTTGCGTACACCGTCTCCCACAATTCTTCCAAGCAGGAGAACTACGTGATAGCCAAACACTGTGCGAGTTGAGCCATGCGCAAACTCGGCTAATTTAAAATCTTTTTTTGTTTTTGTTTTAAAACTGCATTTAGGAGGGTTTTTATCAACAACGACAGCTTTTAAACTGGCTGTTCAATGTTTAATTTGTTTCATTCTAGGTTCCAGTTTGGATGGGAAATCGCCTACCGGAAGCAGAGTGGGGATGGATGGCTTATACAGTTCAGCTGACACCCATTCCAATTAAAGAAGAACCAGTACCGGAGCGGGTACTGAATATCATATTCGGCAACTGTAACTGTGGTTGCGAGAAGAGATGCAGGTGCAGAAGAAACGGTTTTCCTTGAGCATGTATGTGCGGCTACTGCCCAGGACATGGCTGCACAAAACGTATGGACTGCTCTAACTCGGATAGCGATGACGACATTGAACCTTTGTCAGACTTGTTGTCGTAGAAACGTTAAATACCTACAAAATTTAAAGAACACTGTTTTACTTGTCTTAAATTGACGCTAATATAGGTTATATTTCTTCAGATCATGCATTACCGTCAAAGATTTTGGCCAGGCAGATTAGTGAACAGGCAGTCGAGCTCCAGTGGTAACACGAAACAAGCTACCTAACTTTTACCCTTAATAATTTAATTCTATTGCTGCTTATGCCTATATTTCACGCCTTGTGTTATGAAGTCTTCTTTGATTATTTTTTTATGTTATAATAACATTTATTATAATTTTAGATCAATTTTCGTTTGTCGCTTTTTCATAATTATTATTATTTCTCAAGAACCACAATTGATCTATAATTAATAATTTTTAGTGTTTCGGAAGGTAATGCAGCATGATTTACGTAATTTGACGCAAAAACGAATACATTCAGACGCTCGGTTCAGTCGCTATGCTCAAAACTCGAAATATCCAAGATGGGGGCGGTTTTTTAAAAATGGCGGATTTTCTCCAAGATGGATTTTTTGGGAATTTTGGAATATCAATCAGAACACTATTCTCAACATTTCTACCAATTTTCAGCTTGTTATTTCAAATGTCCGGGTCAATGTCTAATTTCCCTGGACTATAAGTCATCGAACAATTTATACAAAGTAAATTGTGAGCCGACTCACACAACGGTGAAAAGCTATTTTAATGAGCAAAAGCATGATGGATATCTGCTATGGCATGTCCGTTTTGCTCATGCCTCACTTCAGAAGATGAGAATTCTTCAATCGATGGGTTTGCTGAAAGATCTAAATAACATCATAATTCCCAAGAGCCCCAGTGAGGACGTATGTGAGACATGCAAACAGGGAAAGATGACAAATATCCCTCATCGTAGGATTAAAGATATAAGATCTACCGCACCGTTGGAATACGTACACACAGATTAGTGTGGACCGATTTTGGACCAAGGTGGCGCCAAACGGTATGTCATTACTTTCATCGACGACTACTCAAGGCGAAGTTTCGTCGACGTCATAGAATGTAAAGAGGATGTATTCGAGCACGTCAATAGGTTCATTGCGTTTGCCGAGCGATCCAGTGGATGCAAGGTTAAACACTTATTTTCGGATCGAGGAACCGAATACACTAGCCAGTGCATTACCGATTTCCTGAAGGATATGGGCATCAAATTCCAGCACTCAACCGCTTACTGCCCTCAATAGAATGGGATCGCGGAGAGATTTAACAGAACTCTTTTAGAAGTTGCCAGGACAATTTTGATGAACTCACGCCTGCCACTAAAGTATTGGACGTTTGCCGTGAGCTGCGACAATTATGTATTGAATTGTATTCCACATCAGAGCCTGAAGAATGAAATAAAAATTGCTAAATGGTATAAGAAGCAAAAACCACCGAGTGTGAAGTATTTCCGAAAGCTTATCTTATCTTAAGCTGCCCAAGATAAAGCTACGAAACAAGTTCGTATCAGGAATCCACAAGGGAATCTTTTTGGGATACTCAAGCAACACAAGAGGCTATGTTGTCTTTGATGTTGAAGATAAGGGGATCGTTGAAACAAGAAATGTGTTCATCAACAAAAATAGGCGAGGATGTGAGCTTCTTGAAACCCGTTCGACCGGAAAAGAAGGAGACTGTAATAGTATATCTCTTCCAGAAAAGATGAATTCATCGGATTCCAGTTCAGCAGAAGAAGATAAAGAACTTAATGATGCTGCCAGAACTGTTTCACCAACGTCAAGTGACAAGTCAGACAGACCAAGTGAAGAGTCAGAGGACTCCGAATCCATGAACAAACAGTTGGATGAAGAGAAGTATTTAAATCTAAGAAGCAGACGCATTAAAAGACACTCTGAAGTCAGAGCGCATACAAGCAGGTTAGACGAAGTACCTTCGAGCTACACAGAAGCCTTAGAAGGAAGAAACAGCGACAAATGGAAAGAATCCATAAATGAGGAACTAAGAAACCTAAGCGATCATGGAACTTGGATCGAAATGGAGATTCCGGACTATGTTAGCCCACATCCACTCAATGGATATTTCGAATCAAGAGAGGCACAAAAGGTAGATTGACCAAATACAAGAGCAGACTAGTTGCAAACGGCTATCTACAGCGTCGAAATATCAACTACGAGCGCACGTACTCTCCGACACCAAGTTTGACAACCATCAGGTTGATGATGTCCATTGCACTGCATAAAGGTTATGACATCCACCATTGCGATGTCAACTCTGCATATCTGAATGGAATGATCGATAATGACATCTATCTTGAGATACCAGAGGGAGTCAAATTATCGAACAAAGATTGCAACGGTTTAAAACTACAAAAATCCATTTACGGATTAAAACAACCTGGAAGAAACTGGTATGAAACTTTCAGAAACCAGTTAGTGAAAAATGGATTTGAAGGAACCAAATCCGAACCATGTATATTCACCTATAGCTAGAAGAAAGGCGAATGTATTCTGTTAATATATGTCGATGAAATACTAATCTTTGGGAAGGATGGAGCAGTGATCCACGAAGCTAAACAGATTTTAAACAAGTTGTTCAAAATCAAAGACTTAGGCCGAATCAACAGCTTTCTTGGTATGGATATTGACTATGACTTAAAGGGAAGAAAGATCACCATCTCTCAAGAGAAATTTATTTGCAACCTGTTAGAGAAACACCAAATGGCGGAGTGCAAACTAGTAATTTCTCCCATGATAGAAGAATCATTTAAGTCACAAGGTACTCAAGATAATACCGAAGTTCTTGACAAGTCACAACATCTAAAATATCGAAGCTTGATTGGCAGCCTGAACTACGTTAGCAGCTGTTCCAGATCAGATATTACCTACGCGGTAAACAGATGTTCTGAAAAATTTAACTCACCTACCCAAGCCGATATGACGAGAGTCAAGAGAATACCAAGGTATCTTCATGGTACAAGAAAGATGAAGATGGCCATTTCCAAAGGAGACTTTGAAATAAACGCCTTTACGGATGCCAGTTACGGAGACCGGAGTCACGGTAAATCAACATCCGGAGCTATAATATTTATAGGTGATGGTGCCATTGCTTGGAAGAACAAGAAACAAAATGTTGTTTCCCAATCCACTCAAGAGTGACAGCTGGTCGCTTGTAATGACTGTGCACGCGAGGTCATCGAAATGAAAAGGTTATTGTCCGAACGCAAGGTTAAAGAGTCCCACCATTAGGCTGATTCAAAATGAATTTGACCTTACAAGAAGTAAGCATGTCAAGTTGAAATTCTACGCAATCAAGGACTATGTGAAGCAAAAAGATTGCAGTATGTAACTAGTGAAGAAAATCCGGCGGATGCCCTAACCAAAGCAATCTCGGGTGATAGATTCAAAACGCTTGTGTGTAAACTCAAAGTGATAAATTAAATTAGGGATTAGTCTTTATTTTCAAGCTGAAAAATAAAGTTTATTGTTTTGTGAGTTAACAGTGCAGAATGAGGGGGGTTTTGTGGATTGTGTAATGAGAAATCAGAGTCAACATGTACAGTGTGATTTAAGTTACTCACCATAATTTCCCATGATATATATCCATCCTGCCCAGATAACTACAAATTAGTACTAGTGAAGTGAAATAAGATTATTTGCCGGAAAAAATCCAACAGCGCGCATGCAGTCGTGAACGCTCAACAAATGAGGATGATGCATGCGATGTTCACATGCAATTGTTAACGGAGCAGATGCAATGCTCTTTTGCAAAAGGAACAACCCAGTAGTTACTTGGCAACTGCAGATGCAGACACACTGTGTGAATTTTCAAGTGCAACAAACCAGTTCCTGTTATGATGTTGTGGAACTGACTGAGTCATTGAACTTTAACCAGTAATAAGTCATAAGATTTGACGAATGTTAGTGTGAGAAAAGAATTAAATCTTTGCTCTTTACTTTTTATGTGTGTTCATTGACTGTACGCATTACTCTTTAGCTGATTAATCTAATCTTTATTTTAGCCTGAGGCTTTTTCCAAATTACCATTTGTACACTCTGAAACCGCTTATGTAGGGAAGCATTA
This sequence comes from Thereuonema tuberculata, assembly GCA_023159025.1. Lineage (NCBI taxonomy): Eukaryota > Metazoa > Arthropoda > Chilopoda > Scutigeromorpha > Scutigeridae > Thereuonema > Thereuonema tuberculata. The sequence goes on from JAFIDM010012231.1 coordinate 20,644,763, forward strand.
CAAGGATTAAATAGTTCATTATCCCTTACTTACACAAGGTTATGGACCCTAGGAACACACTCCGTGAGGGTTAATGGCGTTCCCAGAATAACGCAGCATCATAAAAATTGCGCTGAATAGAAAACAAATGCAAAATATGGATCAGAAGAGAAAATTCAGCATTTGCCAACTGCGATCTCTTCTCTCATTTAAATAAGTTTCGAATAATGTGATACTGTAACGGTGCAAATTTGACTGTCACTGAATGTTTTAGAAAAATTTAAAATTTATTATTGTATATGAAAAGGGAAGAAAATTACGATCATTTGAAGGTTATTTTATTGTATTAGATTAGAATGGTCATATATTTTAATTTTTAAGTTAAACGACAATCGTTTAACATTTATTTGTGTATTGTATTTATCCTCATTTATTGTGTTAATATAACTCTGCGCTGAGAACTTGGGAGAAAGATCGTGGGAAAAGGAAAGTTCTCACGATGACGTCACGAACTACGAGTAACCGCTCCTCGGTAACATGTGACTTTGTGGCGGGAATAAACTGATCAGATGATAGTTTTAGTGTAAATTGATTGGTTTATATTTTGTGGTGATTTGTGGATTCGGCGGGAATCCGAGAGGAGCGCGGCAGTTATTGTCTCGGGTGCACGATGTAAAGGACGGGGAGCAGGGGCTCTCCGGAGCCGGGCGTAGCTTTGGGTGGCTCCGGCAGGACACTGGGTTTACATAGAAGAAACGAAACTGAACTAAACTGTGTTTCAATTACTGTGTGCAAATTTTCCACGGACTAAAGTGTTTGCTATAGAAGTGTGGAAAAGGGACAATTATTATTTGTTCGAGACGACAGAGATGAACTTGTGGTCGTGGACCGAACGGTTACTCAAAAAGATCGTCCGTAATGGAGACTGTTCCAGATAAGTTATGAGACTGGATACTTGTCTCTCGAACTTAGTGTTATCGACGACATGTTGATGTGCGATAATATTTTGTGTCCTGACAGTGCTTCTAGACTCCCAGATGATGGCGACAACGGTGGCGAATAGTGTTTCGGACCTTCCCGTGTGTTGGAGAGGAGTGTTGAACCTTGCTCCGCCGAAGGACGATAGGGGTCAACGCCCGATCGCTAGTGTTTTGTCAGTATAAACTTTTATTTACTCCGAAAGGAGAAAATTTACGACGAGAAAGAGGAAACATTAGAAATTTGGGAAGGAGAGAACGAACTTGTCAAAGAGAAGTATCTGCAAGTGTCAGAATGTCCGGGTGGAAGCCATTATAGAGAGTATTAAACGTGCGAGGTTCTAAAAGAAGAAGCATTGTGTTTAGATTCGCACAGGGTTCAGTTTATGTGCGAAAGGTTCCATTTATTGTGTTATTATTTAAGATTTAATGTGTGTAGGAACATTTAAACTTATGTTTCTCAGAAGAAACTTTTATTTCCATTATTATTTGGAGAACTTTGTCTACGTAACATTAGGTGGGAAGCCAAATTGTTTAGTAGCCTCCAACGAGGAGTCTAATATATTATAATATTGTTTGATCTTGGAAGGACATTTTCAAAGGTTAATAATATATATAGTTAATAACTTTATAATTAAAGCTATTGCTTATGTTTTATTGTAGTAATATTGTATTAAGAAGTGAAGTTGATAACTATTAATTACGTTAATTAACATTAACGGGTTTAGCTGTTTGGAGGTGGGAGCTTATTCTTATTTTAAGTAAGTCCATTATCAGGATAAGAGGTGTTTGGACATTTTAAATAAAGGATTATCTGTAGTAATCTCTAATGGGCCCAGCTGCTGCAAGATTATCCTTGTGATTCAATACCGTAACTAACCAGGATTAAGGAGACGAAGGTAGATGGTTTATATTTTTTATTTTCTTTTTTTTTGGTAGCAGAGTTGTATTTTTTTATTTTAGTTTTCGGCCGTGCTCTCTAAATTATCACGTGTCAATACTACATTACCATATAGATGTGTTTCTGTCCAAACGCTTTTGACATGTAGTCGATAGAATTTCTGTAAAATGTGAGCCCTAGGATATCTGATCAACTGCTCAAGTTGCATTCATTTTGAAAAAGGGTAAGAAAATGACTGCCCCATGATCTAAGTTCAACGGATAGTATTTATAAGATCATTGCGAGAATAGAACCAATACAAACAGTGTTAAAGAACAAAGGTGTAGAACAGGTTATATACTTTATTACTTCATTATTACTTATAATGACATTTCCTACCTTTATGGCTACGGTATTCAAATTTATTCCAGATTTTTGGAATTTACAAACAGGACGCTTCGATAAAAAAAAAAGAAGACAAACATAAAATTCTGAAAAGTGTTAGCTACTCCTACGGAGGGTTAGATCACGTTTACATGAACGTTTTCAGCAGCGTAATGCTACACGCATGATTTGAATCAGAAATCCTGTTGTTTGTTTTTGTTGCTGAGCTAGTGTAGTCAGTCTTAACATATGTAAATTAGTGTTGTGGTTCGAATGGATCCACGATTACCGATTTGGTGGGAAGGGTACGTTGTAGCCCTTTTCGACGCGAAATATTCTTATTCGACAATAATAAAAATGTATACACTTAAAACTTCCAAGTCCGTTATAAGTTGAATTATTGCTGAGTTACGTTTGAAGGCTGTTAGTGAAGTGAGGAAGAAACCCGAGGGCAGACCCGAGATGGGGTCTGCTGCCACTCCAGTTGTTGTCTGAAAGGTTGAACAAAACATTATGATAAAATCCCCAACACCCATAGTAGTCTTGCACAACGAACGAGAGTTTAAAAAACAACCTAAATACGCATTTTTCAAAGGATCTACATTTAAAGAATCCAACAAACAAATTTTCATAGGCTGTTGCCTCCACACATCGCCCAACGTAAGACAAACAGTCAAAAGTTGTATGAAGAGCATTTATCGAGCGAAAAATGGAAGTGACGTTGGACGAAAAATGAGTATATCTCAACGACTGTAACAAACGACGTGCAAATTTTTATCGTCGACATGATGCTAAAGGTCGTTCAGAATGGATCTGTCAATGTAAGGAAATGTTTTCAAAGGGCTTCATGATCGTGACTGGTTATAGCTATCGGGGGAAGTTGTCTTTGCGAAAACTTGATGGAAAGGCAAAGATTAATGTTACGTTTTATCAGGAAAACATCTTGCAACCATTGTGCCTCAGCGACATTCAAGCACTGTACGGGTACTACGTTGTCTGAAGTATGGATCCATAAGGACAAAGCGTCGAGTCACACCGCCCGAACAACAGTGTCCTATATTTCGCGAATGGCCAACGAAATAGGAATTCGATCAATTCCTTTCAGTTCCATCCAAGTGAAATCACCCGACGCTTCCCTATGGACTGCTACGGCTTTGGTCTGATAAAACGGATATTAGGTAACCGACAACCTCGAACTGTGGCTAGTTTCTGGAAATCCTGTCAGGAGGGGTGAAACAAAGATTACTTTTGCCACACTGTAGCGCAACCTCCTCCATTGAAAACTACGACGTTGGACCATTCATCGAATGCAGGGTAGATAAATAGAGCACAACAGATCGCAGCTTTTCTTAGAATTTGCATATGAGAAAATTCGTTCTTATAAACGTTGTCCATATACAACTATATCGAATACGTAATAGAAAATCAGAAGATAGATACAGGCCTCAGAAATGAAACTTGCTTGATGAAATGCAAGAGACTTGAGAGACTTAAGTAAACCGAGACGAAAAACAGTAGTTGGAGGCTAAATAAATGTAAGAAAAGAACACACGAAGCGAAATGTTGGAACCATCTAGAGATAATGGCAGAAACTCGATTATCGAAAAAAACATACATAGAAACGAGCAGGAACCATAGAGCTTCTAAAAACCAAGAAGTATATTGAAGAATCTAGAAAAAGTTGAAAGTGAGAATAAGGGAGGTAATAAAAACAGAACGGTTTGAACAGCGCAGAAGAAGAAGAATGAGAAATCCTAGTAAGCCTTTAAAAAATAAAATTTTTAGCAACCAATTTGGGAGCTGTTGTGATAGCGACCACAATCTTTAACTATTGCGAGATGTCCTGTCCTTCCGTGTCTGGAAAAGCAATACAATTTTTCCATGTCTAATACAATTTTTAGTGGAGTTTCGTGATTTTTCTCTTGATGTTTCTCCTCCAGAAGGATCCTGCAGTTATCCAGGTCTTCATAAAATGAAGACTAAGTTTCTTTCCAATAAATAAAGCCTTGAAGAAGTTGGACTAACCACCCGAACCTAAATTCATCAGATGATGAAGAAGTTGGGAAAATATACCTACAAACCCCCTGATAACTCCCGAACGGTAGATCGGATCGGCAGACGAACATAATCATCATGTTCAGAGACCCCAACATCGTTGCAATAAGATACTTACAGAACCAACGTCCCCCCCCCTCGTGTTCATATTCGGCATTGTTTTCATTGGATTTCCGTTATTAGCTCAAAATTTAGAAATGCAACCATTTCATTTCGATATTTTCTTCCATACCATCTCATTTCGGTTGTTAGCTATAGCTTGAGGGAAACGTTTCGGATTCATATGCTGCACTTTGTCGATTCGAATCCATATATCTACTACACCACAATCTTGTGTTAAAATAGACACTCCTTTATTTTCCGTCAACATTTCATCTTTCGTACACAATGACGAAATATAAACGTATATCTACTGTTTAAATTTTTTTCTCTCAATTTTATTTTTCTCAAAGTCCGGGTGTTTTTTTTTCCTTACTTTTTAATTTTTCCATATTTTAATGTATTTTTTTTTATTATTAGTTTTAATTTTTTTTATTATTATCGCAATTTAAATTTAAGCACAAAAGTGTATTCATCTGTTTCAAGAATACAAATGTAAGACTCAACTTACTTATTCGCAATTTTCGCAATTGAATATGCAATTTTGAAAATGGGCACAAATTAAAATTTTGCAGGAATTAAGAAAAACTAATTTCAAAACTATTTGTAACTTTTCAATTAATTAAAGCATTATCTGCTAGTGCTTTTAGTTGTCACCAGCAATCCAACAACAAAAACATTTATTTTACGGAATCATCATGTGTTTTTTTTTTTTTTTTTTTTTTTTTTTTTTTTTTTTGGGGGGGGGGTTATTCTTAACTTTTTTATTCAGATGTGTCTTTTTCGAAATTTACAGCAACAGTGAACTTAACAGTAACAAGAATTAGAAAAAAACAAAAAAAAGCAAAACAGTATCAATATTCTCAAAATGCATGTATTATGTGACAAAACTATTGAAAAATCGTACAATATAACAATATGTGAAAAGTTTTTTCGACAAGTTACAGTCGAAGTCGGGCATTCTAATATTTCGTGGAAAAAAAAAAAACCTTGAATTTTACAGACACCTTTGCTGCTTCTGCAATTATCAGAGGATTGATAGGTATTTTGATACTATAAGCTGGATAATCTATTCGCTTTGTTATTTTAACATTTTTGCCTTTCACTTTGAGCTATAAATTAATGCAAGTAATTTCCGTAAAAGAAAGATGTGCAGACGTATTTAGACTAAATTCTTGAAAAAAAAATATCACGAGATGTGTCTTTTTCGAAATAACATATTCAATTATACTTTTTTTAAAGTTCCTTTAAAAATTATATAAAAAATTGTATAAAAAACAGACTTCTTTGTAATTGATGTACTTGTATCTGAACAACATTTAAACAGTGTGTGTATCATCCTGTTTATACTTAATAACTAATAATCTCCATCGTCCAATGAAACACTTATTGAGGGATTCTGAATTGAACCAATCTGCTTGTGTTGCTTCGGAAATACGATTAATGAAAATAAAAGCAATTGCTTCGATTGTCTCTTAATTCGCTCCGTGAAATACGATTAATGGAAATAAAAGCAATTGCTTCGATTGTCTTTTAATTCGCTCCTTGCAACATTGTAGTCAATTATACACTAGTCAACTATGTCGTGAGTCCATTCAAGATTGTGTTCCCTCCTGCGATTACACGAAATAGCAGTCTTAATTTTTAAAGAAAAATTTATATAAGATAATAGCAGCTATCATATATTAGAGTAAAATCTCGAGGAAATTCAGGTTCTGAAACAAATATTAAAAAAAAATCCTAACTATTAAAAGAGTATGGAACTTTGACACAAATTATTTTTAAAAAGTTCACAAATTGTAAGTTTGTACTTTTCCTAAGTAATGAAGTATTTCATGCTTAGATTGAAAAAAATGCATCAATTCATACATCGGAGTTTTAGTTCTGTTATCTAATAGAAACAAAATCTGAGGAAAGGAAATTTTGTAATAGAAAATAAAGAGTCCCAGTGTAAAATCTTCAAATAGAATATAATGAGATAATTGAGGAGCATTCGAATACGAAATTTTGTTCTCAAACAATACAAATGATTTCAGGAAAGAAACGAACGGTGTTTATGATATCAAAAAAAAAAAATTCATGCAATTTCAGAATTTATTTACATAATTTTGTAACAATAAAAAAGCCAAATGTAGCCATTTCTAATAACTTCTTTACTTCGAAGTTACTTCTTATCAGTCTTCTGGATAAGATTTGCATTTTTTTTTTATCTGAACTATCACATTACTCGTTCAAGTTCTGGAAAATCTATTATTTAAATCTTTAAATTTTATCATCAAAACAAACACCGAATAAAATGTTGTGAACCGAATTACATTGAATAGCCTGAATAACTTGCACTTTTGCGTTGTTCATGAGAATGTTAGCACTGGAAACTGACGAGAGCGACGCCAGATGAAGTCCGACCGGAGCTGTAAAGTCGTGTAGTTAAGATGTAGGAACATCGAAGCAGATCCTCCATTGTCGGGGCATAGTAGCTATTGAAACGTGTCGTAAACATATCTGTTATTGTACGAAAGAAAACAAAATAGCTGATAAGATTCATTAGTGGATCTTTTGATTATCTGATAGCTTAAAAATAGAAAATAAGGAAAGGCGTTTAACGTGTGTTCAATAAAATTAAAATCAGGAAAAATTACACTCAAAAATATTACAGTTTAAAATTATAAATACAAGAAATGCTACTAGTTTCGTTTGCAGTTGTCGACATCTTAAGGCAGTAAAACACTGGTTTTTATTGGAAGCGAGGAGAGTAACAATTTGAAATGATTGGAGGGATGCAGTTACATGCTGCCAACAATGTGGGAATTTTCTATTCGATTGAGGTGAATGGGATAGTGAGAAGAGATGGACAAAATCTGGAAGAATGGAAATAAGATAAGAATAACAGTAAAAATTAACAATATAGGGAGTATTATTATAAATATGAAGAAACAGTAAAAGGAAAAATAATTCACTTCATTATTTTTCCTTTTAGTTTTTCTTCATACTTATCATAGTATTCTATATATTGTTAATTTTTACTTTTTATTCTTATTTTTAATTCCATTCTTCCGGCATTTTGTCCATCCCTTCTCACTATCCCATTCACCCTCTATCGAATTGGAACTTCCCTCATTGTTGCAGGATGTGACTGCATCCTCCAATTATTTCAATTTGTTGCTCTCCTCGCTTCCCAAGGTTTTACTGCCTTAAGATGTCTACAACTGCAGACGAAACGAGTAGCGCTTCTTGTATTTATAAATTTAAACTGTAACATTTTTGTGTGTAATTTTTCCTGATTTTGATTTGAAGTACAGTTACACAAAGAGCGAAAGAGGAGCAATGTTAAATAATTAGTGAAAATTTCCTGGCGCAAGCTTTTTTAATGTTGGAAGTTTGATTTCAATTATTTTTTCTAAAGAGAGAGTTATATTTTACAAAATGCTTTCTTTACAGATGATCCAAAGCTTCCAGTGTGGATTTCTTTAAATGACTTGGATCAAGAAGGCTCCTACGTTTGGAGAGGAAGAAATACTAAATTAAGTTACAGTCAATGGTGTCCTGGGGAACCTAACAATCGAAAGACAGATGAAGACTGCGTAGAATTTTATTTTGTACCACAAATTAACAATATTTGCTGGAATGACGAGGGTTGTAGTATGCCACAACTTTACATGTGTGAAAAGAGGGTTGCATAATGTGTATATTTTTTTCCTTTAGTTTTCTTAAAAATAAAATCTCGAAGGTTGAAACTGGATAAAGATTATTCCTGAGGTTCCCAAAATTCTGTTTCATACTGTTAAGAATATGTAAGTAATTCAAAGTAAAGTTGATGTTGATTTCAAAAATGATACAGAAAATCTTATTTTCTTTGGAATCCTTTACAATCTTTATTTACATGAAAACTGGTCTTCTTGGCATATCTTTAGAGTTGAAACGGATAGAGAACAGTAAAAAGGCATAGATTAACAATATGGTTAGTCGGTAGAAGAAGAATAAAAGATTTATTCAAGAGAAATATAATAGTCTATATCGTCTTAGATTATTTTTATGCCAGGCTAAAAGCTTCTTTTAATAAGCTAACTGCGCCTTTAAATTCTGAAGATGAATGAAAAAACTCAATTTAGTTTCCAAAAATTGCTAAATATTCATATACATATATATATATATATTATATAATTAAGAATTTATGTTATGTTCATGAAGGAACTTAGTTTTAAAATTGCTATATTTCAAATTAAGAAAACGGTTCCATTATTGTTTACGGTTCCATTATTCAGTGTTTCTCAAGTGAATATAACTTTGAAATAGACATCAGTATATACACATTATGTTAAATTAATAAAAAAAAGCAAGAACCAATAGGAAGCTATTAAACCAATGCAATCTCCTTAAAGCGACATCTTCAGTTCTCATACAGCAAGGACGTTGTCCTTTTAAACTTTTAAAATTCATTAGAAATTTCAGTTTTAACAGCAGATTGTTCAGCAGTATCTAATCTTAAGCAGCACTTGAATGTCTAACATGTCCTGAATGAACATTACAGAAATCATGTTATAAAATACGTATGTTCATATTACACGATTAGTGAATGTAAAGGTGCTTTGTTTAAAATATTGATGTTTAAAAGTTAGAACTAATCATCATATATCCTCCAACTATTTTATGTCAATTTAATTACCAAAATATTTCGTTACATGTTGAACGAAATTCTTTCGTAATAAAGCTAACAGAATGCTATGCAAGCTCCTTGAGATGCTCTAGAGTGTGCTGCTGGATTCTCTTGTTCTGCTGGGTTTAAAATTGGGAAATTGAGTTGGCCACGTCTGAAATCCTTTGTTTTCAGATAATCTTCCATTAGGGCAGCTTTGTGAGTGTGCGCATTGTCATCTACAAACAGGAAATCAAATCCTTTCCAATCCAGAAAATGCGAATATATTGTTGCATAACGATATCGCCGTATATCTGGTCTGTAAGGGTTCGATCCCATGGCATTTTTTTGAACCCAAAAATGACATCTATATCATGATATCATCTCTGACGTAATCATCCAGTTCAAGCAGACAATTGAGAGGTTGGAATGAGTCCGAGATTCTCTACACATGACGATATGACTGGAATTTCCATGCTCCCCTGACGATGGACTATATTCTCTGTACCATTACCTAATGGATATCAGTTTTCTTGATCAGTAGGCTTTTTTATTAAAAATAGAAAAATGACAGTTTATCTATTTTTGCTTCTGAAAGAATGTTGAGTACCTGTAGCATACTAACTTTTTGATAAATCGATTTGTACTGTAAATTTTTATTGTTTTAATATTTCGTGTTAATTAAGTACTTTATCAGATATCAATTACATCTCTATCTATCTATCTATATCGCCCGTAACACCCAATACTGGGTATGGACGCTCTCCTACCAGAGGAGTTTAGACTAGATATCGCAAGGGGGCGCCAACCCCAAGGGAAGAAACAGACAACACAGAAGAAAGGAAAGTGAAACACCCATGCCACTTCCGGGATTCGAACCCAGGAACTGGCGCATTGGACGCCACGGCTGGCCGCCGCCGAGACCGCACGACCACGCCAGCTCAATTACATATGATCAAGTGTGTATATATATCTTGTGACCTGTTGTGATAGGTTTCGTTTACTCTGTAAATTCAGGGTGTTCCATTCGTCAGAGGCCTGAGTTATCGTTTTTACAGATATAATATATAATGTAGGCCAACAAAACTTTGGTACTACAGACATTCAGAAATATCCAACATATAGCAAAGAAGGATTATGGAAAGCAGCAAAAACATCTACAGTCGAAGTTGAGAAAATAGAAAACGTTCGAGAAAAGTCAAAGTTGCTCGACAAAAGAGAAACATCCATATGTCTAATCATGTCAATGATGGAAGATAAGTTTAAGATGCTCGTTATAAATTTCAAGATCCTGTGAAATTGGGAATGGAATCGTAAAATAGATATAATAAAAAAGGACTATCTCAAAATAGTAATAATGAAAAGAAAAAATTACTCAATTAAAAGAAAAGGAAACTTTAATTGACAAGTTAGTTGAAAGTTGAATTGGAACAACTTGGGGAAGTTATTTCGAAGAGGAATTATGTTGGATAATCCTTTTTCCGGACTATCTAATACTTACCATCCTTATGCAGAAGAGATAATGATTACTGAAGGCAGTGGCGGCGCTAGACGTCGGCGACCGCCGACGTCCTCGCTCCTGAGGGGGCCTCGCAAAAAAGTTTAACAATGTTGTTAAAGGTTTAGCTATTCGTATATATTTCCATACGCGTGAGTAGTATGTATGCAGAGTCGGAGAGTGGTCTGGCAACACTATGAAAGTTAGGCGATATCGCGCGCGAGACTATGTGAATCTCCGAGTTCTTTCTGTTTATTCATCGTTCACAAAATTCGGACTCTCCTGCTTTCTTTCACAGACAACAATATAATATTCTCGACAGTGGAACATTTTATTGGGTTTATTATCGGCGCAAAAACAACGGCAGAGTATTTAACAAATGCAATATACAAGAACTAGAAAGAAATGGTCTAGATATCTAAAACTGTCGAGGACAGGGATTTGATAACGGCGCCAATATGGTCGGCCTTAATAAAGGTGTCAGAACTAGAATACTCAATATTAATCCAAGAGCATTCTTCACGGCATGCGGATGCCACAGTTGGAATTTGCTTTTGATAGATGCAGCTAACTCTTCTACAGTAGCCAAAACATTTTTCGTCTTTATCAATAAAATGTATGTGCTCTTTTCAAAGTCAAGTAAGAGTTGCGATCTTGTAAAAACTAAATTAAAATTGACTTTAAAATCTCTGTCTGAAACACGATGGGAGAGTAGAATCGGAGCAGTCAAAGCGATATTTTTACAATTTGATGATATTATCGAAGGCGTTAATGACTTGAAAAATAAAACTGATGATTCCGAAACTAAGTGACTGTGAAGCATTCCTAACGAAATGTTAACTTTTTGAGTTTATTGTTGCAATCCTCGTGTGGTACGAGATTTCAATTTCCTTTCCTGTGCTGTCAGCCTCTTCTTCACTTTCTCTTCGGTCTGACGTCATTCCGTAATGGCGTCCTGGAGAAGGCAACGGGAAACCACTCCAGTAACTCTTCTCTTGTATAGTTATGGCTTCTCCTAGGGGTCGCCCTTCGGGGGTCACTAGGGTCAAGAATTCCGTAATACAGGATTTGAAAAAAGCGTTGCAGAAGCTCGATTGTTTGTAGAAAAAAAGTAGTTACGGAATTGAGTCACAATTTAAAGTAAAAAGAATAGCAAAGAAAAAACGAATGTTCGGTAATAAACATATTGGTGAATCCATGCAATCTGTTGAAATGCAGTATAGAGTTAACTTTTTTAACACCATGATGGATGCTATCATACTTGACACCGAATGTCGATTCAATGGGCTCAATGAATATTATGAACGATTTGGTTTTATTTGTGATATCAATTATTTGAAATCTATACCAAAAGAGGACCTTCTCAAG
>JAFIDM010012231.1:20661635-20700352 GCA_023159025.1 Thereuonema tuberculata
TATATAATTTTTGTCAATATTTGATTAGCAATAAAACTCATATACTCATACATCAGTCTCAATCTATTTATCGTTTTCTTTCTGACTGGGAAATGAAAGAGGCCTCGCAAAGCTGATGTCGTCGACGTCTACATTTGGTCTAGCACCGCCACTGACTGAAGGAAAGGCAGAATTTAATTTTGAGACTGTTTGCGACAAAATCATCGGATAATATAATAGAATGAATGTTACTGAAGATGCTGTTGAATTAAATGGAGCATAATGAGAAAGAAGACTGATGCACAATGTATGAAAATGAAAGAAAGGACTATTCACATCAAAAGATAATTAAATTATCCACAATTCGGCGGTAAAGGAACTGTCGACATTAATTTGTTATCAAATTGGTAAATTTAACATTGAATCCAGTTTTTCGATCAAAAACAATATCGAGGCCATTAGAAAAATCAAAGAATTGAAGTATAATAGTAATTATGAATTCTTTTCTCTAGATGTCGAGGCATTGTTTACCTCGATATCTATGGATCTAGTAACTAAGGCTTTTCAGCACCTGAAAAACAAATCTTTTTTTAATTACGTAAATTCACAAAAACTAACGGATCTATTGCATTACATAGAAGCTCTTTTCAAAATGCAAATTTTCAGTTTTAATAATCAAATATACCAACAAACCCATGGTCTCTTTATGGGGCTCGCGGCATCCGCTGTTTTGGCTGAGATAACTATGATTTATATTGAGGATTCTGCGTTTTTAATATATGATCAGCTCAAAATTTCAATCGACATGTATCTTAGATACGTCGACGATCTCATCTTTTATTGCGATCCGGAATATCAAAGTAATATTATGAAACACATTTCTAATATCCACCCTAATATTAAGTTCCAGTTGGAAAAAGAACATAATGTTAATAATTCCATCGCTTTTTTGGATATTTTTATACAGCGCAGTGAGTTCGGATTAGAAACATCGGTTTATCGCAAGCCCACCAACCAAAATATAACTCTCAATTATAATTCATACACCCCCACCTTCCTTTAAGATCAATAATCTAAACATGGCTGTTGATAGAGCTTTTCGTATCTCCAGTAACTACAGCGCATTTAACAACGAAATTAAATTGATATACAATATTTTTAGCCAAAATGATTATCCTAAGTCATTTATTAACAAAAACATTGCCAAGGCAACATACAATCATTATAATAACGACAGACCCAATCATAAATCTAAATTTAAATATGTTTCCTTTCCATTCTATCCACCATTGCAAAAAGCTATCAATCATGTATTGCGTCCATTGTAAATCATTTGTACATCTCCAAGTGAAAAAACCATAAGTAATTTTTTTAAGGATAAACAAAATAATTGCCCACCCCCTAAACCAATGTTATCTACACGAAATGTAGTCTATGCAATTCCTTGCAGCCACCAACAATGCAGATATTTTGGCGAGACATCTCAAAAATTATCCAAGCGTATTTACCAGCATGAATACGCTTTAAAAAATAAAGACCTCAATTATACAACAGTTACACATGCAAACACACATCAACATCAAATTAATTTCAAAGAAGTAAAAATCATTTGCAAGGAAGAGAATCCTTTTCTTAGGAAATGTAAGGAGACATTTTTTATTTTAAGTGATCCAACTTGTTATAATGATACCCTGTCTGTTAAAAATATGGAAAAATATTTAATTCATAAAAAAGGAAAAAAAAAAGGGAAAAAAGAATAAACACAATAGTGGCTAATAATTTTTTTTTTTTTTCCTGCCCACCTCCAATTTTTTTGACGAACAATGGCATGAGCTTGGTCTCTAGCCATGTGATTTATTCCGTCATTTGTAATTTCTAAGGCTTTATAAACCATATGCTTTTTTAATTTCAAGTAACTTGAAGAAGATTCCTATGAGAATCGAAACTAGTAGTTCTACTTTTTAAAATGTATATATCAATTTTTTAATCAGTGCGACGGCGTACACATTTCATGTTTTTATCAGCGCACATTAAAAATTTTATAAAGATAATTAAAGAAAAGAAGAACTATCCACAGCAAATGATAATTAAAGTACACAAGAAAGTAAATTGAAATGCTTGTAATAAGATAGGCCGTATTGCGATGAATTGTAAATTTAAAACTAAACCTGATAATTAAGTAAAAAAGGCGTATACAGGTGTGATTAAAACTCATAAGTATGATAACACAAGAATAGAGACTATCAACAAATGAATTATTGTGAATCAACGAATCACATATGAAATAATGTGGAATTTTTCAACGAGTACGAAAAATTAAAAGATCCAATTAAAGTGTATGGTGTCAAAAACAATTCAGTATTTGCAATTGGTAGAGGTAAAGTAAAGTTATAAAATTGCAAAGAATAGAAACAAGACAACCAAAGATCTCCCTCATGTAAAACAAATGAAGGCGGCTGAGGGAACAATTTTGAGGAGAAATAGGGAAATACAGAATAGGTGGAAACAGTATTTTGAACAATTGCTTAATGTGGAAAATGAGCAGAAATATTTTGAGGATGGAGGACCAAATGAGATGGAAACTTAGATGATAATAAGTGAAGAGGTCAGGAATTCTTTAACGAAAATGAAGAATAATAAGGCGACAGGACCGGACGAAATCCCTGCGGAGGCCTGGAGAACCTTAGAAGACGAGGGGGTTGACTTGCTCAGTGACCTCATAAATAAGATCTATAAGCAGGAAGAGATCCCAGAAGCTTGGAGAGACAGCATACTTGTATCGATTTACAAGGAAAAGGGAGATACACAAGATTGCCAAAATTATAGAGGGATAAAACTTATGTCACATGCTATGAAAATTTTTGAAAGAATAATTGGTAAGAGACTGAGAAGTAAAATTGAAATTGGAAGGGAACAATTTGGATTTATGCCAGTACGGTCAACTACTGATGCAATTTTTTGGCTCAGACAGTTGATGGAGAGATTCCGTGAATACCAACAGGAACTTCATTTGGTCTTTATAGACTAAAGCTTACGATCGGGTGCTTACGATCCAGGAAATCTGGAGATTTCTAAGAGCAAGGAACGCTCCTGAAAAGTATGTCCGACTTGTTCAGGAATTGCATCGAAACGCGAGAACAAGAGTTCGAAGCTGTCTTGGAGAAACTGAAAGTTTTATGGTGAAAGTGGGGTTGCACCAAGGTTCAGCCCTGAGTCCGTTGTTGTTTAATATTGTAATGGATGTGTCAACAGAGAAGGTACGTGAAGAGCTTCCTTGGAATTTTATATATGCAGATGATATCGTTTTGTGTGCAAAATCACAAAGAGAGAACGAAGAAAAACTGGAGAAATGGAAAGGCGCTTTGGAGGACAGAGGCCTTAAAATTACTAAGAGTAAGACTGAATATATGGCATGCAATACGCAGGCTCAACAGCAAGGACCTATCAGGCTGCATGATGCTCACATTAAATGTGTTAAGCACTTTAGATACCTGGGGTCAACGGTGGACATGGATGGAAAGACGGAACTAGAAGTCAATTGCCGAGCCCAAGCGGAGTGGAAAAATTGGAGGGAAGCCTCTGGCGTACTTTGTGATAGGAAGGTCCCAGTGAAATTAAAAAGGTATACAAATCACTAGTGAGACCGGCACTGTTGTACGTAACAGAAACCTTGCCTTTGAATAGATCCAACATCCAATATCTGAAGGTGGTGATGAGGATGCTGAGATGGATGTGTGGGGTGACGAAGAAAGAAATGAGTATATTCTGGGAACTACGAAAGTGACAACTATTGAAGATAAAATGCAAGAAAGACGACTCAGATGGTTTGGACGTTATAATATAATGTCCAAATAAAGATAGGTCGTGAATAGACTCATTCAAAAAAAACATCTAGATTACGACAAAGTGTGTTCTCAGACTCCCTCAATCGAGTAGCTTTTGATTGCTCTTAGCATTAGCAGTAAAAAAGAACTGGTCAATACATCAATGTGATGTAAAGTCCGCTTATCTTAACGGAAGTTTAGAAAAGGAGATCTACCTTAAACTATCTGATGATGTGAATAACAAAGAGATATCACATTAAATTAAAATTAAAAAAGGCGCTTTATAGACGTAAATAAGCCGGAAGAACATGGTATCTGACATTAAGTGATAAATTAAAAGAACATTTTTCATGAATTTAAAATCATACAACTCCATTTATCATTCAAACATCCATGGTTACTTTTGTATTTTACTAGTGTATGTATATGACATTTTAATGTTCAGTGAAAGTATTGAAACCATCCCAAAAACTAAACAATTGCTTCATGAACTGTTTACCATTACTGACTTACGGTCTATCCCATTCGAATTTTGAAGGGAGAACAATCTTTTGTATTTAACCGCCAAAGAAAATAGGTTCAACTTGCCGGCTAGCAAAGTATTGTCAAATGCCAAATAAAACGTTCAAAATATGAAATTGCAGTTTTCTATAGGAATTCAATAACATTCTTTCTTTTTGTTAGGCAATAATAATTGTATTTATTTATTAAAACAAACAAGATGGCGACTAACGACACTTTTCTATATATATAGGATTTTTGACGGATCTGCCACGATGGAAAAGACCAAATATTCGGAACCCCGCCATTTGTTCATTTCTATACTCTTACAACTCCGCATTCTTCTAACTTTTTCGAATAAAATTCGACTCGGAAATCGGACGGAGTCCGAGTTTCATGTTGACTCTCGTTCCCCAAGCATTTTTAGGGAACCTAAAATGTTGCGTTATTTTACTGATTTTCTTGGTTATTTTTAAATATTTTTATTGAAAATAAGTTAATCAAGTGTCCCAAAAAAAATTAGTGATTCAACCAAGCCTAAAAGGAAAGCAGGTGAGAATGACAATTGAACTGAAAATAATAATAATAAAAAAACTAAACTCAAGTTCTTTCTTGTTGAAAGTAGAATGTCTCAGTCAGACATGGCCATCAATATGAATGACTATTTGCACTATGTATTATTATAAGGTTTAAATAAGCATCATGTGGGAGTCTGAAACGTTTTAATCCAATTTACATAATTTTTGTATGGGAAAAATTGATTCAACATTCCTACAAATCGCAATTCGAACAGCCTCCTGGAACGAATTGTGTACGAAAAGCCAAATATATGCTAATGAATATTTACTGATGTTCATTTTATATCCTCACTGATATGTACTTACAAAAAATAAAAAAAATAATCTTTTTTACTGAATATCAACAGTTTATTTCATTTTCCAACTCATGTGAGCTTAAAAAAATGATTGTCACTGAATGTCAACACTTCATTTCAGAACTAGAAAATCAAAAATTACACACAAAAAATATTATCTATTGTACAAGAAAACATTAATATAGTTTCACAGCAAAGTTAACAAAGATGTGGAAAAAATTTCATGAAGAAAACTACAACAGTGGTAGAAATTTTTGGAAAATAATGACTTTAACAAAGGATGAAATTCTTTGTAATAGAAATTGAAAACCACTAATAATGAAATGTTGTGGTTAAAAACTTGAAATGCTTTTAGCATTCTCCAAAACTCCAGCAATTTATACTTTATTGAACTATCCTTCATACTCTTCATTTCATTGAGTGTGGTGTTCGCCACATTCCACAATCCATTCTTTTGCAAGGATATGTGGATATCCATCTTCCACTTAATATAGTTCGTTCCGGAGAACAACAACATGTTACGAGTCATATTTTTCTGCGATGAACTGACTTAATTTTTCTTGGATATTGGTGATTAGATAAGCAATTCACAATTCCTTAACCTTGTGAGATTAAATGCCCAGCAACGTGCAGTGGAAACATCCTGAGCCCATAACAATTTGAGGTTAAAAACACAAATATTCACTTAGAGGGGAAATAAAAAAAAACGTGTAATTAATATCCCCAAAGGCGATTTGTTCTGAATTAATAAAATTAAAACAAGGTTATTAAAGGAAAGTAACTTATTTGAAAAGTTAATCACTCAGTCCAGAAAATCAAACAAGAAAAACTTAATTCATGATGCGAATATATTTTTTTTACATTCAACACATAAATATTTTAATAACACAATTACAAGATTACTACAGTCTACTTTGACTTTAATATCAGGAACAAAAATGAAAAGTCTTAGATTCACAGTTCAAGATTTCTGTTTCAATATGGCTTCAACATCAAATGCATAAGGTAAATGGCCCAAATATCGCCCATCTAAGAAAACCTGCCCATATTCTTGTCATTTATCGTCTCAGTTGCTTGCAAACTATTACAATATATTATATGAACCTTCACTTACATGTTCCTGAACCAATTATAGATATAACTATTATTTTGTATTTTTCCTCAATTTTTGTTCAGGCAAACCTCTAAGTTCAGCCCCTTAGGACTTAGTTTCCTTTTGCTGAGAGAATTCATTAAAGAAATTGTGAATGGTGACCCACTCACAAGACTAGGACATTAAATGTTTTGGAAGCTTTCAGAAGGTCCATTTTTTATTTTTTACAGCTATGACAACTTCTCTGTCCCATATCTTACGTTGAGACATCTGTAGTAAACCAAAATAAACTATCGCACAGTGGGCAATATATGAAACAACGAGGTGGGCGATATTGGGCACTCTCTAGCTTATCAATTTGGGGGACGCTACAGACAAACCGGCTACCTCTAACAGCTAAGTGATAGACATTATCAACAGATAGGTTCTTTCTAAACATCTCACCAAATTTAAATGTAAAAAAACTACATTTAATACTAAAAGCAAATTTTCGAAAAGATTACGTCTTTTCTTTCTCAAGCCTAAAATAACATTAATTTGAAGAACAGTACTCTAAATTACATTAAATTCCTCGAGAAAATATAAATAATATATGAAAATAATATAATATATTTTTACATTTAAATTTGGTGAGATGTTTAGAATATTTAATAGTAGAGGCTTTAGAAGGAAAGATCTACTAAAAAAGTATGAAAACTTTACAGATAGGTTCTTTCACTACATCACGATATTAGATGGTTGCGATGGCATGAATAATTCATAAGCTGCAGCACTAAAAGAGTAGGTTCATAACTTACCAGAACGAAAAACCTTCAAGAATTCATAAAAAATAAACGGGTTGAACTAACACCACCAAACGAACACAGCGTGCTGATGGAAGGAATGGCAAATTGTTTCCATCGGTTCCCGTGTGATAGCATCACTACCCCGTCTTACATCGCCCTGGGCGGTATTAGGAACCTGGGCGATATTTGGGCTATATACCTTATATATTTGCGTTGAGGCCTTTGTTTGTTAAAGTAACTTTTCGCTTTCACACGAATTGGTTTACGAGTAACTTTATATAAATTATTTTATCTATGGCCCATCATAATTCTTTTTCCGGTTGGATCCTTTACTATATATTTATCTTTCTGTATGTTGCGTGCAGCCATTACCATCTAAAACGCTCCCGCCGAGATTAAATTCACAGACATCTTAGGCAGAAAACAAATGTTAGTAAGTTTAGCTATCTGTGATTGATCCTTAGAGATTTCTATGTTAAGATCAACTGTTGCAACTCTATAAGCAGATATTGGCACATTTGCAGTTACAAAAAGTTGTGTAGGGTTTTTGAGTTCTTCATATAAACTGAATGAGGCTTTACTACAGATGTTATTGCTCATCGCACTGTCGATGTACTAGTACATTGACTATTTTGCTTATCCTGGTCTTTAAACAAGACCACTACTCCAGCGAAGTGTTTAGTTTTATCATCTCCATTGGATGTGTGTTTTTTGGCTTTCCTTTCTTTATCTGTCCTCTTCATACAATATTTGGCGATGTGCCCTTTTTTCCCGCAATTAAAACTCCTACTATTATTTTTAAATTTGGACGATGCTTTCTTACTGATGGAGTAACAGCTGTCTGGGTTGAATGAATAACAGTTGATTTAAAGCTTTCATTTACAACAGTCTTCTCAACTTGAATTTTAGTGTGATTCTTTTGTATTCCTGCAACACGGCTTCAATCACTAATTCGGAATTTTAGTTTTTAGATTTTTGCATGATCATGATACTCTGAGCGCAAGAATCGTAGTTCTTCGGTAATCCCGAAAGAAACAGCCAAGTGATTTCTTTATCAGGTATCGAACCGCCTTTCCAAGAAAATTTTGTTCACCAGCAATTTTATCTTGAGTAGAGGTAGATTCTCATCACTGGAGAGCTTGCTAATATTATAAAGGTCCCGCTTTAGGTCAGTGATCTTCAAATGATCAAAAATATTGAATTTAGCTTCAATTTCTTGTAGAAGTTTATGCGGATCATTCTCCTCTTGAAGCAACATTCCAAATTTCTCTTCAATTGATTCGATTTTAAGTTCTATTGCCTTCTGCTACTTATTCAGCAATTTATACTTTATTGAACTATCCTCCATACTCTTCAGTTTGTTGAGTGGGGATTTCGCCACATCCCACAATCCATTCTTTTGCAAGGATGTGCGGATATTCATCTTCCACTTAATATAGTTCGTTCCGGAGAACAACAACATGTTACAAGCCATATTTCGCTGCGATGAACTGACTTAATTTTTCTTGGATATTGGTGATTAGATAAGCAATTCACAATTCCTTAACCTTGCGAGATTAAATGCCCAGCAATGCGCAGTAGAAGCGTCCGTGGGCTATAACCACGGAACACAAATATTCACTTAGACGGGGAATAAAAAAACATATAATTAAGATCCCCAAAGGCGATTTAATCTAAAATAATATAATTAAAACAAGGTTATTAAAGAAAAGTAACTTATTTGAAAAGTTAATCACTTAGTCCAGAAAATCAAACAAGAAAAACTTAATTCTTGATGGGAATGTATTTTTTACATTCAACACATAAATCTTTTAATAACACAATTGAAGACACTGGTGCAAAAAGGAGGCAGCTCTATTTCAGCAAATTTTTTAGGAGAAGCAAAAAACTGTTTTACCACGAATTCTATGAATTTATATGTATGATTCATATGTAGGGTTAAAATCTAGTACTTAATATATAATATCCTCACAAAATACGCTGTTTGGAAATTTGGTTAGATAACAATATCAAAAAGAAAACGTTGGAGCTGCCCCCTTTTTGCACCGGAGAGTTAAAAAAAAAAAGTCAAACAAATTTCAATGCGATTTATTAACAAAATGTCATCAAAAGTAATACATAAGCACAAACTTACCATCTGTAAAGCTATCTTCTTCTGGCTGAGTAGATTCTTCTTCTCCTTGACACTCCAGCCGGTCATAAAACCACATACAGTCAGAAGGCACATATTTTGTTTCAAGTTCTTTAACATGTAGATATTTGGGGCGCTTAAGTGGAAACGGTCCAGAGTAGAAGAATAATGTAGAAGGAGGAAAGTCAACGTTACGCCACGTTTCTAAAGGGTAAACAAGTCCTTAACGGTGTTTTCTACCAGAGGTGCTTCGGAGGTGTCCCCTTTTTGCACCGAATCCAATCAGGAGGCATATATATATCCATTGTATTTCCCTTATGGGTTAACGGAGCTGCCTCGGTTTTTCACCAATCGATGGAGCGCCTTTCTATAAACGTTAGCGATTAAAAACGATAAATCGTCAATATATAGAGCCGCCTCCTTTTTGCACCGGTGTCTTCAATTACAAGATGACTACAGTCTACTTTGACTTTAGTATCAGGAACAAAAATGAAAAGTCTTGGATTTTTCTCAATATAGCTTCAAAATCAAATGCACTTATATTTGCATTAAGCTCTAGCTATAGGCCCAGTTAATCAGCTGCAAAATACATAAACTCTGTGATGATTTCTACTATTCGAAGATTCGAACTTACCATTACGTTCAGAGAATAAACTGTTCTTGCTACGATCCCTCAAATACAAAATAAAGTTCATACTCACAGTACCAGGTTTCAGGAACTTGTTCAACTTTGTGGATTAACGTAGTGCAAGGAATTAACTCTGCATACTTGAAGATCATATCACTCCATATTCATTCTTCTTAGCACTTACGATGTGTCATTACCATGGAAACCTGCGTTATTTGTTTGTGATAAGCTTTTCTCACAAACTAGAAGCACTAAATGAACTCTCTTAATCTGGAATGCTAATGTTGACACAAATTACTAAGAAACTGACTAATGAAACGGTTTCTCAACGTACACCAGTAAACGACACCTAAAAGGAAGCTTCGTTTTGAGAAGACTTCCATCACCGGTGTGGCCAACCATGTTAATGATCCATAGCAACCACTTTATTATGTTAACAAAAACACATCATCGGCATTCGTTAACAATAGCATGCCTAATCATCGTAGATGACACTCAGTTTGTTGCACATATGACACACTTGTTGTAGAAATTGATTGTTAACACTGTTTGGAATTTTAACGGTGTAG
The DNA here is from genome assembly GCA_023159025.1 of Thereuonema tuberculata. Lineage (NCBI taxonomy): Eukaryota > Metazoa > Arthropoda > Chilopoda > Scutigeromorpha > Scutigeridae > Thereuonema > Thereuonema tuberculata. The sequence goes on from JAFIDM010012231.1 coordinate 20,672,020, forward strand.
AATGAATATGTGTGAGAGAAATAGATAAGTACTAATATTTTATTATGTTTGATATTATTGGACAATATCACAGTTCCACACTACAAATGTAAACAATACTATCACACATTTCAAAAAAAATTCTATGTCCACTGAACATCAACAGTTTATTTCATAACTACAATCTGAAGAAGTCAATTTAAAAAAAAAAATAAGCTTCCATTTCTACTATATATTAATAATTCATTTCATAACTTAAATCAAGTAATAATAACTTACAAAAGTAAAAAATTATAATGTTCACTAAATACCAATAGTTCATTTCACATCCCGACTCATTAAAAACTTACAAAAATAAAAAAAAACACACAAAATATCTTTTTCACCGAATATCAACAGTTCATTTCATACCCGCACTCATGTGAACTTAAAAATATGATTGTAACTGAATATCAGCAGTTCATTTCAGAATTATAAAATCAAGGAGTGAAATTAAAAAAAAAAAATTATCTCTATTATTCAAGAAAAAATTAACATATTTTCATTTCTAATTAATTAGGTAGGTTGCCCAAATAAGGCCCACCTAAAGTTTAAAGATTTTTTACATTTCTACTGCAAGAGTGAAAATTCTGAAAACTGTCTTGAAAGGTAGTTTAAGGTTTGCTGTTATGAAAAAGTGAATTTGAAATTCTTTCTGTAATAACACAGTTTTGAAAATATAACTGAAGGGCCTTATTAAGAGCCCCTATTCCAAATAAGGCCCACTACTAGTCACAGGCAAACTCGCCCACAGGGACAAGAGCTTGGCAGTGAAAACAGCCAATTTCCAATATTTAGTTCTGAGTGAATATTAAGCTACAAATTAATAATTAATTAGTAATTAATTTATAAAATTGAGAATTAAAACTAGCTTTGATGATTTTTGTTATATTTTTTCTCATTATATATAATTATATGTTACATAATTATATGTTATATTCTATGTTATAGAATGGAAAGTCTTATTTGGAGCCCCTATTAATCCACGCTTTCATGCATTGTTTTACTAAAAAGTGTTTAAATGCACGTCAACTGGAAAATATCAAATACAGTATCTTATTCTACTCATTACACACTTTCAAATGACATAAGACATGTTTAGCTATATTAAGTTGTCAAAAGATGCGGACGATTTATCAAATTAAGTTGAAATAGTAATGACAAAAGCTTCGGGCAACTTTTACAGTTCAACTGAAACAAACATGGTGAAATTATCCACTTTCAACGGACCTAATTTTTGGTGTAGCCGCTAGAAGTCAGGACCTGTCTGAAACATAACTAATCTTGGTAAATTGTCAACGTTCTATTAATAAAACGAAGGATGGGCCTTATTTGAAACCGGGTCTTATTTGGGCAACCTACCTTATAATATATTGTGGTTAGACAATATATGTATGTAATTATCAACAAGATACATTTTTTACGTGTAATGTAGAATACAGAATTACATATCTTTCTTTATAAATCATAAAATTAATGAAGGAATGAATGATTTAAATTAAATTTTGCAGAAAAACTCCAATTCCTTGGACTTAAAAAAATTTTTTAGAAGGATCGGGTCCTACAAATGTTTATATACATAAAACTGTACAAATAATGGACGACACAAAAAAAAAATATTCTGCCTTGAAGGAAAATTTTAATTTTATTTCTATGTTTGTGTTTACAATTTAAACAAAAGCTTCAAAACAATTGTTAAAAAAATTATCTAGAGATTTAAAAATAATTAAGTTTAATTTTAGATCTTTTTCGCGCTAACATTTTTAAATATAATTATTGTCATATATTCAGCTAACTTCCATTATAAACGCAAAATATTGATACCGACATCTTGTGCTCCTTCTGGCAGAAGGATAGACCTATGCTGTAGAACCCGTTGTTATGTTTTGTGACATGCACTGCTATGAAATTGGCCAGTGAAGAGTACAATACAAAGCGAAGCAGAGATATAGCTTTAAAATATCATGTTGTGAAAGAGTATGTTGAAGCAAAAGAAACCAACCTACAATTCGTCTCAAGTGACGACAATCTGGCAGATCATTTTACGAAACCCTTAACTCAGATCAACTTAGAAAAGACAATGATGAAAATTGGTCTGAAAAAAAGTGAATTGCTATAAATGAAATTTTGCAAATAGTAAGAGGAGTTATGAGGAAAATTTAAGTAAAAGTATTATTTACGAATTTTTATCAAGCGCAGCAATGCAACCAGACCCAGACTGGCTCATTGAGAAGGGCGGTGGAAACTAACATGGCAGGGCGCCGTATATATATATGTGTGTGTGTATTCTGATTAATGTTCTACACAATTATATTTACTTTTATTTATGTATTTCAAGGTAGAAAATTACACATTAATAAATGTTAATCACTGAAAAGATGAAGCGATCAGGGTATTTTTTTTTTAAATACTTAAAGTTGCTTACTTTCAATAACTATATTTATAAAAGTTCCAGCAGAGCAGATTTAACTTCCAAATTAATTATCACTATTGGGCCTTTAAAGTTCGCTGCTTCGTTTAATGTTTTTCACTTGTATGCTTAACTAAAGTTCACTTGAATACGTCAATGACCTTTCACCTGTGTGAATACTTAAGTTCTCTTAATACGTCAATGACTAACACTTGTGTGAATACTTCGATAAACTAATGGTTTTTCACTTCTATGAATTAATAATTCCTTACTAAATGATATTGGCTCAGTTCTTGAACTTTCAATAATTCCTAGAATCATTTAATGCGCACGATAATGTTTTCTTTCCGTTTACTAGAATGCACAAACTTAAAGTTCACTCCGTCCCTTAGATTTGAAACTTTACTTTTCATTAACATTAATTAGGCTGACTTTGGCTAATTCGCTGATTAATTTCTTTAATGTTCACTAATAAAATTATTCACGCTTCGAATAATTTATTCTTGATTCACATTAATAATCTTCTAGTAATTTTCCTTTAACAATTCAATGTTAATATACTCTTTGAAATTATTCCCTTCCGTCGACTAAATTTCGTTCACACAGACCGTTTCTTCTTTTAGTATTTTCCCAATCCAAAATAGGAAATAAATAATTTCGTCACTTACAGTTTTTGCGTTCAGTCAAATTAAGTTTCCTTCCCTTAATTGTCCTGTATCCAGCGTTGCCTTCGCTGTTGGTTCCTTACGAATTCTGTCCTAGAATCCTTACGCAAAATCCTGTAGTTCTAATCGGAGCAATTTGTCTAATTTAAACTCGCCGCCACGCTTGTATTTCGTACAAGCGGCGATACACAATTCTCTCTTCAGAGTTCTGACAGTTCACAAGTTCTTGCCTGACGTCATATGCTTAACCTGGCGGCTATTTCCATTTCCACTTAAGGGGTCCGGGTTAATAATGGGACTGATCCATAATTATAATTCTTAATTTACTAACACAGAACGATGTGATTTATTTAACTCCAAATAAATTAATCTTTTAATTAACTCTTAATATTAATTTTTGTTTGAAGCTAAAATAAAAATACTTTTTCGGGGGCGAAATATTTACTTTATTATTACACCTTCAATCACTATATTTAATACATGTATTGTGGACATTTTGTACATGTTAATAATGATTCCAAATGTTAGGCTACAGCATTGACTTTTCAACTACAAAATCGCCTTCCGGCTAAGGGGCAAGCAAATATCTTATTTCAGAGCTCTACGCACATAATTTGTTTTTTATAGCTTCACTGTCAATGTTCATAAAAACGTCTTTCTCACTTAGCATAATGGTAAGCGATTCAAGATTTTCGTTTGTCATAGTAGATCTTAGACGTGTTTACATTAACTTCAATTTAAAAAAAAAAACTGTTTCACAGGTTACTTAGGTTAGAGGAATGGTCAATAAATATTTATAAACCTTAAAAAGTTCCGTGTACTGAAGGCTGTACATGTTATATTCTACAATTACTCTAAATGCCCATTTAACACAATAGCTGCATTCTTTGGCTGTTATGCATTTCATCAGAGATTCGAGGTCTTCTTCACCAGCTTCAAGTTCAAAGTCATGTTCGGAATCAAATGCCTCCTCGACTTCTTCATTCTTTTCAAAATAATCTTAATCAATAGATCGTTTTGAAATTTGGGCCCGAAGTTCAATGAAAGACGCTAACTCCTCTTTTAGCTTTCCTTTATCCAGGGAAGGTATTATTTGGCGTAGCTTTTCTGGTGCATTAGTGAGTAAGGGTTGGTGATTTTTAAACTGGTTAGAGTCGAACCAGGAAAGATCAAGATATAGTATTTTATGATTACAAACTGACTTTCCATAGTTTGAATGACAGTATCCATAACAACATTGAATACAGAACATTTGAAAATTTCCTCTGCGGTTGTTCCTACGCTTTCATCTTCAGCAACCTCACTTGGCATCCTTTTGGCTTTTTTGGTACGTTTCTTTTACAACTCAGTTTCGATTGTCATATTGACGAGTGATTGGTTTATTTCGGTCTTTGAACTTCTTCAGTCATTTTTTGCGCAAATTTGTTAGCAGTGCTCAAAGTTTCATGAAATTGATGTCTTTCGCGTTTGAATCTTAACAATGAGGAATGTAAGAGTCTCCAGGCTTGCGCCTAATCAATGTTCTTTATATGTAAGTAATAAGATAATGGAGTGGTACATAATCAGATAATGGAGTCACCAGTGCTTGATGAAACACATATGAGTGCTATTGGTCGTTCAAACACCTCTTGACCCTTTACGTATTGCACAACAAATGCACATTGATCATTGCTTGATACGTCTACTGTTTTGTCCATGATGATTGAGAACTTAACTACTTATTTGATATCTTCTGATATTTTTGCCTTTATTTCGTCTGTTATTATTTTCAAATTTGCAATGGAAGTGCCCTCACACATGACATTGTAGTGACGCAAATTGTCTACCAATCAAACGTGTGGATGCCTCACATATAAATGCATCGTGTCTAACAAAGTTAATCATCTCGAAAAAAATATCAGAGAGTGTAACATGGAACGCGAGAAGGAGCATCTAAGACATTGTTTGTTATACGAGTTCGATAAAAACAGTATGGCAGCCGCAGCATGTCACAAGGTTTATCAAGTTTATGGGGAGGATGCAATAGACGAAAGCACACGTCGTCGATGGTTTCTTAATTTAGGAAGGAAGACAGAAGCTGCCAAGTTCAGGCTAGGAGTGGACGGCCATCACACGTTGGAGAGGAGGATATTGGCCAAGCCATAAGGAACAGCCCGAACCCAAGAATTAGCGGAGGCCTTCAACGTACACCGGACAATGGTCGAGAGACGGCTGGTTAAGTTGGATTTTACGAGAAAGTTGGATCGTTGGGTTCCACATAACCTGATAGCTAAGCAACGGGATGACCGAAACGCCACCTGTGTTTCCTTGCTTTTCCGGTACAAAAATGACGCATTCTTGACACGAATTGTGACAAGAGATGAGAAGTGGGTTATGTGCCGTAACGTAAAGCGTCGTAGGACTGTGTTTCGCCCTTCTGATCCGCCTGCATCGACTTCGAAAGCTGAACTTCATCCCAAGAAGGTGTTATTGAATGTGTGGTGGGATGTGCAGGAAATAATTCATCAATGTGTGGTGGGATGTGCAGGAAATAATTCATCAATGTGAGTAACCATCAATGCTGCCTTCTACTGTCTACAGTTAGACAGGCTGCATTCAAATTTGGTAGCAAAGCGGCCAGGTCTCATCAATCGTCGCGATGTTATCCTTCATCATGATAACGCCAGGCCACATGCTACTGTCATCACTCACCAAAAGTTACTGGGCTTTGATTGGGAGGTTTGACCCCACCCTCCCTATTATCCTGACTTGGCACTAACTGACTATCATCTATTTCGTGCGTTGAACAATTCCTTCAGTTAGAAAATCTTTGATGATCTTCATGCTGTGAAAACTGCCATCCAAGACTTTTTTGACTCGAAACCGCCGGAATTTTATCGCCGTGGGATTCATCTCCTACCAGAAAGATGGCAAGAGGTCCTAGATAGCAATGGGGATTATGCACAATAATAAGTACCGTTCATTTTGCGTTTATTTGCTCTTCTTTATGAGTAAAAAAAACAGATAGAACTTTTGCACTCACCCAACATTTTAAGGTCGAATACTTTTGGTGGAATTTTAATATTTGTAATTTTTTTTTTATTAATTTTTTCCTCGAAGGCGGAAGGGCGCCAGATAAAGCCAAAGGAGGGGGGCGCACCGGGACATGTCCCGGTGTCCCGGTGGGCCAGTCCGGGCCTGAATGCAACAATACACGAGCGTTTACGGCAATCTCACGAATGAAGTTGTTATAAGTAACCGTGAATATCGATGGTAATGAGAGATAATAACGGGGCAGTTGGAAGATCAACTTCAGAGACGATTTGTAATCTTAAGAAATGGTAATGGTCGATTAGATAAGATCCGATATTGAAGTAGAATACAGGTAATGCAAGCTTTAGGTGTTGTTCTTTCTCATCCGGTATCATTCCTTCAGATTATATCAATGGGATTTATATTCCTTGACAATCTGTCATTTTAAATTTTTGTAGTAAATCTTGAACTTATGCAATTTAGTTTCGGCGTTTACGTTCCGTTGTGTAGGCGGATTGCCTTCACCTTTCTGCCAGTCTATTTTTCGAAGTACTACGTGGAGATCGTAGCTTTGTAAAGCAGGAACTTTGTTACGTGGTATATAGATTAGCCATTGACTGCCCAATACGTAGATCACTTGGTGATTCTAGCAGAAGAGAGCCACCAAAAATTTAAGTGTAGTAATCGCAACAGTCCTCTTTGCTTTCGGGATATTGGCTTGTGTGAATTTATTTTTGAATTAATTTGAAGATTATACCAAAATATATGTTTTGACGGTATGAATATGTGATTTGACGGTATGAAGATCCCAAAATTAGACACTAAGGTACCGCATTGTCTTTGAAGATGTTCCGGTATCACTGACTTCTATGATAGTTGTCATAAACTGCTTTCTTTATGGCAGTGAAGAAATATATTGATTCATCTCAATAAAAAATACCTCAAATCGTTGACTTTTTTTATTATTTTTTTTTGGCTTTTTTTTATTGTTGAACTAATTTGTTGTTTCTCCAGAGCCAATGTAAAATACCCTTTAACTGTTTCTAACTCCATAACTTCGATTCTGAAGCTGCTTCAGTTAGGCATGTAATCAACATTATTTGCGACAAAGATTCTTATACTTGAGTTCATATTAATTTATTTAATTACATAGCTATAATCTCTCAAAACTCGACACATATCATTCTATAATTTTTATATCAAAATGTTTTCAAGACAAATGTTCAATTTTCTTCAGTAATAAGAGAAAAAATTCATTTCTGCATTCACTGATTCAACTTTTTGTATCTTCCTTAATACATTTTTAATTTTTTTTCCAATTTTAGGCTTGTTGATTTTTTAAGATTATTCTTTTTCGTGAGACAATTTCTGCTAACTGTTCCACATTATCGGACGTGGAATGCTTTGTTGAAACCGGCTACACTTCATAACACCACGTTTACAAATGAAGAACTTTTTCATGGCATGTAAGTAATGGACTGCAATTATTACTGGAAATAAGTCCGACCTTGACAAATACAACATGAATTTATCAAAGCGTTGGAAGAATGGCAAGAAGCAAACAATTAATTATTTCACATTAAACTTTTAAGACAGGAATCAGAAAATAATATGCGGAGATGCTAAAATGCTTCGAGAAAGTACAAAAGACATAGCAGAAGAAAATAATCAACTTTGACGAGACAATATAATAAAGTGCAGTCATCTCTTATTATTGGATCTTCTAAGATATTAACTTTGTTTTCACATGATGCTCATCCTTGTCCTGAACAATTATCTAGTTGGCCTACTCTGTGTATCATTTCGCATGATAGCCTTGTTTGCGTATCTATCGATCGACATTAAATGAGTTAACAATTTAACATTGTTACATGCTTTCCAAGTGAAATGTAGTTTTAAGCGCATATTACTGTGTCCATGATGGTTCGGTAGAATGAGAAAATTTGATTACACACTCAAATCTGAAACTTTAGCTTACTACAAGGTCAAGAAAAATTCTAAAGAGCATAAAAAGTAAGGAAAAAACATCTTCGTTGGTATTCAGTTTTAAATCCTATACAATATTACTTTGTCAATGATTCTTTTTACACTTTATCTTCTAAATCATCCAAAAAAAAGGTTGTTTTTTTTTTGCTATATCATTAATTTCTGTTTTTTTAACATTGAAAACTTTTAATTTTTTTTTTATTTTTTAACATCCGAATATTGGAAATTTGATCTGGAAGTAAACATTTCAGTTATTATGACTTTTGCATTCATTTAATAAAACGTACCACAGGGTTCTCTAAGTATTTATATTTTTAAAACTCAGTAAAACTATGCTAGGATTTTAATAATAATATATGTGCAAATTAAAAATCAATTAAGATACAGTAGATCATGAAAAGTGAATCAGACAATTTAGAAATAACATAAATAAATATTTTTATTTATTACATTTTTGTTAGAAAAGTTGAATATTTTTTTTTCCATTGCAAATCCCGTCCGATAGTCTAATTAGCATATCTATTGTCAATTGTCAATATCATATGTTCATTATTAACCCGCTCCAGTGGTGCGCAGAGTAAGGTCAGTGTTATTATAACCAACCGATATAAAATGGGCCAATGAGTTATGTCTAATGGCGACTGTTTGGATGGCAATTTCGTTGCATAATGTGAAGTTTCTGACAGTATCTGTTCGATATTTTTATTTGACTCGGTGGCATTAAGGAGACACCAGTTGTCCATCACCAATTGTGCAGTTGCTGGAATGATTTATGTTGAACAAAGGATTGTAAAATATCAGATATCTACGTGAAAAAACGCTTTCTTATGAGAGAATGAAATAACAGAATAATTAAATGAAGACTCCCATAAGCGTTTCTATTCATGTATCATCTTGTTACCGGTGAAATCTGTAGGGAAAGGATCATTAATGAGGCTAATGAGCTAAGGTTTTGTAACTCTAACTTTCGTCACTGTTGCAACTTCTAGATCATTCAGTGCAAATTGGGTTCTCACATTATCGTAAAGAAATTTGGTCTTTATTCTCACTATAGTGTGACAGAACAGTTTTGACCAACGAGATTCCTTCAGATTCACAGTAAGCTAAGGACCTCGACTTTAGCCTCTTTCCGAGGTTTCAAGAAATGTAGTGTCTGTCTATCAGTAGGAAAATGATTTACTAAATGCTACGATGAATCTATTGTTTAACTGATTTGAGTGTTATAAAAAGTAGAATAAAATAAAGCAAAGTCTCGTGATTTTCACATCTTTCATTTCATTGAAATTTGTCAATGAAATTAAAATGTAAATTGAAATAAAACATTTAAGCATATTTGTTTTTAATATTTTATTTTGTATTTTTTGTGATTAGCAAATGAAAAAACTATGAAATGTGCATTTGCGCCTAATTCATTAATGTAATGTTGCATTTTAAAATTTGAATCAATTGTTACGGTTTTTTTTTTCTCACTTTAATTTTTTATCTATTTTCTTCTTTTATTTTTTTTCACCTTTTTCATCTTTCCCCTATGTAATATGTGTTCAGACAAGAAATTGAATGTGCGTTAGAAACATTTCAGAGAATTTGTGTTTTGTTTAGTTATGTGCGTTCTTTGTTTTGTTTTACTGTAATGTGTGTTTGTTTGTTAAGTGTACGTCCCCTTCTTCTGCTATTTTTATATTCGTCGACGTCACTTCGAGTCGTTATGTCACTTTTTAATGTGCAGTGATCTTTGCCCCGTCGTTAATTTGCCCCCCCCCCTCCATGTTTTTGTTTTGTTTTTTTCTTTCTTTTTTTCTCTCTTTGCTTCCAAGTATGAAGTGGAAAGTTTTCTCCATTAAAAGTCTTTATTTATCGCTTTTTTTTTATATTCATACTTCCGATCACCTTATGTTTATTTTCTAATTGTTGTCTGTGATTGATTTTATAGATTATATACAATCATTCAAACCTGATGTTGCCGAGAGTGTTTTTCCATTTTGTTTACATGGCCAGGCTACGATGACATCAACTGGAGTTTCGAGGCTCTTTTCACTTCTGGAGGGGCCATTGGTACGTCATAACACCTATAAATGCGTTAGTGAAACTTTCGAGACAGTTTGGTCACAAGCTACACAAGGTGATGGACGTGACTGGCTTTCTTCGTGGAGCAGCGATGATCTTGTTGGAGTTAGAGAATGTTTGGACGTGCAGAAGGGTTAGGTGCTGGATATCATGAAACCCACCTTTTATGTTTGTTTTGGAGTTTGCACAAACTTAGTGAATTTGTTTTTGGGAATGCATTTCCCAAAGTTTTGTGGGTGAATCTACGGCATGGCTGTGAACGACCGCCGGCTTGCACCCGTCGCAAACGCAAGGATCTACGAATCCACAACGACTTTATATTAATATTAATTATTTATTCTTATATTCTATTACATTGCAGTGAACTCTTTAAACCATGTCGAATAAAAATATATAATTTCTGCTTTATTTCTTTATTAAGATACTAGCTCACTCGGGTTACAAAAAACAAATTTCCTAATGTAGATGATACAGAAATTGCAATTGTAAGATCACTTAGAGCTTTCCCGGTTGGTCCAAAAACAACAAGAACGCAAAATGGTCTGATCTCATTGTAAATCTATATCTATCCCGAAAACCTCGTAGAAGTATCTTTGAAGCATGGTTGACCATCCACTCCCAGTGTAAACACCTAGTTCTAGGTTATTCGAATTTTAAAACGTCATAACCCTATCACTTTAAACCTTTCCTAGTTCGTAAAACATCATCTGATCATTGCAAATCTATATCTAATCCGAAAATCCTGTAGCTATTATGCACAACCATAGTATAGTTCCAATTGTTGCACAAGACTATTTGTGTAGTTCCCTTTGTCGCCACAGGGTGCATATGTAGCACTATTGTGCAGAACAATATTTTAGCTCCAATTTTGGCATAACAATATTTGTGTAGTTCTCATTGGGATCGTCCATTAATCAGGCTCGAAAGAGGGGGAGGGGGTTCAGAAAAAATCAGGAACTATTACAAAGGGGGGAGGGGGATGTAGTGAGATATTCTGTGTATTTATTTTTTCGTTGAAAGAGTGGATTGATGAGACCGACGTTGATCTTCAACAAAGCACACTGCCAACAGCTGTCTTGCAAGATGCTTATCCACTTGTTAGTGTTGAAGAAAATATAGTTAATCCGTGGTCCGAGGACAATGTCTTTTAAATACATTCTTGTACCAGTAAAATTATATGTTTTTCACATGATTACACCTTTCCTTTATTATCTTTATGCCGGTCAGAAACAACCTGCAACCTTAATGTCTGTCTGGACATTTTTATCACGGTGCTTAATTTTCCAGAAATAAATTAGATTATACCTGTATTTAAAGATAATATTCTAAAAATTTTTAAGATACTTTATACCAAAAAAAAATACACGTGATTTTGGGTAAGGGAGGATAGTCTAAAACATCCCCACGTATCACCAGGGGGGGTTAAAAAGTTGCTAAAAAACATCACGTGATTAATGGACGACCGCATTGTCACAATAATAAATCCTAAAACCTAACAATTGTAACGGAAGCAAACGTAAAGCAAGGGTTTTTATTCTATCCCATGGGAATTTCGAAAAATCCTGAAAAAGGGTTTTAGTGATTATAATTATCATTACCAATTTACATGCCAAATCTGAAGTGTCTACTAATTGTAGTTACGGAACTAATTACGGAAATAAGAAAACTTTCAAGCGCAAATTATTCCGGAACCACAGGAAAACTGAAAAATGAACTTGAAATTTATTGCTTCGTAAAATCGATGAAATAAAGTTTTTTTACAACTTTATTTCATCGATATTATGATGCAAGTTTAAAATGGAAAACTTAATTTTTCAAATCGCAATCTGAAGTTGCATTCCTGGAAAAATTCATAAATTTCTTTTAAAAAAAATTATATTGCAAAACTTTTCTGATACAGATAAAAATGTTATTAATATTGTATGTCAGTTTTCTTGGTGAGTATGCTATTAAAATTCATTTTTATTTTAAGTAAAAAGGTGACGATTTTCTATTTTTGTTGCTGAAAGAATGTTGAGTGCCTAAAGCTTTTAGTGTTTTAATATTTCGTGTTAACTTAATATTTTATCATATATAAAATTTCCTTTCGAATATACAAACACGTACAATATTTTCGTTACCTTGTAAATAAAGGAAATTTCATTCAGGATTTTTGGAACATCACCTTTTGTATTCTGTCACCAAAGAAAATAGGTCCAACGTAGCGGTTTAGCAACGTATTGTCAGCTGCGACTTAAAACCTTCGAAATCTAATTTTCTAAAGGAATTCAACAACAATCTGCTTTTCGTTTAGACAATATTATTTGTATTTATTCTTAACCAATCAAAAATTAAATTAAATTAGTTACTATGTGAACAAACGAAACGAATGATTACGTTTAGAAAGCTTGTGAATTTGACATTCAGAAATTATATCTTCTATAATTTATATATATTTGCTAAAACTCATATAAATAAATCGTTCGTTCAACTGATTTTGTTGAACCAATTCAATTTGAATTTATAATTCTACTTTTAATTTTCCAATGAAACTTAGGAAAGGCTGAGATTATCTTTCCGACTAGTTCGTTAGAAGAAAATCCGCGATGCCTTGAGTAAATTCAATTCCAAAATCCCCTTGGGGATTCAGTTTCTCCGTCAGTTCTTATAGGAAATGTTCAGCTCAATCAAACGACTTTGTTTTAATAGAAAAACTTAGTAAATGTTATATCCTGTTATTCTAAACTGTAGTTTAAAATTACACTGGTCTATAAAAAAAAAAATTCAGTCAAAAGAACAAAACATGCTGTTTCTAGAAGATAATTCGCCCCTGAATTCAGATCTAATTCCAGAATTTCTGTATCGGCCTCAGTTTCCATGTGATGATGGTTTCTGTAAATGCTTTCTTAACCTATATATTATATGTATCTGGCAAAAGGAGAACAGAATTGCAATAATCTTGAGATCTCCACTTATCCCATTTGTATTTCTCATATTGGCTATGTATGCATAGCAGTTTAAAGTTCTAATATATCTCGTTCATGTTAACTGCATGAGCAATCGGAACAGATAGAAATGTGCTCCCATTGTGGAGAAGTATAGCTTTCAGACGAAATTTGCTAGAATGTATGAACAAGCGCCAATCACTTACACTGAAACCATGGCCAAGAGTCTCCATAACGGATTCGATGTCATTTCAAAAAACCATGTCGTCTTCCTTGGAGAATTAATCAGAAAAAATAGCATGGCGGTCACGACAACCACTCACTTTCGTAATCAGGAAGAAGAAGATTCTTTTCATTTAATCGTGAAGGTGGAAGCTCAGCCTGCTGCTTCGACAATTTTAAATCACGAATAAGATCATCGAGATCCACTTCAGAAAAAAATTGAGGCTCATCTGATTCACAGGGGGCTGCAAATGTTGGGTCGGCATTCATATCTTCTTCTCTGTCTTCTGCGTGTTCGTCTCCGTGTTCATCTTCACTCACCGTCACATTCTCAGGAGACACTGGTACCGGCACTTCTTCGCTGTGACATATAGGTCTTATAGCAGATGGTAAATTAGGATATTGCACAGTTTTCTTTATTTTAGAGGTAATTCCAGCTATTTTTGTCATACAGAAATAACAGTCTGTTCTGTGATCCGTTGGTTCCCTCCAAATCATGGGGACACCAAAGGACACGTGACGTGATCCTTTTTACCAGCCTGTCAGGAGTGTAACACATGTCAAACAGCATATGTGGGGGGTCAATTTCTTGTCTTGGTCGCCAATCTTGCACTCGAAATAAAGTTCACAGCATTTTCTTACAAAAGGATGAAGTTTTCACGATTTCAGAGTAAACTCAACAGATATAACAAAATCTATTCAGATTATTTATATAGGTACGAGGCATTTTTTTCTTCTGAATTTACACAAAACACAAACCTTCATGAATAACAGCAGTAACTCACTTCCCAGGGTCAGAGCTCTCTCGATTCAGACTCATGCCATAAACACAATGAGATACAACGTGTTGGAGCATGACTCATCGGCCTTCTTCATATCCTGGCGGTGAATTTCGAAACTGAGGATCATGTATGGGAATTCCTTGTATATATTTTGATTGTTTTCCAGCAATTAGGCTACATGTGCAAAAAAAAAATTCATTTAGTAATACCAAAGTAACCAATATGCAGTATTTTCCAGTATTTTATAGATAGAGGGTACCATATAAAAAAAACTGAGCCCGATCAGCAAAAACGGATTTCATTTTCGAATTCAGTACCCATGACTTAGCTAAGTCATATTCGTTGTGACAAAAATGCTGTTGACCAGTGTTATTATTTTACCTTATTTTTTTGGTATCACTGCACTGATATCAATTACAGCAACTTTTTTTGAATTATTTTTTTCTGAAAGGTATGTGAAAAATAACGAAAAGAGAAATCGAAGCATACATTTTAAACCTTTTTGTTTTTTTAAAAAAAAAACAAAAACAAAAGCAAATGCATTGAAGAAATCTGCCCATTTAAAGTATCTCATTATAAGTTAATTCTATTTTTACTTTTTCCAATGAAAATTCGAAATATTCCGTTGTTGTATATTTGAATTTGCAATGGAAGATGATTGTTGTTGAGATAATGTAATATTAAAAAGATGAAAAGAAAAATAGCAAATTTTTCAAAATGGTAGTTTATTTCGGAAATGCTACACTTAATGTAAATGTAATGTGAATGTAGAGCAACGATTTTATCGAACTGTTGAGAGAATAAGAGTTTTGCTAAGCTATAAAAAAGTAGGCCCTTATTTCTCTTTATCTAGAAGTACATTAAATTAACAAAAGGTTTGTTTTACGTTTAGTATATTAAAAATATTTTGCTCGAATAATAATAATAATAATAATAATTTTATTGCGAATAAAAAATATTTACAACAGTACATATTGATTACAGTTTTGACATCCCAGTTGTCCTAAGGGTGATCCCGTCGAGAAGACAAAAGGGTATCGGCATTGAGGCAAATTACATATGAAATTAAAATAAAAAGCATTACAATAAAACAAAGAATTACAATCCTTACAATTAAAACAAAAACGGAAAAAATATAAGATGAAGAAACTGGGTTTGTTTCTTTTTTTTTTTTTACAAATATTTTACAATGTACATTATGAGGACGAAAAAAATTCAGATCATCACATTTTGAGGAAACTATATGCTGAGAAAGTTGCATAATATATACTCATGGACAAAAAAATTAGCGCACCAAGAAATAATTGCGGGATCGTAACGAAACTTGCAATGAAGGTATATGTCGGGGAGATATGCAAATGATTAGAAATGCAGCGTGATTGCGCATTACGTATAGCCGGTAGAGGGCGTTGAACATCGTATTCTGTGGAGTATAAAACAGGTAACCAAAGCTTGTTTGAGTGTGCTGAATCGTTTACAAAGGAAGAGCTGAGGTAGACATGCCATTACGCCGTGTTCGAAGACAGTATACGCAGTTGTCGCAGTTTGAGAGAGGGAGAATCGTCGGGATGATGGAAGCTGGGTGGTCAGCTAGGCGAGTAGCTCGTCAATTAGGCCGCTCTGATTGTGTTGTGAGGAGGTATTGGGACCAGTGGACCCGAGAGATGTCATGTACACGAAGACCAGGCTCAGGACGCCCTCGACAGACCAGTCGTCGAGAAGATCGCCACATAATCAGAAATGCACGCGTACAGCCAACTGCTTCATCGGCCGCCATCCAGGCACAGGTAGCACCTTCACTAGGGGCCGCTGTGTCTTCTCGAACCATACGAAGGCGCATGGCTGAAGGACAGTTGGTATCGCGGCGCCCATTACGTGTGCTGCCCTTGACGCCCACCCATCGACGCCTCCGCTTGGAGTTTTGCCGCGCACGAGGAAACTGGACTGCAGCGGAATGGAACCAGGTCGTCTTTAGCGACGAATCCAGATTCAATCTCGGCAGTGATGACAATCGTGTTCGTGTGTGGAGAGCCCGTGGTGAACGCTTCAATCCTGCCTTTGCTGTACAGCGACACACCGCTCCCACAGCTGGTGTGATGGTATGGGGTGCCATTGCCTACAATACACGGTCACCCCTAGTATTGTTCCGTGGCACCATGACAGCCCAGCGGTATGTTCATGAAATCCTGCAACCACATGTGTTGCCACTCATGCAACGGCTCCCAGGAGCCATTTTTCAACAAGACAATGCTCGGCCTCATACGGCAAGGGTGTCACAAGACTGTCTCCGCACTGTTACTACCCTTCCTTGGCCTCCCCGATCCCCAGATTTGTCTCCAATCGAGCATATCTGGGATCATTTGGGACGACGAGTTGGGCATCCCACGAGTTTGAACGAACTAGAGGCAAGGTTACAGCAAATATGGAACGAAATGTCTCAAGACAACATACAGAACTTGTATGACTCAATGCCCGATCGTATCGCATCGTGCATTCGCGCTAGAGGGGGTCCAACGGAGTATTAACTCCTCCGTTCTTTTGCCTTTTTCTCTGAAATAAATTATTCTTTTTCTTTGATTTTCTAATCATTTACTTATATCAAAGTAGTCATTACGTATGTAAATTTTCGTTCCATTTTGACGACTCCTTCTTGGTGCGCTAATTTTTTTGTCCATGAGTGTAAAATAAGACTGATGGCGTTTACCTAGATAGAAGGAGAAAATAAAAAAGGAGATAGTGAGAAGAAAGAGGGGAGATTACAATCAATTACTTATGCAAAGAGAGGAATTGTAAATGTATGAGGATTTATTAGGATTCAGTTTAGTAGATAAGTGTTGTTTAAGTTTTCTTTTAAGTTGTATCAGAGAAGTGCAATCACGAATTTCATTTGGAATTTTATTCCAATTTAGAGGAGCAGAATAACTGACTGCCCTTCTTTGTTAGTTGGATTTTGTTTTTGTTAGTAG
Organism: Thereuonema tuberculata; assembly: GCA_023159025.1. Lineage (NCBI taxonomy): Eukaryota > Metazoa > Arthropoda > Chilopoda > Scutigeromorpha > Scutigeridae > Thereuonema > Thereuonema tuberculata. The sequence goes on from JAFIDM010012231.1 coordinate 20,689,069, forward strand.
AAGAACAGGATTGAGTCTAGTTTTATAAGAATTGGAATTGGGTTTAATATTGAAAGTAATTGAAGGACATAGTTTTTTGTTAATTGTTTTGTAGGTGAAAAAGAGCCAACTGAAGCTTGTAGAGATGTTCGAAAGGAATTATTTTAAATTTTGTCCAGAGGGATTGAGTAGAGGTGGGGTTTTTATCTAGGAATCTTAGGAAATGCTCTTGAACTTTAAGTATCATTTTTTTCTTGAAATTTGGCAGTGGTACCCCAGATGATTACACCGTAGCACAAGTTTGAATGAATAGGTATATAAATAATTTTGGTACAGATATTTTATTTACTTATATACATAATCAGATCAATCATATATGTTTACCTTGTATTTTGCTTGTTTCCAGTATTCTTTTTATGCTTTTGGCGTTTCAGTGCACTTTGATCACATGAGATGGTAGTTTCTTCTTATGAAACAATATGGTAAGCCATTTTACAATATGGTTCTAAAAATTTCTAGTTCTTGTTTAAGTTAGCTTTGATACAGTATGCTTCTTAATCCTGCGTAAAATGACAGATATTGAAGGATTAACTAGTCGAAAACCTGAAATACATCTGATGGCTTTTCAAAGCCTCTGAAATATAAATGAAAATCTCCAAACTCTTGCAGCAATCTAATAAAAAGCAGTTTCGTTAAGTCAAGTAAGCATTCCTGAAAAGATGCTCTTATCATTTATACAAAGAATTTTGAGTAATAAAACTGTTCGTTTCTCGTGTTCCTTTTTCGATCTTAGAACCCACACCGTGGCCACAGAAATGCTACCATAATGCCTAGAAAACTTTCAAAAATCTCTGAATCACAAGTAACAAGGCTACAAATTTCCCTTCTCCCTGTTTTCGAACCCACACAAACCTCCGAATCTTAGCAAAGGCTCAGATTATCTTTCTAATTAGTTCGTTAGAAGAAAACCCACAATGCCTTGAGTAAATCGAATTTCGAAATCCCCTTCGAGATTCAGTTTCTCAATTTTTATAGCAAATCTTCAGCTCAGCCAAACGACTTTGATTTTTAAAAAAATAGTTATATCTTAACATTCTAAATAATAGTTTAAGGTTTACAATTTCATCTGTTTACTTGTATAAATAAATTATTATTTTATATTTTTTTTTATTATGACTACAATGATATCAATTCCATCCATCCATCCATCCATAGTATTCTGTCCGAAGACCGGTCCAATTCTATGGAAATCGCATGGATTTTCCAGAAATGCCTGGGGAAAGATACTGGGGTGGTTCCCTGTTGCCTGCCCCCGGACGCCATTAAGGAATGACGTCAGACCGAAGAGAAAGCGAAGAAGAGGCGAACAACACAGGAAAGGAAATTGAAACAGCCAAGCCACTGCCGGGATTCGAACCCAGGTACTGGCGCACTGGCCATCATGGCAGACTTCCGCCGAGACCGCACGGCCACGCCAGCACGGCTTGATATCAATTATAGAAATTTTATTTAATTATTTTTTTTTAAACATAAACTGGAAGGTATATGAAAACTAACGAAAAGTGTAATTAAAGAATACATTTTAAAGTTGTTGTTTTTAAAAAAACAAAAACAAAAAACAAGCGGAATGAAGAATTCTGCAGAAGTCTTCAGAGATGATTTAGAACTCGCCGTAAACTTAACGCATACGAATGAGACGCTATCTATTAACAAATTATCAGCCTACAGCAAGTGTTTCATTTCCTCTTAATCTCTAAATAGGTGGTAGTGCTTCTGTCATGATACTAAATAACAAATTGCGTATCACTTGTATTGTATTAATCTACATAAAAGCGTTATTCTGTCTGTCATTGTCATAAGACTTTACGTTTTATCTATTTTGTGACCAAACTATAAGAGATAGATTGGTCATGTGAACGGATAAAATGTAGAGCTTTTTAAGACAAACAAAATGCTACAAAAATCTTTCGAAAAAAGTTTTTGGTTTCCAAGATGTCGCCTTTTAAAGGATCGAATTTTGACTTTTTCAATTTAAACGAAAAGTATAAAAGTTGGAAGAGAACATTATATTGAGAAAATATTGGTTTTTGAAAATTCAATCGAACGATATATCACTCATGCACAAACGTTTCTGCGTTTGCAAGATACATGCAAAAATGTGATTTTTCGCTTTAAATCTTTGATGTGTGGCGCCAACCAGCAATACACCTGAGTTACCCAAAGAATCCACAACGGGCTGGGAAGTCGTATATTCTCCAATCTCAATATTAATTTGCTAAATAAATAAAGGTTTTTTTTTTATGCTATATATGCAAGGGTTCCGGAGCGAAGCGACGGTACCCGTCTAGTAATAAGAATAATAATTGTTGAGAAAGAACAGGAAAAGATCATAAAATATAAAGATCTGTTAATTGAAATCTCTCGATTGTGAAACATGCCATATCAAAGGAATTTGCAAAAATTCTTTAATAGTTTGGAACTTCAATATTTCAATAACAGACCTGCAAAAAATATCATTACTAGTATAACTTATATTTTACGAAGATACTTGGGCAATTCTTATGTCTCTGACTTAGACTTGAGTTGCTCAATAACTCCTGTCAAAGATATGTTCGTTTTGTCTTTGTACTGTGTCAAATGTTGATATTATAATAAAAATAGTAATAATTCAGAATTACAAAATAATTTAGAAAAATTTAATAGTAACATTTGTCTTCTATTTGTTACAGGCTATAGTAATATTGTTTAAATTTCCTTAAGATATTTTTGTAAAAAAATTGATTATATAACCTTTAATTCATATGAAGCAAAAAACATTGATTTTCAGAATCCTAATTCTATTGCTTTCTTTTTACCAAATGAAAATATTTTAAGTATCATTAAAAACCTAAAAAAAAATACAAATTTTATTGGTTTAGATAATATTTCTACAAAGGATAAAAAAAATAATAAAGAAAATTTTTCTCTCTTTATTTTTTAACTTATTCTAAATTACGGAAGATTGCTTATGTTGTAACTATCTATAAAGAATCATGAGGAATATTGAAACTATAGACCAATATCTATTTTCTCTAGCATTTCCAAAAAAATAGAATGTTATCTAACTAAATCTATATACAATTTTATAACGAAATCTAATATACTAAATAAAAATCAATATTAATATTAGAAGAATAAAAGTTCAAAGGATCTTTTAATTAATTTAAATAATACTATAAATAAAAATCTAAATAATAGCCAAGTAACTTATATAGCCTATATTGGTTTTAGTAAAGCTTCTGACAGTATCAATTACAATATATTATTAAATAAACTAAACACTATGGCATTAGAGGCGATCTCTACAATCTAATAAATACTTATCTTAGAAATAAAAAATTTAAAATTAAAATAAATAATTATATAAGTAAAATTTGTAATATGAAGTGTAGGGATCAAATTTAGCACCTTCACTTTTATTTTATACATTAATTCTGTTTGTAATTCCATCAAAAAGTGTTCTATGTATATTTATGCACCTGATGTAGTACTTCTTAAGAGCGATCAATATCAATATCGTGGTTATCTGAATCTTCAGCTAGATCTAAATAACATTTCTATTTGGACATTCGAAAATAAAATGACAATTAATCATTTTATTACGAAAACAGAAATTATGATAGTTAAAACTAAAAATAAGAAATGAATTTAATTTACCTTTCAAATTACATAAATATTTTAGCAATAACTCAACTACCAACATTATTAATTTATCAACAAATTGTGATTTTACATCCAATGATTTTTCTAAATAATTATAAATATCTAGGTATTCATATTGACGATAATTCTAATTGGAATACGCAGTACAATTATATTAAAAAAAGATTGCATACTTTTCTACGTAGATTTTATTATTTAAGAAATAAGTATCACTGTAGACTAAAACTTATTATATTGAAATCTCTGATAGATTCTGTTTGAAATTATGGATTACAATGTGTTTTTTTTTGACCAAACAAGATTCTGTTTGAAATTATGGATTACAATGTGGTTTTTTTTGACCAAACAAGAATTATATAATGTAAAATATTAATTTAAAAAATTTTTGATAATATTTTTATTAATTATATACATTAAACTATAGAAAATAAATTAAAAATAAGAAATAGTATAAATATCAAATTTTAAATATTGAAGAAAAGCTTATCTATAAGACTGTTTTAAGCAATCTATATTACTAAAATCTTTTATTTCTCTGTCTGTCTGTCTTTCTGTCTGTCTGTGTGTCTGTGTGTCTGTCCTGCGCAATTTTCTGAGAGAATGAAAAATAGAAATAATTTTTACAATGAAAAATCCGCGACAGGAATCGAACCTGCAACCTTCTGATCCGAAGTCAAATACCTTATCCATTAGGCCGTAGGGACTACAACTCATCTTCTTATGGTTTTTTGACTTATATCTCCTTTCCTTTCCCCCATCAATAAGGAATGTATTCAATCTTTTTTTTTGAATCTCAAGATTGTTTATTTATTTCACATCAGTGAGTTTATTTGTAATTCGAAACTGACAATTAGAACGATAATTGCCGAAACGTTGCAATATTTTAAATATTCTTACTTAACCAAATCCTATGTGATATTGAAAAATATGTGGGTATACACGCCAGATGTTGGAGTAAAGAAAACAGAGTCAAGAAAGAGAGAAGCACTCTTTTTTTGAGGTGGAATACCGAAAAAATCACTATTTACAACTCAAAAACCATCAATAAATATAACTCAATTATAACGACAATTATAATTAAAATGAGAGTCAAAAAAGAATGAAGGGATACTTCTATTAGATAGAATACTGAAAAATCATTATCTGTAACTCAGAAACCATCAATATTTGGAACACAAAAGCCACTGAAAAGTGCCACTTAGAATAAAAAAAGAGACTCAAAAAAGAAAGAAGCAGTATTTCTATTAGATAGAATACTGAACACTATTGTAACTCAGAAACCACTGAAAAGTATCATTTGGAATAAAAAAAAAGAGTCAAGAAATAAGAAGCAGTATTTTATTAGGTAGAATACTGAAAAATCACTATTTGTAACTCAAAAACCATCACTATTTCTAACTCGAAAACGACTGAAAAGTATCAATAGGAATAAAAAAAAAAGATAGTCAAGAAAGAAAGATGCACTATTTCTATTAGGTAGAATACTGCTCAGAAGTTAGACGTCTTAGCCATTAGACCACTAGGCCTACATTCTAATCTCTGTAAAAAATAAAAATATATCATAGATATATGATTTACAAGGTGGTTCTAAAAGCAGTCGTAGATTGAGAGAATATAGACATCAAAAATTAAATTTAAAAAAAGCTTTTAAAAAATTTTAGGTTTAGTTTCCTTGATGTAATTTCTGTGTGTGTGTGTGTGTGTGTGTGTGTGTGTGTGTGTGTGGTTTTTTTTAATAAATAAAAAATTGTTTTCCGTTACATAAGGGAGGCTTCCGGAGCGAAGCGACGGGTAGCCGACTAGTTTGTATAAATATTAAAAATTAAAAAAACTTACATTTCAAGAAGTTCGAGATTTAGTTCGTTACAAGCATTTGATTTTTCAATAATGAAAAATAATTTTGGTTTAAGAACAAATGAATATACTTACTCTAAACGTTTTCGTCAGTTGGATTGGGAAAACTATTATAGCAACAGTATTAAAGCAACAAAAAATCAGTTTTTTATAACATCAATAAAATTCTAATGTTATATTCAATAAAATTATAAGAAATTTCTAATTTTAACCTCAGTTAAATAAATGAATATTTATGGCACACATTAAATTTCCAACACCTATAATATAGGAGTAATTTTATAATTACGCCTAATACGACTGGTTAACATTAAAAAAAAAGAATGTACTAACTGCGCCGATGAAGCTATCCTAAATGCTCGTTTTATCAACATTCAAATAATATTAACTTTGAAATGAAGTGGGACGCAGTAATTAAGATTAATTTCCGGATATAGTTACGAGAAGCAACACTTCAAGTCGAGCTCTTACGTCAATAGTATTTAAATGTCTATAAGATGGAATAGTGTTATTTACTGTTTCTGAAATATTTTTTCTTTGTTTCATTTTTCAGAGCATTTTTTTTTTCAGAAGCCTTGTCCTAACTATCGAAATTGATATAAACTGATCCCATGGTAGAATTGTGCCACTTAACCTAATCCAAATTCCCTTACTAAATAATGGTATTTTATTAACTTCATGTTACAGTAACATCAGCTCACCACAGACTTATTAATGCTAATTTCTCTCAAACTAATCAAAGATTAACCTTAACAATTACTTGTTTTAGGTCTATATTTTACAATTTCCTCCCCCAGGCCTGATTATTAAAATTATTTACGTAAGACTCCTTACGAAAAATAGTGGTAAAAATTTCATACTTCTTTCGTGTAACTTAAGTTGATCATTTAGAAATAATAACCGTTCGCTAAAAACTATTAGCTTTAAATCTTTACGAATTTAGTAGAAGGAATTTATCCCTAAAAATTATACCTCAAAAAGATCAGTAAAGAATTTGTAGCTGATCGAAGTATTGTTATAAAAAAATGATGGAGAATATAATGAAGAATATAAAGAAAAATATGATATATTAATAGAGGTCATAAGGTATCTCAGCCATATAACGCCATATATACCTTTAACACCACCTATATAATTCTTCCCAAATATAAGAGATGGCGGTACTGCACTAAAGTAGTTTGCATTGACATGCCATCTAGTGTTGAAGTGAGTTACTAGCAGACCGCCAACATTTTTTAGTGAAATTATATTTCCACCTTTTCGTGTCGAGGACTGGTTATGAAAGGCTGCTACTATATCAACGTAAGATAAAATATAGATTTTTTAATGTTCAGCAAAGATTAACTACATAAAACTATATATTTTCTATATTCTTGAAGATTCTTCTATGTAGATAACTTAACTGTTATTTTTAAAATTCTGAAATTGTAGACGAACAAGTGTATCATGTGATCCATGTGTTCAGTAGCGCTATAACGCCAAGGTGGTGTTACTGGTCTACATATACGATTTTAGGTTACGTAAGACATTTATAAGTTATTAATATGTTTCAAAAAAAATATAGATTTTTATCTTATTTATTTTTTGCTTTGATAATCGAAAATGCCGAAATTAATTAATTTTCATATTTTCTCTTTTGTTTTAGCTACAGATTAGAAAGACTGCGTTAATTTCAAGTGATTTTTAATTTTTTTCTACAGAAAGTCAAATTTAGTTGCTTTTTACTGTAATTTTGTACAAATAATGTTTATAATAATGGAATAATTCTTAATTTTAAATAAGTTAAGTTACTTTAAAGTAGGTGGCGTTAATTAGACCAGGCGTTCGTAACACCAGTTTGCAAAGTTTTTTTATTTGAGTTCTCATACTTCTCCAGTAAAAGTTATCATATGTTTCGTTATGATATGCTTCAAACAGAAGATTAAACTTTCTTGGTCATAATTTTCGTGTTTCGATACAACTTATTTCCAGGCTTACAGTAATTTAAATGTTAAGGTGGCGTTATTTGGACAGGGTACCTTGCTGTATATACATCAATATTTGTTTTAATTTTAAATATAGTAATTTTATTGATGTGTGCGTTTGGTTTTCATTTCAAATATTTCCTAATGTAATTACAAGCTAATTCATATTAATACAAGTAAAGCCGAACCGTATCCGTATCCGACGATCGTTAACTTCACCAATCAGAATGTTTCTTTTGTTACAACGGGAACCAATCACAACGCAGCTGCGCGCTTTGTCGGAAAACTTTCATTGCGTCTTCATTCCAAGATGACTTCCAATTTCAAGGAAGCGCTTATTTCGTTAGTTCAAAACTATCTAGAGCTTTATGCTGTTGGTTCCAAAAATAAAAAAAATTAAAACAGTTGAGTTATGGGAAATGTTCATTTCCTGTTCCAGTTTAACAACGGGAAGACGGGGAACACTATGGGCTTTAAAAACTGTAAGCGGTGACGTTTCGCTGTCGATACGGACTACGTTGCCAATGCGTTTAGGCTTTAATAATGATTTTCGATTATTGAAACGGATATTGAAAACAACACCGTCATGTACAGTAAAAACTTGTAATGAGAATTCACATGCTGAAATTACAATAACCTCTTCAGAATCCTTAACAGTACACCAGCGAAGAAAAAGAATACTTTGTTCCTGTTTATTTGAGTGGAGAAGGAATAACAATTTGATACGAGATAAATATTACAGTCGGATTTAATTAAAGATTTTATTCGATCTTAAGCCATTAGGAGATTATTGCTAAAATGAGAACCTCCAGCTACTACATTAATAAATGACAGCTCAATAAATTTCAATTAATCAATTCGAGATGATTGTAACAGCAATCTTTCTCTTTTTTCGTAAGTAATAATAGTATTTTATTATTATATTTTAAAAAATAATTTCGATAGATTATTGATTTAAGGGAATGTATTTCTCTTTTAACCTCTGTATTTAAAAATTTCAAGCAGTTCAACATTTGACAATCTGATATTTTGATTTTAAAGAAAGTACAAAAAAAAATATTTTTCATTATTTAAGTAATAAATAAGATTTTAAATTGAAATGTAAATAAAATATATCATCTTTATTTATATTAGGTAATTACATAATTAAAATTTATCAACTTTATTTTTAATTTATCATATATCTATCTACTGTATATATGCAAGGTGTCCAAAAAATATGCAATGTAATAATAATTATCCAATTACAAAAGATATCTTTATCTTCTATATGAGGAGCTAAGTTTCAAAATCCGCCATCTGCAAAAATTTCAAATTCCGAGACAATGGAGTTTTTGCTAAGTTCAAATTAAAATCAACTTTCTATTGTTTCAAAGCCCGTCATGTCCAATGCAATTGCATTAAAAAAACATCTATTTTACGAAAATTTATTTTTGGAGATGGCGGGTTTTGAAACTAAGCTCCTCATATAATATATAAACTTCCTCTAACAAATAAAAGTCTTTTTAAAAATGAATTAAAAACCAATTTGTTAAATTTAAAATTAAATTAAATTTACTACTAATAACAATTGTTTCAATTTTATATATATAGGAGATTTTCATATTGATAATAATGTAAACTGTGCAATAAGTAATTTAACTAATGTATACTTAATTTATTTTTTTATAATATGCGTTATTAAAACCAAATACATGAAACCATAAGAAATTTCACTACAAATACTTATACTTCAAAGACATGTATTGATTATTAAAACCAGCATAATTCAATGGGTTATCTCAGATCATTTCGGTATATTAATTGAAATAGGAAATCAATTTAAATGATAGCAAGAATAACATCTTTAATAAGACTAAACTTTCTCTAAACGATGATTATTTAAACAAAAAATTGTTATATCTTACTTCTGAAATTAAAAACGATGATAATAAAGACGCTATTTCTTAAATAAATTATGAAAATTATTCATAGATCAAGACAGTTAAAAAAAAATATAAAATGACAATAACAATAATGAATATAATCAGTATAAGAAAAATAAATATAATACATTCAAACAACCATGGCTGAATGATATTATAATTAATAATTATAAGCCCCCATGGACCCTACCTCCTCGCGAAGGAGGGCAAGAACTACACTACCTTTAGGGTAGGCAAAAGGGTCCAACCATCTACGATGAGAACTCATTCTAATACATATTGTGCTGCATCGGGTGTGGCGCAGGATAAAGTCGTTCAGGAGTTAGGCAGAAGCCTTCGTTCGAAAAATATTCTACAGTCTCCCGCAGGGTGGTGTTGGAGAAAATGGCATCCCATTCTGTAGTATGGCTACAACAATGCCCGGGCGACACCATCCGACCCGAACGGTCGGAAATGTTTCGTTTGTGTTAGAACAGGCGACTATCGAGACTCGGAAACTACGCCATGGCATTCCAATGGTCATCACAGATGAACCAGAATCTTATGCGCGACTTCTACACCATTACACAGTTAGGGACACATCTCACAGGATACAGACAGCCACTACACCACGCATTCACTACACGTTATCCATAGTTAGGGTAGGTGATCAGCGACGTTCCATAGTAGTAAACAAGCTTATTCCTCCATGCATACTTACACAAATTAGGGAAGAGGTCACTGAATCCTATCACAGGACAGCACACCCCACCCCACCAGAAGACACTACCTTTATGGCAAATACAGAAGCAATCTCTACCCATCAGTACATATGCCCCAACAATACAACTAACGACATATTACAAGCAGCACATGATAATTTCTACACCGCACTAGCACAATACACAGGCACAGTCCCCACACTCAGGCCTCCTCTTCCCAAAGTACAAACATCAAAACAACTTGCCACAGTCAGAAACCATCTCAACACACACACTATCCCACAACACCTTGACAATATCCAAACATTAGAAGACATACAGACAACACTTTACTGCGCCACACAGGGAACCATTCGGGCACTTGGAATCCAATAAAACAATATACCTACCACTGCACGGTCACAAGAATACATCCTCCCTTGGAGACGTCGCATTGAGGGCCGCATCAGCTACCTTAGAGGAGACATAGCCAGGCTCACACAATACTGTGTGAGAAACAAAACTAAGAAACTTATGTCCCAGGTTAGGAAGATATTCAAGCACATAAATACTCGCCCTTCACACTCGAACCATCATAACCAGCTTCAGGAACATCTCTACACACTAAAACAAAAACTGAGGGTCCTTACAAAAAAGATTACAAAGATACAAATTGTGCACTCTGCTCAAACAACAGAACAACACTTTTCAATACAATGAGAAAAAATTCTACAGATCCCTTACATCTCCCTCCACTACACCCAACACAAACACTCCCACCAGCGAGGCATTAAAGTGTGTCCACCAGCAGATGAGACTTGGCCACGCCTACGTCACGTGGTACGGGACTGTTCTATAAATCCATTTGAGGGGTAGATGTCTTTTTCTATTTTCAGTGCAAATCGTTTCTTGTTTATAACAGAGGAATTGATGATATGAAATACGACTTATATATCTACTTTTCTGATATAAAATAATAACTATGTTAAATTTTAACCGTAACGATAATGAAAACTGATTTGTTGTTTAAGAACTGTTATATTTATATTGTTTCTTATTTATTTAAATTATGAAAAATCAAAATTATATAAAATTATATTAATTAATATAAGTAACAAATATATACACTTCATGGTAATAATGTTTTATTTAACAATTAATTGTTGACAGTTAAAAAAAA
>JAFIDM010012231.1:20755352-20807555 GCA_023159025.1 Thereuonema tuberculata
AAAAAAAGAGCAAGAAAAACTCTGTTTGAAAATTAGCATGGTAAAATCCTGTGTACCAAATTCGAAATTATGCTAACTAATTTCTAAATAGAAATAATTCAAATTATAAAATTGAAAAGTAGAAAAGAAATTTAAATTGTAAAATACGGATAAAGTATCATTTTCCTTTGGACCCTTAATCCCATCGGCCTGTGAATATATCGGCTTGATTATCACAGAACAATACAGCACATCTTTCTGAGATATCTTTGTAGTTTAGCTCAGATAATATATTCAAGTGACTCATGATACTTCAGCTACATTCACACCCAGCTATTATTTCGCTTTCCTGAGTGGAATGTGCTACAAGTGATTGCTTGTGGCTATTCCATGCTATGGGACAGCCACCTAAAAATACTATGTAACCTGAAGTAGACTTTCCTTTACTGCGATTGGCTAAGCTAGCGTCCGAGTAACTATTCATTGTGTGAGAGTTTTAGTGTTCCCTTCAAGTACCTCAATATGCGTTTCACTTTTTGCATGTCTTTTGTAGTTGGCGAGTTATTTTTTTCGGAACACTTACTAACGGCATAAGATATATCAGGACGACTACACTATAGACATTCTCCTATCTGACGAGTGAATATACATGGTTCTGTCTTTAAGCATGTGTAGCCATTTTGGATTAGCTTTTCCCTAAACATCTCATGCCAATTACGTCTAGCTTGTTTAAGGCCGTACAGGGATTTTTGTAGTGTCAAACCGTTGCAACTCTCATTCTTGAGTGTGACGCCATCCGGCACTTCACGGTATATATCGTTATCTATCTTGCCATTTAAGTTCATATTTTATGGCTAAGGCAAATAACATTCGTATTACATCTATATTTGGAGAAGGGGCATATGTGTACTCATAATTATCACCCTTCCTTTGAAGAAATCCATTGACCACGAGTCTTCCTTTGTATTTTGATATTTCTCCATTTCCGTCACGTTTAACCCTAAATATCCATTGAGATATAAGGGGAAGGACATAATCTAGGATTTCCGTTTCAGTCCAAGTTTTATGATCGTAAATGCCTTGGATCTCTTTCTTAATATCCAGTTTCCATTTTTCTTTTTCTTTGCAAGTTACGCCCTCTTCATAGCATGATGGTTCTTTAATACTTGTACAAATAGATATTAGATCTTGCATTTCCTCGTCTGATTCTTCTACCATTTCTCAATGTGATGTATTTGTCATTTTCTTTCTCTTCTTTGGGGTCTTCACTGTCGGTGTCATCACAAGAGGAATCTTTCTTTGGAGAAACTATCTCTTCGGTATCTTCATTTTCAACAACGTCATCGGAAGAATTGGAATCATCACTTTCTTCTTTGTGAGAATTTAATTGAAGGAATGGTAGTTTTCTTCATGGCTATCATGGTGTTTCAGTAGGTTGCTTCCTCTTTGATTTTCATTAATGTAAACGTTGCGAATTTCAATAATCTTTCGGTTATCTGCATCATCCACAATATATCCTCGTGTATTTGGGTAATATCCTAGGAAAATTCCTTTCCTGACTCTAGCATCGAATTTATATCGAAGTTGTTGTTTGGATATCCTTAGGTATGCCATGCTTCCGAATTTCTTCAAATGCTTTACACTCGGTTTGTACTTGTTGGCAAACAGACGAGCCAAAGGTATTTCATTTTCAATACTATTGTGAGGAGTTCTGTTGATAGTATAGTTGGCACAATTTATTGCATATGGCGAAAATTCTATAGGTAATTCTACGTCAAATAGAATGGTGCGTGCTGTTTCTAATAATGTACGACTGAATCGTTCAGCTATTCCGTTCTGCTGGGGTTGGTATGCAGAGGAATGGCGCAGCATGATTCCTTTCTATTTCAGAAATCGTTTGAAATAGACATTTTCTAATTTCCCTCCTTGGTCGGTTAAGATGTTAATTACCTTTTGTCGACATGATCTTTCTGCAAGTTTATGAATGACTTGATGTGCAGTGTTACTTCCTCCTTAGTTTTGATCAAGTATACAAAACTTCTGGAATGGTCGTCGATGAAGGTGAGGACGCATTTCTTGTCTAACTTATTGGATTAATTAATGGGTTCGCATAAATAAGAATAAATGAATTCCAAAGGTTTACTTGTTCGGATGGATTTCAGCTTTCGATGATAAATGTTGGGAGTTTTACCTTTTTTACAGCTTTTACAGAAACCTTTTTCAACATCTTAGGGATAACTATATTTTCCATACCTCTTAGTAGTTGTTGATCTTTAATGATCTCGATTTTCTTTAAAGATATGTGTCCTAATCTATCATGCCAGATCTTGTATTTTAGATGTTTCTCTTCATCGAAATGTGTTTGACTTTCATTAAATATGGTTTCGTAATCCAACTTGGTTTTCCATCCTATAATGATGATTCGTTTATTCTTGGCTCTGACTATATAATGGTTTTCCTGTATATACTGAGAACATTCAATATCTGCCAAATGACCTGAGGATATTAAATTCACTGACATTTTGGGGACAAAATATGTCTTGCGAAGTTTGACAAATTGTGTCTTGTTATTCAATAACCTTTTCTTCAGTATTATTGATCCTACGCCTACGGCATATACGACATAATTAGATGATCGATAGATTTTAATGGGTTCCTGTAGTTCGTCGTGATCCTGGAAGACGCTTCGGTTATTACGTATGTTGTTGGTACTGGCCAACAATATATCCCGATATCAACTTAATCTGTTATCGTTGTTCTCATCTTGGTCTTCGTGTAATACTATCATTCAGGAAAAGTTCTTTTTCGTTGGATTCTAACTTGTATCTACTTTAGTGTTATTGTTTTCTTTATTTATCTTTGCGTTCTTTCGGCAAAATTCAGATATGTGTCCGATTTTCCCGCAATTGTAACATCTTCTCTTCTCGCGATAATTTTGGGGATTTGAACTTTCTTTGGTCTTGGCTACTGTCTTATAACACTGATCCAGTATCTTATCACCGGTGGCTACACTTTTAGTTTTACGTTCGTACTCTTGAAGAATGCATATAATAACCTTCTCAGAAGTAAACTGTGCTTGTTTTTGAAGCACTAGGATACTCTGAGCACATGACCTATAGTCACTAGGCAGCCCCGAAAGGATTATCCATGATATCTCTTTATCGTGAATTCTGCCTCCTATATTTAACATTTCTGCTATGATTAGCTTTAATTGCATCAATTTTTCAGGAATATTATCTTCATTTGACTTTTTGCTTGAAGTATACAAGTCCCGTTTTAAATCGGTAAACTTAAGATGATCAACTATATAAAATTTTTCTTCAAGCTCTTTGAGCAGTAAATGAGAGTCTTGGTTTTTCTTCAAAAGTATTCTATACCTTTCTTCAATTGAACTGGTAATGAAGCCAACTGCCTTTTGTGCTTTATTAAGCAATTTATACCTGACAGACTTATCTTCGCACTCTTTTCATTCCGACAATGGAGTAATTGCTACGTCCCATAGTCTTTCACGTTGCAAAGCAGTATTTATGCTTTTCTTCCATCTACTGTAATTGTTGCCACAAAAGCTTAATAAGTTCCCAGCCATAATTATAATCTGTACAACAACACTAAAATGAATATTATTACTTTTAGTCTCAAAGTTCACAAAACTTGGATTATACAGTACTTCTTTACGAATGGAGTACAACATAAAGAGTTGGTGACACATGACAAAGTTCAAAATTCTTAATGCCTAAATCTTCTCAATATAACTAGCGCAGTGGAAATCAGTCCTGTGCCCATAACCTTTCTCATTGTAGATATAATTGAACAACAGTTAATTTATTCAAGTGTATGTATTTTTTAAAGTTAAATTAAGAAAATTTACATTCTTGCGCATAGAATAAAAATAATAAATTAACAAGCATATGCGTTACTATACTTTGAAGCACACAAAATTACTAAGTGAATATCTAATGTCTTTTACTGTCTATAATCTTCGAATCGAATTCTTTCCTGTTTGAAATGTTAACACGTATCATTTTCATTTTGCTTAACTTTAACGTTGTCTGTGAAATGGTTGCTAACACAAGATTCTAGTTCATTAATCACTATCAAGAAACACTCTTTGAGAGTTCTTTGATTAATGCAGTCTTTTGTTATATTTAAATTGCTGTCTTCTCAAATTCTAACTTGAACATCTGGTGTATTCAGATAAGCTCTGCCAAATCATTGAATACATAAATGCACTTACTTGAAGTCTTGATATCAAAGTTACAGGAACAGTCATATGAATACATCAACACATAAAACATACGAACAATGACACTTAGCACTGCTGTCTTATACATCTTATTTCATTATTAGATGAAGAGATTTTCCATCCAATTTGTAATTTGTCATTTTCATTACATTTCCTTTTAAAATAAAAACAATGACAATTCAAATATCATAATCTATTCACATATATCTTCTGAAACTTTGCAGCTTTAATATATAACATGAAGTGTAGGCTATTAAAGCTTCCGTATAACACAGTTGACCAATTACTGGCAGGGGCCAGAATAAAGACATGATGTGCCAGTATTAAGATTTAAAGTGCCAGTGTTTGGTCAACTAAAATTTTTTTTGATATTTTGTTCAAATTAAGTCTAATCTGTGTTAATTAATTATTTCAAATTATTACAAATTCAATAGGCTTAACACAGATACAGTGGACTAAAGCAAATAAACCTCAAATTTCCCCTCATTACATAGGCTATTAGTAAAAACTGAAAACTGCCAGTAATTGGTCACTTTGTCCTATATCTAAACCGGAAAACCCGTCGCTATTATACACAACCATACTTTAGTTCCAATTGTTGCACAACAGTATTTGTATAGTTCCCTTTGTCGCAACCGGATCCATATATAGCACTATTGTGCAGAATAATATTTTAGCTCCAATTTTTGCATAACAATATTTGTGTAGTTCTCATTGTCACGATAACAAATCCTAAAACTTAACAATTGTAACGGAAGCAAACGTAAAGTAAGGGGTTTTATCCTATCCCGTGGGAATTTCGAAAAATCCTGAAAAAGGGTTTTGGTGATTATTACCTGCCAAATTTTAAGTGTCTACTAATTGTAGTTATGGAACTATTTACGGAAATAAGAAAACTTTCAAGTGCCAATTATTCCCGAACCCGTGCACATTTCGAAAACTCCGGTCTTATTCCTTGTCTACATCATAAAGGGAACCTCTGTGCAAAATTGCAGCTTTCTAGGTCCAACGGTTTGGGATGGGCGTTGATCAGTTAGTCAGTGAATGAGTCAGGTCTTATCTTTTTATAGGTATAGAGTTAGCAACTGATGATTCTGTAAAGATTATAGCCAAGGGTTACCGAGTTGGGTACACAACAGTCTGAGAAGTGATAACGTCTACAACAGAAGCTCTTTGTCTGACGCAGGGTTCTGAATATGTCAAGGTATAATGTTATTGTCATTATTAGTTTTTATTAATCAAGTTTTAATACTTAGATTATTATGAATAATTTCCAATACATCTATAATAATAATAATTATTATTTTTCATTTAGATTTGTTTGGTTTTGATTCAAGCTTCCAATCAATTGTATTTCTCAGTGAAAAAATAAACTTTTATAAAATGAACTTGCATCGTAAAATCGATGAAATAAAGTTTTTTTACAACTTTATTTCATTGATATTATGATGAAAGTTTAAAATCGAAATCTTCATTTTTCAAATCGCAATCTGAAATAGCATTCCTGGAATAATTCTTAAATTTCTTTTAAAAAAATTATATCACAAAACTTTTCTGATAGAGATAAAAATGTTATTAATATTATATGTCAGTTTTCTTGGTGAGTAGGCTATTAATATTCATTTTTATTTTAAGTAAAAAGGTGACGATTTTCTATATTTGTTGCTGAAAGAATGTTGACTGCCTGAAACTTTTATTGCTTTAATATTTCGTGTTAACTTAAAATTTTATCATATACAAAATTTTCTTTCGAATTTACAAGGACGTACAATATTTCGGTTATCTTGTAACTACAGGAAATTTCTTTCAGGATTTTTGGGGCATCACCTTTTGCATTCTGTCGCCAAAGAAAATAGGTCCAACGTAGCGGTTTAGCAATGTATCGTCAGCTGCGAATTAAAACCTTCGAAGTATGAAATCTAATTTTTCTAAAGGAATTCAATTATAATCTGCTTTTCTTTTAGACAATATTATTTGTATTTATTCTCAACCAATCAAAAATTAAATTAAATTAGTTATTATGTGAACAAACGAAACGAATGATTATATTCCGAAATTATATCCTCAATAATTTATATATTTTTGATAAAATTCCTATAAATAAATCGTTCGTTCAACTGATTTTGTTGAAACAATTGAATTTGAATTTCTAATTCTATTTTTACTTTCTAAAATGAAACTTAAAAATGGTTCAGATTATCTTTCCGACTAGTTCGTTAGAAGAAAACCCACAATGTCTTGAGTAAATTCAATTCCAAAATCACCGTAGAGATTCTGTTTCTCCGTCAATTTTTATAGCAAATCTTCAGCTCAACCAAACGACTTAGATTTAATAAAAATTAGTTATATCCTAATGTTCTAAATAATAGTTTAAGGTTTACAATTTCATTTGTTCAATTGTGCAAATAAATTATTACTAGACCGTCGCTATGCTGCGGAACCCTTGCATGTTATTAAAGCGGCATTAAAAAAAAACAAAAAAATATTTAATTATTTAGCAAATTAATATGGAGATCGGAGAATACACGACTTCCCAGCTCGTTGTGGACTTCTCCGCTTAATTCAGTTGTATTGCTCATTGGCACTCACGTTGCATTGCTGCAAAAACACTTCATTTTTGCATGTATCTTCCAAACGCAGAAACGTTTGTTAATGACTGATATACCGTTCGATAGAACTTTCAAATACAAACATTTTGTCAATATAATGTTCTCTTCCAACTTTTATACTTTTCGTTTAAATTGAGAAAAACTCAAAATTTGATCCTTTAAAAGGCGCCATCTTGGAAACCAAAAACTTTTTTTGAAAGATTTTTGTAGCATTTTGTTTGTCTTAAAAAGATCTACATTCTATCCATTTACATGACCAATCTATCTCTTATAGTTTGGTCACAAAATTGGAAAAACGTAGTCTTATGACAATTACAGACAATATAACGCTTTTATATAATATAATTTTTTATGTTTTTTGTTATGACTACAATAATATCAATTATAGAAACTTTATTTGATTTATTTTTTAAAGCGTTAACAGGAAGGTATATGAAAAATAACGAAAAGGATAATTAAAGAATACATCTTAAAGTTGTTGTTTTTTTAAAAAAAACAAAAAAAACAAAAAAACAAACGGAATGAAGAATTCTGCAGAAGCCTACCGAAATGATTTAGAACTCGCCATAGACTTAACACACAAGAATGTGACGCTATCTATTGACAAATTATCACCCTACCACAAGTGTTTCATTTCCTCTTAATGCTCTAAGTGTGTGTGGTAGTGCTTCTGTCATGATACTAAAGAACAAATTGTTATCGATATCCTGTAAAGCAATAATCTCGTCAATTATTTTTTTATCAATGTCGCATTTACCAGAAACATTTGATATTTACTTCAAATACGATACTGACGACTTTTTTTAAATTACATCTGTTATCAGTTGATTATACATGACTAAGCATCGGTTTCTAGATTAGTGTCTGTGAAATAAAATTGTAATACTTACTTTCTTTGTTTGTGTGTGGATTGTATGAAACAGATGGCGTTCAAACTAATAGAAGATCTAACTGGCAAAAAATCGCAGCAGCAAAATAAATTCTAAATAAAAAATCTAAATTAAATAAAAGAGTATAGTTATCTGCTACAGAGAAAGACAGAAATTACATTCGTTTTGAATAACATTTTAAATTGAGTTTTTTTAAAAAGTTCTTAAGAGATGATAAAGGAAGTACAGTGTTAATGATTTATCAGATTTTATCATCACTTTCGTGAGAAGTTGTCAAGCATAAATTGGATAGTCAACATCAACATTATGTCCATTTCATTCAAGTGTTCTTCCGTTAGATAACTCTTATCATTTCTGTTGACTGGCCTTAGCATGCTCCTTTAGTCATGTACAAAGGACCATTTTCGTTTTCCCAGTGGAGACATGTATTGGATGCCGTAAATCAAGTTCTTTCATGTAAGTTGGCCTAATTCATGCCGTTTCTGCGTAACATATTACTTATAGTATTGTGGCACGTGATGTAACTCTTAAATTAAATGTACTCATCCAGTGAGAAATCGCGTTAAAAACAAGTGTATGATATGGGATGGAAATATATCCGAATATGTTTCCTTTGTTGATATATTTACTGTAAGTTATTGTATAACACGTAAATTTCACTTCTAATTTTAATTTCAATAAACTCTGGGGGAGACCTCTTGCTGCGTAAAATCCGTTACATCACTTTGAATTCTTGAGAAAATAAATCGTTATATGAACATATTCTACAGGTAAGTGTTATCACCATCTCAACCATGCTGTGCTGCAAACGTAAAAGCACAGAAGAGTCTAAAACAACAATTATCCAGCATACGTATATATGATTAGAACCGTAGTAATATACTGTATATTCTTTGTGGATCTGTTTAATGTCCAGAAATGCGATGGTATTATTACCTTCGTTTCCAAGTTTCATTTTTATATCACCTTGAAACAAGTCCCAGATGCCTTCTTTGATGAAATCATTAGCTACAATGAGGAGGTCATTAACGTACTGATCGTAAAATAGGATATTGATGTCGTTGACAACCATGTTCATCATAGCAATCTCTTCGATGTAGATCAAAATTAACTTTAGAATAGATACGGCGATAGCCAAAGCCTTGAAGAAACCTTTCCCATGGTAATAAATCTATCCATTTAACTGGTACTACCGCATGTTTTTGATATTGGTTCATTCATTTCATCGTATTCAATTAAATTCCTATTGCCTGCAAAAATAAATCAAAATAAATCAAACAGAAGTAAATAAATCTTCCATAATATTAAAAAAAGAATATTCGTTTAAATTCTTTACATTTTTACATCTTCAGCCTATAGATTATTTGAAATACTGTACTTGCAAATAACAGTTATAATCCTAATATTTTTCCCAAACATTAGATATGACTTCAACCAGATAATACCATTGATAATAGCCCTCGCTATGAATACTGCTTCGACAGATTTCATTTTATGTGTATTTGGTAAAATCTTTAAACTTGGAATAGTATTGGCCTTATCTTTAATAAAATTATAATTGTCAGTTTTGATGATTACTTGTTTTAACATCTTTCAGCACATTCTTCTTTTTAAACATTAAATAACTAGTGGCTGAGTCATTTAATTCAATGCGTCAGTGTACCAACCTTCTTTGTGCAATAATGTTTTTGTTTTGTTTTTTTGTTTTATTCTTTTTCTAGAAATCTCAGTTGCTACAGCTAGGTTCTCATATGTGGAAGTTCTACAAAATTACTGTCCTCTGAACACCTTAACGCCAACAAACCCTCCATGTCCTCCACAAGAATGTCCAAAACCAGGTATTCACTATTAAGTACACTCATTCCAAGCAAAAACCGAATGAATGTTTCTAATCAAACTGAAATGCCTAAATAACCGGGAAGGGCGCTGCCATGTCCAGTTCATGTCACTACAATAGAATCATCCAAATCGACGTATAATAATGATAGATATCTCCGCAACCTCAAGTAATAGCATTCGCATCCTGACGGCAGATTATCAGGATTTAAGCGACTTCCAAAGAGTTATAATTGTAGGGGCCAGGAAAATGGGCACTTCATCCCGGAAATTTCGATGAAGTTTGGATTCATACATTCAACAATTTCAAGGGTGTACCTGGGCTACATGAAATCAGGGGAAACATCCAGACAGCTGCGAGACAGCTGTGGCCGAAAAAAAAGCCACCTTAATAAATGAACTTAATATCAGGCATACGTGCAATATTGTCGCAAATTACAGCGCAACTCACTACTTCGGCCAGTATTATATCAGCGTTCGGACAGTGCAACGTTTCATTGTTCTTTGGGGTTTCGGAGTCGACGGCCCACCTGGGTGCACTTGCTGATCACACAACACAAGGATATGCGCTTCGACCGGGCTCGGGAACATTACTACTGGACTGTAATGAGAGAAAACATGTAGCGTAGTCCGACGAATCGCCATCTGTAGCCTGTTTCTGGTGTATAACCGCTGTCTTCTATAGTGTGGTCAGCAACGGGACCCGGGTGGGCCGTCAGCTACGAAATCCCATAGAACGCAGGAAACGTTGCACTGTTCGAACATTGAGACTAGTATCGGCCCATTAAGTGCAAATCTAAAAGACATGATTGTTAATATAAACACAGATGAAATACTATAAGGTTAATATAATATAATAACAGATGAAATATAATGTTTAGTATAAGATTTCTTTACCTTACAGCTGATTTGATTTTTAGTTTTCGTTGGTTTTTACTGTTTTCTTTATTGAAAAACGTTAGCTAGCAGGAAATAAGCCTTCCTCCCAAACATAATATTTTGCAACACTACTCTGATTTTCTAAAGGAATTTGAACATATTGAATAGATTTAATAGTGGATATCTGAGTAATTAGAAGAAATTGAAACTTTGTGCTGTGTAGTGATTATAAATTGTTCAATTTTTTTTATTCAAAATCCTTTATCATTATTTTTGTAATTGAACCCCCATTAAATAATTAATGAATAGTTTTCATGATAAAAATCCACAAGAATTGAAGATACAAAAAAATTATGACCCTACAATAGTCAGAAATTTTAATTCTCATAACAAAAGAATAAGCAAGAAGAGCCTGTAGGTCCTTTTTTTGGAGGGATTTCCTCACTCCGGGATGAGATATTATCTCGATATTTCGGCCCGTGCCTCAGGCCTTTTTCGGGAGATGTTTTAAAAGTCAATCCATGAAGGAGAGAGCATAACAAACGACTTCCGTCGTTAGTTACTCGGATGAGTTGAAATAAAAGCTATAAGAAGAGATAATTTATTGTTTTCAGAAAACTGTTCAAGAAATTCAATTTCTACTTTCAATGCTTACTAGCAGACATTGAATAAATAATGTTGAGGAAATGATTAAACTGAAAGTCTTCCACGATTCATCGTACATTCAGCCCAACATGAAGCTTCTCTAATGCTGATCTATTCAACTGACTAACATAGTTATTTTTCTGTTGCGTACTTACGCAAAAAATTGATAGTAATGTTTCAGTTAGTATTAACAACGAAGGTAATATCGTTGGGGATCTGTAAAACAGCATCTAATAATATTCCGAATAAACATTCTGATTCTATGTATAAAATTTAACCTGTGTTACTCGTATTACAAGGGTCCTTTTAAGGCACCACACATAAGCAAGGTTAGAAGTAAAGTTATTTACAAGAAAATTTACTACCGGTTCCTCGGGCTCATTAATTTAATCCCGTTTCGTCATTAATCTAATCCCGCTTTTTAAATAAGCAAACCTAATATCAAACACCAATGGGATCAAGTCTTAAACCAATCATATTAGGTTGATTGGTTTACTATCGTCATCAAGATTGAATCATAATGAACTGAGGGTACAGAAACAGTTGTATGGAATTGGAAAAAAATAATTAAATAATAAAGGCTTGTCAATAAAACATTATTTTTCTTCTTTTAATGAACTTAATAATTAATAAGAGCTTGAATATTGTTGTTGTTGCTTACCTAATATTCGAGGATTTTGTAAATCTATAATATATCCAGTTTGGATAGCAATTAAGTAATTTTTATCAGATTTTCTTTGATCGAACGACCGTGCTCTTTAATACGAATATATAATACCCTTTTCGTTTCTCCCAAGTAAATGCAATTATGATTTTGGCACTTTAATGCATGTACTATATTGGCACTCCTTAGTGGATCTTTGTTGGTTTTGTGAGGCTTATTTTTAATAGTGTTGTTAGTTAGTTTGTGTTGTTAGTGGCGGTAATTTGTTTGTGATTTTTTTTTAAATAACTGAGTCACCATTGGAAAAAGTTTTTCATGATATAGAATGGCAATGTATCCACTGATCTCTGTCTTGATGTTATCAAAATCACTTCGTAAATAATTTTACATTATTAGTTTTTTTTATATTTGTAGTAGGGCCGTCGGCTCACTCATATGTGCTTTAATCCGTCCAGAACTACCGCACTAGCGCTACAATAGTCAGAAATTTTAATTTTTTCCATTTTTTAAATTCTGACAAATTTTCACACCATTCAATGCCGTAGACAGCGGAAGAGAAAGAGAGAAAAGAAGAAGCAGAGAAACACAAGAAAGAAAGTAAACATCCAGTAAGTAAAGCTGATGCCGATTCGAACCCAGGTGCTGAGCAACGGCCTCATAGAAGACCACCATCTAATCCACTAGATCACGGTTTCACGGAGACAATGTTATTAAGTTCATTATTAAATAAGAGTATGGCCCACTTGAATTATAATTTATGATAATCTCAGATTAAGTAGCTTTCTCATAAACTGTAGTAGCTAATTCGGTAACTCTATATATGATAAGTAGGTCTAAGAAGGCTACTCTACCTTTGTTTTAGTATTCGATCTCAAATTTTATATCCTCGTACATCTTTCCAAATATGTTTTAAATATCTTCTGGTATTGTCTTACCAACCACAAGGATAAGGCCATCCTCATATCTGTTATAAAGAGCAATCCTAAAATCGCCTTCATTAAGCAATTCAATGGTCTTCTCATCTAGATACATAACTAGTTCAGCTACAATAACAGAACTACACAGGCTCAAGAAGATACCTTTGGTTTGTGCATAGAATTTATTGTTAAGCTCGAATATCTGAATTTTGGTAACGTGATTTATTAATTCCGTTAAGTGTTGTTGCAAGCTTTAATCATTGTTGGAATTTAATTGGGTTTTTTTGAGCTCCTACAAAAATCCTCTCGATTTCATTTTCAAAAACACAACTTCCAATTTGTTTGTCGTATGAGTAATGCCCGACTTCCAAACAAAGCCTTATGGAAAGAACGACCAACCAGTTGGAAAACCCAGAGAAGTGTTCAAAAGAAAACTTGGATTGGGATCATCAAGGAAGACTTGAAGAGCCTTCACATATCAATAGACGAAGCCAAAGTCCTAGCCGCAAACCGCCATGATTGGAGGAAAATCATTTCCAAAGTTCAAAGTTCAAAGGCACCCACAGCAGCGTACTGGTTGAGAGGAAAACCCCCACCACCCGCCAGCTAGGGACAATGATAATGATGATGATGATGATGATAGCAGAACTAGTTAAGATATTATATAGAAGAGAAGGCCATTGAAATGCTTAATGAAGGCGATTTTATGATTACTCTTTTTAACAGGTATGTGGATGACCATATCCTCGTGATTGATAAAACAATACCAGAAGGTATTAAAAACATATTTGAAATGATACACAAGAATATAAAATTTGAGATGGAATACGAAAACAATTGTAGAAAAGCCTTCTTAGACCTACTTATCATAGATACAGCTACATAATTAGCCACAACAGTTTATCGGAAAGCTACATGAACTGGGATTACCATAAATTATTATTTACAATGTGCCATATTCATTCAAACTAAATATAATCAACATGCCAATTGTGAGAGCATTTTGCTTTTCAGTAATTGTTTATTTTAGCTTTTCAGGCTCCACATTGATTCCGACAATATTTCGCTTACGCTGCACGGAGACTTTATTTAATAATGAAGTTAATGATATTGCGAAATTATTGTCATATTATTCTAGCACTTTCTAAAATAGGTGAATTACAAACACAATGAATAGAATTTACAACAATGATTTCGATAATAGCAAAACAAAGATTAGTGACTACATTCTCATTACATAGCACGAAAACATTTTCCAATGCTAAGTTACTTACAAAAAATTCCTATACAAATCACACCCAAAACTCATAACACTATTAAAAATAAGTTTCCCAAAATCAACAAAGATCCACTAAGCAGTGGCCATGTAATATATGAATTAATGTGCCAAAATCATAATTGCATCTACCATAGCAGCAACAAAAAGGATATTACTTTTTCATATTAAAGAGCACGGCCGCACAGTCAAAAATCTGATAAAATTACTTAACAGCTACTCACACTCAACAAACATTTAGCACAATTGAATATTGGATGATTGGGCGAAGTTATTAATCTTGATAAACAAAATCAAAATCTGCCAAAATCAAACTTCACTATAATACATTTAAATATTAGATCAGTAAGAAAAAATTGGAATATATTTCAGTGCAAAATCAAAAGTGTCATTACCTTTTTTGTTTTTATAGTCCTCACTAAAGTTAATATTACCGAAATTGAAATTAAATTGTATAATATCCAACATTTTAATTCTACATCAAAAATAAGAGAAAATACCATAGGGAGTAATATTGTAATAGAAAGTCTTACTAACGCCTGTACACTTGACTAATTATTTTAAAAAATAAAAATAAAAACTTTAAAAATTAAAAAATTACATTAAAATTGAATTTTAAAAAAAACAAAACAAAAAAAAAACATTAAAAGTCACAACCAGGTTTCCTTCCCGAGAGGGAAATTTCTCAAGTGATAAAAAATTTCTCAAGTCTGCAACAAGTCCAAATAAATAGATTTAATTGTCCAAATAGGCGGGGTCTAATCTTGTATCACATGATCTGCAGGCATGAATGCTAGGTGACTAAAGCACATCTGGTGGTGTTTTTGATGAACTGATGATGTAAATAACTGCACATGGGTATGTTTATAAACGGAATCTCCTCTTTGGTGATCGAACTGATCCAATTGTTGTTATGGTCCTACTTCTGGCAAACCCTGTTTTTTATCTGAAATAAAACTAGAAATAAAGAAAATGATTAAAGAATAAAATAAACTATTAATGGTCATTTTTAGAAGATTTTTTTTTTTCATCATGTTTTTCTTTTTTCTTTTTTCTTTTTGGAGGAAGAAGGCCATATTTTTGAATAGACGGAACCGAAAGGAAATTATCTTGCTACCTCTCATCACCCATATAATAATTTCAAAATTACTCTTTAGAAAGGGAGAATACCTCTCCCTGTTCCTAAAACTAAATATCCATTACATTAATAATACAAAGCAAGAAACTTCTAACAATATAAAATGTGAACATCGAATCCGTTCATTCCTTTAGTTTAAATATAATCCAATTTTATTGTCCAAATTATAAGTCCAATGAATAATCTTCTTCATTTATAATTAACTTTTGATTTACAAAGTTTCTTGCTTTGTATTATTAATGTACTGGAGATTTAGTTTTAGGAACAGGGAGAGGTATTCTCCCTTCCTAAAGAGTAATTTTAGAAAACATCTTGTAAAAGTCTCTGAAATGGGACGAAATATTGATGTCTGGTGTATCATGGTGTTATAGAAGTTTATAGTATTAATTAATTTTGACATTAATGTCTTTGAACAATAGTTAGACTTTAAATATCTAGAAATAATCATAAATAACACTTTTACTTCGAGTAATCATGCATAGTAAATACAAACGGCTTAATATACTTTCGTATATATACTGATTGCTCAATTGAAAGTGGACATATGAGTATATTATCCCAACAGTGAAGTGTAGTGGTGGTGGTGTGATGGTGTGGTCGTGTTTCTCCTGGTTTGGACATGATCCGTTGGTTGTGATCGAGGGAAACAAGGCATCCCCACAGTATCTGGACATTCTAGACAATTCCATTCTTCCTACGTTATGGTCGCAGTTCGGTGAAGGTCCATTTGTGTTTCAGCACGACAATGCACCGTGCCGTAAGGCCGGTGTTGTCAGCGCCTGGTTTCCGGGGAATATTATTCAGAAACTTCAGTGGCCCATCCAGAGTCCGGATCTCAACCCTATTGAACATCTGTGGAATAAATTGGAGCGCTGGATTCGACCGCGTCCGGTGCGACATCATTCAACTTGTGCAGGAAGGAGGATGGGGAAAAATACCGGTTGCTTGCTATCAGAAACTGGTGGAGAGCATTCCACGGAGTGTGGATGCCGTGCTTAGAGCAAAAGGCTACAGAACGCGCTGTTAGACACGCTGTAAATAAAGCGTCCATTCCATACTAAAGATGTCCACTTTCAATTGAGCAGTCAGTGTATTTTATCATATCAAAAGCCTCTTGCCAATCAAAATTAAAATTATTATTTATCATGCCTCCTTTGACTCTATAATTATGTAGTTGAGGTGTGGGCGAATACCGCACAGACAAATCTCAAAGAAATTAACAACAATTCAAATAATGTTTGAATTGTTGTTAATAATGTTTCTCATCATTCCAATATTTACTAGAAAATATTGGAATGATGAGAACTTTAGACATAAACTATTACTCAAATACGAAATACTTAATCCCCAACAAAAATTCCTCTACTGCATATTAACTCAAAATTACTGTAAAATAATAAAATTGAAAAATAGAAAAAGATAAAGAAATTTCACCCGCAAAGACAACTGCGGGTTGTGAATTATGCTTTCATGGTTATGCTTAAGTATGCTTTCATACTTAATAAATATGGAGAACGTTATATTAATCATATATTAGAAGAAACAATAAATAGTATAAATAAAGATATAAAATTAGATCACACAAAAATTTCGATATTTAAAAAACAAATAAAGAATGGTTATATAATAAACTCTTGAAAAAACACAAATATGATTATGTTTAAAATGAAATAAGTATGATTATGAAAAGTATATGTGATTAGATGCATTTTTATGTACATGTGTATGTATGCGAATGTAGTTATATGAATTGATATATCTATATATTCGTTGATAAGTGTATATGGTATTTAACCTTCATATTATTTCGAAACTATGTTCTGACTACAGCAAGAAGTTGTAGTGTTTTGGAAGCAGCCTGGCAATTTATAATTTCCTTATTAATGAATAATGAAATTGTCATTGTATGTATATGTTTTTAATATATGTGTATATGTATGATCATATGCGACAAAATAATCGAAACTAAACTAACAAACATTATTGAATATTACCTTACACAAAACATGTATTGATAATATAAAAAAAAGTCACCAGAAGATTGTACATTGATATATTCAGTCAGTCTATGAATATACTTCTGTGTGTATATGTGAATGTGTATATATATATATATGTGCATATGTTTATATATGTATATATGCACTGTGTATTTTTATATGTGTGAGTGCATGTATATGTATGTATGTTTCTATGCGTATGTGTTTGTGTGTATATATATATCTACATATAAGAATAGGATTTGTTTATATGTTTATCTCTATAAATATATTATCTTAGAAAAAATAATACATTGACATCCTGAGGTAACAGATATGTATGTTAATCTGTAACTAAATATGTAAATATAATATAGAAATATAATAATGAAAATCCTTATGTAAACGGAAATAGGAAACATTTATTTTAACTTCTTGTAAATGTAATTTTCTACTCGTATTATAAGGCTGTTGTTTTCATTATAATGACTCTCACCTGGCCAAAAATGTATGTTTTATCTTTGGTTTTAGATAGTTTTCATTAGTTTTTACATATGTATATTTTATAACAAACTCTGTTGACAGGGAAATTACCTTCCCTAACGGGACTGAATTGTCGATTCGTGTATATTACCAACAAAAAAAATATATCACAATACAACTTGTTAAAAATTCTATAAAATATCCTTTTGTTAGTAAAATATTTATAGCTCTTATTAATTATTAAGTTTATTAAAAGAAAAAAATAATCTTTTATTAACAACTCCTATATTATTTACTTAATGTTTTCCCTCTTCCACACAACTGTTCCATGTACTGTCACTTCCTTAGGATTCAATCTTGATGACGGCAGTCACAACGTAATACGTTTGGTTTAAGACTTGATCCCATTGGTGCTTAATGTTAGGTTTGCTTACTTAAGGAACATGAAAGTTGTCAATATACCACGAGCGGTCAAAATTAATGAGCCCTAAAACCGGTAATGAATTTTATTGTAAATAACTTTATTTTTAACCATTTATATTTGTGGTGGCTTAAAAGGACTTTGTAATTCTGATTAGTCTATACAGTGAACTTCATATTACTTGAGATTGAATAGTTTTTTGATAAAATTTTGTAAATTGCTTTTCTGTTCATAATAGCTGCTACGTGAAACAATATTAAAATTTGATGGTAAATCGTTTTCTTTTTTCTCTCTGTGAAATGTCGTCTCAATTTTTCCAGAACCTCAGTGCCCTCCAGATTTTACACGAATTAACAACGTATGTTATTATCTGAGTAAGACAGAAGTCACTTGGGATGAAACTAAGAGCAATTGCCAGAGGAAAGATGACTCTAAATTGGTTTCTATACTTACTGCAGAAGAATGGCTTGGCGTTAAAACTTTCTTACTTTTTAGTAAGTATTAAACATCTTTTTATTGTATTAAGTATTTAATAATCTCATCATGAAAATGAAAATATTAATTTTAATTAAATAACTAGTCAAGCGATTTAACTAAAGAATTGCAGAATAGAGCAATGAAGTCCACATAACTGGAGATAAAACTAAACAAATAAGTTTCACGCTATATATCATTCTATCTGCAAAGCACTCACAAAGCCACAAAGACCACTGATACTTAAAATGAAACTAGTCTATGTACACAACTGTTAAACCAAAAGAACCAAAAGGATTCAATTCTCTGTTATCAAAAGAAAAGAAAATACAAAAATTTTCTCAAGAAATTATTCCGTTCATATCAAAAACAATTAGCAATTTATTTGTTTGAAGTAAGATTAGAATTAAATCTACATTCTAATAGAAAAAAAAATTGTAAAGCTCGACTCGGTCCGGGAGTTTCGCTAGCTGGCGGCCGGTAGGTAAGCCTAATAACCATAATACTTATTTTAATTAAGAGGCGTAAAAACTAAGTTTGTAAGTAGGAAAATGGCTAAATATATACCATTATAAGATGGACCGTCTTTAACTTGAAAGTAAACTTGAATATGACCGTGTAAATATTTAACAGATTTCAAATATTGTCAAATTTCTGTAATATAAAAATTTAGTGTTGTTATAGTTTGATACAATTACACACTATAAAAGAAAGATAATATACCACGAGCGGTCAAAATTAATGAGCTCTAAAACCGGTAATGAATTTTATTGTAAATAACTTTATTTTTAACCATTTACATTTGTGGTGGCTTAAAAGGACTTTGTAATTCTGATTAGTCTATATATTGAACTTCATATTACTTGAGATTGAATAGATTTTTGATAAAAATTTGTAAATTTCTTTTCTGTTCATAATAGCTGCTACGTGAAACATTATTAAAATTTGAGGGTAAATCGTTTTTTTTTCTCTCTGTGAAATGTCGTCTCAATTTTTCCAGAACCTCAGTGCCCTACAGATTTTACACGAATTAACAACGTATGTTATGACCGCTCACGGCATTATGAACTAAGCGCATTAATAACTGTCTTAAGCGCTTAAAATGAAGACCATAACTTTCAGTTTTTCTTAGTCCGTATGTCGAAGCACCAACCTGCACCGTCGAATCGGATTCCCGTCCGCTGGGAATCTCTGACTGCATGCCCTACTCTGACCAACTTACTCAGTGCAAACTACCTGGGCACCTCGGATCGTAGGTACACGTCGACGCATTGTTCTGAGCTGCCTTAGTAGAAGCACTGAGCGCGGGAAGGTTTTGTCTGCGAGGCCGCACTCCAAATGCGTATCTGGGCTCTCTTGCCCTGCGGAGTTGACATGCAAAATCTGTCGAGCGCTCTCCTCAAATAGCCATAGGAGCGTGTCCGCGAGAGGGTCTTCGTTGACTCCCTGACTCGTCATGGCGTTAAGATACTTCGGCTTGGTCTCCATTGGATGAGGATTCTAATAGATCCGCAACTTCACCTGTGACAAGCTGTAGGGCGACTCAAATGCCTGTCAGCTGGATGACGGTATCTTCTCATCTATTCCAATATGGGTCTCTTGCAAGCTTTTATTCTTCAAATAAAATCGAAAATTCCTATCGGCTCAAGTATCCAGAGCCTATACATGTGTCAACTATATTTAATAAATGAAATAACACACAAAACACAATTTTTTTTTCTTTTTAAATTACATGTTAAAAAATATACATACAGGGAACAGGTTTTCAGACTGAAATCTCCCGTAGTGTTTCCTCAGCCTGACGTTATATAAAAATGTCTTCAATTAAATACATTAATGGTCTAATTACTCAGATACAAATTAATGTTAATATTTATTATTGTACGGATTCAATGTAGAACACAACAATATTATAATGACAAAAAAAAAATAAAACAATTAAAGAAACGGTATCAGATTCGTATTTTATTTCCACTCTGAATCCGTACAATAAAAGATGCCAATTACCATATGATCAATTAATATCTGAGTAATTCTAGATCACAACTAAAAGTCGACAAAGGCAAAAAAAGGATTACTGAAGATATCAAAAAGAAAAAGGATAGATTCACCAAAGGAAATTAAAAAGATACAATATCAACGCATGAAGGATGACGATGAGTAAGAAGAACTTGTTGAAGCTTCACGGCAGATTCCGACGATGTCACAGCCAAATCATGAGCTGAAGAATTAAGAGAACGCCTTCTATGTATTTTCCTAATTAGAATTTGTATTAGTATTGGTTTATAATAAACTAATAATAATGCATTTAATTTCAGATACTTAGGCTGAGGAAACATTACGGAAATGTCACTCTGAAAACCGGTTCATGTATGTACATATATTTTTTAACATGTAATTTTAAAAAAAATATTGTGTGTTGTAGGTAAATTTACTCTTGATACAGGAAATAAAAAAGTCAAATTATAAAACCAATTAGCCTTCCCTTCAATTTTACCAAGTTCGTATTTACAAAATTTATTAACACCAACATTTGATTGCTATCAGATAATTTAACAAGTAGGCTTCAGAAAATAGATTCAAAAATAGGTAAAAAAAAACTGTTATGTGTCAGATACACATTATTTTATTTTGATTTGGTTATAAATTTTCAATTTTAAAATATCCAGTGTAATTTTTTTTTGTGAAAATGTTAATTTTATTTTTAGTTTTTATAAAATTAAATTAAAATTAATCTTAGTATTTATTTTATTTTTCACTTTTTTCTATTTATATATTACTATTTATTACTATTTCATGGTGATTCAGGGTTTTTCAATATTTATTATCTTCATTTACTGTTTTTTTTTATTTTTTTTATTTTAATATGAAATATGGTATATTCGCTAAGCCTTTATTGATATTATGAGACTGTAATTTTAGGCCTTTTTGATTTCGAATTCGATAATTACATTATCTTAAACTTATTATGTTAAATCAATTTCTAATCGTTTGATGTAGATAATTGAATCAAGTGTCGAAGCCTTTTTTATTGGTTATTTGTTAATTGAAAGCGTATTTTCATTTATAGATTGTTTCAGTCATGCCCATAGATTTCCACATTCTCGACAAAAAATAAGCAGACAGTGTGTCTTCTTCCATCAATCAGATGGGATCGTTCTTTTGTTTAGCATATAACAGAAATTATATAACGTGATATTTTTATTCCCTGTGACATATAAAATTTGTGGAGCCCAAGAGAAAGAATGGCAGGTAGTATTGGGACGGAAACTGATTGGGATCTCGAATCACATATAGAAATCAGTGCAATGGATCTAGACGACAGTTTGAGCTACTGATGTTTCGAATCATCGTAGGTAATCTCAGACTGATCGTCGCCAAAACAGGCGTTATCGGCATTTTATTTCCTGAGGGACCTTAAGTGAATCTCAGACATATAGGACAAGAAGGTCGAGGCCAACGTAGAAGTTAGGAAAGCAGAGACAGAATCAGACCTCTATGTGGTACCTCTAAATCCACTCTGATATATTTGAAGAATAAAGGGTATGAGCGTGTATATAACTCTTTCGACCAGGACAGACGTTAAATAACTTTATTTCTTTTTGTAGGAATGATAATGATTCCAAGAAAAAAAAGAAGAATATAGCGTTGACTGGCTAGAATTTAGTTGACGGTACAGCCAATAGGAAGTTTTCGTAAGGATTCATCACCGACGGGCGTCTGACATCTTCCGGCTTACGAGATTGCACAAAGATACATCAAGTGATGTTTATCCCCGTGCTGCCTGTGATCGTGCTATCCACGTGTGTTCCAGTGTTGTGAATGCGTCATGGCGGTCCAAAGTGGCGTCATTGGCAAGGCAATTGGCAGGTCTGGAGATATTAGGTATTGGTTTGTGTGATTAGTTCTTTTCTGAAAATGAGAGATGGATGTAAGAAAGATGGCGTTGATTTCTGTATGAGTGTTGGATTAATTGTCAAAAAATATAGGTTTCCAAAGTGTGGAGAGAGCAAACCAACGAGACCGTCACATGAGATAAGCCGAATTACATGTATTTTAGCGAAAAAAAGTATCGTTAATTACAGTTACGGTTAGGTTGCAGGATTCACCCATTGCAATTAGGATTAAGTTATTTGTAAGTTAGGCATCGTCAGGTTGCTGGATTCTCCCGTTGTCGTTACCTGTAGGTTAGGTAAAGTGAGAAATCGTCAGCTGCAGGATGTATCTGTTGCTAACTTTTGAAAACAAATTTCTCCCCTTCAAAAACATCGCTCCTACATCCAATAACAATTTCCGGTGCGGATTTTCTGAACAGTTTTCCTTTCACCGAAAACTTGACTCTATTTTCAACTGACTCTCACCAAAACAACATATTATACGAGAAGTGTCCTTCTATCAGAAAAACTTGCGCATTTTATACAGATTCTAACGATACAAAACAAGTGGTATGTTTTGCTGCAGTTCTTTTGTAACTTAAGTTTTTCCTGAAATAGATATTTTTTTTTGAGAAGTTACATTTCCTTATTTTGAGAATCAGGGTGCTAGTTCTCTTGGAAATGACACAAAATCCCATAAAATAATTAGTTTATTCTTTTATCATAACAAATGTTCGAAGTGTCTTGCCCCTATTTAAATTACTGTGCCTGCATCAGCGAATAAAATTTTAGAATAACGAATGGACGGCGTTTGTCGCGGATGTGTGCACTGGCTGCTCGTATTTTCTCATAGTTCCAACTCAGTTCTGTTCTCCATTTCGTAGACCAGTTCCTTAAAATACCTCCAACGAAAATAATGAATGAGCTTGAGGTCGGGTAATTGTGCTGGCCATGCAATTGCTTCTGCCCTTCAAATCCAACGATTCGGGAACTGCGTATTCAAATGTTGTCGAACTAGACGTGCATAATGGGCAAGAGCCCCGTCGTGTTTCAACCATATATGTCGTTGCGTTATTAATGTGATGTCTTCCAATACGCAGCCCAATTCATCTCGTAGAAATCTCAAATAAAGATATCCGGTTAGACATGACAGCAACTGAACAGGTCCAATTAATTTTTCTACGACAATATCTGTCCACTTGTTGACGCCGAAATGCTGCTGAAAGTGGTCATTTCTGACCATCGGAGGGTTTGCGACTGCCCAGCAATCCATTTTGAATGTTGAAAATTACGATTCGTCAAAAACTGCTTTCATCAATCACAGGATTTTTATTAAAAAATGTGGGATCCCCTCTATTGCGCAGTAACATTTCATGACAAAATTGCACCCTTACGGCAGTTGTCTTTGGGTAGTAGACATTGTACTCGTTGCATATCGTCAGAGTGCAGATGACTCCTTTTCAAAATTCGATGTTGCTGTAGGAATTCCTGAAAGTCTCAATACGCGCAAAACACTTCTTGTTGGATCCTCACCAATTAGTCGGTTTGCAAGTGTACAAAAATCTATGTCCCGTGGGATTTTTGATGATACAAGCATGGGAGTGGTATCAATCTCTTCGTTATAACATGGAGAATCAGTATTTGGATGGTGGACAGTAGCCACTAGTGGCAGATTAATTTTATACTCAAAAAACAAAATGGCCGCCGCTGTGCCATACATGGTACTGGTTTTTCATGTTTATCTCGTAAAATACAATATTTATGACAATATGACCTATTACTAAAAGTATTCAGTATTAAATTCTACACAAAACATGTTCTTAGGATATTTTGTGTACGGCTAACCTTTAACATAGAAATTCGGCTTTGAAATGAAGAATTTATGATTTTGTTTTGTTGATTTTGTGAATATAAAATTAACTCAGATGCTTGAAATCTCTAATATTACTCACCAATATCACCTTTTTGTAACTTTCTACATGTAATGTTGTGGCTTAATAGGTGGGATTAGAATGGGACATGGGTGCGAGGCTAAATTGTTGTCCGAGTGATGTTGGACTTTGGACATTGGAGGAAAAGAGGGGAGAGACATCATTTTTCTTTGTGTTGTGTGGAGACTCGGATTTCTAGAAAGCAGTGTATTTTTGGGGTTCGATACTCTGAGTAAGTGTCTTTTTTCAATCCTATTTTATTGAGCCACAACAGAGGGAATAGTTTTGTGATTACTTTAATTAATTTCTTGTAATCGATTGAAAAAATATTAATGAAAATCAAATAACAAAGAACGAAGATGTACAGAGACGAGCAAGCAATATGTCACAGATGCTCATGTCAAATTGTCTTTCTCGAAGACAAGTAGAAAACAAAACATGTTTAAGTTTCCATCACAGTCAAGACCTACCTCTTCAAGTGGCTTGTGGCTTAACCATTCATAATACAACACGAAGTAAGTCTTTGATCAAACTCATGCATAACGTCGGGTGCAGTATTGATTATTCAAGAGTCCTGAGAATTGAAACAGATATTGCAAGAAGTGTGGTTAATAGGATCATTAGCAATGGTGGCGTGTACATACCATCAGATTTGGTTACTGACAGGTTTATTCATTGTGCTATGGACAATATTGACTTTTGTGAAAACATTATTGACGGAAGAAGGACATTTCATGGGACGGCTGTAACTGTTTACCAAGATGTAAAAGAGTCTGATCGACATGCTCCAATATCATTGCCCTTATCAAATAATTTGCCATTATCATCTCTTGAAGATGCCTTACCAAAAATCCTTTCTTGTGCAAAACCTACGAACTGGAATACATGTTGTCCAGAACCTGTCGTTTCCAATATTGTCCAACAATATGGTGACTTACTTCAGAAAGCAATATGTTTTGACAGTATTTGGTTCCTATTACGAAGATCAATATTGAATGGTAATTATATATCTATCTCCTCTCCCACATGGATTGGGTATAACAGCTATTTAGCAGATGTGAAATGTGTTTCCAGAGTTTCCTTGCTGCCAGTAATTCCAGAGCCTCCAACTAATAGTTCTGTTCAGTTAACAGTTACGAGGCAACTTGAAAAACTTAACGAATCCATAAATAAAACGACAAACAAAGTCGTTGTTACAGCTGACATGGCAATTTATAAATCTTTAAAGCAGATTGAAAAGGCAAAAGAAGATTGCAAAGGCAAATGG
Organism: Thereuonema tuberculata; assembly: GCA_023159025.1. Lineage (NCBI taxonomy): Eukaryota > Metazoa > Arthropoda > Chilopoda > Scutigeromorpha > Scutigeridae > Thereuonema > Thereuonema tuberculata. Next base: position 20,780,859 of record JAFIDM010012231.1, read on the forward strand.
ATATTGAAGCCTGGAGAGCTGCATATAATAATAGCTCAACAATAGCTCAACTTAGAACAATTGGTGAGTTCATATGTGGAAGTGGAATACCAGAGCTGTGGGTGGAATGCGATTTGTACTCCTCGGTGACTATGAAACAAATACTAGAGGGAAGACACATAAGGAGAGCTATTGAAGCCCTCCTTTCTTGTGCTACAACCACATTAAATATTCTTCTTCTAGAAGAATTTGACAAGGAACACCCGGGAAAAATTACCTTGTTACAGCCTCTATTAGATGAACTGGCAGTGAGTTTACAATCGAAGACTGAAACCAATATTAAACAAAAACATGATGCAGTAATCTATTTCATTAAAGAAAATAGGATACTTGAAGAAATTAAAAGATTTGTGAGTTCTAGGAAATCAGTGGAACCAGTCTTCAAGATGGCATGTTCATAAATGGATATGGTACATATGCTGTGCTTTATCAGATCTGTTAGAACATCTGACTGGAATCTGAGCCAGGCTTCTTTTCATGACTTTCTAAAATATTTCTTTGCTCTTAATATACTAAATTATGCACGAATGATTTCACTGTATCTTGCTGAGATGGATGTATTACAATTAACAGATCCAGATATCTGGAAAAACTTTATAGAGGGAAAATGGGTTGTCAATCGTAATGTTGTACCCTTCTGTGCCCTAGGTGCAGATGAAGCCTTAGAACACCAAAACCGAAAATTGAAAATGCAAGGAGGACTGGTAGGTATTACACAAAATGATAATGCCAGAAATAGTTTCTTCTTTGTAAATCCCGAACTGAACAGAATTTCAAATGAGACGGAAATGTTGCTTGGGATGAAACTGTTGGACAGACAGATCACCACGGGCTTCTAGATAATGCCCCAAAACACCAGGATCGCAATGTCTTGAAACTGAAAGATGCATTTAAAAAATCTACCAACTCTTTTCAGTGTAAAAACCAACAACTGACCCACATTCTTACTCAAAGAGTGTTCCCGGAGGATGTGCAAGATTTTATAAGTAACGTAGCAGAAGTGGGTAAAAAGTTGGAGGAATCTTTCATGGCAGAGCGTATAAATAGTCACAAAACACAATTTTGGTCTACAATGAAAAAATATCCCACAAAAACTTGTAAAGCGTCAGCAAAAAAGGTTAAAGTTGTCCTTAAAGATAAAATTGTATCTATGAAAACAGATCTCTCACTTATGTCTAGGCTATTGATTGCATCTCGAAGCAGAGATGATATTGACATAAAGTTCAATCTAAGCAATTACGAATTTTCACACCTACCAAAATCATTGTTTGCTAGTGATGGGAAAATGCATCACTGTTCCAACAAATCCAAATTTGCAGCGATTATGGAGTCATTGCCATGAAATGAAGAACAGATTGATAGCAGTTCACCACTATCACATCCAACAGATGACTCACACGGATCGGACAAAATCGCGGCTGTAATTGATGGAATGGCTCTACTGCACACTTGCAATAAACGTAACACAGTAAAAACATGTCGTGATCTAGGAATACACTTAAGCAAGTGGATTGGTGACAAATTCAATGCATACAATTCTGTACATGTTGTGTTTGACACGTATAAGGAGGATTTATTAAAAAATAAAATGAGACGTATTCGGCAACTGGGCAATGATCCAATCCGTTACAAAATAACATCTGAAATCAATGAAGAATTTGCTTGCTCTTAATAAAAACAAAGACGAGCTTACAGAGTTTCTCTCTAGTCACATATTACAATGGGGAGTGAGCAAATATATAGTTAGTTGGCGAGATCAAGCTGCATCATCAGATGGAACAGATGTGTCAAGCCTTCGGACCACACAGGAAGAAGCAGATACAAAATCATACTTCACGGAGTATACATATCACAACAGAACAACGCACGTTTATTCGCTAGACACAGATGTTCTGGTTTTAGCCTTAAGGCGATTTCCTCAAATGACATCACAATTTGGAATTTTCCTTGGGCAGGGAATGAAAAGGTTTGTTGACATAGCTTCCATCCACAAGTCACTGGGATTACTCAAATCTGCTGCTCTCCCTGGACTTCATGCCTTATCTGGTTCAGATGTCACTGGGACATTGCCAATAAAGGGAAGCTTAAATGGTGGAAAACATTCAATTCCGTCAATGATGACCTACTAGAGGCCTTAGCAAAGATTGTACAACACCCACTTTTCCAGACGATGCCAGAAACGCTTTGGAGTCATTTGTTTGTCAATTATATATTCCTGAGATTGAATATATAATGACTGAGATTGGAGATGTGAAATGCTGGCTTTTCACCAAAAAACAATGTCAAGATGAAAATCTTCCACCAACAAAAGCTGCTCTAACTCTTGCACTGTTAAGAGCTCATGTTCAGGCACTTGTGTGGAATCAAGATATCAACCCAAACCCAGTCATACCGTCACCACACAGCTTCGGATGGACGTACGATGGAGGAAGGTTTGAACCAATCGCTTGCACCTTGCCTTGCGTTCCATACCTTACGGCAGAGCTTTGTAGTTGCACATGCTCCCTACGTCGCTGTTGTCCACCATGCACCTATCTCATGTATGGACTACAGTGCACAGAAATGTGTAGATGTGAAGGTGATCCAGAACTTTGTGAAAACTCTAAGGATACGGAAGACATAGATGAATGCAATGAATCAGCTATAGAAAGTGAAGACGAGATTTATGATGGAGATTGTAATTGATAAACTGTTGTTTAGTAAAATACAGTAGATATATATTTGGTCTTTGTATTAACTTTGAAGTCTAATTATGTATTAGATTATGTAATTCAATTGTAAACTTAACATTTATATATTTGCAAATAAAAAAAAAACAAAAAAAAACCCAACACCCTTTGCACTTTTTGGAAAACAAAATCATAAATTCTTCATTTCAAAGTCGAATTTCTATGTTAAAGGTTAGCCATGCACAAAATACCCTAACAACATGTTAGAATTTAATACTGAATACTTTTAGTAATAGGTCATTTGGTCATAAATATTGTATTTTACGAGATAAATATGAAAAACCAGTACCATGTACGGCACAGCGGCGGCCATTTTGTTTTTTGAGTATAAGATTAATCTGCCACTAGTGGCTACTGTCCACCATCCAAATACTGATTCTCCATGTTATAACGAAGAGATTGATATCACTCCCATGCTTGTATCATCAAAAATCCCACGGATGTACACTTGCAACCAGACTAAATCCTTCGTAGAACTTCTTCTTCCTCCCCGACGCTGAGTGAAAGAGGTCTCTCAGGCTGTCAAGGCAATCGACTTTCTATATACAAATAATGCAGTATGAATACCCTGTGGTATGGATAGTGGTCTCAATCGGCTACCGCTCACTCCTAGCAGCCGCCCGAGCATATCCTTTACAACGATCATAAAGAAAATGTATTTCTGCATACTCGCAAGGAGTAAAAGATGGCATTTTTCCAGTGCAACACTATCCATTCACAGAAAGAATCGTCGTCTAAATAAAAAACACGTAAAGTCCGAAGCACAAGTTCAATCGACAAAATCTAGAATAAGATGCCAAGTCGTTGATTAGTTTAAAATAAAGAACTGAATGTCTTTTGTCACAGCGGGTAGAGAGTCACTGATTGAACAAAGGATCTCGACTACAAGCTTCCTAAATAAACCGTTACATGAGGACAAACCTAACAATGTGCGGCGCAGGCGTGCATCACAAACACAGCAGTAGTTACTCTCGATAGTAGTGATTAGGTACAAGTTAGCGTGCACCTAAATGGGGGTTGCAAATTGTGTGCGCGCGCGTCTCAACTAACGACCCTTCGAAACCCAAACAATAATTACCTGCAAATTCTTAGAAACGGATTCTTTTGTGGTTTGTTGTCATCTGCTATCCCTTTTTACTCCCACTTAGTCTTAAGCCAACATCAACTCAATAATTTTTCCATTAATTTTGAGCATTTGTTACGAAGTGAAGCTAATAAATTTTATTTTTGTTTCATTTCCAAGAGAACTAGCATCCTGACTCTCAAAATTAGAAAATGTACTTTTTCTCGAAAACCTCATCTCTTTTAGAAAAATAACATGTGATTTACATCATTAGAATCACCATAAAATGCGCAAGTTTCTCTCATAGAAAGTCACTTTTCCGTATTACATTTTGTTTTTTTTGACAGTCCGTTGAAAATCCAGTCAAGGTTTCGGTGAAGGGAAATCTATTCAGAAAACCATTTATGGCATTTGCTACAGGCTAGTAAATTTTATATATATGGTTTTGTTGGAAACGTACATTCCACAGGAACTAGATAAAACAAAAAAAAACCCACAAAGTTTCTTTTTTTTTTTTTGTAACATTGTTTTTTAAGTGAGCAGGGTATTTTGGGTAAAAAGACAAAAATCGAAATAATTTAAATCCGTCAATTTCCGGACCGTCATGAAGAGAATCAAAATGATTGAAAATGATCTTTCCCATCAGCACACCTCGTTTGGACCACCACTTTCCAGACACCCCATATCTAAATGGGACCTTTGTCCACTGAACTCCGGTGGCCGGGAGGTTGGGGTTAGATCTAAGATCGATATGTGAGAGTTAATCTTCACCTGCGTGAGTCTTTATTAAGCTAAGGATAATCTCTAAACTTTATTAAACTAAAAGCTGAAGTGTAATAGCTAAAAGTCCATAAATGCTGAACTGCATTCACTCGGAATTCCGCAGGAATCAACAGGGCTTCCATTGCTTGACGTCGCTCCTCTGAAGTCGTCCCGGAACATGTGAACGCCTCTGGCCTCTGCGGAACCCGGCTCATCGGCAACGACTTTAAGATGTCTTCACCGAAGTCGTCCCGTGCACAGACTGCGAACTCCCGGACTGGGAACTCTTCGTAGCTACCGGCCACCAAACTAACTTGGCCGTCACTTCGCTGAGCTCCTTCCCCGAAATGATCTGCTGCTTCCTCCTCGGGCTCCTGCCCCGAAACGATCTGCTTCTACTTTCTCCGGGTGGAGAACTTACTCGCGGCTGCTCGCCTCCAAACGATCTGGTTAAGCAAGGCTCTGCATCCCATTATAAGGCCGAAGACGGCCTCGATTTCATCCCTGGAACGATCGACTTCTCAAAGGGATGCTTGGTTGGACGAATCGACTCTCTAGACGGGAGGGTGGACAAATCGACTGGTAACATCTCCTCCCGTCTAAGTCCTATGCAGCCCCTGCACACATCGTTACAGCACCTTTCACCTTGAACACTCTGTTTCCACCGGTCTTTTCTCTTTCCAAACCTGACATCGTGTAGGGTCCGTCGTCATGGACGCCAATGCTCTTGTTTTGTTTCTCGAGACTCTTCCAAGTCACCAGAAGCTTTGGTAACCTCACTTCGCTGAGATTGCACCTTGCAATCCGGTTTCCTTCTTTTCTTTCGTCTCTTCTTTCTCGAAATAATCCTATTAATTCCCATGTTGCGCTGGGTTGAACTCTGATTGGCTAAGTATGCTGGTGATTCACCTTCACTGGACCATCGCATCTTTACCTTCTGCAGTCCTTTCTCCTTAGGGATAGTGATTATCTTTTCCTTGAATCAATTTGGATCCCCTGGTCCCTACACCAGTCGCACCCCAAAACAACAGCTTAAGCAACATCCTTAACCTTAACTGCATCAAATTGACGCATCTCATCTGCAATGAGTGCCTGTCCTTTTACCCAGCCGTTCGTTTCAATCTCTCGACCACCAATGTGACACAACTTTACTTTGGGAACACACTCTGGTTCCTCAAACCTATGCGCGTCAGCAAACTCTTTGTTCACTATCCAGACGCCAGCCCCAGTGTCCACAACAGCTTCATAAATTTCTCCTTTCACTTCTATACTCGTAACTAACATATCGGAAGGAGAATATTATTTCACCACTTTCATATTACACATCGCGGTCATCACACTATCTCTATTCGTCTGCTTACTGCTGCATACATAATTCGAGTCTCCCTCTGTAACTTGTTCCATCTCTGTCGATGCCAGGGTAACTTCGGAATCTTCCTTTAATAAAAATACCGGACCATCGTTTCCCGGTTCACACTCTTCTAGGCTTAGGTGTTTTTCTTCCTCCATTTCTCTTTCTCTAGCCCATTGTCTTGCTGCAAGCCGCTTCATCCTTATTTTGGGAGCTTGATATGCAGCTTCTTTGATGGCTTGTTTATGCAGCTTATCTTGTTCTTCTGAAAGACTCCAGGATTTCGCTTCTGGAATACAGAAAATGCATTTGGAATCATTAACACTACTACTCATCAGCTTGTCATGGATCTCTGGCGGTTCCTCACTGTTTTCTTCAGATACAACCGACGATGGAGTTGCCATTACATTCTTGCTAACACCTACCATTGTCAACTTCTTTGACTGCTCCTTGCTCTCATTTTTAGCCATCTCCAACCGCATCCTGGCTTCCCGTTTGGGCAAAACGGCTATCACATGACCGGGCTCGTTGCAATAAAAGCACTTCCAATTCCTCTTAGAATTTAAAATTTGAGCAGCACTTCTCTCAGGAACAACAACCATCGCACTTTGCCTTTCTAGGGGTTTCTTGTATCCAGACTTCCACCTCGAATCGTCTTCCATTTTGTAGGACGTCCCAAAATCATTTCCTTCTTGTTGGTAATCCTCATACGCTTTGATTTGATTTTTGAGGTGGCGAACAGTTCTCGGCTGTATTAATTCTAATTTCTCTCTAAAACATGGTTGCAAGCCCCGGCTCACATTTCTAACTAACTCTTCTTCGGGCATGGCAAACCAACACTGCTGGAGTAGTTCTACTTTCTCATAGAAGTATTTGAAAACTGGTTCCTCCTTCTTCTGACGTCTGGCCAGTACATCCTCTAGAGAACAACCTGTCTGAAATTCTTCATTTATAGCCAAGATAGTCTGTCCCCATGTGGCCAGTTGGTTCTCAAACCTCCAAAAGGTTTGGCCTTCGCCGTGGTTCTCAAACCTCCAGGCCTTCGCCGTGTCCACAAGGCAATCGTTAAGGTAAGCAATCGCCCGCCTTTGGCTCTAGTTATTTATCTCCTTAACTTTCTTGACCTCGTACAGGAACTGTGACAGATTCTCATCATGAGCTCCACTATAGCTCAATCTAGCTGCAAAGGAGTGAAACTGTCCAACAGATGGCACTGGCTGAATCGCCACATCCATGATTTCACTTAGCTGTCTGAACACTGTTGCAGATTACTTGTCGTCTCGTTTGATTATCGAATCCCCATCCGGGTGCCAAAATGCTACCAGGGAAAGTGGCAATGGGACCTTTGTCCACTGAACTCCGGTGGCCGGGAGGTTGGGGTTAGATCTAAGTTCGATATGTGAGAGTTAATCTTCACCTGCGTGAATCTTTATTAAGCTAAGGATAATCTCTAAACTTTATTAAACTAAACGCTGAAATGTAATAGCTAAACGTCCATAAATGCTGAACAGCATTCACTCGGAATTCCGGAGGAATCAACAGGGCTTCCACGGCTTGACGCCGCTCCTCCGAAGTCGTCCCGGAACGTACGAACGCCTCTGGCTTCTGCGATACCCGGCTCGTCGACAACGGCTTTAGATGTCTTCTCCGAAGTCGTCCCGTATCTCACGAACGCCTCTGGCTTCTGCGGTTCCCGGCTTGTCGGCAACGGCTTTAGGATGTCTTCTCCGAAGTCGTCCCGTGCACAGACTGCGAACTCCCGGACTGGGAACTCTTTGTAGCTACCGGCCACCAAACTAACTTGGCCGTCACTTCGCTGAGCTCCTTCCCCGAAATGATCTGCTGCTTCCTCCTCGGGCTCCTGCCCCGAAACGATCTGCTTCTACTTTCTCCGGGTGGAGAACTTACTCGCGGCTGCTCGCCGCCAAACGATCTGGTTAAGCAAGGCTCTGCATCCCATTATAAGGCCGAAGACGGCCTCGATTTCATCCCTGGAACGATCGACTTCTCAAAGGGATGCATGGTTGGACGAATCGACTCTCTAGATGAGAGGGTGGACAAATCGACTTGTAACCATATGAACGATGCAACAATTTCAGCCGTACAGCTCGACGACTTCTGAACTAACGTTATCCTCACCATTGGATTGGAAGAGGGGACCAACAGCATGGCCTGCTCTTACACATGACTTAAATCCTCAGAATTTTTTCGTATCGGTTTATCCGAAAGCATTAGTGTATACCACACCAGTTCATGACTCCCCCGCACTGCATGATCGCGTAGTGGATGGGTGCAACACAATTCGACTTGGGCCTGGCATCTTCGTTCGTGGCCGGCAGTCGATGGAACGACGTTGTGTTGCGTGCAGGATATGTCGAACACTTTCTGTGAAATTGAGCGACCGTACGGTCAACACCCCTGTATCGTTTCATCGTTCATATCTTGGAAATAAAGCATTTCCAGACCCATGTTTATACGACATTTATTCGTTGTTTTCCATGATTGAATACAACCTTTATGTATGGCAGCAAATTTCACTTTGTATTTATAATTTTAATTTTTGTTAAGAATTAAACTATTATCAATTATCAATTTTGTGTTATAAATTGAAACAAACAAAAATAGCATCCTCAGATAATGTGTGGGCTCGCCTGCAAAACATTTCTTATGGTGTAGCAAAGGATATGTTCTCTCGGAACGGCTCACTTTAGAACGACCTAGCGGCTTAATGGGGCGTTTCCGGACATGGGTTCATTAAGAGTATATTGATTCTTAGCCATGCCCCTACACGTGATTTGAATATTACACACGAATTTTGCAACACTCTATATATATATCCCTTTGATCTTTTATTTTCTTTCTCATTATCCCATTGTATGATTGTACTCTTCTATGAACTACAACTTTGTTATAATCGTATTATTAATATTCGAAGCTTCATTAATGATAAATCTCTTAGTAGATTTACTTGTATCGAAAGTAAGCTTATTAATTCTATGATAAACTTTTCGTGAAATCTCTTCAAATAATCTTTTAATATCGTTTTTGAAGCTCATATTTAATTTCAAGTATAAATTAAAATTAAATAATTAAATAGTTTATTAGAAGCTTCAAACGAAAATTGGAAATTTATTTTGAGTATATTTTTGAATGTGTAAATATGAATGACGTTATCGAGAGATGCTATAAAAGCTCAAGGCAGCCTCGATTCCAGGTGTAGAGAAGTTCATCACAGTATAGTGGAGCAGTTCAGAAGTAGTTGAACAGTGGAATGTTCCAGTAGTCGGTAGAGAGCATCAGAGCGTGTTCAGAAGAGAGAGTGTCAAAAGTAAAATAAGAACGCTCTCCAGACAGAATGCTAAGAAGTCCGAACTGAGAAGACAGATCGTAAAATTCAGAAGTTAGGACGTTCAGAAGTCAGAAGATAGAAATAAGAACTTCAAACTGAAGAAACGGAAATTCTAAGAAGAATAAGAAGTGGCAGAAGTGTCAGTCAGTCAATCGATGGAAGAAAGAAAATGTAAGAGTCAATGCAGTAAGAAGACAACACATTTCGTATCACAAGTTTATAATGAGAAGAGACCAAACTCTTTACCAGGCAAGCGTAACGGAAAAGTTCGAGCCTAGAAGTCGCCTACTATTAAGAAGTGGAAAGTCCCATTCACAAGGTGAAAAGCCACTCGATTAAATATTATTAGTGAAAGTATTATTTGAAGATTGAAGCCAAACTGATCGAATTAGTGACACGGCGGAATTACAAAAGAAGCGTAATTATTTGTGAAGCCACGATACTTAAAAAGACTGAATTAAAACATGCCAATGCCATTCTGAACATAACCCGGTTCTTAATCATAGTCAGCGAAGACTATTGCGTCAGAAACATAACCAATGACGTCACACCGAGATATCCTGGAAAGAAGCCAACTCGATACAGCGAAGTCATCTGTTATCCGAGAACGGCAAGATATTTTGTGCCGTAGGTTTAATGACAAGTTTGAAAGAAGCCGCGGGAACTTTGAAAGGAAATTCAGTGCAACAGAAGGAAGCAAGATAATTGTGAATTATAACAACTCAGTCAGCAAACTGCGTTATAAGTTGTGAACTTTAATTATATTATTAGAAATAGAATTACCGAAGAATTGAAGAAGCGGAATAAACCATTAAGTTTAAAAAAGTGAATTAAGCTTCAATATTAGTGCAATATTTAAAGGGCTTAGTGCAGTGCAATTATTAAGGAATAATATAATTAATTCTTATAATATAAGTGCTACTATATTTAAGAGTGAAGAATTACTTTTGTGAGATAGTTGAACTATTAAATATTACTCACCTCAGTGAACTTTATTATTCAAGTGACAATTAATAATCAAGTGGATTATTTTGGATCTTACCTGAACACAAGTCAGAGTGACGCAGTGTTATTATTATTTAGACTCAGTTTTAACTTTGAACAATTTAAAGTATAATTGTAAATAGTACTTTGATGCATTAAAAAAAAAATACTATATTTGTGGACCTTAAGCGTTCATTATATTTTTTTTTTTACAGTTGAAAAAGTAAGGCTATATGTATAGTTGCAGATATATTTTCTTTCTGTACTTTTAGACCCACCATCAGACATTGGGTATTATGTGTGGATATCTGCAAATGATCGTGAAAAGGAAGGGCGTTTCGTTTGGGATGGAGTAAAAATTGAAATGGATAGAGGTTACAGCAGCTGGTGTTCCAATGAACCTAATAACAGCGGTAACGAAGACTGTGGAGAGATATTAACAGGAAAATCTAATGATAAAGTATTTTGTTTTAACGATGCACCATGTAACCGAAACGCGAGATTCATCTGTGAGATACGATTAAACACATGATTACACAAAATTGTTTCAGATACTTCAAAACTGAAGTTTCCTAGGTTCAAGTCAATGTGTGTAGAGAAGTAAATGTAATAAAAATTAAATTTTTAATTGTTTTCTGTAAATTTAGTTTTGATAATAAAAGTAGCATCCGAATAGTAAATAAACTTAATATTTTCAACATTGATTAGACTGAAAGCTCGGCAATGCACTAATACTGAATACAAAGAATTAAGGAATAGTTAACAAGAAAAAAGCATAAAACTATATATAATTAAAGGTTCACTGAGCTATTTTTGGATTTTTTATACTGGGAACCCAAGAAAAATTGTTTCGAGATTCCAATCTCTCGTCAATTGGGTTCGCTCAGTACTCAATAGCTCAATGGAACCAAAAGAAATATAAGCAAAGAAAAACGAGCAAAACAATGACCCTTAAGTTAAAAAAAAATATCAAAATATAAATTAGGAATAAAAAGGACAATAAGTAATCCCCGCTAGCTCAAGGCTTCGCATGCAAAGGATTAACTTGAAAAGGAAACATACACATAATAGTCGAATTTAACGTGCATTGATGATATACAAGAAGAAAAAAAAGCATAAAACCGCACATAATTAAAGGTTCAATGAGCTATTTTTGGATTTTTTTTTTTATACCGGGAACCCAAATAATTCAAAAATATTCAAAAATTAAAAAGATCTCAGTGAACTTTTAATTGTGTGCGGTTTTATAATTTTTTCTTTTGTATCCTCAACGAACGTTAAATTTGACTATTAAATTAATGATTATTTTTCTTTAAAACTGGTTCAATGAGTACAGTAGATTTTTTCATTCAATCCACGCATAGAAAAGAACAGGACAGAAATCAAGGAATAGATATTGCCAAATTCGTTGATAAAGTAACTAGTAAATTCTTATGTAAATTAATCAAACTCTTTTTCAATTCTTTATGGCTTAGAGTTTGAATAAATATTTTTTTTTAAATCTAAAAAGTTCTGAAATAATAATACTAGCTTTATAGTGTTGTGAACAAACGTATTACGCTTTTGCATTATAACTTCTTATATATATCTTCTTATCATGTTGTATAGAAAATGACTCAAATCAATTCAACTTCTTCTATTCATATCTATCTATAATATAGATATATGTATCTCCAATCAAGACGAAATATAAGTCGATATTTGATAGTCGATAGTAAATGATAGTCGATATTTCGTCCTTTACTTTGATATGACTCAGAGGTACATATCATTTACAAAGTTCAAGATAAATACAAAAGATTGGCTTTAGAATCGTGTTTGATTAATAGCTGTTTATGTATAAATAAAGATAAGTCTCTTAAAGTAAACGATATATCTCTTAACATTTTCAGGAGATCTTTAACGCTCCGTCGGGCGCAATATGGTGTGGCACAAGGTCGGGCGCATTGAGCCTGGGAGTCCCTACTTGATTAAATTTTTTTTCGACAGATAAAAACGTTTTTTCTTACTAAAAACAGTTGTTAACTATTCTTTGGAAACCTCTAAACATTACAAAAATACCGAATGAGCAATAAAATATTTTTATTTAGTCTTTAAAGGAAACGAAAATTACTTAACAAAAATTACCGAAATTTGTACACCCCTTGATTTAATAATCTTTTCTACAGATGTAAATGTTTTTTCTTACAAAAAACAATTGTTAAGACTTCGTAGTAAACACTCATACCATATAAAAATATCGAAAAAAAATTAAAACAGGTTTAATTAGTTCAAATTATTCAAACTATGAAAAATGACTTGACGTAAAACAAGAACATAATATGTTCAAGAATCGCTCATTCATTTGATTCATCAGCATATACATGTCCTCCTAGCGCTTTGTGATAGCATGGAGGACACATGAAAACAGCATGTGAGACGCAGGTATCAGTAGAATCTGCACACATGATTCTCTGCTCAATCAAATAAGCCTAATTAACGAGAAATATAAGTAAATAACTTATATTACAGATACTGTAAAAAAAGAAGATAATATGAACTTTAAGAATATCACTATACGAACAAAATCAACCAAAGCTAAGAAAGGAGAAAATCAAGATACGCATTACCAAACAAATGAAATGGAATCAGCTCTAGAAATACGTCAATTATTACAGGAGGTAAGGGAAATCAAATCAGAAATACAGAGATAAGAAGTAGTATCAACTACATTCATGAACATTACGAAGAAATTCTAGATAAATTATCAGCCATAGAAGGAAAACAGGAGCAAACTGAAGAAAAACTTTTAAAATTAGAAGAAGAAAATGATAAAACATAAGAGAAAATCAAAAACTTTGAACTAGAAATAGACAATCAAGAGGAAAAATTAAGACAAAATAACCTAGAAATAAATGGAGTTATCCAACTACCAAATAAAAAATTGCAAGACATTGTAGAAAAAATTGCAAACAAGATAGGTGTGAAAGATCAACTTCAAAATGTAGAGGTTATGCATAGAGTTCAAACTTTTAATAAGAACAGAATAAAGCCTATAATAATCAAGTTTTGAACCTTAAAAAGTAAATTAATCTGGATGGAAAAAATGAAAGAAAAGAAAATCTTAAGAAATAATGAAATTTATGATAACAGTGACACCAGTAGAATCTATTTTAATGAGAATTTAACGAAAATGAAAAAAACCCTATTTTGGAAAACAAGAGTAATTGCAAAAGAGAAGAATTATAAATTCACTTGGACAAAGTTCCATAAGATCTTAGTAAGAAAAGATGAAAATTCATCTATAATAAAAATAATGAATGAAGATGATCTTCAAAAAATAATCTAAAAAAAAAAAAAATGTTTATCTAATGTTTGAAACATCAGATCAGAAAAATTAAATATTTACTGTGATTTTGAAGAATGGTATATGAATAGAATAATAAATCAGTCTTCTGAAAAACTATTATACTTAAATATACGAAGTATAAAAAAGAACTTTGATTATCTCATTTGTCATATAAAAAAATTTATAAATGAAATAAATGTAATAATTTTAGTAGAAATAAACATAAATGAAAATGAAATTAAATATTTTACCCTGGAAGGCTATAGTATGATACATAATCTTAGGAAAAATAGAAGAGGTGGTGGGATAATAATGTATTACAAAAATGAATACACATTGATGAATTTTCAAATTGACACAATAACGTTTGAAAATATTACATGTTTACTTAAATATAAAGATATTAATATAAGTAAAATTGATAAGAGTACAAATTTTAAAAAATTAATAATAATTTATAAGCCTCCTCTAACTAATAAAAACTATTTTCTTAAAGAATTAGAAAAAACTATAGAATATCCTCATAAAAAATTGGAAAAAAACTAATAATTTTATAATTATTGGTGATATGAATATTAATATTCTAGAAAAAAAAACAATTCTTTGGTACTGAAATATTTAGAAATTTTTAATACTTATGGCTTGGAGAATTTAATTGATACTGCAACTAGAGAAGTACAGACAATAAAATCTTATACTTGAAAATGCTTAGATCACTGTTTTACTAATTCAAAAAATAAAGATACTAAAAGTAATATTATACAAACAGAAATATCAGATCATTATATAATAATGTTAGAAATATATAATCAAAAATTAAGTAAAAGTAATCAAAATCTTAAAAAATTCACAAGACACAATAATATAATAAATGAGGAATTATTTATTAAAAAATCAGAAAACTTACTTAATAATATAAGAAATAAGCAAATAATTGACCCAAATAAAATAATAAATAAATTTGTAAAAACTATACATAAATCTAAAAAAAACATAAGCCATAAAGAAAAATATAGAGAAAACCATGAATATCATTATCAAACTAAAAATAATAAAAAACAAAATTAATAAACATGAATCGATAACAGGTGAAATATATAGTCATATCAAGGAAAAAGATAAATTATATAAAAAACATAAAAACAATAAAACAAATAAAGAATATAGAGAAATTTATAGAAAAAGAGTAATGGTTAAAAAACCTAATACAAAAAACAAAGCAAAGATTCTATCAAAATAAATTTCTAAACACTTACAATAATAATAAAAAGACTTGGAATATAATAAATAATATTATAAAAAATAATGAACATAAAACTATTGATAAAGACAAAATTTATAAATTAATAGAAAAATATAATTATAAGCAAACTGATGAACTATTTGGTAAAACATTTAGTAAGGTTGTTAGTACATGTAATTGTAACACTAGAAGTAATAATACAGATATTGAAACTTCAATAAATTCAATAGTGTTTCATATACCTAGCATTGAAAATATAATAAATATAATTACATTAATGAAAAATAAAAATACTGTTGGTATTGATAATATTGCTGTAAAAGATATAAAAAGTTATATGGATATATTTGCAGCAATATTACATGAACTTATAAAAGCCATGTTTGAATATGGAACTTACCCAAGTATTTGGAAAACTGCGAAAATAACTCCAGTATGTAAAAAAGGAAAAATTGATGATATAAAAAATTATGGGCCAATTTCTGTTCTTTCCAATATGTCAAAAATTATAGAAACATGCTTAACTATTTCAATATATAACTTTCTGTATAAATATAAATTACTAAAGAAAGAACAATTTGCTTATCAAAAAAATTTAAGTACTGATAAACTCTTTCAAGATTTCCAAAATATCATAAATTGTGCATTAAATAACGGTTATTTATATATATATATATATATATATATATATATATATATATATATTATTTTTATAGATTTTGAGAAAGCATTTGATAGTATTAATCATAAGATATTGATAGAAAAATTATTTCTTATTAGAATAAGAGGCAACATGATAGAAATATTAAAAAACTATTTAAAAAATAGAAAAATAAGAATTAATTTAAATTCAAAATTAGGTAAAACATATAAATTAAAAACAGGAATTCCTCAAACTTAGGACCACTTTTATTTATTTTTTTATACTTAAATACATTATATAGTATTATATCAACATCAAAAATTTTTGCTTTTGCTGATGACATCATATTAATAAATATAAATGAAAATTATGAAACTGCAGAATACAATATACAAAAAGACTTTAATAAATTAATTATTTGGACACACAATAATAAAATGAAAATAAATAGTCAAAAAACAAAACTAATGGTATTGAAAACAAAAAATAAATTTTTACATACAAATCCAATAATAAAATAGCATAATTATAATTGTTTATTAGATGATGACATAAATTTCCAAAGATGTAATTGTGAAAATATAGAAATTATGAAAACAATTAGATATCTAGGTTTATATATTAATGATCAATTCTCTTGGAAAACACATTATTTATATATATTAAATAAACTTAATTCATTAATATATATGTTCCAACATATAAAGAGTATCTTTTCTATAAGAAACAAGATGTTAATATATAAATCATTTATAGATTCATTAATAAATTATGGATTATGTTGTTGGGTACATTTAGGTAATACAGACACTAATAACATAAATAGAATATTAAATAAAATAATGAATTACATAATACAAGATTATTGTATATTAACAAAGAATGAAAAAATACAGATAAGAATAAAATATAAAATTTTAATGCTAAGAGAAAAAATATTACATTCTTTATTAATAAATAACTTTTATAAAATTAGAAGTCAAATTAGAAATTATAACTTAGAAAATATTACTAGAAATACATTAATTAAGATTTTATATTATGAAAATCCTAAGATCAACTTTGAATTAAGAAATAAGAATCGAATTCTATTAAAGATTTTTATGCAAATTATAAATGAATTAAAACAAAATAAATATAATAGAATAAGTATATTAATAAGGCAAATACTAAAAAAAATAATATTTGGCGAAATTAACTGGAATATTTAGGTATTCTTGATTGTATATACTTATTTATATTTTGTGAGTTTTTGATTTTGTGTATTGATATTTTGTTTATGTATTTTTTAGTGGAATAATTTTGGCATGAGAGATTGTTATTTAAAGTTTTATTTTCCCAATTAGATTTAGAAATTTTTAATATTATACAGTATAAACATTTAAAGAGAGAAATTGTAATTAGAATAATAAGTAAAAAATAATTTGGCAACCTTAAATTTTATTGTAATGAATGATATTTATAATAATTGTTATTTGATTTTCTTTTTGTATTTCTGTGATATATTGATTTTTATATAATTATATAATTAAATATAATTTAAGTATAACTTGTATAATTACGTGATTATATAATTTTTATATAATTAATGTTCTCTGACTCACAAATATTATATATATGAATTATTTATACTTTCAGCACCTGCATCACAGGATTTCAATTTGAAAATCTAGCAGGACTGTAATTTTAAATTTAGAAATAAAATAAATAAATAAATAATAAAAAAAAAATATTGACTCAATCGTCTGCGACGAGTCTGTAAATGGCATGTTTCACATTTGCGTCGTTTTGGAGGTATCTGGGTCTGATCATCAGTTTCATTTGGTTGTTCACGGGCAGCGTATCTCTTCAATTTGTGTTGGAGGTGTGCTGGCATCCCAATGGACTTCAGACTGCATTGAGCAAGTTGACCAAGCACAAGTTCGTGAGAGTTATTTTATAGATAATTATGAAATATTTTATGATATGACATTACTTACTAACGACACAATGTGATACAGTATTAAAAATAACTGCGAAAACTTATTTGTCAAACTGCAACGTAATCGGGAGCAATGAGCCTATGTGATCATGTCTGTCAACCGGAAATGAAGAACGAAAATCATTAACTGACCTTGCCATTGTTATTAGCACTGGAAAAGCGAAAGCTACTAGGATGGAGATCTTGTGGAAAAATTTAGCGGGGGAGAGGCAAATAAAAGAGATCCAGGTGTGCCTAGCACATCGGTTGCGCCCGACGGAGTATTAATAAGAAACAATAAATTAAAAGGTATTTTAACCTTCAATTAGAAACAATAGATTGTAAAGAATTTTGATTTTCTATTAGACATTTAAAATATCAATCTATTAGATTATTGAAATGTCCACCTGATTATTGAGATCACCTCCTGCAACAATAAAAAAATAAAACACAAAAAACAATTACAGATTGATAAAGAATTAATAAAGAAATAAAGGGGCATTGGATTAACGGGACTTTTAGTGTACCCTATGTATGTATACATATATATATATATATATATATATATATATATATTATATATACACTGTCCGGCCACTTTATTAGGGATACCTAATAGGCCTCCTTTAGCCCTGCAAACAGACTGAATTCGTCGAGGCATGGATTCCACAACTTGCTGAAAACGTTGTTGAGGTTTGCTGTAACATGCAGACATGAGTTTGTCCTGAAGATTTGATGGAGGTGGAGGCCAGGAGCGAACAGCCCGTTCCCCACAAATTTTCAAGGGCCACTGCAGCAAGGAAAAGTCATCGTCATGTTCCTCAAACCATCCCATGATGATGCAGGCTTTGTGCATGGCGCATTGTCCTGATGGAAGTAGCCACCTGCATGAGGATAAACTGTTAACATGTACGGTTCCACTTGGTCAGCTACGATGTTTACGTTCGCTCTAGCATCCTGACCGTGTCTCCAGAGGTATCAATGGATCCAATGTGTGCCATGAAAACACCCACACCATGACACAGCCCCCCCCCCGGTCTGAATAGTTGTTGTGACACACAGCATTTGTGCGCACAGAAAAGGTGTACCTAATAGAGTGGCCGGACAGTGTATAGGAACCAAAAAAAATTAAAAGAGGAAAAAATAATTCGCAAAATCAAAACTCAAAAAAATTTAATAAAAGTCTGTTAGGCTGGATGAGATATAATTTTCTGTCTACATAATATAAAACTTGGAAAGTTGAAAAGTTGAAACGTTTTAAAAACTTTAAGAATAAATGAAATCTTTGCCGTTCAGGAACACCCTTGATGTCAAGGCGACGGTCAGCCATGAGACATCTACGCCTCGGTTCAAATCTCAACACCGGTCTGGAAGTGACTTTCTTCTTCTCTGTTTCGTCTGTTTTTAGGTAATAATAACAACTACTTCCCGTTATGGTCCAAGGACAACCATTCTTCGGTAAAATAGTTCAGAGTTTCTTCTCCTTTTTTGAAATCAAAGCCAGACGTGGTAAGAGTTCGTGATAGGAAAACAAAAATCATTGAAAGATATTATGAGTATGAAACAGACTACTTAGAAATTCCTTAAGTATATGTCTTATATATACTAGAAACTGAAGACCTCCACAGAAATAAAACGGTAAGTGAGTAGTAGAAAACAATAAAGGGCTGTAAGGGAAAAAATATTTGATCAAGATAATTGTTGATCATATATTGTAAATAATATTGGCATTGTAAATAGATACAATATCTTCTTTTGTTCTGATTCTTTTCCAAAATTTATCCTATCATGTTTTTAATGAATTTTACTAAGGGCTTCGGATTTGAAAAGACATTTAGGAAATTTAAGATAAATCTCGACATAAATGTTCAAAAGTAGTGTCAAAATCTGTTACGATCCTGTAAATATAGAACAACATTGTTCTGTTGGTTGAAAAGAATGAGATACAATAAGAATCTCATGACTTACTTATTGCTGCCTTATTCATTTTCGGATGAATTGCATTAGGAGGTATTATATTCTTAAAGATGTATCAATAACTCCTTTGATATAATATTTTTTTTAGAACAACAAGAAACAAATAACACGCTATCTGTTAAATCGTTCCACAAAGTCAGAAAGTAGTTAACAAAATTGGAAAATTTACAAATGAAGGAATAACTTTATACATTTTCTATTAGATTTCCTATCATTTAGACTTTAATATGTGTTTTGCATTAATCCAGTGTAAGAAATGTAATTCGTACCATAATAGAGCGCATGCGTCCGACAAGGTAAGACGTGCAGATTCTTCGCTCCTCAAACAATTTAAAATATTATATAACAACTATTACTAAACTTCTAAATTCAACTCAAATCTTCACTTAACTATCGCTAAATCAATGTCGAATATGAATGAATATACTAAACTAAAAATTGAATGCAGTAAATGCCATAAATTAATTAAAAATGAAGAACTTAGATGCATGGCGTGCGGCACAGAACAGCACATTGCATGTGTCAAGGATAAAGATATTACAATAAGCACTACCCCTTCCAGAAAAAGACTTTGGAAATGCGAAAAATGTAACAATATAACTACAAGAAGGAAGGTAACAGGTAATGAAGATGAAGACGAAACACAGGAAGAAATCTTTTCTGGCTCACAAAAATCGAGGCAAAAAACAAACAGTACAAATTTATTTGGATTAAAAATTCCAAAATATTGGTAAGAAAAAATGAAAATTCTAGAATAGTGAATATTAAATCAGAAGAAGAATTGAGCAAATTATAATTAAAAAAAAATTTGATGACGTGTATTAAGCAAATAGAATTAGGTAATTTGAAAATCACCGATAACATCTTAGATTGGAATTTCGAACAAAATAATTTTAATTGCCTTTATTTAAATATTCGTAGCTTAAAAACTAATTTCACTTATTTAATAGCCAACCTACATGATAAAATAAATGAGTTAGATATGATAATTCTCGTGGAAGTAAATATTAAAGAAAATGAATTGTTTATGTTTAATATATTAGGTTTTTCAAAAATTTATAAACATAGAGAATCTGCAAAAGGTGGAGGAATTATAATTTTTTATAAAAATATCCTAGACATTTCAATGTTAGACTTATCATCGAATCTTTATGAAAACATAACTTGCTTAATAAATAAGACTTCATCTCTAAAATATGAAATGGTACTACATGCAATATACAGGCCTCCTCATTCTAATATTACATAATTCTGCAAAGAATTACAGGCAAATATCTCAGAAATAAAAAATAAAATAAGTAACAATATTATTTACATAGGCGATGCAAATATTGACATCTTTAAAAATAATTTGAACACAAATACAATTAAAGATTTTACAAAACTTTTATAATTATGGTTTTACCAATCATGTTTACAAACCTACCAGAATAGCAAATACAAAATTTACAAATTCAATTACTTGCATTGATCATTGCTTTTCCAATCTTAAAAACATAAGTCATACAGAAGCCACTATTATACAATGGGACACATCAGATCATTTTGGTATACTTATTGAAATCAAAAGTAATATTAATAATATTCAAGAAAAAAAAATTGACAGGAAAGATAAATTTAATGGTTTGATTAACGCTGACTTTTTCGAAAGCAAGTTGAAAGAACTTATTCTCCAAATGCAAAACAATTTAATTTCTGATTCGAATAAAATAATAAACAAATTATATAAAATAATAAAAAAAGCTAAAATTGAAAAAATATAGTAATATATATAATAAACAAAATATTCTCAACAATAAACAAATAAATAATTATGAGCAACCATGGATGGACGATGAACTAATGAAACATATAAATGAAAATGAAAACTAATGAAAAAATAACTTATTCAAAAATGTTCAAAAAAATAAAAAAAATATAAAGTTACAAAATATTTATAAAAAAAAAGGAATTGGCTTAAAAATCTTATTAATAAAAAATAAAAAAATACTTTGAAAACTTGATAGAAAATGACCCAAAAATAAATACTAATATATGGACCTTTCTAAACAAACAAATAAATCATAAACAAAAAAATTTGGAAAATACTGAAATACAAAAATTACTAAAAATTTATGATGTAAATATCTTCAAAGAGTTTAAATATGTATTTAAAAAAAGGAAAACAAATAGTAATGAAATAAGTTCTAATTTACATAAATTGAATTATGAAAAAAATTTCCAAAAGGATACTATAGTAGCTTTTACTCTAAATTTGCTAGATATTAAAAATATTATATCTAATTTAAAAAATCATAATTCCAATGGATGTGATCTAATCAAAATTAAGGAAATTAAAAAACATGAGAATATTTTAGCACAATTTTTGGAATTACTATTCAAAAATATAATTAGTACTGAAATCTATCCAAACTTTTGGAAGATTGCATATATTATTCCGATTTACAAAGGTGGCAACATAAAAAACTATTATAATTTTGAAAACTACAGACCCATATCTTTACTCTCGAATATTTCAAAAATATTCGAGAGTTATTTGCATAAAATGATCTATAATACATTAACGCAAATAAACTATTAAATTGTAATCAATACGCATACCAACCAAAAAAAAGCACTGGAATCTATAATACTAAAATCTTTTATTTCTCTGTCTGTCTGTCTGTGTGTCTGTCCGGCGCAGTTTTCTGTGAGAATGAAAAATAGAAAGAATTTTTACAATGAAACATTCGCGACAGGAATCGAACCTGCAACCTTCTGATCCGAAGTCAGGCTACTTATCCATTTGGCCATGGGAAAATATAATCGACAATCGAATTGGCAAATAATGATAAACTGCGTGTGCGATTAAGTGAAGCTATGAATCCTACTGATGCACATGCAATTGATGTCAAGTATCACGCAAAATGTTGGACCCAAAACGTTACTAATATTATTCGCTCCAATCAGACACAAAATCATGAAGAAAGTACTTCTCATAACAGTTACGTTGCTTCAGCAGTTGCACAAGTGGAATTCATTAATATATTGGTTGAAAACTTGTCATTAGGGCAAGTATTTGGCATGAACGTGCTTGAGAAAACATACAAGTCAATTTGTTGGTGAACATGTTGACGTTTATTGTCCATCACACTTCATGTATGATTGTCTAACTAGTAACCAGGCAAAATCGGCAACTTCTGCTTCACGAATCACAGCTTGATCTTTTGCTTGCTCTTTGGTTGCCTTTGGCATAGGACAACACGTAGTCCAATTGGGTGGATTTGGACAATAATGTACAGCTGGTAGTGCACTGTCAAATGTTTTTAACTGAAATTCATTTGATTCAGATATTGAAAGTGGTGTAATCGAGTCAGTCTCTTTTATTTCCTGATAGACCGTTATTACTGTCCCATGTAGGGTTCTGTTTCCATCTGCAGTGTCTTCGGAGAAGTCAAGGTTATCAGCAGCACAATGGATGAACCTGTTCTTCACAATATCGGGTGGGATGTAGACATCATTGTTGTCGTGAATTCGTTTGAAGACACTAAGTGCAATCTGTGTTTCTAATCGCAACACGTGTTTGTAAACAATGCTGCAGCCTCATCTGCTTTCCGCATCTGCTAGAAGCTTTTCCCTTGTACATTTCATGGATAATCTTTGTGATTTGTTAAGCTGTTTAGATCGAGAAAACTCAATATCTTTATCTGATAGCTCCGTTTCGATTAACTCTTTTAATTCTCTTCGAGTCATAACAAGTGATTCATTCACATCATTTGAGGAACAAATTGACTTGTATGTTTTCTCAAGCACATCCATGCCAAATACTAGCCCTAATGACAAGTTTTCAACCAATATATTAATGAATTCCACTTGTGCAGCTGCTGAAGCAACGTAACTGTTATGAGAAATACTTTCTTCATGCCTTTGTGTCTGATTGGAGCGAATAATATTAGTAACGTTTTGGGTCCAACATTTTGCGTGATACTTGACATCAATTGCATGTACATAAGTAGGATTCATAGCTTCACTTAATCGCGCACGCAGTTTATCATTATTTGCCAATTCGATTGCCGTATGCAAGTTTTTACCAGCATTATCTATTGAAACTTTACTCAATGGATCTTTCCTCGAGCCAGCATTGTCGCAGAAAAAGCACTTTATAAATTTTTCATAACTCATTGTATGAGATCGTGTGAACGGAGTAGATTTCATAACAGACGAAGAGCCTTCACCTTCAGGTGGTTGTTGTGTGACCTCAATGGGTTTTTTCTCTAAACGATCAATTGTTTTTTTGTGCGTTACGGACAGATAACATGATCTGTGCCATCGAATGTTATCTTGTTTAAGAGTCTCGACATTAAATCCCTGACTGAAACGTTTTTTTATGGAATCACATTTTTCATCACCATACTTCGCACGTTTGACAATACACTCAACTACTTTTCCATAACTGTCACTTGTTGGCTGAGACACAAACTTTTCAGAAGATGTTGAAGAACAAATAAAACACAGTTCAGTTTTTGCCTTCCTCTTGTGGCACAACTTTGCATCGTACACTGGCTCTATATTCAATCAGTTGTCATCCTGAAAGTAAAGAAAAATATTTTAGAAAAATTGTTTAAATAATATTAATTACAAATGTTCTTTGGGATTTAAATACATTTGTTTAAAATTTCCTCATAGGACTTCCGGTAGGACTTCTGGTTATCAAGGTATAGGCAAAAAACCTATTTCCTCTGGCGGCCATTTTGATTTTTCATTAAGGACAGCATTTGTGGCTAAAAGGTTGCAATTACGAGAAAAGTGGTAAAGACAAATTTTGTAGAGAATGTTATGACAAACAAATTTGGTCCTGTGAACTTTTGTCGTAGGACCAACGATTCTAGTGATAGAGGCCCAAATACATTTCGTGTGGCAGCCATTTTTTTTTTGCCGCTACGACGCATCTGCACGATTTTTGAAATGGCCATCATCCAAAACCTCATTCTAGACACTATAACGAAGAGAATGAGACCATCCCCACACAAGTATCATCAAGTAACCCACGGAAGCCAATTTTTGCACATTTGACCACAGACTATTACATATTCAACTGTTGCCTGTAAAAGTAAATTTAACTCTTCATTCAAGTTTAATCAAATCGATTCAAGCAACTTATAAAATAATGGAAAAGCATTCAAATAAGTTACAAGTTCTCATATGAATTTGCAGAGTTCCAACTTTTTTTGTATTTTATTTATTATCATTCCATAGAATACACTGTTTGTATTATCAAGTCTAGAATTCCAACTTGGCGCCTATGTATCGCCGCACGATATGGAGGAAATCATTGCGAAACTTTGAACGGGTTTTTATCGAAACTAACTTTTGGCGTTTATTCCTTACCTGTTCTGGAGGCCTCATGTAACATTTTTGATTTGTCGCGGAATATTATTCTGTATTCCTGCCACATTGCTCCACTATCTGTAACATGAATCGCTGTGAAGCAAAGTGCATTAATATTATCAGGTAAATTTTTAAAAATTTATTTTAAACTGTAATAATTTTATCAATTCAGCCAACTACCGTGAACACAGATGTTGGTTCAACTTACATTAATTGTTAACGACACAGTAAAGCAATTCGACAAAACGGTCTATTTTCAGCAAGACAAGATCTGTTACAAGATCAAAAGGTCTACATCAGTTGCAACCAGCTTTTTCGAACATCGCACAATCTCCAAAACAATTGCGCCACTAAGATTTCCAGATCATAGTCACTCAGATTTTTTTTTTGGGCCATGCTGAGGGAAAAGGTCTCTCTCCCAATAAACCACGTATACTCAAGCCACTGAAACTGAACATCACCGTTCAGATTGACGACATCAGTCACGCTCAGTGAAACGGGACAATCCCAAACATGAGCGCAGGGTTGCCAGGTGCCTGAAGGAAGGAGGCTGTCACTTCCAGCTTTTGTTGTGATGCGATATGTTGAACATTTCTGAAGGTATGTATTACCACGGTTATGTTTGCCGACATTCTATATTATATGTGTAATAAACTCAGGCCACTTACACCCTGTAGTGAAACACCCTGTAGTGACAGAGTAGACGAATTCTATCTCAGCAGGTCCCCAAGATATGCACCCCCCTTAATCATATATAATTTTATATATGATAAAGCAATTAATTAGCACAAAATATTTAAACAATTAAAAATTAGAGTACAAATCGTATAATCAAATTGTTAATATCATTCAGGCATTCAACATTCTTTCAGATGCTAAAATAGAAAACTGTCCTGTTCTTATCTATAATAAAAATGCCTATTCAACAAGAAAACTGACAACCAACATTAATTGCATTTTCTAGAATAAAAAGAAAGTTTTAGAAGAACTGTTAAGAATGTTTCCTGAAATGCAGCTTCAGCATTCGATTTTTAAAGTTATAATCGATATTTTTCATCGATATTACGATGCAAGTTTCGTTTTACAAAGTCCAAGTTCATTTTTCAATTTTCTTGAGGAACCGCTCTGTACTACAGATAATTGTCAGTTGTTTTCCTCATATAACTTAAGCATACAACAACGTATAACGCAGGTGCTGCAACCAATATTGAAATCAAAACTTTTAAAGTTGTATTACAGGGATATTTAAATTCTTCTGATATCTTCGTTTGTCTCGAGTTTCCAATATTTCATTGCAAATTATAATTGCATTTCCCAATTCACCATCATCATGTCATTGAGTCCAATGTGAAAATAATATTTTATCAACAGTTTATATCTTGAAATACTTTTCAAATTTATTTTAAAAATTTCCTTAATATAATTTTTTCAAACTTACAGTGCTTGTGTTTTGAATTTAATTTCAACTTGTATTTTAATAAATTTTGTAATTGGAATTAACTATTGTTAACTTATTAGTAAAGTTCCCTCATTTGGTTTATACAGGGTTTATTTATATCAATTTTCAATCAGAGGTTTAACGCTCTTTAGTCTTGAAAGTGAATTAAAATGACTCGCTTTAATAATGAAATCCTTATTACAACATAAATCATTCCAAAAATAAATACTTCATCTACGCTTCATATTATATAAAGACATATTTTAATTCCGAATTTTCGGAAGAACTTTTTCTTTCTTCCTTTTTCAAGTTTGTTGGTTATAATAATATATATCCAGGTGATATCATACACGTACACGTCTTAGATATAGTTGGTAACAAACTAAGAAGTGTACGTGTATGATATCACCTGGATGCATATTATTATAACCAACAAACTTGAAAAAGGAAGAAAGAAAAAGTTC
>JAFIDM010012231.1:20822555-20834676 GCA_023159025.1 Thereuonema tuberculata
CAGCAACGGCACCCGGGTGAGCCGTCAGCTACGAAATCCCAAAGAACGCAGGAAAGGTTGCACTATTCGAACATTGAGACTAGTATCGGCCCATTAAATGCAAATCTAAAAGACATGATTGTTAATATAATTACAGATGAAATACTGTAAGGTTAATATAATATAATAACAGATGAACTATAATGTTTAATTTAAGATTTCTTTACCTTACAGCTGATTTGATTTTTAGTTTTCGTTGGTTTTTACTGTTTTCTTTATTGAAAAACGTTAGCTAGCAGGAAACAAGCCTTCCTCCCAAAAATAATATTTTGCTACACTACTCTAATTTTCTAAAGGAATTTGAATAGATTTAATAGTGGATATCTGAGTAATAAGAAGATATTGAAACTTTGTACTTTGTAGTGATTATAAATTGTTCAATTTTTCTTATTCAATATCCTTTATCATTATTTTTGTAATTGAATCCCCATTAAATAATTAATGAATAGTTTTCATGATAAAAATCCACAAGAATTGAAGATACAAAAAAAACGATATTCCTATTATACTACATGCAATTTTAATTCTCATAACAAAAGAATAAGTAAGATGAGATAATTTATTGTTTTCAGAAAACTGTTCAAGAAATTCAATTTCTATTTGCAATGCTTACTAGCAGACATTGATTACATAATGTTGAGGAAATGATTAATCTGAAAGTCTTCCACGATTCATCGTACATTTAGCCCAACATGAAGCTTTTCTAATCTGATTTATTCAACTGACTAATGCTAGGCGAACACGTAGCAATTTGAAGGCGATATGATTGGGACAAGTTGGCCCAATTTTATTGCGGACAACTTTATCAAGCGCGAACACAGAGTTTTTCCTGAACGGATATTGCCCTGAATATGAATGTTTACGGCGCTTCGTGTTTCACTAGGGACACACTCAGAGCGAACTCCTTATAAATAAACCAGACGAGCAGAGCATAAATGCACTGGAAACAATATTCCCAGCAATTGTACGACATCGGTTTTATTTATACAATGTATTTGTGAATAAAATGGGAGCGATCGCGTATAAACGTACTGGCGGTTACGCCTAACTTGTTACGAACGGACAGAATCGATCTAATATTAAACGCCTTACCGCGGTAGAAATCAATTACGATTCGTTCATTATCAATAGCCAACATGTTGTTGAATTATCGTTTTTGGGCCAGTCCATTTTGCTAACTTTTAGCCTTATTTCTCAAAAAAAATGGTCGGCGTTAGTGAGTAATTTTCCGATTTTCAAAGTCCCGCCTCCTTCGACGTCAGCATTGTCACGTGATTTCATCCGTTCATTTGATTCGCTTTCGTACCAGCAATATTTTGCGCCAACTAATATTGGGACAATATTGTTCCTTTGGTACCGACAATAAAATTGGGACAATATTGTTCAGTTTGAGGCAATCAAATTGGGGCAAACGGTTGCCAGCAATCAAATTGGGCATGATTGTCCCAAAATATCGCCTCGTGTTCGCCCAGTATAACATAGTTATTTTACTGTTGCTTACTGACGCAAAACATTGATAGTAATGTTTCAGTTAGTATTAATAACGAAGGTAATATCGTTGGAGAACTGTAAAACAGCATCTAATAATATTCCGAATAAACATTCTGATTCTATGTACAAAATTTATCCTGTGTTACTCGTATTACAAGGGTCCTTTTATGCCACCACACATAAGCAAGGTTAGAAGTAAAGTTATTTACAACAAAATTTACTACTGGTTCCTCGGGCTCATTAATTTAATCCCGTTTCGTCATTAATTTAATCCCGCTTTTTAAATACGCAAACCTAACAGTAAACACCAATGGGATCAAGTCTTAAAACAATCATATTAGGTTGTTTGGTTTACTATCGTCATCAAGATTGAATCATAATGAAGTGAGAGTACAGAAACAGTTGTATGGAATTCGAAAAAAAAAATTTAAATAATAAAGGGTTTGTCAATAAAATATTATTTTTCTTCTTTTAATGAACTTAATAATTAATAAGAGCTTTGAATATTGTTGTTGTTGCTTTACCTAATATTCGAGGATTTTGTAAATCTATAATATATCCAGTTTGGATAGCAATTAAGTAAGTTTTATCAGATTTTCTTTAATTGAACGACCGTGCTCTTTAATACGAATATATAATACCCTTTTCGTTTCTCTCAAGTAGATGCAATTATAAATTTGGCACTTTAATGCATGTATTATATTGGCACTGCTTAGTGGATCTTTGTTGGTTTTGGGAAGCTTATTTTTGATAGTGTTGTTAATTTTGGCGGTAATTTGTTCGTGATTTTTTTTTTAAATAACTGAGTCACCATTGGAAAAAGTTTTTCATTATATGATCTCTGATCTCTGATCTCTGATCTCTGTCTTGCTATTATCAAAATCACTTCGTAAATAATTTTACATTATTATTTTTTTTTATATTTAGCGTAGGGCCGTCGGCTCACCCACATGTGCTTTAATCCGTGCAGATCTAACGCACTAGCCCTACAATAGTCAGAAATTTTAATTTTTTCCATTTTTTAAATTCTGACAAATTTTCACACCATTCAATGCCGTAGACAGCGGAAGAGAAACAGAGAAAAGAAGAAGCAGAGAAACACAAGAAAGAAAGTAAACATCCAAACTGACGCCGATTCGAACCCAGGTGCTGACGCATCGGCCTCATAGAAGACCATTATCTACACTAGATCACGCCTTCACGGAGACAATGTTATTAAGTTCATTATTAAATAAAGCATAAGCGAAATGCTCTCATAATTAGCATGTTGATTACATTTGATTTGAATGAGTATGGCAACTTGAATTATGATTTACGATAATCTCAAATTAAGTAGCTTTCCCATAAACTGTAGGAGCTGATTCTGTAACTGTATATATGATAAGTTGATCTAAGAAGGCTACTCTACAATTGTTTTAGCATTCGATCTCAAATTTTAAATCCTCATATATCTTTCCAAATATATTTTAAATATCTTTAGGTATTGTCTTACCAACCACAAGGATAAGGTTATCCACATATCTATTATTAAGAGTAATCATAAAATCGCCTTCATTAAGCAATTCAATGGTCTTCTCATCTAGATACATAACTAGTTCTGCTACAATAACAGAACTACACAGGCTCATGAAGATACCTTTGGTTTGTGCATAGAATTTATTGTTAAGCTCGAATATCTGAATTTTGGTAACGGGATTTATTAATTCCATTAGGTGTTGTTGAAAGCTTAAATCATTGTTTGAATTTAATTGGGTTTTTTGAGCTCCTACAAAAACTCTCGATTTCATTTTCAAAAACACAACTTCCAATTTGTTTGTCGTATGAACAATGCCCGACTTCCAAACAAAACTTTATGGAAAGAACGACCAACCAGTTGGAAAACCCAGAGAAGTGCCCAAAAGAAAACTTGGATTGGAATCATCAAGGAAGACTTGAAGAGCCTTCACATATCAATAGATGAAGCCAAAGTCCTAGCCGCAAACCGCCATGATTGGAGGAAAATCATTAGCAAAGTTCAAAGTTCAAAGGCACCCACAGCAGCCTACTGGTTGAGAGGAAAACCCCCACCACCCACCAGCTAGGGACAATGATGATGATATTAGCAGAACTAGTTAAGATATTATATAGAAGAGAAGGCCACTGGAATGCTTCATGAAGGCGATTTTATGATTACTCTTTTTAACAGGTATGTGGATGACCATATCCTCGTGATTAATAAAACAATACCAGAAGGTATTAAAAACATATTTGAAATGATACACAAGAATATAAAATTTGAGATGGAATACGAAAACAATTGTAGAAAAGCCTTCTTAGACCTTCTTATCATAGATATAGCTACAGAATTAGCCACAACAGTGTATCGGAAAGCTACATGAACTGGGATTACCATAAATTATTATTTACATGTGCCACATTCATTCAAACCAAATATAATCAACATGCCAATTGTGAGAGCATTTCGCTTTTCAGTTATTGTTTATTTTAGCTTTTCAGGCTCCACATTGATTCCGACAATATTTCGCTTATGCTCCACGGAGACTTTATTTAATAATGAAGTTAATGATATTGCGAAATTATTGTCATATTATTCTAGCACTTTCTAAAATAGGTGAATTACAAACACAACGAATACAATTTACAACAATGATTTCGATAATAGCAAAACAAAGATTAGTGACTACATTCTCATTACATAGCACAAAATCATTTTCAAACGCTAGGTTACTTAAAAAAATTCATATACAAATTATAGTCAAAACTCACAACACTATTAAAAATAAGTTTCCCAAAATCAACAAAGATCCACTAAGCAGTGGCCATGTAATATATGAATTAATGTGCCAAAATCATAATTGCATCTACCATAGGAGCAACAAAAAGGGTATTACTTATTCGTAATAAGAGCACGGTCGCACAGTCAAAAATCTGATAACATTACTTAACAGTTACTCACACTCAACAAACATTTCGCACAATTGAATATTGGATGATTGGGCGAAGTTATTAATCTTGATAAACAAAATCAAAATCTGCCAAAATCCAACTTCACTATAATACATTTAAATATTAGATCAGTAAGGAAAAATTGGAATATATTTCAGTGCAAAATCAAAAGTGTCATTAACTTTTTTGATTTTATAGTCCTCACTACAGTTAATATTACCGAAATTGAAACTAAATTATATAATATCCAACATTTTAATTCTACATCAAAAATAAGAGAAAATACCAAAGGTAGTCATATCGTAATGTTTGCTAGAAAATATTTAAAAGCGAATGTTTATGAAGAAAAAATAAACTATTGCGTGGACATTTGCCTTGAACTCACAGATCAAAACAGCAAAAAAATTATAAACCTAATTGCCATCTACAGACCATCTACTAACACTAAAGCTAATTTCTCAATAGAATTAGAAAAGTTCCTAAAAAGAAGCTAGACTAAACTATCAAATAAATTAACAGTTTTTATTGGTAACATTAATATTAATTTATAGAGAATCCCAAAAGATCTGAGCACAATAAGATATTACGAAGTTCTATCTACAAATGGCTTCTGAAACTGCATACATGAACGTACACGACATAATAAGCCATAATTAGCACCTCCAAAACTACCATAGATCACATCTCTACAAATTGCAATCTCTACAAATTACAAGATACAAAAAACATAATAGGGATTGCAGTTATATCTGATCATTTTGTAGTTGGTACAACTATTGAATTGGCGAAGAAATAACATAGATAAAAGCTTCTATGATAAAGATAAATATAAATACAATAAATACACAACTTACAAAATAGATGAAGAAAAACTAAACTGAAATCTCAATAAAGTAATAACCACAATAAACAGTAAAATATTAATAATCCGAACAGTATTTATGATGCTATCATACATGAAGTACATAGAGCTAAACAGAAAATACATGTAAATAAAAAACAATAGTTTTTGAAACCCCCACAACAACTGAAATTGATAATTTAATTAAAAATTTGAAGAAAACAAATTCAATAGGCTATGATAACGTAAAAACAAAGGTAATTAAAGAAAACAAGGAGGTTTTTGCAAAAGTTATTAAATTTCTCATTGATAACATTATCATATCAAAGAAAACATCCCGAAAATCTTAAAATTGTTAAAATTCTCCCAATATATAAAAGTAAAGAGTATAATAATATTGAAAATTATTGACCAATTGCTATCCAACCAATCATATACAGAATAATTGAAAGTAGAACCAAATAACTTGAAAAGTTAAGCAATAATACAAATCTAAATTTGAACAATAGAAGTTATATCTTTTTCTCTCTATTGATCTAAGCAAAGCGTTATATAAAGTAGATCCCAACTTATTACTTAATAAATTAGAAAACATGGGAATTAGAGGTATTTTACTGGCCATTATAGTATTTCAAAAACAAAAAGAATTATGTCTCAATTAAAAATATCAAAAGTAAAAAGAAAAGTTCCCATATTTCCTTAGTAGTTCCTTTCTCCTACAACCTCTACCATTAAATATTTTCAACATCACACCAAAATTAAAAGGTAAACTACATTTAATACCAAAAAAGCAAATTTTCGAGAAGAAAACGTCTTCTCTTTTTGATATTGAATGTAGTTTACATTTTAATTTTGGTATGATGTTAAAAATATGTTAAAAAGAAAAGTGTTAGAAAAGGTGTCCCACAGGGCTCAAATTTAGATCCTATCTTTTTTATACTCTATATAAATGATATATTCAGTGTCATAAAAACATGTCATATTCAAATCTATGTAGATGATATGCTCATCTATGCAAATGATAGAAATATTACAAATTCCCAAATCATACTTCAAAATAATCTTTTAAATACATAAAAATGGCCTCATGACAACAAAATAATACGTCTACTTCATAACTTATTATGTTCTATTTACATTATATAATACTACACCCATTTTAACCTTCTTTCTTCCATATTCCGGCGATATTTCGCGAAACCATATCGTTTCGCTTTTTCAAGCCTTTTTCTTTACCAAATACAGCTATTAATCATCTTTAACCAAATACAGCTATTAATCATCTGTAAAGAAAGCGTTTATTCCATACTACAGGTGTCCACTTTCAATTGAGCAGTCAGTGTATTTTGGAAAAGAAAAAGGCTTGAAAAAGCGAAACGATATGGTTTCGCGAAATATCACCGGAATATAGAAGGAAGAAGATTAAAATGGTGTAGTATTATAAAATGTTAATTAATGAACACAAAACAAAATTAATAATAATCCATCCCAAAAAGCAAATTCCTAATACATTACCACAAATATATTATCACAGCCATGAATGTCTACTTTCCGAATTGTATCATTTGCACAAAAATAACAATAGTTAGACTAGAAATAATCATAAAAAACACTTTTCTTTTTGGAGGAAGAAGGCCATATTTTTGAATAGACGGAACCGAAAGGAAATTATCTTGCTACCTCTCATCACCCATATAATAATTTCAAAATTACTCTTTAGAAAGGGAGAATACCTCTCCCTGTTCCTAAAACTAAATATCCATTACATTAATAATACAAAGCAAGAAACTTCTAACAATATAAAATGTGAACATCGAATCCGTTCATTCCTTTAGTTTAAATATAATCCAATTTTATTGTCCAAATTATAAGTCCAATGAATAATCTTCTTCATTTATAATTAACTTTTGATTTACAAAGTTTCTTGCTTTGTATTATTAATGTACTGGAGATTTAGTTTTAGGAACAGGGAGAGGTATTCTCCCTTCCTAAAGAGTAATTTTAGAAAACATCTTGTAAAAGTCTCTGAAATGGGACGAAATATTGATGTCTGGTGTATCATGGTGTTATAGAAGTTTATAGTATTAATTAATTTTGACATTAATGTCTTTGAACAATAGTTAGACTTTAAATATCTAGAAATAATCATAAATAACACTTTTACTTCGAGTAATCATGCATAGTAAATACAAACGGCTTAATATACTTTCGTATATATACTGATTGCTCAATTGAAAGTGGACATATGAGTATATTATCCCAACAGTGAAGTGTAGTGGTGGTGGTGTGATGGTGTGGTCGTGTTTCTCCTGGTTTGGACATGATCCGTTGGTTGTGATCGAGGGAAACAAGGCATCCCCACAGTATCTGGACATTCTAGACAATTCCATTCTTCCTACGTTATGGTCGCAGTTCGGTGAAGGTCCATTTGTGTTTCAGCACGACAATGCATCGTGCCATAAGGCCGGTGTTGTCAGCGCCTGGTTTCCGGGGAATAATATTCAGAAACTTCAGTGGCCCATCCAGAGTCTGGATCTCAACCCTATTGAACATCTGCGGAATGAATTGGAGCGCTGGATTCGTCCGGGTCCGGTGCGACGGCAAACACGCACCCAACTTGTGCACGAAGGAGGTGTGGGGAAAAATACCGGTTGCTTGCTATCAGAAACTGGTGGAGAGCATTCCACGGAGTGTGGATGCTGTGCTTAGAGCAAAAGGCCACAGAACGCGCTATTAGACACGCTGTAAATAAAGCGTCCATTCCATCCTAAAGGTGTCCACTTTCGATTGAGCACTGTATTTTATCATATCAAAAACCTCTTGCCAATCAAAATTAAAATTATTATTTATCATGCCTCCTTTGACTCTATAATTAATTATGTAGTTGAGGAGTGGGCGAATACCGCACAGACAAATCTCAAAGAAATTAACAACAATTCAATGTAAAATATTAAAATTAATATTTTATTATTTACTAGAAAATATTGGAATGATGAGAACTTTACACATAAGCTATTACTCAAATACGAAATACTTGATCCCAACAAAATTTCCTCTACTGCACATTAACTCAAAAATTACTGTAAAATAATAGAATTGAAAAATAGAAGGTAATGAAATGTCACCCGCAAAGATAACAGAAAATTTACAATGGATTATGCTTTCATACTTTATAAATATGGAGAACGTTATATTAATCACATGTTAGAAGAAACAATAAATAGTATAAATAAAGATATAAAATTAGATCACACAAAATTTCGATATTTAAAAAACAAATAAAAAATGGTTATATAATAAACTCTCGAAAAAACACAAATATGATTATGTTTAAAATGAAATAAATATTATGAAATATATATGTGATTAGATGCATTTTTATGTACATGTGTATGTATGTGAATGTAGTTATATGAATTGATATTAATGCATATATTCATTGATATGTGTATATGGTATTTGACCTTCATATTATTTCTAAACTATGTTCTGACTACAGCAAGAAGTTGTATTTTGGAAGCAGCCTGGCAATTTATAATTTCCTTATTAATGAATAATGAAATTGTCATTGTATGTATATGTTTTTAATATATGTAAATATGTATGATCATATGAGACAAATTAATCGAAACTAAACTAACAAATATTATTGAATATTACCTTACACAAAACATATTGATAATATAAAAAAAAAGTCACCAGAAGATTGTACATTCATATATTCAGTCAGTCTATGAATATACTTGTGTGTGTATATGTGAATGTATATACGTGTGCAATAATAAGTTCCTAGTGGTGAACTTTTAATTTACGAGTATGACGTTTTTGATTTTATATTTACATCATATATGTGCTTAACCAAAACAATTTTAAATGAAACTGATCAATGTCTGGCATTTCTAACAAATAGGCCATCCCCCGTGCACACTCGCTTGTTTATCTATACCACATAGAATTTGGTTAAGTAAGAATATTATATTTAAAATATTGCAACGTTTCGGCAATTATAGTTCTAATTGTCATTTTGCCATCCGAAATAGCAGACACACTTTTAAGATAGTACTTGTTCATGGTCCTATTCTTTCCAAAAAAAACTAAAAAGAAAAAAAAAATATATTGCATTATTTCGAAAAATAATTTTGTTATTTTTTAAACATAACAAAAATTGAATTTAAAACGCTTCATTTAGCATTTAGCAGGAAACACTGTTTTTTCTTTATTAACAATTTACTAATCCTCTTAATGTCTGTGCGAGCTTTAATATGATTAAAATAAATTGACTTCAGACAACTTAAGTATGTCTTTCCGGATTTAATGTTTGTATTCATTAAATCCGGAAAATCGACTTTGTATTCAGTCGATGTTTTTCTTTGAAATATACGAAAATCAAACTTTTCGTTTATCTATTTTTACGACTTTAAAAAACAAAATTAAAAATATATATATTTCAAATTCTATCAGCAACTTCCGGACTTTTTTGTTGTATTGTTCCTAAAATTGACCCTATAATGATCTTTAATAACAATTCTTTTATTTTCTCTTACGGCTGCCTTACACGATATCGAAAACTTGCTAGTCGACAGTTTTTGCTTTTCACGTGCGAACGGCAAATTGCGCTTAGTTTTCGTTTAGATGGCCGAAGCGTCAAACAAGTTTATTTTTATCAGTTGTCCTAATAATTCTCAACTCATTTCACTGCAGAGTTAAAAAAAAAAAAAACGAAAAAAAAAAAAATCCCAGAGGAAGAGAATGCGGTAAAGGAAGCTTGGGATTGAAATCAATAACAAAAAATATCCAGATTTCAGTCGTAGTTTCTAAAAAAAAAATCTTATCGTCAAGGGCTGTGATGTCGTGATGCTTCTAATATTTGTTTGAATTAAGAACTCGTTTTATTTAGAGGAAGTGGCAGATTTTTCGAGCCACTTAACGGGTTGAGGCAAGTTTCCAAGACCGTGTAAAACCGCCATTAGTTGTTTCCATTTCACAATTTTTTGGAAGTTATTTCAACTTTCTGGTTCCTTTCCCAAGATGAGGTAAAGAAGTTGAATGTAAGTCAACTATATTATTAGGTATCTAAATATTTCAATAATTTAATTTTTTACTTTTTTTTAAAAAATTCAGAACCTCAATGTCCGGCTGGTTTAACGATTATTAACGACATCTGCTATTTTCTTGGTGAAGAAAAAGTCATTTGAACACAGCCGTTATAAATTGCAATAAAAAGAATTCTCAATTGGCATCCATCTTAAATGAAACCGAATGGACAGGTGTTAAAAGATTTTTGTTTATAAGTAAGTATTAAATGTCGGACAGTATTATTTTTCATTTCAAAATAAATTAACTCAAGAACTGGTAATTGCTGTTACTAAAAATTAGTATTAATTTATTAATCGAAAATTACCTGTAATAGGGAACTCCAAATCTTCAGTTATTTAGATAGGTAAATCTAATACATCCAAATCTTGATAATTATCTAGACCATCCTCGAGTTTCTATTCAATTAAGTTTTTACAAGCTTTGAAAAAATGTTGTATTAAAATATTTTCACTGAAAATGTGAAAGATATTATATTTCACTTTTACGAGGTAAACTATAATGTCAAATTTAAAATTAATCTCAAATATTACATATATTTGAGCCTTTAAATTGCTGCCAACAGATACAGTGAAAAATGTTATAACTTGCAATAGCTACTGTCTCAGACTATACTATTGGAATGCTAGTTTGAAAAACAGCTAGCGCATTACTTGATAATTTGAATTTTATGTCAATAGCATATATTATTAATTATTATTCTTATAAATGGCACTGTCATACCTTTAATTAGTAAGACATTTCTATTTTCAGCAAGGACTAGTGGATTAGGCTGTGGCCTCCCACAAGGCTGATGTGTCTGAACCTGGGTTCGAATCCCAGTATGAGGCTTGGATGACTCTTGTTTTCTTCATAGTTTGCTTCTCCTCCAAAATGAGGCAAAGTCTGACTGTCATCTAACGGTGCCTCCTGGATTGTTATCCAAATTACTTCAGCATATCACCTTCATCATTGAGTGCAACTCTCCATGACTAATCATCCAAAAGTGGATAAGGGAATAAGTAAAAAAAAAAAATAAGTTCTTGATAACAAAATTCTATTTCTGTTTCATATTAGTGAAAATAAACAAAAGTCTAAGATTTTAATATTGGTTAGCTCTGATAAATATCTTTTTTCAAAATTTTAAACAGTAATCTTTGTCAGGTAACGTAAAGGAAACTATCTGGATTTCTTTAAATGATAAAGCACAGGAAGGGCAGTACATATGGGGAGGAACGAATACTCAACTGCAAAAAGCTTTTTGATGTAAAGATGAGCCAAATAATCGGAAAAAGGACGAAGATTGTGTACGTGTTTACAAGTGTAAATGATACTGATAAATCTTGTTGGAATGACGATGGCTGTAGTCTAACCTCTCAATATGTATGTGAAAAGAGATTTAAATTGTAGAGAAATACTTATCTTGAATTATTTAAAAGTTAAATGAATAGAAAATGATCAAATAAAATTGAAACAACAAATATTTAGAATAAATAAAAGGTATCGAATAATTCATGTTTGCGTAAACATGTAATGAAATTATGAAAATTGCAAAACTTGTAATGAAATTAGGTACAACCGCGAATCTCTTACTGAAAATAGTTAATTAAATAAGAAAATATTTAATGAGAAAATATTTAATGTACATCAGAAGTACAATGACCAATATCTGATAGATTTAAATCAAAATGACACCTGACTTTTCTTCAACCGTCAGAAGTTGGTGTAACT
>JAFIDM010012231.1:20834776-20867117 GCA_023159025.1 Thereuonema tuberculata
ACTCTTATACATACTTATTTGTACATATAAGAAATTTATTTCCTTTCCAACAAAAATAAATGATATTCAAATTTCTTGTCGATTCGGTTTTAAATTATGCTTAACTAAGTACCAAATAAGAATGTAAATAATTTATTAAATAAAATCCTAAGTAATATTGTCATCAATTATAATACTACGGCACAAAGAGAAAAACAAAAAATTCGATTAAATATAAAATATTAATGATTAAAGAGAAATTTATTTACAGGATAATTTAAACATTTTTTTTCGAATTAGAAATGACAACGTAATTACGATAATAGAATAAACACTAGAAGTAATTGGTTAAATATTTCTAATATAGCTGGGCTATAGAATAACTTTGGGCTTAGATCCGTAAATTTAATTAAATATAAGCTTTTTAAGCAACTGAAATGGGATAATTATAACTACGAAATTAAAAAACAATTAATACCTGATATAATTCAGGAAAAAAAATCTTTTTAAATTATTTAATTGATTAATTATGCATTAATATATATATATATATATATATATATATATATATATATATAACATTAAAAAAACAAAAATACTGAAATTCTTGTTTTTAATATGTAAAAATCAAATTTCGTTAAGTGTTTATTATATAATATTCGAAATACGTAAGACACAATAAAATGGAATTAATGTTTTAATAAGCAAAAGGAAAAATTATGGTGTTTTTGTTTTCCTTAAAGAAGAGTTTGAGATTATTTGTAAAATATGCTGCTTACCGATTACATCATATGTAATGTAAATAGTCAGAAATTTTATTAAGAAAAATAAAAATGAGAAAATTTCGACATAATTATGTTTGGTTTGATTTATGTGTATTTTATTTTGTCAATAGAAGATAAATATTTTTTTTGATATTCTAAAAACAAGGTCATACAAGAAGAAATAATGTGCTATATATACAAGCAATAGCCACTGTAAATTTAGATTTTTATTTTGGGAGGATATTATAAGTAATTACTTAAAAATAACTAAAGAAATTAGATACAAGGTTTTCAGTGATATCATACATCTGCTTTGCATACACAGTTTACACATATGTAGCAAATTGAACATACTCTTTTTTTTCCCTAGGTCTGCGAGCTGCATTTCCGACCATGTGATGTACAGAGAATAACAGAAATGTACGATGAAAAGACTGGAATGAATATTTCTGCACCTCTGGCATATCCTCGTTTAATTAAAAATGCTGTGCCACTGATATTTCCTGGATGCCCTTCATACTTATCTTCATCACAATCATGTAGACAAAGTGCTGATGAGA
This sequence comes from Thereuonema tuberculata, assembly GCA_023159025.1. Lineage (NCBI taxonomy): Eukaryota > Metazoa > Arthropoda > Chilopoda > Scutigeromorpha > Scutigeridae > Thereuonema > Thereuonema tuberculata. The sequence goes on from JAFIDM010012231.1 coordinate 20,836,080, forward strand.
AAAAGCTTCATCGTGAAAATGAAGCTCTTGTGGAAAGCATGAAGGAGAAAGAAGCCTATGATTCCAGAATGAAGTTTACTTCCATAGTGGAACTATATTCAAAGATTGAAAGCATGGCACTCCCAGATTGTTGGTCAGTAATTAAAAAACCTAATGTATTACTTTTTTCCATCATTGAAATGGAACCTGTACCTGTCATTGTAGTATCTGTTTTGATTTCAGAAGACATGCAGTTGTCTGTTTTTATTAATAATGTAAAAATTGCTAGCTCAAATAGAAATTACATTTTCCCAGAATTAGTTAATGATTTAAATCAGCTATCATGTGTTCTTGAAAATGTAAAATCTTTTTGGTATCAACAGAAGAAAGGTCAACCAAATTTACATGTTATGTCTCAAATTCTGAAAATATTTGAAAGTTATGATAATGATGATTCATTGAGTAATGTTACTAAATTTATTCGTGACCAGATAATGCTTCTAGACTGTAAGAAGGAATGTCGAAGATATACAGCTGATATGCTTGTTTTTTCTTCTTTACTTTATTCTATATCACCTCATGCCTACAGATTTATGCTTTCTTCACAAAATTTTATTTTACCACATCCTAGCACACTCAGAAGAGTAATTTCTAATTTTCAACTGAAACCAATGGCTGAACAAAAAGAGGATGGGTTTTTATCATACATAAAATGTAAATTTTCATTGTTAAGTGAGAATGACCATAAAATTGTTCTTATGATGGATGAAATTCATTTAAAACCTTATTTTGACTATAAAGGAGGTAGCATTTTTTGGTGCAAGTCATGATTCTGTAAATGCTGCTACAACAGCTTATGTATTTATGATTCAAAGTCTTTTATCTAAATATAAAGATGTTGTACACATTCTGCCTGTAAGAAAATTAACTGGCCCAGAGTTATTTAATTTTCTGAAAATGATAATTATTGGCCTTGAAGAAATTGGGTTTATGGTTATTACTGTTGTCAGTGACAATAATGCAATTAATCGGAAAGCAATTTCCTATTTTTCCACACCACCAGAACTACGTATAGTTTACAAGCATCCTTTCGATACTTCCAGGCCACTTTTTTTTTGTATTGATTCTGTTCACATTATAAAATGTGTAAGAAACAATTGGATTAACCAAAAGAAATCAGGACAGTGCCTATTTTATCCTGACTTTGACACATCTGCCAGTTCAGAACAAAACTTACTGACAGCAAATTTCAGCACCTTGAGAAAAATGCATCAGCTAGAGAGTGGTGAAGGTTTGTTGAAATATGGATATGGTCTGACTTTGAAGGCACTTAATCCTTCAAACTTAGAAAGACAGAATGTGAATTTAGCTCTTAAAATTTTCAATAGATTTATTGTCCAGGCTCTCAGAGAAATGGGAGGTAAGCATACTTTGATAGATCACAGTTCTACTGCTTTGTTTATTGAAATTATATGTACTTGGTTTGAAATTGTAAATGTCAAATCTCCAAATAAAGGTAAAAGTTTAAACAATATATATCAGGAACCAATGACTAAAGCAGAAAATGATGAACGCCAAATATTTTTAGAGAAATTTTGGAGCTGGTTAGATCAGTGGAAGCAAAGGAATTCCACTGCTGGTACTTTCTCTAGAGACACCCATTTAGCCCTGGCCCATACAACTTGTGCTCTTCTTGAAATGTGCACCTACTGTATTGAGGAACTTAAATTTAAATACTTCCTTCCAGGAAAGGTGCAAACGGATATGCTGGAGGACAGATTTGGGAAATATCGCCAACTATCTGGCTCTAATTATGACATATCAATAACACAGATTTTTGAATGTGAATCGAAGCTAAGAATGCAGGATTCTCTTCCCTTAACCCTAAATTCTTCAAAATTTGGAAATATACTTGTTAATAAATTCAGTGAAGAGATAGTTTCTGATGATTCGTCTTTCAATGAAAATGATTCCCCTTTTAGAAAAATTACTGTTACAGAAAATGATCTAAATTCTTTAAAAGTATTGCCTATTATTACTTACCTTGCAGGCTATTGTATATATAAATTTTTAAGAAAAATTCAATGTCAATCTTGTTTAAATAATTTAACTTTAGATAAGAAATTAGATTTAGACATATCTTACAGGTACATAAGAAATTTGGATAGAGGAGGATTACTTTGTCCTCATCCAGATGTTGTTCATGCTGTGTCCTTCAATTACATAATTGTTTCAAAATTGTTATCCGAAGATCATGAAGATCAATTTTTACAAGTACAAGGCCAACGAAGTCTAGTTGTTAATCTAACTTTCCATTCATTGATTGAACAAGAATGTCTGTCCTTTGATCAATGTACTGAGGGACATTCGATTGAAAGAGTTTAAAATATGTTTTGCAAACTGCAACTAATACTTTGCTAAAAAAATTATTGTTCACAAAAGAACGATGTAAGCAAACCTTCCAGCTCAAAGAAAAAAAGAAAATTAGAAACATTTAAGAAATGAAAAGAAAAAAGAGCAAGTAATGCTTTCAAATTCAGTTTATCTATTATGATGAATATATTTTTAAATGTTAAGATTTAATCAATAATAATATAAAGAAAATCCTCACTGGTATCAATTAATCAAATAATATAGTTTTCAGAAGTTTGATGAAAAAGCTAAATTAGAACGTTTATTAAATTATATTAGATAGATTAGTATTGCACTATTTTATCCAATTAGATTATTTTCTCTTTAAATATTTGTATAATTATATATAACATGGATTTGGTTCGTTTTTTTTATTTTTGTTTTTTCCTTAATTTTGCTCCACAAAACTGTATTCACCATAATTATTGATGAAAGCTTTACTTTTAATACGGCTAAAAATGTTATCTGTGTAATTTCATTAGGTATTTTGCTATCAGTAATAAATTTTGTATTATATATTCAATGTAGATATTGTTAGCATAGTTTTTATAAATGGCTGTAATACGGTAAATTCTGTTTGAACTGCTGATTTTAGACTTGATTTTTTTTAATGTCAGATCAACATTGTAAAAAAATTTTTATTTCTGTATAGGATTTTTACTGTTGTAATGTATAAATAGTTTAATAAATTTCTATGAAAACCGATTTTATTTTGTTATTGATTTTTTGTGTATTTCAACAGTTTCACAAAATAGAAATATAAAGATTATAGGTAATGCTAATGGAGAAAGAAATAAAGAGAATAGTGTTTTGGTTTGGAATTTAATCCACATACAACCCTATAATGATTATAGTTTTTTTTGAGGGGGAAGGGTAGAAATTTTTATTTCTTATCATATTTTGAGTGTTTTTTGGATAGTGGGTTTGTGTGTATGATATATAATAATAATTTTATCTAAAGATATGTTATGTAAATTATAAAATTTTTAATTAAGATCGAAATAAAAAAAAATTGATGAATTCACAAGATTAATTTTTAGGAAATTTGAAATTTATTTTTTGACTTTTCACAATTACAAGTAACAAAAACTTTTCTTCAACCTAAACGTTTCATGAGCAAAAACTTCAATGATAAGAACTTCAGAAAAAACCAACAGTAATTTAACAAATGGGATATCCAAGAAATTTTTAAATTAACAATCGTAGCTGAACAGAAAGAAAAAGCTGATCTTGATTTTATATGTAGAACTAAAATATATCGGAATGAAATTGTTAATAAAAATATATCTTTCATTAAGATTCTTATCACTGAAATAGTGAATGTTCGCTCTATTCATTACATTAATTTCATTAAAATGCTTTCAGTATCCGGAATAAAATGTTTATATATATATATATATATCTGCAATTAGTCTAATTTTAAAAAAAAAATAAGAAAAGTAACGGTTAATTAGAAATTATACATTGTTTTTTTAAGTCATTTAATAAACGAAACGTTATTATTTAGCATTTTTATTAGTAGTGAATAACCTGACATTAATTGTTGTTAGTTATTGTCATGTAAATATTAAAGTTGTCTTAAAAATTCCCTATTTTCTATATCCGGGTGTATATTTCAAATTTTACTAGAAATTATTGTGTAAATGGTTGAAATTTTATTGCAAATTTCTTCTGGATTTAAATCCGAATATTTAACTTTTTCTTATACTGTATCTAAGTAAATAGTAACATTAAAATTTTAAAGACAACTATGTTATGAAAACAAATTCTCTGCAAGAATTTTTTTTTAACGTGGATAAAACTTCCTTAAAAATTGTTAAATATTATAATGAGCACAGTTCATAAGTTTTAACTGCATTAAATGTTCTTAGAAATCACAGCTAGCCCAGTGATAGAATTGAATGCAGGGAAGCCCACATACTGCTTGTGAGTGTCGGTCCCCTTACGTGACGTCACTGAAGCAGCGACAGGGCCTTGTATATCTAGGTGGCGTTGGTGCGGGTCGCACGTCTGATGGTTGATAACGATGATTCAGGCGCTGTGTCAGCTGATCTGACAATCACTCTATCCTCCCGCTCTGCTGTGGTCCTAGGGCAACCGCTACCTTCATGACGCTGAAATCTGCCATTGTCCACCCATTCTTGCCAGCATCTTCTAATCGCCGCATCACTTCGACCCATATGACGAGCGATTCTCCGATTTGCCCAACCTGCCTCTTTCAATCCAATGATACGACCTCTTTCAAACTCTGACAGTTGCACGTAATGAGCTCGAATCCTGCGGCGAGGCATTTTTTCAGTCGTTGAAAGGTATCCTAACTCGCATGCAACAGAAATTTTGACCATCAGATTGAGAATGGCTTCTTATATACACCTGCTGAATGCGCAGTTCCGATGCGCTGTAGCTCTCGCTATTCATTCATTGGACACCAAAGTTTAATCATTTGCATGGGTGGTCCCAATGTCTTTGCATACGAAATTTTATTACAGTCGGACAACTCCTTCTAGGTTGGTCGTTTTTTTTGGTAATGAGTGTATTTACAGCTAAACGGGACATTCGTAAACATGGAGCGTAGAGTTGCCAGGTGCCTGAAGGAAGGAGGCTGTCACTTCCAGCTTTTGTTGTGATGCGATATGTTGGATATTTCTGAAGGTATGTACTATCTCAGTGATGTTTGCCTACATTGTATTTTATATCTGTAATAAACTCATGCCTCTTACCACTGAAACACCCTGTAGTGACAGCGTAGACGAATTCTATCTCAACAGGTCCACACGATACGTATGCAACCATATGTACGCAATCATATGTAATTTGATATATGATAATGTAATTAATTAGCACAAAATATTAAAACAATAATAATAGAGTACAAATCGAATAATCAAATAGTAATATCCTTCAGGCGCTCAGCATTCTTTCAGATGCTAAAATATAAAACTGTCATATTTCTATATAAAATAAAAATGACTCAACAAGAAAACTGACAACCAACATTAATTGCATTTTTTTGCAAGTTTTAGAAGAATGTTCCCTGAAATGCAGCTGCAGAATTCGATTTTAAAGTTATAACAACTTTGTTTCATCGATATTACGATGCAAGTTTCATTTTTCAAATTCTTTTAGGAACCGCTCTGTACTACAGATAATTGTCAGTTGTTTTCCTCATATAACTTAAACATACAACATATAACGCAGGTTCTACTACCACTAAGGAAATCAAAACTTTTAAATTTATATTACAGGAATATTTAAATTCTTCTGATATCTTCGTTTGTCTCGAGTTTCCAATATTTCATTGCAAATTGTAATTACATTTCCCAACTCACCATCATCATGTCCTGGAGTCGAATTAGAAAATGAAATTTTATCAACAATTTATAATTTGAATTATTTTTCAAATTTATTTTTAAAATTCCTTTAATTTTATTTCAATTTGAATTTTAATAAATTTTGTAATTTAAAATTTACTATTGTTAACTTATTAGTAAAGTTCCCTCATTCGGTTTATACAGGGTTTTATTTATATCAATTTTTAATCAGAGGTTTTGACGCTCTTAAATATTGAACGTGAATTAAAATGACTTGCTGAAATAATGAAATTCTTATTACAATATAAATCATTCTAGCAAATGTTATCAATATTGCTGATGGGCAAAAAATGTGGAACCTCCAAGAATAAAATAAAAAATAAAAAATACACATTAAAAATAAAAGATATAAATTTCATGTGCCAGTCTCCGCTGGCCTCTATGAATTTTTTTGCGCAATTAAATTATTAATATTAAGTTATCAATATTACTTTTCGAAGAAACACTGGGATAGGTTTCAAAAATTATTTTTTTTTATTTTTTGTAACGCAGGTAAGGTTAATTGTAAGGTACATAAATTGATTCGCTCAAACAATTTACTTTATTAAAGTTCTCTTTGCAAAAGTGTTCTCTTCTTTCTTGAGTCGTCGTCGCTCCTTATTAAATAGTTCACTTCACTAACTTTAAACACTAGTAAAACGTCACTTAAATAAATAGGCTATTTGGATCACTTTCTGTTGCACTAATTTAATAAATAATAACTGAATTTTCACTAAATAATAATTTACTAATAAAGTTCTCGTCGCACTAGCAAAGCTTATGACGCACTCAATTCTTGTATCTCACACACTAATCTAATATCTTCGTGAAATAACAACTGATTATTTCCTCCGGTAAGTTGCACTTAAATGAAAACTTCAAAATATAATAATTCAACACTTACAGTTCGATGTAATTCGCACCTATTTCCTGACGTTGAACAGTATTCGGAATACGGCTTGAAATTCCCCCTCTTTTGTTCTTGTCTTCTGATTAGTTCTCCGCATTGCAGCTGTTCGTTGAATCAATCGTAGAACAGGAAATCCGGACAGGCTATTTGAACTAAATTAAAGTTCGTCTGAAGTAGAATTCTCTCGTTGAATTCTCCTTGCTTCTCGTGAAAATAATCGTTCCAAATTTTCACGCTTCCTAAATATTTAATTCTATTCGAATTATATTTAGTGTCACTCGCCCAATCAGTTCATCCAATCGTCTGCTTTAACTACGAACTATCTGCTACCAATCGAATTCTTTATTCTCTTTATCAGAAATATTAATTCTTCCAAATATTCGAATTCTTCTCAATCTTCGAGAATGTCTCTATTAAATCGAAGGAACCAACGCAGCCGACGCAAATTATTTAGCTGTCCGCTAACACATAGCTGCTTTTATGTTCCCATTGACTTGTAGCATTTCACATTATCTTCCGTAGTCGATGTCACACCGGGCTTCCCTTGTGACATCAGTCGCCAACGCAATTCTCTGATTGACGGAACTCGAACCTTCTGCACCGAGTGACGTAACTGAAAAACTTCTGATTTCAATGAAGACCCTACCGGTCTTATCTGCAAATTTCTCTGACGTCATGGAAAAACAAAATAAATCTTTCACAAAATTTTACTTTAATTTATTTCGAAGCCCTTATATTCTAACTAAGTTAATTTATTATTTTATCCTGAACATCTTCACTTTTATTAAATAAAATTTCTATTATTATAGTTGTTGGGATCTAGTGGAGACGAATAGCAATAAAGTTTGTTTATTTCAGTCATTTCTTTTTCTTCTTTTGTAACATTACATCCTGAAATCCAAATGTAAAATGCCCCTCTAAACATTTTTCCTGATTTTTTCAAAATAATTATTGTTCAAAAAGTTTCCACTAATTTTCAGCAAAATTATATTAAGAAATAAACAATTATGAAAGAAATCATATCATATAATTTTTAAAATATCGTGTATAAAATTAAGATTCAATATATCATACATTTAATGATATGTAATAGGAAATTAAAAATTGTTGAATTTTTTAAATTAAGTTAAATTTTATACTATCTGGTAACTTTATGATATTCTGACTATTAATGTTATGATTTAATATTACTCAGTTTTTTAAGTATATGATTTTTCATAGATTTAAGATTATATTGAAATATTAAGAAAAGATGTATTTCATGATTTCGAAAAGTAATTGAAAGTTTGAAAATAATTTGGAATTAGTTGAGAAAAGTATAACAAAGAATTACTCCTTTATTTATGTAAGCATGAAAGAAATTCAAAGATTGATAAATAGAGTAACTGTAATTTTAAATTAATACATCTTGATAGTGATTACTTACATTCGATATTTTTGTTGTAGTAAGACAGAATAGAAAATTTCTGTTACACTTCATAATAGAAATATTAAATTTTAATTCAATAAGATATTTTGCAAAAAAATCTTGCTGCTTCATACAACAAAGCGATATTTCGAGCAATTTTTAATGCCCAGTCGTTATGAAGATATAATTTGGAATATTTGCGAGAATTGTTCTTTGAAAGATAGGACTAATACTGGAGATTTCTCCATATATGATGGATGGAATAGATGAATTCGCATTTTATAACGAATTTTTCTATAGACATCGTAATCATCTATACTAAAGAAAAATGACTTTTCGATCACATTGAATATTCTGCTGCAAATTATATTTTTGCTTTGGATTAATGTAAATCACATAATAGAGTCAAAGTGATAGGAAATCTTATAGAAAGCTACTGATTTTATTTCTTCAGATGTACCTTTAACAATTTTCTAAGTTATTGCATGACTTTGTGGAATCATTAAACAAATAGCGCGTTATTTTATTCTTGTTCTTCTAAAAAATATATTCCATCATTGATGTTATTGAGACATCATTCAAGAACTTAATATCTTCTAATGCAATTCATCCGAAAATGAATAAAGTAATAAGTAAGTCATGAGATTCTAACTGTATATCATTGTTTTCACCCAACAATTGTTTCTTATATTTTGTTGATGCTATCAGAGTTTTTATTTTAATTTGGAACCTCTTAGCTGGAATATATCATTAATTTCTTAATATCCTTTCAAATCAGAAGCCCTTACTAAAATTGATTAAAAGAATGGTAGGATAAATTTTTGAAAAGAATCAGAACAAAGGAGGGCTTCATTGTTTCTATTTGGAATGACAAACATGCACAATATACGACCACATACTATTCTAATTATATAGTTTTTTCTTACAGCTCTACACTGCTTTTCTAGTAGCCACTTATTGTTGTTTTTTTGAGCAGATCTTCAGTTTCTTGTAGCTCTAAAATGTATGTTTAACGAATTTATAAGTAGTCTGTTGTTTTCATGCTCATAATATCTTTGAATGACTTTTTTTCCTATCGCACGAGCTCTTACCATGTATTTTTTTTCCAAAAAAAGGAAAAGAAACTCAATTTTTTTCCCTCAAGAATGGATGTTGTCGGTAGAGCGTCGGAGGCAATTATTATTATTATTATTTCTTCATTATTATATAACATATGACACAGTACAAAGACAACATCTTTGACTGGATTAATTGAGCAATTCAAGTCTCACCCAGAGACCTAAGAATTGTCCAAGTATCTTCGCAAAATATAAGCAATGCCTAGTAATGATGTTTTTTGCAGATCTGTTATTGAAATCTCATAAAGTTCCAAGCTATTAAAGTGTTTTACAAATTCCTTAGATAAAGCACCGAGGGCACCAATAACTATAGATGTTACAGTGGCACGTTTGTTCCACAAAAGAGAAATTTCAATTGTCAGATCCCTATATTTTGTGATCTTTTCCAGTTCTTTCTCAACAATTCGTGCATCTCCAGGTATTGCCACATCTATTAGAAAAACATCTTTCCTCTCTACAATTGTTATGTCTGGAGTGTTGTGTTCCAAATGACGATCGGTTTAAATTCTGAAGTCCCAGAGGATTTTGGCCTCATCATTTTCTAGCACCTTTTCAATAGAATGTTGGCACCAGTTTTTGGAAACTGGGAATTGATATTTTTTGCATAAATTCAATAATACTGGCTACTCTATCATGGTGTCTTTTGTACTCAGTCTGAGCAATTTTACTACAACCACTGATAAGATGGTCAATAGTTTCATCCTTCACTTTGCATAATCTGCATTTACTATCGTTGCTCATGTGTTGTATTTTGGTTTTCATCACGTTAGTTAATAAAGCTTGTTCTTGGGCAGCAAATATTAACCCTTCTGTTTCTTTCTTGATGTAATCATTTTGAAGCCATTGCCAGTTTCTGGAATTGTCAATTTTTTCTTCAATTTGTTTTATATATTGCCCATGTAGAGGCTTGTTTTTCCAACTTTCAAATCGTTGTCTTATGGTTTCTCTTTTATATTCCGATTTAGTCCATAACTTTCAAGATGTTTTCCTTGCAGGCTTCAATCAGCAGTTTTTCCTTGCTTTTTTTATGTAATCATTTAATCCTCGTTTTTCCTCTTCCACAGTTTGCTTAATTTTAAGAAGTCCTCTGCCTCCTTTCTTCTTTGGAAGATATAAACGATCAACATCACTTCGAGAGTATAGTGCATGATGCATGGTCATTAATTTTCGAGTTCTCCTGTCTAAAGTATCCAAGTCAGCTTGTGTCCAGTCAATGATTCCTGCAGTGTATTTAATAACAGGAACTGCCCAGGTGTTAATGGCTTTGATAGTATTACCACCATTTAGCTTTGATTTTAAAATTTTGCATACTCTTTTTGTGTATTCACAACTTGTTTTCTTTTTAACTTGAGCGTTTAGATTATTTCATTTGATTCCAGTATTCCAAGATATTTGTAGGAATTTTCAAAGTTAAGGGACTTGTTGATGTTCCCATTTTCAGATATTATCCCATCCGATTTTTGAGGTTTTCCTCGTTTCATGTTAAGTGTAGCACACATGTCTAGTCCAAATTCCATTGTGAATTCTTTATTAAAAATCTGAACTGTGTTGACAAGGGATGTAATTTCTTTTTCAGATTTCCCATACATTTTCAGATCATCCATGTAGAATAAATGAGAATTTTTTTCAGTATCTTTTGAGACTTCATATCCGAAGGATGTTTTCTTCAAAATTGATGTTAGGGGAATGAGTGCAATAGTAAATAATAATGGTGATAATGCATCACCTTGAAATATTCCCCGCCTGATGTTCACTTCACCAAGTTCTTGTTCATTTGATAATAAGGTTGTTTTCCGAAATTTCATAGCTTCTTCTAAGAGGTTTCTGATGTTTTCACTGATTCCAAAAATTTCTAAGGATTTTTGAATCCAACTGTGTGGCAGGGAATCAAAAGCCTTCTTGTAATCAATCCAAGCCATACAAAGATTAGTTTTACGTTTTTTTGAAAGTCAATCAGTAACTGATCTTTAGTTCCACGTGAAGTTTTACAATTTCCTTTTTGTTCAATCGGATACAAAGAATTTCTTGACATATAGTCATAAATTGAATTTGCCAATATTCCTGTTAATAATTTAAACATTGTTGGTAGACATGTAATAGGGCGAAAATTGCTGGGAACTGCCCTTTTAGTCTTGTCTTTCATTAGTAAGAATCTCTTTCCACATGTCATCCATTCTTCAATTGATGAGGATTGTAAAATATGATTGAAATGGCCTGTAAGTCTGTCATGTAAGCTGATTAGATGCTTTAGCCAAAATCCATGTAATTCATCTTTACCAGGAGCGGACCAGTTTTTGACTTTTTTTGATTTGTTTAACAACCATTTCTTTTGTAATAATCAGGTTTTGCGTTTGTTTCTTCTTTGTTTCTCTAAAAGTGTCTTGAATCCATGTTGCATTTTCATTGTGTTTTACTGGGTTATCCTATATATTCTTCCAAAATTCCAAAGTTTCTTCCAAAGATGAAGATCTGGGGAAGTATTAAAATTGCTATTTGTATCTCCCATTAAATTTCTATAGAACACGTGTTGATTTGTTCTAAATTGTGAGTTTTGCTGATACTGGATAACACGTCCTTCTTATCTAACGATCTTTTTTGAAGTTGCAACAACCCTTTGTTTCAATTCTTCATTAACTTCTACAATACTTTTGGTGTTCAAGTAATATTTTTTCACTAGATTTTCTTTAATTCTTTCATTTTTCAATTTGCCATCTTTCATATTCTTTAAATTACTAATATCAGTTCGTAATTTATTGATTTTCTCCTGTAATCGAATTTTCCATTTTGGTTTTCCAAACTCTTTTCTGACATTTGATATTTTGTAATCTAATTCTGCTGTTATCACTGCTGCTGTGCTGTACATCGGTAAGTTTGTTTCAGAAATATTGTTAGTATTGATAGTATCGATTGCAAAATTTGCATCTTTTACTATTTCTTTTAACTGAGTTTTCCTTGTATGTTTGAGAGCTGGAAGTCGCTGTCGTTCAGTTGTATTCTGCATAAACTGAAGAATTTTCTCTTTTAGTTGTTGCTGCCTTTTGGTTTGTTGAGTTGTAGTAGTATTTAAATCCATAATTTTTTCCATTTCCACAGTTCCTCGTGTATGAGGTGAATGGTTTTGTGCATCATTATTTTCCAGATGATCATGAGTAGTATTGCTACTAGCATTCAATGGATTTATTTCTGATACAATTTATGGTACTTGATTTGTAACATTTGTGATGTCACTATTTCCAATTTCAGAATTTTGTGTGTTATAATTCTTAAAGTTCAAAGCTTTACTTTCCAATTCTTTCAATTCTAAATCTGTGAAAACTTTAGTTTTCATTATAAAACGTCGTTGATCCATCAACCTTTGCAACGTTATTTCAGAAAGTTGGGTCGTTTTCTTTCCAAATTTCAAACATTCTTTTTTGGAATCCCCTTTTTGATTGGGTCTGATTGATAATGGCATATCACAATTTCCTTGTTTATTTCAATTGTCCACTTTTTTCTTTTAATTTTTCCTTCTAGTCGCTGTACAGTTGCCTGCCATGTTTGCCTAGCAGCAGCAAATTATTATTATTAATATTATTATTATTATGACTATACATATTTTGAAACAGTCAAAAATTCGTTGATACAAGTTTCAGCCAGAAGCCTAAGTATCCACCAGGTATCTGCGCAATATGTATGATGTTCCAAGCAGCGCTGTTTTCTGTAGTTCTGATGTTGTTATTTCAGACAAATGCAATCGGTTCAAATAATTGGTAAAATTTTTTGAGATTGTTCCAAGTGCCCCAATCATTATGGGGAGCACTGTCGTGTGTTTCATTCAAAGCCTGGTTGTTACAATTTCCAAATCCCTGTATTTTGTAAATTCTTGCATCTCCAGGGATTATTATTATTATTATTATCTTTGTATGTTTCAAACCTTGGGTTTCCCCAGCAAAAACAATATGCCAGGTCAAGGACCAAAGCACATATTGCCAAGTGTAAAGACGTGTGCAAGAATGATTAGGGATGTGTGGTTGTGTCGATAAATTTCCTAACTATGCGTGTTGTGTTGAGCACCTCAGCTTTCTGCGGTTGTGCATAAGTGTTTTTGTGAAGTCCTAGTATGCTGAGACTGTGGTGCAATGTGTGAGGTACTAGACCAGTGGCGGACAAGACGATGCGTACAACCCGTACTCGGTCCTGCCTCCACTGCTTCTGGAGCTCGTGTGCTAGATCGGTGTATTTACTGATCTTATCTGCGTGAGTTTTCTGCATGTTCTTGCTGATAGGCACTGCAATATCAACGAGATAGGTCCGTTTGTTGACCTTATCAACAAGTGTGATGTCAGGTCTGTTGGGATGTATGGCTTTGTCTGTGTGAATGGGGCGATCCCAGAGCAGCTTATGTGAGGATGACTCTAATACACTTTGTGGTATGTACTTGTAGTACGGGACCAGGTTCTTAATAAGTGAGTGTTTGTGTGCTAGCTGTTGATGAACAATCGACGCTACCTGATTGTGTCGGTGGAGGTAATCTGTTTGGGAGAGAAGGGTACAGCCTGATATTAAGTGGTCGATCGTCTCATGCGTAGTGTGGCATTTCCTGCATCTGTCGTCATGCGTGTTTGCGTCGTGTAGGATGTGTTTCTTGTAGTTGCGTGTGGGGATGACTTGGTCCTGTATCGCGATCATGAACCCTTCTGTCTCCCCAAACAGCTCGCCACTTGTCAGCCATCTGTTCGACGTTTCCATGTCGACATGAGGCTGGCTGAGTTCGTGGTGATGTCTGCCATGTAGTTCCTTACGGGCCCATGATTCACGCAGCTGCTGAGTGTGGGTGTTAGGGATGGTGAGTGGAGAAGGGCTGTCGAGGTCAAGGGGTGTGAGGTGTGTGTCAGCCTTGACAATGACTGAGTGGAGTGAGGAGTTTTGTGCTCTTTGGTGGAAGTGTTCCTTAAGTGTGTGTACTTGTTTTGCCTGTAGAGTGATGAGGTTGAAGAGTCCTCGTCCTCCCTCCTTGCGGGGAAGAGTCATCCTTTCCGTAGCGGACTTGGGGTGGTGCTTGTTGTGTTTCGGGAATTTAGTGCGTGTTGTACGTTGTAGTGCTTCAAGTTCGGTGTTTGTCCATGGAATTATACCGAACGAATATGTTAGTGTGGGGACGGCAAAAGTGTTGATGGCTTTAATTTTATTTCTGGCGTTGAGTTGTGTTTTGAGGATGTTTTGAATACGAGCACGGTATGTGTTCTTGAGTTCTTTTTTGATGTTTGTGTTGTCAATGACGCGCGCTTGTTGGAAGCCCAGATACTTGTAGGTCTCTCCCTCTTCCATGGATTGTATGGCCAACCCATGGTCCAGTTGAAAACCCTCCAAATTCGTAGTCTGCCCGCGTGTTATACGTAGCTTGCGGCATTTGTCGATTCCAAATTCCATCCCAATGTCTTTGGTGAACTGTGTTGTGACATGTAGTAAATTAGTAAGTTGTGCGTTGTTTGTGGCGTAGAGTTTGATATCATCCATATAGAGTAAGTGTGTGATTTTGTATGGTGTCAGAGTGCTTATTATTATTATTATTATTATTATTATTATTATTGTTATTATTATTATTATATCCTGAAGCAGAGTAAGACAGATGAAGAAAGTCACATCCAGGTCGGCTTGGATATTCGAATCGAGGCAAAGTGGTTTCACGTCTATGTTTTTTTTTTCTTACTGGATACTATTTGATGAAACTATCCTTTCCTCAACCCCGTAATCAAAGAATTCGAACCTGAAAGTAGCCAGCAAGTCAATATGAATTACAACAGGTATTTCTGGTACGGTATAGTCTAAACATCATTATATCTTTTTTGGGGGGGCTTCGGCTGCTTCCTCGGATAACTCTCCGATAGGCAAAACAGCAATTAATGATGTCTCACACTTGAATAAGAAATTGTGTAAACAGACGTTGGAAGATGATACACTATATGACCAAAAGTAATCGGCCATCCATCTGACGAAGTGGCAGGTCAGGAGGTTTGATGCATTGGTGGGGGCTTGGGCGATCATAATTCTGCGGTCCCGATAAAATGAATAAATCAGGCGAACTCAGTGACTTCGAACTTGGCGAGATAATCGGATTGCATCATTATAGAAAGCGGTTCGTAAAATTGAGGACATGCTGCACGTGCCGAAATCAACTACGAGTACCCGTCGAACCCTGAAGAGAGTAGGAAAGCAAAATCGCAAGTCTCCGTTGATAGTAAAGGTGAAGGAATTGCAACATGCGTCGGGCGTTGTCGCTAGCAGCAGAACTGTTCGGGATTAAGAATTACTTGGCTGTCCATGGCCCTGTGGCCGCTCACAAGTCGTACATCTCCGCTGTCAATGCGAAGCGTCGCGACGCATCGGTTGCAATGGTGCAGAGCTCACCGCCATTGCACTGTGGAGAAGTTGAAGAACGTTCTGTGGAGTGACGAATCTCACTTCACGATCTGGCAGTCCGATGATCGGATGTGGGTTTGGCAGATGTCCGGCGAACTCTTCTTATCCGACTGAAATGTGCCATCGACTGCATCGGTGGCGGCAGCATATGTGTGGGATTGTTTTTCATAGCTT
The DNA here is from genome assembly GCA_023159025.1 of Thereuonema tuberculata. NCBI lineage: Eukaryota > Metazoa > Arthropoda > Chilopoda > Scutigeromorpha > Scutigeridae > Thereuonema > Thereuonema tuberculata. The sequence goes on from JAFIDM010012231.1 coordinate 20,851,830, forward strand.
GGCATGTGTCCCTTACTTCCTGTGAGCAACCTAAATTCTGCGGTGAATCGAGCCATTCTGGACAACTTTGCCCTCCCAACTCTGTGACAACAGTTTGGGGAAGGCCCTTTTCTCTTCCAGCAGTGTAACTGTCCCGTACACACATCTAAGCTTTTGCGGCCTTGGTTTGATGACAAAGGGGATCACGTTGACAGACAGTCTCAGAGCCGTGATCTCAACCCCACTGAAGATCTATGAAACGAAATAAAACTCAGATTACGTGCCCACCCACATTGCCCATCCATCACGGACGGACTCACTTCAGCCGTCCTGGCCACCTGGAAGTCATTTCCTGCGGCCATTTTTCAAAAACCTGCTGGAAAATCTTCCCAGCTGTGTATAGGCAGTCGTCGATGCAAAAGGGGGACCGACATCATATTAATACGTGCTTCATGAGCCTCCTCTTCTCTTACTACGGGATGTCCGAATACATTTGACCATATACGAGGTGCATTCAAGTTATAACACCTCCGATTTTTTTCTCAGCACTGGAAACAGATAGAAACATGCGGTTTGTTTTAAAATAAGCGGGCACTCTTTGCCATTGCGAGAGAGAGATGGCAGCTTTGTACGGCAAACAGAACCTTAGCGTTGACAATTTACCAAGATTAGTTATGTTTCAGACAGGTCCTGGCTTCTAGCGGCTATACCAAAAATTAGGTCAAAAATTGAAGTGGACTATTTCGCCATGTTTGTTTTAGTTGAACATTAAAAGTCGTCCAAAGGTTTTCTCGTTACTATTTCAACTTAATTTGATAAATCGTCTGCATTTTTTGGCAACCGAATATACATAAACATGTTTTATGTCATTTTAAAGTGTATAATGAGTAGAATAAGATACTGTATTTGATATTTTCCAATTGGCGTGCATTTAAATATTTTAGTAAAACAATGCATGAAAGCGTGGGTTAACAATGCATGAAAGCGTGGGAATGGAGGGCTCCAAATAAGGCCCTCCATTCTATAACATAAAGTAATTATATCTAATGAGAAAAAATATAACAAAAATTATCAAAACTAGTTTTAAATTCACAATTTTATAAATTAATTACTAATTAATTATTAATTTTTAGCTCAATATTTAGTCAGAACTAAATGTTGGAAATTGGCTGTTTTCACTGTGGGCGAGTTTGCCTGTGACTAGTAGTGGGCCTTATTTGGAACAGGGGCTTCTAATAAGGCCCTTCAGTTATATTTTCAAAACTGTGCTATTTCAGAAAGAATTTCAAATGCCACTAATTCTAAATTCACTTTTTCATAACAGCACACCTTAAACTACCTTTCAAGACAGTTTTCAGAATTTTCACTCTTGCAGTAGAAATGTAAAAAATCTTTAAACGTTAGGTGGGCCTTATTTGGGCAACCTACCGTATTATATATTATATTTCTTTATATTGTATTACATTATAAATAAAAATTTAAAAAAAGTGAATCAAATAGAATAGCTGGAAACAGGATAATAATCTAATTCTATACTTTATCACATTCAAGAATACGAAACACGGTTTTTAAGCACAATACATGCGGAGTAAAAAAATCTACCTTCCAGCAGCATGCCAGGGCGGCACTGCAGCAGCGACAGTGCCTCTCGCCGATGGAGCCTCGCGTGCAGCTTCCTATGTGCGAATGTGCCAACACTCAAAGACAATGCCGCGCTGCTGTAACTGTGAAACGCACAGTTCCATACAAAGATTTTTGTATCTTTTTCATAAACTAGGGATGGCTATTGACATTAAGCTTAAGGATTATATATTGTACAAGTATAAAGAAAGAATTAAAGAAAAAAGAACTATTAAATGTTATGGATAATATCAAGTGGAAATAGGGGTGCTGCAGTTCCACAGGGCCTATACACGAGCCGCCACTGGAACATCATTTTTAATTGAATATGCAATTTTTTCTAATGTATTTTGCTTTTTTTAGAAACTAACTACTCTTCAATTTTTTGCTGAAAACCGTGCTCAATACAAATTTAAAATGCCTACCTTATATAAGCACGAGTGAGGTGTAGATTAGAAACAACAAGTTAAAACACTATGTTTCTGACCTTATACTACATAAGGTCCATTTTCAAGTGTAAAATAAAAAACGAAAAACTCAAAAAAACATCATCCAGTACTGGTTTCGTTAAATTTAAAGAAATTCGAAGATATTTAAAATTTAACGATTTCAGTAGTGGATGATGTTTTTTTTAAGTTTTTTTTTTTTTATATAACACTTGGAAATAGACCTTATGTAGTACATGGTCAGAAACGTTGTGTTTTAACTTGTTGTTTCTGAAGCTAGGATTCCATTGCCGGCGCTGGACGTCGAGCAGTCGGCGAAGTTGCAGTTTCCCTTTAGTCAGCGTGAGCAACACCGAAGGTGTTTCTATTGAAGCGGTTGAAACAGCTTTTCAACAGCGTCGCTTTAGCCCAAGGCAAGGAGGGTGACATGCTTTTCCCGCGTTTTTCAGTCGCACATCTGTAAAATTAGGAAAATTGGAAAAAAAAATATCAAAGAGTATGAATGAAAACTTAAAAAAATGATTTTATTTTTATTCTTGCGCTACGTCCAAAAATAAAAAAAATGCAGATGCAATAAAAATTATGCCCTTTTTTTTTTTTCAAAATGTGGTTTTATTTATGTGACTTTTCAATAGCAATTATATTTCGTAGGAATGGAAGGAAATTTAATTTTAATTGAAAATGATACATTAAAACTTTATTTCTAATGAAATTTATAGAAACACACACTAAAAAGCTAATATTTTAAAATATATTTAATCCAAGCTACCATGAAATAATTTTATTTTATCTTCGAAATTTAAATTAAACAAACTTAAAACCACTGAGGCAATAAAATTAAATAAAAATTAAGTAAAAATTAAAATTAAATTAGAATTAAAATTTTTTAAGTTCTAAATCCAAGTTATACAATAAATCAGTTTTCAACTTTACAAATTATTGCTGAAAGTGAGAAAAAGAAAGGAAGAAACGGTAAGAAAAGGCAAGAAAAAATTTTTTTTTTCTTCTTCTCTCCTTCTCCCCCCTCTCTTCCCCCCTCTCTTCCCCCCCTCTCCCTCATCCCTTATTTTACAGTAAACTTTCCAAATGACTTATAGTGTCAATAACATGAAAACGTAAGAACAACAAGGAATATAGTTAGGAATTAAACATATTGCTGCCTCTGTTTCATAATGTCCGTGATGTCTTCTTTCTTCCGTCCTTGACCTTACGTTTTCTCTTTATCAAGCCGTATTGAGTCATGTTGGGGACCGACAGCATAACCTTGTAAGAGTTAGGATCAGTAAGAATATAGTATGTCTCAATGCACTTCCTATAGAATTCAGGTTTGACTTCGCCAAGATGCGTGCATTTGCGAAATCAATACCATGAGACAAGGAGCTGGCGTGTCTATAAGTAAGGTACGCTTTGTTTCGGTTACGATATGCCCTCCAGTGCTCATCGCCTTTTTTTTCATCGCCCCAACATGACTCAATATTTTCCCCACTTCACCACGATGGATCGCGATTATGCAATTATTATAAGCGTATTGAGATTTTCTTTCCCACATAAATTAAGTTTAGACTGAAATGCATGAAGTTCATGCGTCAAAATGTATAAGAGAGTTTGTAAAACCTCGGTTTTTACATAATTTCTGCTGTGTCCCCGCTCTCTCAATATTCAACGAAGTAGGGAACAAAGACAATGCACGTGCCCTCATTGTTGCCCAGACAGAATTATTGGTATTGGCTGTTGGACATTCGTTATTGTTATTGCTAATGTTGAGACGTAAATCAATTTTTTATTTTCTTTTATTTTAACAAAATTTGGCTTAATCATTCAAATTATATGTGGGCTGTTGCGAAAGTCATGGCTTTTAAAAAATGAGCTTAAAAAACATCTTTTTCAATCATGTGTTTTTCAAAAATTACAAGATATTTCAAAAATTTGGCATTTGTTTCACTTCCGATAATATTGCCTCAATTTCGATGAACCTATTCTTTTAGGGCAGCAGGTTGCCATTATGTTTCATAATGAGAAACCGCAGCGCTGGCTACTATAAAAGTGGTAAATCAATTTTTTATTTTTTTTTATTTTAACAATATTATTATATTATTTTAACAAATAATCTGATTTTCAAATTACAATGGGCTGTTGTGGAAGTCATGGCTTCGAAAAAAATTAGCTTAGAACATCTTTTTCAATCTTGTGTTTTTCGAAAATGCGGAATTTGTTTTACTTCCGTGAATATTTCACTGGTCGCAATTAGTAACCTTTATTTATTTCAGTCTTCATTTCTTTCATTGTTTATTCCTTTACAAATAAAGTTGTCTTCATCTGTAACTCTTTGGAAATACAAACATGAAATGCACAGAAAAATGTTCACATAAAAAGATATAATATTTTTGATTTTTTTGAAAATAATTACTTCTCAAATAATTTCAATAAACATTCACTAACATATTTGGCTAAGATATCAATGTATCAATCAAATTGTATATATTATAATGATTAAAAAATTCATAATGTAAATGATGTGTAACAGAAATTAAAAATTAATGTATTTAATAAAGTAAGTAAAATTTGAGAATAATTTTGTTACTTTCGTAATACTCTGACTGCAAATATTATTATCCTTCAATTTTTTAGACTATGGTATTATAAACACTTAAAATTATATTCAAATATTAATATAAACGTCCGAAGATTTAGCCGAATATCGAATTGTTGTTGCATGATAAGATTAACACTGGATATTTCCCCATGGATGAAGTAGATAAGTTCATATTTAATAACGAATTTTTATATAGACGTTATAATCGTCTGTAGTCGATTCCCTTCGATTATAAGTAATATTTCGGTGTTCCATAATAAAGAGCAAATGACAGTAAATCGAAAAGAAAATATTTATCTTACTGTTTCAATTCCAAGTTATTCAGCCGGAGAGTGATGTGAAATTTGAAAAATAAAAAATTCAAATCAGTGTTTCTATAAAGAAAAGACCAATCTATCTTCATGTCATCAGCGGCATAAGTGACAAGAGTCATCATCATCATGATGTGCGATCTTCGTACGAAGTTACGCGGTCTACGGAACCTAGTGACCCCCGAAGGGCGAACCCCTAGGAGAAGCCGTAGATAAACTAGGGAACAGATACTGGGGGTGGTTTCCCGTTGCCTTCCCCCAGGACGCCATTAAGGAATGACGTCCGACCAGAGAGAAAGTGAAGAAGAGGCTGGACAACACAGGAAAGGAAATTGAAACAGCCATGCCCTTGCCGGGATTCGAACCCAGGAACTGGCGCACTGGACGCCACGGCTGGCCGCCGCCGAGACCGCACGACCACGCCAGCACGGCGTGACAATAGTAGAAATTCAAATTTAGAAATTTTAGAAAATCAAAAACACAATATTTTAGGATTTTGCTCTTTTTTATCTTATGTATTCTTTTTTTATTTCTTTTGTTTTTTATATCTTTTTTTATTTTCTTTTTTAAGTATTTAAATTATTTCTAGTTTTTTAAGGATTTAAATATATTTACTATTTAAATTAATTTATAAAAAAATAAAAAAAACAAACAAAAGCAGATAACAGTCATCAAATCAAACTGAATACTTCCTAAAATTAAGGATTTAATTTTGAGATGTTATAAGATAACTTAAATGATTATAAACCAATAAATCTTATCTAGAAGAATTCAAATGAGTTTTGCCCATTCGATATATATATGCCTAATTTTGAAGTTTATATATTATTGCTTCTTATGAAGGTGGTTATTTAATATTTAGTAATATAAGTTAATTTTATTCTTATAATCTATACTTTCTAAATTTCTAAATCGCAAATGATTGATTTTAATCTTTGCTTTGCGAAACTTGAAGCCACCGCATTGAGTTTTGCGATTCGATATATATTTTTAGGAACATAAATATATATATGTTTTATATATATATATATATATGTTCTTAAATATATATATTCGATATACAGTAAAACCTCGTTAAGTCGTCATTTTTGACGACTTAAGCGGAGTGACGACTTAAGCGGAGTGGGCATTTTTGAAAAAAAAAACAAAACAGTGAAATATAATATTTTTATGAATTACTGTAGTATTCGGTGAGAAAAACAAGATTTTCAGAAATCAATGAATGCAAATGAATGAGTGGAAAATAAAAAAACAAAAAACAAAACACATTTTATACTTACCACATTTCATTTTCTTTTACTGGCATTAAAATAATCCAATAGTGTTGATTGATGAAGGTACTGATCCTGCGTTTGCTATGAACCTTGCATGTCGGAAACAATTCGAAACACTTTGTAATGAAATGGAACTCCAACTTTTGTGCACATTGTTAATCGTATCTATAACCGAAACTTCTAGCTTTTCGTTCCTATCCAAGGCTTTTATCATGTCCTTTACAACCATTTTTTTGTACTTTCGTTTAAAGTCAAGAATTATCCCTTGATCTAAAGGTTGAAGAAGTACAGTTACATTTGGAGGAAGAAAAACAATTTCGATCGCTTTTAAATTTTCGGGGCTTACTCGCTATGAAATAAAATCACACTGAGTAGCGGTCAAGAAAAACGTCTACTCTTGACAAGAGTCGCAGCGAGAAGTGTGTAGTTTCCCACGTGAAAATTCCCCGTAAAGGCTAGGCTTTCTTAGAGTGAAGGGGCGGGGCTGAAAAGATAGCAGGCAAAATTGAGAATAAAGATGCTTTTCGCCATTTTTGAGGGTGACAAGTTATCCGGAGTAGAATTAAATTTGGTGACGAGTAAAAGAGGGTTATTTTACATTATTGTGTATGCGACTTTGTCGGGACCAAAGGAAAACGACGACTTAAGCGGAGTGACGACTTATCCTGGTGACGACTTAATTTTATTGTATAAATATTTAAGAACATAGTACTTCCTTTTGCAATTCATACAAAATAAATAAAGTAGCAACAAATAACTCATAAGATTACTCTTGAATCTCATTCTTTTCAACCAACCGAACAACGTTTTCCTATATTTAGCTCATTCTAACAGACTTTTGACACTAATTTTGAACATTTAACTCTGCTTACTTTTGAAATCAGCATATCTTCCTAAAATGAATTAAAAGATTAGTAGGATGAGCTAGGAAAAAAAAATCATATCCAAAACAGGGCATTGCCCTCTTACTGTTACTAGACTTTGACTGTTTCATTTCTGAGCAGATTTTCAGTAGATGTTAGACATACATTTAATTCATTTTTAAATAGTCTGTTGATTTGATGCTCATTATATCTTTCAATGACTTTTTTATCCTAATACTCGAACTCTTAAGGTGGGGTACCCTTGGAACATCTCAGACAACGAGGCTGGTCTCTAAGAAATCTCCCTCAAGTCGGTTGTTCTTTTTAAATGGGGTCAGTTAAAAACTGGGGATGGGGCTTCAGACTCCTGTGTCTCGGACTGCTGAAAAGAATCTTGGGACTCTTCAAGGGACCAGTCTTCGAACAGAAAACCGTGATAACAGGTAACTAATCAAAATGTTCTTTCCGCATTTTAAATTGCCGTGAACTGATAAAAGAGGGTCGAGTTCATTCAAAACACCTCCACAGCTTACGCCACGTCCTCTAAACTTCACTGTTGTCACTACACACGATGGCAGATATCGTTTCCAGGACATCCCCACACCCAATCTCTTCCTTCTGACCGCCACTCCGTATAGCGTAATTCAATCACTCAACATCACCACGCTTCCTCTGTTACACTGTCTAATGGCGTGCCCTCTCCATGTGTCTTGAGCTTTGCATCTTATGTGCCCTCTCCATGTGTCTTGAGCTTTGTTGCTATCCTTATTTAAATATTGCTATTATCTCTGACTCTCAGGCTGCTCTGAGAGCAGTTGGCAAGTGCTCTTACTCGAATAAATCGGCAAGGGATGCTTTTGTTTATATTCAGAATTTATTGAGTGAGAATGTTATTATTTATGTATATTGGGTCAAGGCACATGTGGGAATTATAGGCAACGAGGATGCCGACCGAGAGGCCAACCGTGCCCTACCTTGGAAAGCATCACTTCTCTCTGTCCCTTGCCCAGAAATTTCTCAAGAAATCTCAAACTTAAGAATCAAATAGCTGCATGGCAAAACCATTGGGAACACACCAATAAAGGACGGCCACTTTTCAGGTTCATTGAAAAAGTTGGCGAAAGTTTGCTTATAGCTAGCTTCGTTTTAAATCAATTTTTAACGGGTCATGGGTCTTTTAAAAGTTATCTTTTTAGATTCGGCTTGAGGAATGAGCCCGAGTGTGAATTATGTGATATGAATGAAGACGAGGATCCCGACCACATCCTGTGGCGTTGCCGGAATCCTCAGCGTCTTCTGATCCGTAATAATTTAAGAATTTTTCTGTCACGAAGACAAATACCGTACCCTTGCCCGGACAATTGTGTTCTTAAGATTTTAAATTATTATCGTAACTTTGCGCAAAAGATGTGTCTTTGAGTGGGTCTGGTTGGGGTTATTTTCAACCTGTTGTTGTTGTTGTTTTTCATTTTTCGTTTGTGGGAGGGATTGTAGGTTCGATTTTATCCATTTGATAATTGGTGATTATTAGTTACAGAATTGGCGATTATTGATAAATCGTTCCTATTGATAAATATATGTTGGGCTTTCCATTTTTCTTCTTTTTTTGTGTTTGGCTGGTTCTTTTGTCTTTTTTTTTTCACTAGGTCTTTCATTATAAGTACAACATTTTTATAAGGGGTAGGCCTACGTTATCATGCTTACTTCAGTCGCTCAGTAGTGGCCGCTGAGCGCGAAGACCTCTTCAGCTTTTTTTAATTTGGGACATATTATGTGTTGTGTTGTTTTGTGCGGACACCAGAAACCTGCTCTGTAGGTATTGGTCTCCTTGTCTTTATGTACGACTTATGTCTAAAGGCGTCGTTATTATATCATATCAGGCGGCTCTTATCATTCACAGGATAAATGTTTTACAGGTTGATTAATGAACAGTTCCTCAACCATGAAACCTATAATCTGTCGATGAACAGTCATTGTGTCGATGAACAAAGTGTTTAACTACTCTGGAACTCACGGGTGACTCTTTTATTCGATATCTGGATATCAGCACGAATCATCACTCAACTGTACGCTTTCGGTCTGGATATTTTTGATCACATCGTGTACATAATTACATCCGCATGTATTTAAAAGAACTGAAATAGTAATGAAATCACAAGATCTAGTAATAGATGTTTACACCCAAGTTTAAAATGGATGGTGTTATGCAGAAAATTAATTTTCAATTAAAGCTAATCGCCTAATCGTACGAATAAGATTTGCATCATGTAACTAATGAATTTTGGAAGATATTATCAGTTTTGATAGAGATCAGAATTGACCTGTGAAAGTATCTTCATGTTGAATATCTAACACATTCCATAAAAAATGTGAAGTAATACATAAGCTTTTGCGTTTATGTGAATATCTCAAAATCGAATTTTGGCACTTGTTCAATGTTGTAAAACACCATCCAAATAATCAGTTTTCATATTTTATGGATATACGAAAAATATCTATTCTAGATTTCTATTGTGTAGCCAGAATACGTCAGAAATTGACTATGGTTTTCAATAGAAGAAATTCGCATTTCTATCTTGTTGATTCATCAATTACATACAGAGTGCGGCAGGTATTTGAGAACACATATTCTAAGTAACACAGTATCCTGAACGTCATCCTGAACTCATCCCTGTGTTTTGTAGGTAAACATGGCAGAACCTAGGCTAACCCAGGAAATGAAGAGGCATGTAGTCATCATCTCCTTGGCTGCAGGACACTCCTATTCCGAAATTACTGCCTTCCTGAAAGTCGTGCGGCCATTCGTCTTCAACTTTCGGAGAGAGCTGGAGGCCGCCAGTGGTGATGTGGAAACTGTTTCCCACAGGAAACGACAGTTTTAAGGATAGTTAAGCGGTTTAACCATTAAAACGGTTAAAAACAATTTTATAAAAACGCTACATATATATGTTTCATCACACGAACGTGGATGTCGTCAGGAAATTAAAATTTGTTTTTATAACCAATTAAAAAATTATATCTCTTCCCATTAATGAACAACATATTTTAACTATCTGAAGTTTCAACTGAATTCTTGTTCACAGAAGTTATCTCAGAGATTAAGCACTCTTTCTAAACACTCTTCAAGAACATTAGGTAAGTAGAATAATTAATATTTCTAGTAAGAAACTTTAAGTGAATCAAATGCAGGCGTTAGGATCGCAGTTTAATATCAGCAAATATAATCTAAAACCAAGCGCCATTATCGAATGAGTAGAACCTATTTTGTCATCCATTAGCAGTGCACACCAAATCAATGTAGCGAGAAAAAAGATAGGTAGTTTGCTTGATAATCCAACCGACACGAGGTTCCGCTTAATTTATCACCCATTAAAATGCAAGGATTAATATAAGTTAAGAAAATGAATGATATCATTGTCACTACCGGGGATAAGAGACGCAGCATCGTAATTCTAGACAAATCTCAATTTGAAAAAATGGGGAAAAAATTCCTACACGATACAGATGGCATTTCCTAAGTTTACATGACGCGAAAAGAAGTTGAAAAACAAATATTTACCCTATGTAAATCCATCTGTCAGAAATATCTCATCTCCAAAGCCCTGCTTCAGAACTGTTTAAAACATTCGAAAACTATTTCTACATTACGAATTCTCGCAAAAGTACATATAAACCAGAAACCGGAAGGAACTTATAATGTTAGCCCTATCATGAATTGTTCGGCTTCCTCCATTTCATTAATAGAGAAGGCACTTAAGAACGATATTTCTTAAATTAAGAATTAAATCACAATACTCAGTTGAAAAATACTACGGAAGCTTTACTCAAACTCCAGAGCAGCAGCACAGATTGGCCCAATAATTCGGAGTGTTCCCTAGATGTGCAAGCATTATTTACCTCCATTTCTTCTCAATTAATAATTACAGCAATTACATATTTATTTGAATCACGTGAATTAATAAAAAAACCTAATAATGAATCTCAAATACAGTGCATCTTCGATAAAATACAGTTCCTAATGAAGCTACAAATATTTTAATTTAACAATTACTTTTTAAAACAGAATACTAGTTTATTTATGAGACTATCCTGCTCGGCTTTATTGGCTGAAATTACCATGATATACATAGAAGAAAATGCCATGGCCCTCTTGAAAATTGGCGAACTCGATATTCCTTTATACATGCGATATGTCGACGACCGTTTAATTGTTCCAAATCAACAGATCCAATTAGATATTAAGGATATATTTGAAATGATCTCTGCTGATATCGAAAAATTACAATGTTATTTCTTTCTTCGACATTAAAATAAAAAAAATTGAATCACACATCGACACTTCAGTATATCGTAAGCCCACAGCATCAAATATTGTGGTGATTTATTCGTTGCCCTGGTTCGTGGAAATAAGATGAACAAGACTGGATAGATCTGAACAGGTTCTCTTTATTTACAAGTGTGCAAGGGTTTATATAAGTTTATTTACATGAGTGTTGATTGGCTGGTGGGCTTTAAAATGATTGGTGCTTTTAAATGATAAGAGAAATTAACGGAAAGATTTAAATTTAAGGTGCATGGTGGGAGCCCCTCCAACCGTTGGGATTTAAAAGTAAACAAAACAGGAATAACCGTTAACGGTTGGGATTTGAAATAATACAAGTGATTCTTGTAAAAGAAGTAAAAGGTAAAATACATAGAAATACATAAATAGAAATAAATATATAAATACAAATATAAAACTCATCACAATAATTCCCCCCTCAAGTGTTTTCGTCCCGAAAACAAGAATGAAATGCTATATACAAGGGAATAAAATAATGCATGTACTAAAAAAAATATATATATATATATATATATGTGGCCATAAAAAAAAATTCTGAGCTTCATAAAAATAAAAATTATTTACAACTATTTACAAAATGAATTATTAACAAACTACAACTTCTGATCGAGTTATTCTGAAAGGCACAAATTCACAAATTGTTCATAAGTTCACTATAATTTCACTTAAGTTCAAAGTAATGGTTTTGACGTGTATGAGTACGGAGTCAATGGATCGGCGGTTCGAGAGTACATAGTTGGAGAGTTTTGGCGGCGATTTCGAGATTACACAACGGCTTCAAATGAAAAACATGGCGTCTGAAGATTGTGGGGTTAATCGTGGATTTGGTCGGAAGAAAAGGTGAAACCACGGAGGTTCTGAGAATTAGCCGGGCATTTTCGTTTTTCAAGTTTGTGCTAGTTTCTCGTCTGCGGGCGGTAGAAGATAGATCGGCATCAAATTGCGTCGGGGCGGAACATAAAAATGGCTGGCGGAAACTCTGTTCCTCCGTCGTTTGAGCTGCGTTGTCAATCGGGCGGCAGGGCATTGTTTATTGGAGCGGAGGTTGCGTTGGATGGTGTCGTAGTTGGCTGCGGTGATCAGCATAGCGGCGGTTTCTCCCTTCAAATATTGGCGGTAGAAGTCGGCATCGAAGGGCGGCCGATGATCGATTCGTTCAATGGCCGTTGGTACTGAGGATCGGCAGGAACAGTGAAGTTGCGGCGGCTTCCGAGCGGCGCGAAGCCGGGTTGGTATCGGCATCGTCGATGTCCGTGCATCGGCTGGTTTCAATAGCGGCGGGACAGTCACATTCGTTGCGGGAACATCAGGGATATTGCGGTGGAGTTCCGAAGCAGCTGAACTCGGGTTCCGAGGCGGCAAAGCCGGGCTTCTCGGCGAGTTCGATGGAGCAAGCGGGTTTCGGCTACCAAAATATGTGGTGATTTATTCGTTGCCCTGGTTCGTGGAAATAAGATGAACAAGACTGGATAGATCTGAACAGGTTCTCTTTATTTACAAGTGTGCAAGGGTTTACATAAGTTTATTTACATGAGTGTTGATTGGCTGGTGGGCTTTAAAATGATTGGTGCTTTTAAATGATAAGAGAAATTAACGGAAAGATTTAAATTTAAGGTGCATGGTGGGAGCCCCTCCAACCGTTGGGATTTAAAAGTAAACAAAACAGGAATAACCGTTAACGGTTGGGATTTGAAATAATACAAGTGATTCTTGTAAAAGAAGTAAAAGGTAAAATATATAGAAATACATAAATAGAAATAAATATATAAATACAAATATAAAACTCATCACAATATTACCTTAAACTATCATTCATACGCACCCCGCTCATATAAGGTCAACATCATCTCAACGTTCCTTCATAGGGCATTTCGTTTGTGTTCTTCAGAGGTATTATTTAACAATGAGCTCGCCTCCATTCGTTCATTGCTGTTACAGAACGATTACCCCGATTCCTTCATCAATCACCAATTTAGACGTACCTTATATAGAATCTACAATTATGACAACTCAACTTCTAATAACGAACCCTATGCCTACGTCACAGTACCATATCATCAAGTCATTTTCCCCAAACTAAGACGTATATTAAAAGACTATAATGTTAAGATTGTGGCATCAGCAACTAATACCATCAATTCGTTCATTCATAAGAACAACAACAACACGTATACAATATTAAACCAAGCCAACGTTGTGTACGCCATCCCATATATCGATCACCCTTGTTACTATATAGGCGAGACCGGTCAGACAATCCACTATCGCATGTTGGAACACAACAGGGCTATTAAAAATAGATATACCGCTTATTTCACTTCCAAACACGCCATTGCAACAGGTCACCAACCCAATACTTCCAACTCCAGCATTTTGGTCACAGCAGCAAGCATGTATCAAAGGAGATGCAAAGAATTTGTGCATATCCTAACCAATAACAATTGTTATAATGATAACATCTGTTTTGGTCGTCAGTAAATATGGACTTCAGAAACAACCAAAGCAATAAAAAAGAAATTTAACTCATTCCCTTTCCCAATTTTTTATTATTTACCTTTTATTTTATTTTAATTTATAAATTTATTTTTTATTTATTTCTCACGCAGATTTTCCGCATTCACATCCTAGCAGTGCAAGGCAGAACCATTCTCATCTCAACATACTGTTCCAATACAGTAATTGGTTCCGAGCTCCAAAAGAACCCTTCCAGAAGCGAACTCATCGCAGCCCAGCCTGGCCCCAGAACCGAAATGGAACACTGCAGCACCACACCAATCAGCACCAAGCCGATATACTTATCGGGATAGAATTTTACTTACTGATTTCAATTCTTTTATCTCATTTGAATATATTAATAAAAGTCGTTGTTTTTAATACCCAATTTTAATTGCCTGCCGACATCCACGTTGGTGTGACGAAACATGTACATATAGCGTTTTTATAAATTAGTTTTTAACCCGTTTTAATGTATGAAATTTTTTTAACTATTCTAAAAGAAATTTAATATACAAGTATAAAAAAAAATTAAAAGAAAACGACATTGTCGGCACTCGAATAGGTCTAGGACGCCCGAATTCATCGCGTGCGTCCAAGCAGCTGTCGAAGCTGACTCAGGGAAGTTCATGAGGGCACTCTGCAGGGAGATACAGGTTGACGAGGCCACCATCCGACATGTGCTTCATGAAGACCTCCGTTACAAGTTGTACGTGATGCGGAGGCCATTCATGTCGGCGAGAACCCGGGAGAACAGTGACCCGAGCCAAGCGCCTCTTGAACAAGCTAAAACCTCCGCAGCAGCCAGGAGCGATGAGAAAAACTTCGTCCAGGACCAGAAGGTGAACCGCAGAATTAATCGATGGCTATGTAAAACACCCGGGGAGGTTCCGACGATCATGCACACCAAGTTCCTCGTCTCCGTGATGGTTCTGGGTGTCGTGAGGAGTGAGGGCGACGTGATGCCTCCACATTTCTTTCGTCAAGGTGCCAGAGTCAACGCCAGTGCTTACACCGATGCGTTGAAGATGGTTGTGCAACCCTGGATTACTGCTGTAGCACATGGTAGGCGGTATGTTTTTCTGCAGGACTCCGCTCCAGTCCATATGACCCATTCAACCCAAGAATAATTGGCCTCCAAATTTCACGAGCACCCCAAACATGTGGCCCCCAGCACCCCTGATGTTAACCCATTGGACTATTACGTCTGGGGCGTGTTTGAGAGGGCCTCCTATAAACATCTACACAACACCAATGAAGCTCTCAGGACAGCTATTGTGGATGCCATGACAAACATTCTCAGGACCCAACTTATTCATGCCTGTGGACGGTTTCGACAGCATTTAGAGCCTGTTATTGCGGCAGAT
>JAFIDM010012231.1:20872117-20920783 GCA_023159025.1 Thereuonema tuberculata
AATGGTGAAGGTTTCATTCGAATATCTCTAACCGTTTGGCCGCTACATAAGTGTTCCATCCATATAGCTTAAAAGCAAGAGCTGTCCTCTAGCGGTTTTACAAGCAAGCTGTAATAAGTGTTTTGCTAATAATGGGTTGCTAGAAACCAAGAAACCTGATATTGTTTTAATTTCCTTTTTTATTATGAATGTGAATGCTTCTAATGCAAAAGGCGCAATTCTTGCGGTAGTGTCATTGTTGTGATGGTTGTAGAGCTGCATTATAAACGTGAGTATGGCGATGTGCGGAAAAATAAAATGCTGATGCAAAGCGAGAAGCTTCACGCTTGCGTAAAGAACGGTCTCTCTCAAAATTGTTTTTATAAAATTATGCATATTTTGGGGCCGCTTTGCTTTTAACACTGTCTAAAAGCATTAATTACTTGTTTTATATTATTGATAGGCTGACTGACTACTTATAGAATGATATATTTACACTAACATCATATATATAGTCTATATATAGTATATAAGAAGTATATATATTAATATATATATACTTCATATATACTACATAATACTTCATAATTGTAAATAATGCTGAAGTAGTTTATAGAGTTGACTGATGTTATTTTGTGACAATTTTGACATACAGGATTATGTGAATACAACCATTAGTGGGTGTGCAGATACACTACTGTTATTGAGCGCGAATTCTGTTTTTTCGGATGTATTAACATTATGTTATACTGTTATTTATTGTCAGTGCATTGCTATGCTTCCATTTTTGTGTTTCTTAAAGGTCTTTCAGTAGTCTACTATGTGATTTGAAAAGGTCATTAATATACTGTTTATTAAAAATAATGTGGGTCCTAAATTTGATTTCTGTGGCAGTATTTTCAGTATTTCAGTATTTCAGTATTTTATTCTTTTTGCTCGTCGAATTCTTGACATAAATACAATCTTTTTGTAAAAAACTTTTCATATTTCCACTGCAACTGCTCTAATACTAATATTGGATAATTTCCTTTGTGATATGCAATGATCAATTAAATCAAATGCCTTAATTAATTCAACATAGAGCATTAATAGGAATTTACTTTTATTCAAATGTTCGTTAAGTTCGTTATTTAATTTTTCTAACAAAATGGTTGTACTCTATTTTTTTGGTAAGCGTATTGTTCAGTGAATTATTTTTTCCGAGATAACTTTTCATTTCTGTGGAGAAGTAGCTTTCTCTTACTTTAAATACAGGTTGTATTTAAATGGATTTATAGTTTGTATTTATAGTTTGTGTTTCAAGGATTATCACTTTAGCTATCATAATGGATTTGTGTCTCGATTACTTCATTTTTAGAATAACTACGATTTTTGAGAAAAGATAGTTATATTTTTTGATCTCACTTATAGTTAGGTTATTTATGCTTATGAATTTTGCGTGTTTTATATTTTTTATAATGTATTTGATTTCTGAAGAAACATTGAAGAACCTATTCAGCAGTAAATTGTGTTTGCAGTTAAGGGCCATCTGAGTGAAGTCATTACAAAAAATACTACACAATTTATCAGTTTTATTATTAATTTTTTTAAGTTTTTTATTTTATTAATTTTGTTTCTTTGTTGCTATCTTTAATACTATTTATTACATGATTAAGTTCTTTAATATCATTTTTCTAATATCTAATATATTGTTTATTTTGATCCATTTGTCTTTCGAATTTGAATCACTACTTTTGAATTTATCTTTATAGTACTGCTTTTTATGTTGGTTCATTTTTGTTTTGAATTTGTTTCTAACTTTCTTATAAATCTCACAATAATTAGCACTTGTTGCAGCCCTTGAAATATTCAGGGAAGGAAAACAAATTCCACATTTTTGAAATACCGTAAAATTTTTCCAAAACACAAAATAGAAAAATATGTTCTAAGCTCATTTTTTATAAGGAGATTTGTTTATACTTAAGTATCCCGTTTTTACTTGCTTTTGAATTATAATTTTTGAATTGATTTAAAATAATTAAAAATTATTTTGTTTTGTGTACAAGTTTAAGTATGTATTGAACAACGCACCAACATTAAATCAACTAAATTTTCTTTTCAAAAAGACATGTGTATTAGTAATTACTTTTTCTTTCTTTTTTTTCGCCATGCATTGGATTCGAACCGAGGACTTCCGTAATCGCAGTCAGGAACGCTAGCCACTGGACTACTCCACTTAATACAATATTCTCTCTCCGACTCTCTCCACTTTAAATGATGGCAAATATCTGTTTTTTTCCTTATATTTAACAGCTCCATTAGCAACAATCACAAGTATATATTCACAATATTTATAATTAATTAATATTCGCAATATTCACACCACGCCCAACAATTGAGTCTGTTGCATTCGCAACAAGCACATGTATAATATGGCTCTACAACAATTACAACAATCGCAACCAATTCCCAACAATCACCTTTTTAATAATAAGGAAATTAAAGTACATATTGATTACAAACGTACCAAGAAACATAGAAACATCCGGACGGACAATTTTTGCCTATTAATAGGATGATTGTTTGGATAATTTTTCTTAATTTCATAAAACAATTCAGTACTTAGTATAATAACAATCTATATTACTAAAATCTTTCATTTCTCTGTCTGTCTTTCTGTCTGTCCGGCGCCATTTGCTGTGAGAATGGAAAATAGAAATAATTTCAACATTGAGACGATCGTGACAGGAATCGAATCTGCCACCATCTCATCCAAAGTTAGACCTCTGATCCATTTGGCCACCGGGACTACAATTCTTTTTAAATTGTTTTTTGACTTAAATATCCTTCTCCTTCCCCCCATCAATAAAGAATGTATTCAACCTTTTTTTTTGAAACTCAAGCTTGTTTATTTATTTCCGATCTGTCTGTGTAATTAGAAAATGACAATTAGAACTATAATTGCCGAAATTCTATCTTAACCAAATTCTATGTGGTATTGAAAAACAAGCGCATGTATACGGGAGATGTTACAATAAAAAAAAAGAAAGTCAAGAAAGAAAGAAGACTATTTCTATTAGGTAGAATACTGTAAAAATCACTATTTGTAACTCCAAAACCATCACTATTTGTAACTCAAAAACCACTAAGTATCAATTGGAATAAAAAAAAAAGTCAAGAAAATCATTATTTGTAACTAAAAAACCACTGAAAAGTATCAATTGGAATAAAACAAAGTAATTCAATACAGAAAGAAGCAATCATTCTATTAGGTAGATTACTGAAAACTCACTATTTGTAACTCTAAAACCTGGAAACTCACGATACATTCAATGAACTCACGATAAATATGCGTTTCATCAACCAAGATGATCAGAATCAGAGAAATTTTGCCTAACATTTGCTGATAATCGGAGACAATCGTAAACCACATAAAGAAGGAATGATAACATTGCCTGATAATCTTTGCCGAGAAATAGAACAATTCAACCAGTTCATAGAAAATATCTTATCTGAAATCAATGAATGGTCAATTCTAACTCCGAAGAACTCAAGTGTCGATAACATCAATTGAATGATTAGTCAAAGAATACAAGGAAAGACTAGAGAGTACTTAAGTGCGGATAAAATTGACAATTCTGATAATTTCTTAAGCGATGTCTACCAGTAAAACGGAAGGACAGACACTGAATAAAGTTGCCATCTACTAAGAGAATAATGTCTTCACTCACGGACAACTGTGTGTTTAGAGTCACAAGTCATCAGAATTTGGTTATCTTCACTTGAAGTAATAGTCACAATCAATTCGTCCCCAAGAATATCGTATACAAGCTATGATCTTCACATATCATCTATATTAACCAACATCCATCTCAACTTATCTCTTCTTCAAATATCTAAATCGATCAATCTGTACACATGGGGATAGCCTAGTTTAGTACTCCTATAATAATAATAATTTCGTTCATTTAGAGCTTTAAAATATGATGCAGAACTGATAAAACAGTAATTGAAAGATACAGACAAATAAGACTTCAGATAAATCATAATAAAAAAAATATAATTACAAAAATATTCTTTTGATGGTATTCTGCTCAATGAATCGTTATATCAATCTGATAGGCTCTTATTTTTTAGGATTATAATGATTCATTTTGATAAACTACTGCTTTGTTGAAAAGAAAAAAAATAATTAAAATATGTACTATATTTACTGTTCCGGCATAGCCGAGTGGTTTAGACAAAGGTCTCCCGTGTCGCCGATGTGTCGGAATCTGGGTTCGAATCCCGGCGTTGGCATGGCTGTTTCTTTCTTCTTCTATTTTTCGTCCGTTTCTCCCATGGGACTTACTATCGCAGGGTAATTTCTGGACGGGATGTGAATCTCGTTACACCTCTGCAATTTCCTAGCCTCACCCTGACGTTGTCTGGTAGGGCTAGCCCGTGGTCCATAGTTGGCCAAGTCGATGAAAGGAAGGAAGATAGTATATTTATAGAATAAAAGCTTATAATTTATTTATTGATGATATTCAAGAAATAAAGGTAAAATTGAACTAAGAAGTTGGTGTTTTTAATTATGGGTTTCTGTGGACAGAATTCGCAAATGACTCCACCTATTATTTGTAGAGTTTCACCACACTTCTTCTAAAATAACACACTTTTCTATCCATTCACATTAAGTATCCCACGTAGAGTTCTCGTTTTTAATGGTTGAAAAGCCGAAATTCCGCGAAAATCCATTGAGAAATGATGAAATCACTCAGCATGAACTGTTTGTCACGCTTGACGAAGCGTGCAATGCTGGTGCTCAGAGTTAGATAAGTTTGGAAGACTATCTGTAATACTGTATGTTCGACAACGAATGTTGTATATCGCAGGCAGACAAACTGAAAATACATTGGGACAAATGCTTAATAGTCCAGTCATTAGGTATTTTTTGAAAGTACCTAAACTTTTTGAAAAAACTCAAGTTTTTGAGTTTTGAAACTTGGCAGAAATATAGACTTGGGTGCCCTCAGTATGACGCTAAGTTTGTGACCTCGAGCGACCGCCGCTCGCGCCGCCATCTTGAAAAAATGGCGCCCAAAATTAGTTTTTGGCATACAACTCCGTTCCTATAGGTTTTAAAAAAACATTTCTTATTAAAAGTTGGAGAGGATAAATGTTGCTACAATGTTTCCTTATATATATTTTTTTTGTCAGACTAATAGTTTCCGAGTAACAGGGCCAAACATTAGAACGATTTTTTTGAAATTGCACAAAAGCGGCATTTTCAAACTACGTTTTACCAATTATCAGCCAAGTAGCGTACCCAAAGTACCTTTATCTAATTAATAAATGTTTATATAGAGATTGGGAAGAGGCTGGGACAGAACGTTTCGTCCGTTTGATGACTCATCAGTTAGCCAACCCGGTGACAGCGCAGGGTGCGAATTCTGTCTCTCAGCGTTTTGCCTTCTGGTCAAGTCATTAGGCACTTTTTGCGTGCAAAAGGTTGAGGAGTTTTGAAACTTGGCAGAAATATAGACTAGGGTGTCCTCAGTATGACACTAAGTTTGCGACCTCGAGCGACCGCCGCTCGCGCCTCCATCTTGAAAAATGGCGCACAAAATCAGTTTTTGGCATATAAGTCCGTTCCTACAGATTTTAGAGAAAAAGTTTCTGATTAAAAGTTGGAGAGGATAAATGTTCCTACAAATTTGCTTATATATATATTTTTTGTCAGACTAATAGTTTCCGAGTAACAGGGCCAAACAGTAGAAAGATTTTGTGGAATTTGCAGAAAAGCAGCATTTTCAAGCTACGTTTTACCAATTATCAGCCAATTAACGTTCCTAAATCAGTTTCATGCAGTAAAGTAATACAAACCACTGCTTCTATCAACTCGCTTCTACATCACCCACGAGGTAGAGTTGAGCGGCGCGTTTTGTTTAATATGGTATCCCCGGGAGGCCTACTCCAGGTTCGAAGCTTACATTCGAGTTTTCCGTCGTTTTGCTCTACGTGATGTCCCTGGTTCAGTAAATTCACTCTCTTCAGAATCTTGTTCGTCCCCCGTCTTCTCCAAAACCCAATCCAACGAATCAAGGATGCCATCAACTTCGTATGGGTCTTCGGAATCGGAATCCGCTACAAAATCGGGAATGTTTTCCATGCTGTCCCATTACAATGCAGACACAGCACCGAGCACATTAAGCCCGTTTTCCGACATCCACAACCTCCTGCACGGCCTTTTTTACATTTAGAGGATATCGAGTTCAAAATGGTGTCTGGGGCTGCTTCTGACGTAGCGCGAACAGCATCGAGCCCATGCCTCGTTTTCTGCCAACTATATTGCTCAGGATTTTTTTCACTGCCACACCACATCGCGACTTGGTGGTATGTTCGCAGATAATGCTGCCTTGCAGCATCTCTCGTGGGTGGTAGCAACGCGAAATTAAATTTGTTCTTGGACACAAGACTTCACAGCGAAGGGAATCTAATGTCCTTTGTGGACGATCCGCCATACAGTGCCAATAAGAATGCTTCACCAGCTGCAGCGAGAGCATCCACATATGCTTCGAGGTCCTGGAAGATTGCTGTAGTGTCAAGCAACGAGTCGGTTTTATCCAGGAGACTGAGGAACTTCAATTTTCCTTGGTTAATGAGAACAGAGGTAGTGTCATAACCACTGATTGCATGTAAAAACAAAATGTTCTTCGCAACAGCTTCCTTATATTTCAGGCTCCGTGTCGAATAAAGCGTTTCCGCAAGTTTTCCCTTCGCCGGTTTCAGCAAAAAAAAATATTTTCATGAACTCTCACCTTTGCATTTAAAAGAACCAACAAATCTGTTTTCTCCGACAACGAAAACACGCGTAAATGACGACGTCATGTCGATGGCTGTCTGAATGATGAGCACATCCGCGTCTTCTACTGCCTGCTTCACTATGAAATTTTGTTCTTTAAACTTCGGAATTAACAAAAAAATTAAATGTCTTTTGTTAGTATCGCTCGCCAAGAATCGTTCTTGCAAAAGAGATGGAATCATCTCTTCCTCGAAAATAACATCAATGGATACATGTGTTCTGGAGCATCGATATCTTTCGGCGCTTTTCGTATTCCGGCTAGCTACATTCGTTGGATAACCGTCAAAGACCACAACTGCATTAGGACCATAGTGCCTTTGAACATATTGCACATAGTTAGTGCAAATTGTTCCGTACGAATCATTGCGATGCCATACCACTCGATGCAACAAAAAGCTGCTATCCAGTACATGCAAGCTGTTTTTATCCGGTTGTACAGGCTGGTCCACCGAAGAAAATACCTTGAACAGTGACGATTTCGTTCCCTTTCGCATACCATCCTCATTAAATAATGATAGGGGGAATGAGGCGAGTTCGATTTGAAATAACCTTTCAATTCTTCATCGCTCTTTTTGGCAATACAGATTCTTTGAAACAACAACAGAGGATTGATGGAAATAGGAAGATTATCGACTTTGACACTGCTTTTTGCTGCTCCCAAGGAAAGCACTGCATCTTTACGCTTGAATTTTATCGAATCAAAATTATTGCCCAGTCTTCGCAATAGCTGCAGCACCTATTTCTTGTGCCATGTGGCAATTTAATGTTTCATCACCAACGACTCCACTGTTGATGGAGAGCAAACTGTCGACTTGCGGAAACGGATTATGTTGCGATAGCCATTCTGCATTCTTTGTCACATCGTTTTGGTCACGTTTGCATACGCGTGTGCCGCATATCCACATGCTGCTCCGTTGTGTTCATTTGGATGGCGCTAAACTCTTCTACTGCTTCACAGACATTGTGCAGGCATTTAAAAATGAACGAAGCAGTGTGTTCAAAATTAAAATGAGATTTAACCTGCCTGAAAATTTACAGAAATTGGCAACAAACGAAGGCATAACGCTAAGAGACAGAATTCGCACCCTGCGCTGTCACCGGGTTGACTAACTGATGAGTCATCAAACGGACGAAACGTTCCGTCCCAGTCTCTTCCCAATCTCTATATAAACATTTATTTATTAGATAAAGGTACTTAGCTACGCTAATTGGCGGATAATTGATAAAACGTAGCTTGAAAATGTCGCTTTTCTGCAATTTCAAAAAAATCCTTCTACTATTTGACCCTGTTACTCGGAAACTATTAGTCTGACAAAAAAATGTATATTAGCAAATTTGTAGTAACATTTCTCCTCTCCAAATTTTATTTAGAAACTTTTTCTTTAAAACCTGCAGGAACGGAGTTATATGCCAAAAACTGATTTTAGGCGCCATTTTTTCAAGATGGCGACGCGAGCGGCGGTCGTTCGAGGTCGCAAATTTAGCATCATACTTCGGGCACCCAAGTCTACACTTCTGCCAAGTTTCAAAACTCCTTAACCTTTTGCACCAAAACACCTTTTTTTTTGTCTAATAACTGGACTATAACTCAGTATTTGGTAAATAGAAGGTGGCCATAAAATAACTTTTCCTGTTTGGAGGCATCTGCAGCGAAAACTAACGAACGGAATGAAACCAAAATTCAGATATAGTCTATTGAGGGCATTGGAAGAAGAATCTGCAAAAAATAATAATAATAATAATAATACCAAAAGTCGCCAATAGGGGAAAATTTGGAACTGTCGGAACCAGTAAATTGGTGAATAATACAATGAACGCAAGCAAAAAGGATTATGAAAGTTTATGAACATACAATACAGTAATGAATGGAGTTTGAGACTCACAGAAAACGTTCTGAAACAAAACAATAATCTTTAAACAAAAATCTTTAATCATCAATTGTTTGTTAACAATCTGTTATCAACATTGCCGACATTAATCAATCATTAGGGTCCTCTGGACCATGTACAATATTTTCAACGTGGTGATCTTTCTTGAGTACAACACATTGCATTCGGTGTATGACGTTCTCTACTGCTTCGCGTAAAATGTCAGTTTGGATGTTTTTAACAGACCGTCGTAAGTTATCTTTCAACGAATGCAGGTTTGTAACGCCACCAGTATACACAATGGATTTCAGGTACCCCCACAACCAAAAGTCACATAGGGTCATGTCCGGGGAACGGGGCGGCCATTCCATCGGAAAATATTGACTGATAACCCTCTCATTCCCGAAATGCTGACGTAACAGATTTTGTACTGCACGAACAATATGTGGTCGTGCTCCATCTTGCATATGTCGAGTGTGAGCATTGTCAATTCAAGTATGACAAACGTTTGCAGCATTTGCAGATATCTCTCTATATTAATGGTACAGGACCTATAGGAGTCACAGTCTCAAAAAAGTACGGTCCTAATATGAACTCTGCCGTGAATCCACACCACACAGTTACTTTTGGAGAATGCAGTGGCACTTGAATCACTGAGGGACAATCACATGCCCAGATTCGGCATTTGAGTGTTGACTAATCCATTCAGATAAAAATGAGCCTCATCTCCCCACAATATGTTCCCAATCATTATTGATATATCTATTTTGGCAAGAAATGTTAGCGCGAAAGTCAGGCGCTTATCATAATTGGTAGGTTTTAGTTCTTGCATACGACTGATCTTATACGGATAGAAATGCAACATTTTCCGTAAGATTTTCCAGACAGTTCCATAAGGCATATCGGTTTGGAGAGCTGTTGTACCAGCGCTTGGACCACTACTAGTCCCTGTGCCGTCGAACACTGCAGTGGCAACATCTGTTACTGTGTTGTCTGATACTGGCTTTCGACCTCTGTGGGCTCTCACTCCTAGCGATCCTGTTTCCTCGAATTTATGAATCATAGCTCGCAGTGCTACAGCAGACATTGGACCTTTACGTAGGTTATGAAGCCTTCGAACCTAAGAGCCGCCGCTGCATTGCACTCTTTAGTGTAAAACAGCTTTACAAGTAACGCACGTTGAGGTAAGGTAGGCCGCATATTGAGTACAACTCAACAGCCAATCGACGAACTGCTTGACTGAATATTCGCTCTTCCCTTTTTAAAAGAACTGAGTAGCACTGCTGCCACTTCTGAACTAGAAAATTTCAATAATCTACATTTAGAGTGACAGCAACGCAGAATTTTCTCCTATCGGTGACTTTTGGTACTAAATTTTTCTTTTACTTAATTCTTCTCCCCATGCCCTCAATAGGCTATACCTGAATTTTTGTTTCATTCCGTTTATTAGTTTTCGGTGCAGATGCCTCCAAACACGGAAAGTTATTTTATGGCCACCTTGTATATTATAAAATTATCAAGGAATATTCTTTTGAATCGCTTTATTGTCCATGTAATATATTTTAACAGCTTTTTACTTTTTGTAACAAACAAGATAAATTAATGCTTTTAGACAGTGTGAAAAACAAAGCGGCCCACAATATGCACAATTTCATAATCAAAATGTATTCAGAAGGGTCGATATTGGGGGGACGTCTATCGCCGCTTTCCTCTTTATCGTAGGGGACTACTTTTGACCCCCCAACATCCAGTCAGGGAGTGGTCCTAGAGGTCTGATTTTTTTGGACGTGGTCACTTACTTTTTGATGCTTAACACAATGGTGATGGTTTCTTTCTAATATCTCTAAGATATCTCTAAGCGTTTGGCCACTATGCTTGGAGAGTGTGACATCTAGCAAGCATAAAAGCAAGAGTGGTCCCATATGTTTTACAGGTAACATTTTTAGAGGCCGCTAAAATAGATGCAAGAGATTGTTGATCGTACATGATGAACAATGAAAGATCTTGCATTTATTTATTAATATCTTGCATTCTTTGACTTCGCAGTTAACAAAGAATAGCTCTTGCTGAAAACGAACGGAGAGTGCTCTCCTCAATTCAAGTAGATAATGAAGTTTGAAAATTTGGATCACTGAGAATTTCCAAAAAAAAAACCCCGGTATATTACAAGATAAGCGATAACAGAAAATTAAATTATATTAAATAAATATTAGTCAAAATTTAGAACTTGAATTCATTTCCTTGAAAAAAAAAAAAGAATCCTGGAAATGAATTATCACGATTAAAAAGAATACTTTATATTATAAGAATGTTTAAATTTTTAAAACAATAATATTAACTTTACTTTCTTAATTCTTACCTTGGACGCTGCAAAAATCTACATCATATGCGCCTGGTTCATCTGTACAAAATAAGTAGTAAATAATTTCTCAAAATTAAAAAGAAAATATAAGAAAAAAAATCATGATAAAATTTTCAACATTTTCGGAATACCGATGACATTACTAAAACGTTTACAACAAAGTATTTAATTAAATACTTTACTTATAGAATTAATGAGATATGTTTTCGAAAAAACATTACACCTGTTATATTTTGCAGCAAATAACCAGGTTGTAGCAAACAAATGAATCATCGAGCATAATAAGATTAGTTTATATAATTCAATTCCTATTGAATAAACTAGCATTTCAACATATCTTTTTTGATATATATCGTTGAAGTAAAGTACTCTTTTCGTAAAATAATAGTGACAATTTCAATATAAAATAGAAACAATGCTTACATGTTGCAATAAAAGCGTTCACATTTTTCCAATCGGTCTCAGTAACAATTGAAATTAATTCTGCATCCATTTCTCTGCAATTCCTTAAAGCTTCCCACCATAAAACTCTTTCCTTGCTGAAATGATAACACACGTCATTATAACGTATGAATCGAGATGGACATTTTGGTTCTGGAAGAGATAATATTGAAAACAGAATAAATAATAACTAAATGACAATACAAATATATTCGAGTATACTCTACATACGTACATAAAACTATATCTATCCACTGGCGAATATAAAATATATTTTTTGGGGGAATGAAGATTAATGTAAGGTTAAGTAAGTTAAGTTAAGTTAAGGTTAAGTTAAGTTTTAAGTAGACACCCCATAGAAACCTATCTGTTCAACCAAGAAAAAAAAAAAAAAAACGATGGATACCTATCTTTTCAACCAAAAA
This sequence comes from Thereuonema tuberculata, assembly GCA_023159025.1. Lineage (NCBI taxonomy): Eukaryota > Metazoa > Arthropoda > Chilopoda > Scutigeromorpha > Scutigeridae > Thereuonema > Thereuonema tuberculata. The sequence goes on from JAFIDM010012231.1 coordinate 20,884,019, forward strand.
AAAAACGTTGGGAGGACATACCTTCATGATTTCGGGTGGGGTGGGTTATATTCCCTTATATACGCCCTTGTATCTACCTATCTATCTATCTATCTAAGGGATGCGCTCGTGGTTTAGGCAGAGGACCCCGTTTGTCAAGTGAATTACAGTTTCCACAAGCTTTTAAAACATTCAAAATATTGCAAAATAAAGGTTTGTCTACCATGGCAACTTCAACGAAAATTGCGATAAACAAAAGATATTCAAGTGGTAGCTATTCAGGAAACAAAATTAAAGAAAAGCATAACTTTGAAAATTAAAGGTTTTGATATATATTGAGTTGATAGAACTTACAAGGGTGGTGGAGGCTTCTTTATCAGGGATGTAAGGTATCAAAGTATAGACACCCCAGTTGCTCTCAAAATTCGGATCTGGAAATTCAGGGAATTAAAGTATATTGGACTGGTAAACCCATTCATATCTTTAATATCTTACATCCTCCCAATTCTAAACAAATACCTATTAAATTTACCAACATTACGAATAAAGACACTGTCATATTGAGAGACCTCAATGCTAAACATGAAGTCAGAAGGATGTTCCTGCAATAACACAAGAGGCGAGGACATTCTGCAATTGATGGATGACAAAGACTTCATGATCCTAAACGATGATACCCATATTCATAATTCCGTTAGTTATGATTCCTCTGAAGCTTTAGATGTTGCGATAACCAGTGCGGAAGTATTTCCTCAGTGCTCTTGATCTGTGTGGATAATATAGGCAGTGATCATTTGCCAATTCTCATTGAATATAGGAAGAACAGAGAATTTCCGTTATTAGAGAAAAAATTTGGAATTTTAAAAAGGATAACTGGGCCTCATTTCAGAGATTCCATGAATTCCAGTCTGGACTTAGAGCCTCTGACTGATGATCTTAATGAAAATTGGATGAATTTCAAGAGAATCGTCCTTATCTGTGCTCAGGTAAATATTCTGAGAGGCAATATAAAAAGATATGTCCCCTTTTACACACAAAATGCTCCGATTCTTAGACCTCCTTTGGAGAAAAGAAAACGTCTATTTGAAACTCTGAGTGAAAGGGGGAATAGTTTAATAACTGAAATTAATCAAATCAATACAGAGATAAAATAGTCTTATGCCCATTTGAAAATATCAAGATGGAAGGAGATGTTTAGTAAACTAGATGCAAGGACATCTAACTCTAAACTTTGGAGAATTATCAAAAGCATTAACAGAGAACAGGAGCAGTATTAATAATGTAATTCTGTGAAAGATGCAGGCTGTCAGGACTTCACCAATGACAAATTAGCAGATGATGGATTAGCTGCTCATTATCAATTGACTAGTAAGTTAAATTTTTCAAGTGAAAATCAACCTGTTTTAATTAAAGACAGAAATATTATCCACGGTTGTCGTAGTGGAAATCTTGGAGACACGAACTTATCCAGGCCCTTCTCCCAACAGGAGTTACTTCTTGCGATGGCCCTCCTAGATTTGAGTAAATCCCCAGGCCCAGATGTCCATCCAGGGAAACAGAGAATTCTTGACATTTTCAATCAATCTTGGAGAAGAGGACGACTACCCTGAGAATGGAAAAGAGCCACTATCATTCCAATCAAAAAACCAGAAAAGAAGACGTGCTCTTCTGAGGACTTTAGACCTATAGCTTCGACTAGTAAAGCAAGCAAAATAATGGAAAAAATGATCCTGATAAGAGTCCAATATTATTTAGAAAAAAACATTTAATGCCCATCGAACAATATGGCTTTAGAAGAGGCCATAGCACCACTGATCAAATTTTGTTTTTCTGCCAAACCGTAAGAGACACCCATAATCTTAAACCCACACCCACACTGTGGCTGCTCTGTTGGACCTTACGAAAGCTTTCGATCGAGTCTGGAAACATAAACTGATAGTTAACTTCATGATGTTTTTAAAATTCGTGGCAACACTTTGACGTGGATATCGGACTTTCTGCAACTTAGATCCATTAGGGTAAAAGTTAACAATTCTTTTTCAAGTCCTTTTCAAGTCTTTTTCAAATCAGTCAAGGTGTTCCACATGGATCAGTCCTTAGCCCTACCCTTTTTACTACGTATCTTACTGGGATCGAAAAATTGCCTTTTTCTGGGGTATAGGTGGGATTGTTTGCAGACGACATTATTCTCTAGAGCTCGATTACCAATATTAATGAAATAGAATTGTTTCTAAACAATACTTTTTTCTGTCCTCTCGAACTTTGCTAAAACTAAGTTTTAATCCTACCAAATCAATAGCTACATTTTTTTTACCAGCTTTAGGTCCTATACAAGTATCTCGATAAAAACTGAGGCTGGATAACCAAGAACTAACTTATGAGAAGCATCTCAAATATTTGGGATTTATTCTTCACCCATAGTTTATCAGTAACAGTCACATTGAACATATTATTCTCAAATATATTCTCGCTGGTAGGGACTGGGGACTGATGTCGTTACCCTTGGAACTACGTATATGGCGTTTATTCGCCCTCTTCTTGAATATTTATCACCAATTTATTGCTGTGCTTCTGCCACTAACTTGAAGAGGCTAGAACAAGTTCAATTAAGGGCAGCCCATATTCTTACAGGGTTGAGGCACAGATGCCTTCTCAAATTGGTCTTTTTGAGACTAATTTGCAGTCGCTCCAGTCTAGAAGACAAGCTGTTTATTAATATTATAATAAACTCTGCGATAATGGTCTTTGCAATAAAACTTCCATGCATCTTAACATCTGGAGAAATAATCAAAGATTAAAGAAAAACAGTTCACTCATTGCTTGAATCCTGAAGAGGGACTCATGGCTGGTTGCCCCAAATTAGCGTTTAACTACGGTTTCCGTGAACCGAGTTCAGCTTGAACCTCAAATCGAAGTTCAGCCTTGTTGCACCAAGCTTCAGCAGGCACAACTGAACTGAGGTTCTATGATCTTGGTTCATAGCAGCAGAAGTACGTCATGCGTTCAAAGCTGATTTATGATTGGTTACAAGATTCGTCTTTCATTGCGGGAAATCAACCCATTGGATTGTTTTCAACAGTTGTCCTTTGTTTCAGCAGTCAACAATCTCATTACGAAAATGGAGTTCAGGAATTAAGAAACTGAATTCTGCCGAGTCCCACAATTACACAGAGACGAAAAAAAACATCCTTTTAATTGATATAATTGAATCATACATACACATTTTAGAATGTAAAAAAAAGCGATGCGGAATATTACTAATCTAGATAATCGTGGAATTTAGCGTCCCAAATTAAATTACAATAAAAAAACCTATAACAGCAAATGAGACAGGCATAAAATGTGAAATTTCACCACACTTGGGTGAGTGGATGGCCGCACGGATAAACAAGTGTCCCACCCCCAACCGACAACGGGCCCTCGTAAGCTCTGTTTTCGTTCCCCCGTGTTCTGGAGTCCGGTATCGCCGGCCTCCTGCCGGACCTAGGCGCACCGTTGACGGCAGACATGGGACCAGCACCGGCAAATTTCGGTGCCCGAAAAAAAGGACCCGGTGTCGGTGGGGGTGGGACACTTAGGTATCCGTACGGCCATCCACCCACCCAAGCGTGGTGAAATTTCACATTTTATGATTGTCATTTACTGTTGTAGGTTTTTTATTGTTACTTAATTTGGGATGCTAAATCCCACGATTTACCCTAATATATCCTGATGGCGAATTAGTCTGCCTTTTGTATACAAATGATACACTCTGTCAACAACTGAAATTCCTCTTCACAGTCGCTGTCCAAAAAATCAAATAAATGTAAAGTTGTCATTTTTAAAAGTTATTTCTGATAGTTGAGAGAAAACTTGCTTTGGTCTCAATTCTCAAGCGAATATCAGTAATGGCCGAACGTCGAACAGCAGTTTTGAACCGAGTTCAGCGCCCTGAACGGCCGAATTCGGCAGATAAACTTGACGACGCTTTTGAACCGAGATCATCACTAAATGTTGTTGGCGCAATCAGTTTAAGAATGATCTCCGTTCATCTTGCAGTTTGAAAGTGGTTCAGCTACTGAACTTCAATGGTGCAACCGGCCATCACTAAGTTACAGTTCCACTTAAACTTTAATTCCAAGTCAACAAGGACGAATGTATTTCTGAGCACAAGGCAACTAACCTTCTTAAATGTGAGTCATATACAAAATAATGCCTTTAGAATCTACACTGACGGCAGTACAATCGATGGCCTAGCAGGTAGCGGTGTCTTTATCGAGATACCTTGGGGCAAGTTGGCGCTTTGTCGTCGTAATTCAAATTCCTTTCAGTTTTCAGAAGTGAATTGAGAGCAATTACCTGGGACTTGAGGCTATTCTCCATGAGAAGGACTATGGAGACCTCTGGATTCTAACTGATAGCCTTTCCAACATTTAAAAATTGGTTTCTTATTGGTGATGAGAACAGTGTCTCTATCCTGCCTAGGCTGAAATTGATTTCTTTAAATCATGAAATATATTTTCAATGGATTTCTTCTCCTGTGGATGTACATGGTAATGAAAAGGCGGATAAACTAGCTAAAGAGGGATCCAAACAATCCATCCCCTCCTCTTTTGCCTTAACTTTCCAGGAACTATATTAAAGGTAAAAATCAAGAGTTTTTGGTAGAACGGAAAAAGCCACCTACCCATCATTAGTATATGGGTTTTAGCCGGGAATGACGTTTGACCTCCCGTGTGACAGAGGCTCCCGGACTGATCTTTCTAGACTTGCTAGCGGTCACATTAAATGCCTCTCATTTAATAAGGATAGAAATGTTTTTGACATCTGCATCAAGTGCCATGACCATCAGGCTTCAGCAGAGCATATAATGGATTGTATGGGCCTCTCAGGGAGGACATCTATTGCAATCCTCTTGTTGTGCTCGACTTTTTGAGAGTTAACGGACTTATGGAATTCGTCTGACTTCGCCAGACACTGAAGGTTAAGTAACAACAACACAATTGTCAAGGTCGACCTTATTTCCAGTAATAATTGCAGTCTATTACTTACATGCCATGACAAAGTTCTTCATTTGTAAACGCGGTGTGATGAAGTGTGGCCGGTTTCAACCTTGCATTCTGAAGAAGATTTAATTAATAAAGAATATTATTTAATACTTGAAATTAGTTCGGCTTCAACTCTAAATTTAAAATGTAAAATAGTAATTTAAATATGACGTCACAGAAGATTCGATGATAAAAACCCATGGAAGCCTCGACTTCACACACGATGAATGGAATGCTGATCCCGACAGAAGTAGGCTGACCCCGGCTAAAGCTGGAAAGAGTCAACGGTGACAAAGTGCAGAAGCAGTCAACGCAGATAAAGCGCGAAAATAAGGAGAGCGCAAAACATCGAAAGTTCGAAAAGCGAAAGACGAATTAGACAGAAGAAGTCTTAGCCGTAATGAGATGGAAATCGAGTGGACTCGAGCTTACTTCAAGTGGACCAATAGAACTACGGAGATAATCACTGCAATGCGGATAGTGTCACAAGATAGAAAGTAAACTTCAATTTGAAATAACTACAACCATTAAGCACGGATAGGAAAGCGAAGAAAAATTCGACGAATAGTTTTTTGAACTTTTTTTTTATACTGAAATTTTTTTTTCCTACGGAAGTTGTTTACAAAGAAACTAGAAAATTAGAAGTAAAGATTTAATAGTGAAATCGTCCGACAAGTGGGAACATTTAAATTCACGAAGCGTGAATAAAGCCAACGAAATTAAAAGAAGAATTTCAGCAGATTTAGTGTTTTTCTTTTGACAGTGATCATAAGTAAATTAAAACAATGAAATTTAGTTTTAGTAGCAATTAATTTCAAGATTCGGCATTTTGTAAATCCGAATTGCTGAGATTTAGTTTAAGTATAACAGTGCATCGGAAATTAATTGTGTGCGAATAGAATTGTGCGTCAGAAGTGTTTGACAACAATTATCAGGATTAGTGATAATTGCCTGCCCGGTTTGGCTTAAATCAGCACATACTAAGAAAGTTGATTCTGCCTTATATCAATCCTGTCGACTCGTGACAGGATGTCTCAAACCCACCCCCTACATGAACTATCTGCCCTCTCTGCCATAGCTCCACCGTCCATCCGCTGTGAAATAGCCAGCAGAACTGAAAGATTCCGAGTGGAATCTAATAGTCGCCACCCACTGTTCGGCCAAGTCTCTGCCCAAACAAGGCTCCACTCACGCAAAAGCTTTCTACAAGCAAGTATCCCCCTTCAGAAACGGGCTGTCCGTGAGAGACTAGACCTATGGATGGAAAAATGACAATTTCCAGTTGACCTCCTCAAACCAGGAGAGACCCTACCGCCGGGTCATGAGCTACCCTGGCCTACGTGGAGGTCTCTTAACAGATTACGAACTGGGGTTGGCAATTGCAAATATAACCTTCGTAGTTGCGGTTACCTTGACTTGACCCATGATGTACTGTGCTCTTGCAAAAAAGAAGAAACAATGACACACCTGCTCACGTGCCCCGATTGCCCTGTTATGGTCTCCGGAGAAGACCTTGCTACCTCTAAGGCAATAGCCCTTGCTGTACACCTTTCCGATAGAATTTAGGCTGTTATCGATACGATATGATGATGATCAAGATTAGTGAAATTATAGTGCTTAAGAAATATTAAATTCCTAGTTAAAATAGATGAACTATTTATTAGTGCAAATTAAGGAACAAAAGAACTGTCGAGTGTTTTAATAATCAAGTCGATTATTAGAGAAGAATACTTTATTCAACAACAGTAATTAATTCAGATTATTTGAAAGAAGACGATTGGAAAGCCCAGCATCCTGAAGAACTTCAAGATAAGAACTTTGAACTCTTTTAAATAGAATTTTATTTAAGTTGAAACTTCCTTCAACTATTGTATTATAAGCCGTTATAATAAAAAAAAATAAAAAAAACCCACTCTGCACCCATCTCACATTTCATATCTGATAACGTGGAACAGTCAGCAGAATTTGTCTCACGAAAAAAGAATAAGCTTAAAAATATATAAGCCTAAAATTGAAAAAAAAAATCGAAAATTTATTAAAGGAGATATAAGAAGTTGAATCAATGAATGCCAAAATGATTTTTTTCTCTTTTTACTGAAGAAAAATAGAACATTTGCCTTGAAAACATTTTTATATAAAAATTATAGATGGTGTTTCGAATTTGAAGAGAATATAACCATGTAATTAAGCTAAATAACATGAACTCAAGTCTGAGAATCTTGTCGCAAATAATATTGATTAAATACTTAACTGAAGAAGTTTCAGAGTCGAAGTGATGGAGTTAGAAACAGTTCAAGGATATTTTATATTGGCTCTGGAGAAACAACAACTTTGTTCAACAATAAGAAACCAACAAAAAAATAAAATATTGTGGATTGTACATGGAGATCAATCTATATATTTCTTCACTGTCACTAAAGAAAACAGTTTGTGACATCTTCAAAGACAATGGGCTACCTCAATGTCTAATTTTGGGATCCTCATATCGTGAAATCACCTATTTTATGCTTATAATCTCAAAATTCAAAATAAATTCACACAAGCCAATATCCTGAAAACAAAGAGGATTGCTGCGAATACTACACTTCAATTTTCTGAACTGATCACTAAGGGATTTCAGTATTTCCAATATCTAATACATCTCGCCCTGAAATAAAAATTATTGTCTTTTACATAGTATTTCTGCTAAATAAATTATAATATAGAGGATAACCATCAAAATAAGCAATACAATATTGAAACAGCTTTTCCTCGGCATTGCTGATTTACTGATTATTAACATAGATATCCTCTAATAGATTTACACTGATACCAAATAAATAACTCCATGATATGGAGATCATACTCAACAAAGATCTTCATCAAATTGATCAAGAAGGCTTCATAAAGACTTACTACAAAACTTTAAAACGACAGATTGTCAAGGAATCAAAGTAACATGTAGGGATGATACCGGATGATAAATAACAACACTTTGAGAAGGAACGGCATGTAAGATACAGGAGCTTCGTGGAAGCTTGTATTACCTGTATTCTACTTCAAGATCGGACCTTATCTATTTGACCATTAGCATTTGTTAAGAGTAGAAATCGTGTTTGAAGTTCATCTTCCAACTGCCCGTTATTATCTGTCGTTAGCATAGTTATTCATTGTTACTTCTAACAACTTTATTCATCCGCTTGTTTATTCTTGCATTGCGGTGCTTGATAAAAATTCGTAAATAATACTTTCACTTAAATTGACTGCATAACTCCCCTTATTATTTACAAAATTTTATTTCTAGCTATTCACTCTTTTTCCGACCAATTTTAATCATTGTTTATTGTAATTTAATCTGAATTAAGGGTTTCGTAAAATTATCTGTCAGATTGTGGTCACTTGAGACGTATTGGATGTTGATTGCTTTTGCTTTAACATCCTCTTTGTACTTTTATATTATCTCATTCACTCCTGTACACTTTTTTTTTTATTTACATATTGAAAGGTATACCTTGTGTTCCACAAGTATTCCACAAGGCTTACAGAAGTAAGTTGAAGTGAACATTTAATGTAAAACTTAACAAAAAGAAAAATAATCGTTAACTACTACAACAAAGAGAAAAGGGTAAAAAGAAAGGGAAATCATACTTGACTACAACAAGAGCAATACCAAAGAACAAAGACAATGGCACAGTACGTTAACTTAACAAATATATATAAATATATACAATTATATACAATTATATACAAAAGACAAGAAAAACTAAACCACACATTCTGAAATAAAATTTTTAAATTCTATAAATATTTTTTTGCTCTTCACCAGTTTTGATAGAATTGGAGGCCAATTTATCGATTGAGATCTTAGTTTGTTTTGCAATGACAATCTCTGCTGGGAGAAAACAGGACAGTGCAGCAGCAAATGTTCCGGATTATGCTCTTTAAAACCACACGAACATGATCACAAGAGGCAAGGCGAAAACGAAGCAGATAGCCGTGAAAATTTCCATGACCAGTGAGAAACTGAGCCACTGCAAAATTAGAGTTAAATGTTTATTTTGAAGCCTAAGCGGAATAGTGGGGAAAAACTTCTTGGTCCACTGAGCCTTTCCAGAATGCAAGTATTCAGCATTCCAGCTCATTATGCTTTTACGGCTCTGAAGGAGCTTCCAATGGGAAAGAGGAGGGGTAAAATCCAGAGAGATATCACTTCGCGTAGCCTGTTTGGCCAACAAATCAGCCCTTTCATTGCCCATGTTCTCACAATGGCCACGAACATGAGCAAAGTCAACTTTAATATTGTTAAGCTCCAGAGATTTAATAATGGTCTGTGTCTCGACAACAAGCTTTTCAGCATTATTGACATCCTGAAGAATATGCAGTGAGGACAAGGAGTCACTGCAGACCAAGTACTTCAGTGAGGTGGAGGTAGGGGAGTGTCCCTGGATGTACTTGGTCACCAGGTTCAAGGTCAAAAGCTCTGCCTGAAAGACGGAGCAGTCATCGCATAAACGATATTGCTTATAAGCAACCTGAACATCACCTTCAAACGCAACAAAAGCTAAACCAACCTTATTATTAATTTTGCTCCCATCTGTGAAAAACAAATACCTATAATTCTCCAACTCACAATCATCGTAATTTACCACAGTAATCGAAACTCTGCTAGAGGGGTGCAGAAGAGAAGACAAAGGAAGCTTCCCATTTAGGGAGTTCATATCAACAGTGTTTGCTATCAAGTCCTTTAGCATTTTTGGAACCAAGAACTTCGTAGTCAATTGGTGGCAAGCCAGACAGCACAAAAAGAGCGTCATAACTGATAGTTCTATACCCACACACAATCCTAAGGAGAAACCTTCTCTGCACCCTTCTTAATTGCCTACAGTTAATTTTCCTGTTAACCGAACTTCCCCAAGCTCTAGATGCATAGGTAAAGATCGGTATAAAAACTTGTTTGTAAATCATCTTCATAAGCCGAAAGTGTTTTTGCAAACCCTAAACAGGCCAATAAAAATCGTTTCCCACTTATTTGACAAAAAAGAAATATGTTTTTTCCACTGAAATTTAGTGTCAAGCATAACGCCTAAATATTTCATTTGTTTAACCTCCTCAATAGGATCAGAACCAAGGGAAAGCTGAATTTTGAAATCATTTCTTGATTTTTTGTGGACCATCATCACTTTACTTTTGGCAGAGTTAAATTTTAACTTGAACAAGTTGCACCAATCGAACGCATAATTAAGGATTTCCTGTGCTTTAAAACATGCAGTAGGAAGATCCATATGTTGAATAACTAAAAGCAAATCGTCAGCGAAGGCAATTTTGAAACAACACTTAAACTGTGATAAATTACAAAGCAAGTCATTCATAATAAGATTCCAGAGAAAAGGTCCAGAAATAGATCCCTGCGGACAACCCTTTTCCAAGGAAAATTCTCTGGTAATATTTCCAAGAGTAAAAAGTGCAGAACGTTCAGTCAAAAGATCTTTTAATAAATTTAGTAAATGTTTTGGAATATTAGACTTCCTGAGTAAGTGAATAATTCCCGGCCACCAAGCATTATCAAATGCACCTTGAATATCCAAGAAAACCATAATGGTGAAATAGCCTTTCTGTTTACCTTTAATTACAATGTCACACAGTCGGACTAGCGCATCCTCAGTAGATTTCTGAGGGGTGAAACCATACTGATCCTCATGCAAGACTTTTTTTATGCCTCAAATATCAATTTAATCTATGTATCAACAGCCTCTCAAGGCACTTACCGAGGTAAGGAAGTAGACTAACACATCTAATATTGTCGAGAAGCATGTGTCCCGAGTCCACATTTTTAGGAATGGGAATTATCTTTGCTATTTTCCATCGGTTCGGAAAGATACCCAACTCTAAGCATTTGTTAAAAATCCTGGGCAACACGGTGGGACTAGTATCATGAAAAACCTTTATCATCTCATTTGTGATCTTATCTGGACCCGGCATTTTGTTTGCCTTCAGCCTCTTCACCACATTATCTACTTCAGCTTGTACAAAGGGAGGATCATCCGCATTGTCACACAAGTTCTCCATCTCAGCACGAATAAGCCTATGAGGTATATCATCGTTACTCGCATCATCCATGGGGAAGGATTTTTGAATAATTGCATCAATGGTCTCACCAAAGGAGGAAGTAACATGCCCCGAAGGCAACTCAATTCCAGATATCTCAAATCTTTTTGTGAAATTCGTTTTAATCCCAGATTTAAAGATCTTCTGCCAAACATTCTGCACCGTAATTTCAGATAAGAAAGCCTTCCATGAATTTAATTTACTCTCCTCCAGCTTCAGATTGTAGGCTTTTCTAATTTCCAAATATTTATTTTTATAAATATCTCTTAATATTTGATTTTTAGACCCTTGGAATCTCCTCCTGGCTGCATTTAACTGCTTGCGCAAATAAAAGATTTCCTTTGTCCACCAAGTAACCCCCTGCTTTTTTACATTATAATATGGAATAGAATTTCTAGCGGCTTTAATAAAAAGATTTTCTAACTCTGCAATCATTAACTGCAAGTCGTAATTTCCCTGAAAAAGTTGAGTAAACGCTCTAATATCTTTCTCGCAACATTTCCTGAATTTATTCCAATTAGCTCGTCTAATAAATCTGGCTCACAAACCTCGGTTTTCTTAAGTGGAAGAAAAGAAATCTCATAAGTAATCATTCTGTGATCGGACAACGAGTCACAATCAGGAATGGACCAGTTTTGTACATAGCGTAGAATATCAGTTCCAACAACAGTCACGTCAATATAGCTACTACCCTGAGCTCTACAAAAGGTAGGCCCACAGTCATCGTTCACAGAAATCAAATTCCAAGTACTTAAGAATTCAGTTAATTTAATACCCCTAGAGTCAGTAATTGGAATGAACCATACCTCTGATTTACAATTGGAGTCCATACCACAGATAAGTCTTATAGTATTTTTACGTTCCAAAATCTGAGAAATCTTATGTAAATCAATTACAATATTCACAGATGGTTCAAAATAATAAGAAAGTAAAACAAGTTCAAAGTCCCCAATCGAAATATCTGCAGCTACCATATTGTAATCAGAGTATTTTTGGTCCAAAAACGTAGTTACGGTACTTGAGCGCACAATAATAGCAGCCTTAATCGTCTCCGAGCCACGACCAAAGAACAACCTGTAGTGGCCCGGAAACCCTGGGAGTTGCCCCCTAAAGCAGTAAGGCTCCTGAATTAAGGCTATATCAAAGTCACCATCTTCCATATTTAAGATGAGTTGCTGCGTTGCAGTTTTAGACTTGTGCAAATTCAACTGAACAATTTTTAAAATCCCATGTAATGTGCAGTTAAATAGGTCAGTCATAAGAAATTCTGGATGATATTAATTTCTTCATGTATGTATGACTGGGACAACTATCATGAAATGAAAAGGCTTATGATTTAACGAATTTACTAAATTCAACTTACATAAAAATTACTTAAAAAGTTAACACTTAAAACTTAAAAATTAAAATTGTTACATGACAAGGTTTCCTTCCCGAAAAGGAGATTTTTCCAAAAAAACGAAATCATTTTTTAAGGCGTTTAGGAGATAATATAAACTTTCACAGTACACGTAAAATTTACTCTGATTCTCTTTGTACTCTTTCACAACATGATATTTTAAAACTATAAGTCTGCTTTGCTTTGTGCTGTACTCTTCACTGGCCAATTTCATAGAAGCTACATTGTCACAAAACATAGCCACGGGTTTTACAAGATACTCATCTTCATTTAGTTCTTGTAAAATATTCGCGAAATGGTTGGTATTGTTTCATGTCTCAGTTAGTCCGATATATTCCGTTTCCTGTGTCGATTGTGCAAAAATACTTTGTATTTATAGCCCAAAAATAGCAATAAATATAGCAATAAATAAAGCAATAAATATAGCAATAAATAAAGCAATATATACAGATGTAGATTTTGCATCTTACTTGTGGTCGATCCATGTAGCATCACTGTAAGCTATCCCTTGTTTGTTTATCTTAGTGTACTGTTATTTGACTTCCTTTGAGTAAGACAAATAACGTAATTCCCTTTTCATTTTTGCTTCATCAGTTTTACTGGCGTTATTGCATTTCGTTGCCAACGTATTCAATGAATAATTTATGTCGGTCTAGTTGTAATACCTACATCATGTTCAAAATACTTCTGTATTAATGATGCTGGTCTTGATGTAACAAAACGTCTTCTTCAGTATTCACAATATTTTATTACTATGGGAGTTTTCACATGATAACAATCTTCCATTCCGGTTTCAAACAGTAATTCTTTTATAAAATGCTTTTGAGAAATATTTATCACTTGTTTTTCTTTGTCTTGAGTGATTTTCATTCGAAGCAACTAATTCACTTCACCTAAATCACTAATGATAAGCAGTTCATAAAGCAATTGTTCAGTTTTCAGGATGGTTTCCATACCTTCACTTAAAATTAAAATTTTATCTACATACACTATTAAAATACACTAGTAACCATGGATGTTTGAATAATAAATACAGATATCCGATTTTAAATTCATGAATCCGTGTTCTTTTAACTTACCCTTTAATGTCAGGTACCTTGTTCTTCCGGCTGATTTACGTCCATAAAGCGCCTTTTTTTAATTTAAGACCATTATACGACGTTTCTTTGTTATTCACATGATCAAATACTTTAAGGTAGAACTCCTCTTCTAAACTTCCGTTAAGATAAGCAGACTTTACAGCACATTGATGCATTGACCAGTTCTTTTTTACTGCTAATGCTAAGAGCAATCAAAAGCTATCCATTGAGGGAGTCGGAGAATGCACTTTGTCGTAATCTAGATGTTTTCTTTGAAGGAATTCATTCACGAATAACCTTGCCTTATACTTGACCATTTTTCCTTTGGTTTTCATTTATCCTTCGAAAAATCCATTTTGTGTTCAAATGGAAAACATGATTTGGAATACGAGTTTCTTCGCAGATATCAGGATCTTTTATTCCTTTTATTTCCACTAGAATTGCGTTTTTCCATAATGTTTTCTCAGTTCCATTCAATACTTCTTCATACGTCTTTAATTCATCAAGTAAGTCTTGTTTAGAAATGGTTTAATAATTTTACATGGTCTTAATTGCATAAAGTTTTCGATATCGTGACTATCTGTTTGTAATGAATTTCAGGTAACTCGAGATCCGTTGATGTATCAATCGATTCTTGCTTTGTGTCTTCTTCATCCGATCTTTCTTCTTCGTTAATACGAATAGGAATTGTGAATGCTTGTTTGTATTCATCCAACGGTATTTTTTCTTTCATATAAGAATCTGACGCTTTCTTGAGTTCGTTGACAAACGCATTTCTCGTTTCTACAACTTTATTATTTTCGAGATGAAGGATCTTGCATTCTTTTGCTCTTGTAGAATAACCTAGAAGTATACTTTACTAATTCTGGCGTCCAGCTTGTTCTTACAAGCTGATGAGTGCTTCTTAATGTTGGCTAAATTACCGATTTTTCTGAGAAGTTTAACATTGACTTCCCTGTTGTTATTAAGCCATCTGGTTATTGGGATCGAGTTATCAGTCGTTTTATGAGGTACTTTATTCAAGTAGATAGTTTGCTATTTCATCGGCAAAAGTCCAATATTTGATTGGTAATCTTGACTCAATTAACAATAATCTTACTAGGTCAAATAGCGTTCTATTCAATCTTTCAGCAACCGAATTCATTTGTGGCTAATAAGCTGAAGAATTATTATGTATTATGCCCTAATCTCTTATGTAGCATTTTACTGTTACATTTATATACTCTGTGCCTTGATCTGTTTAGATGGTTAGTATCTTTTTGCCAGTATAATTTTCCACAAAATCAACAAACATTTTAAGATACTTAGATACGTCTTCCTTCGATTTAAGCAAATTAATGTAAGAGATTCTACTAAACTCAACTATCAATGTCAACACGTAGTTGCAATAGCTGATATAAATCTTTGCATGTACTACAGGTTTTTGCTTGTATTTTCCTGTAATTTTTATTAGCTCTACATTTGGGATAATAAAGATGATCTTGTAGCTTCTACCTTTATAATTTTCTACCTTTGGTACTTAATCAAATCACAAGACATATATAGCAGTGAATTTTATTTTAGAAAATGTTTAATAAATATTAAGTAATCTTTTTCATTAAATATTTGTTTACGATTTATTTGTTTATAAAAGCGTTATTTTGTCTGTTATTGTGATAACTTATCACAATAACAGACAAAATAAAGCATTTATATAATAGAATATTAAATTGATATTCCATATCAGATTTATATAAAACATTTGCTAAAATCAAATTCACTGTTGTATATCTTGTGATTTGATTTTATAACATTACTTTACCTCTACCAATTGCAAATACTGGCTTGTTTACGACACCATACACTTTAACTGGATCTTTTAATTTTTCATACTCGTTGAAAAATTCCACATTATTGTATATGTGATTCGTAGATCCACTATCAATAATCCATTTCTTAATAGACTTCATTCTTTTGTTATCACATTTATGGATTTTAATCACCCGTTTTTGAAGCCTTTCTTTCTTTATTATCAGGCTTCTTTTTAAATTTGCAATTCTTCGCAATATTTTATTTTAACAGTTAAAGCACTTTCTATTTTCATTCTTGGGTTCTTTAATTATCATTTGATGTGGATAGCTCTTCATTTCTTCAGTTATGTTTTCTCGAACGTTTTCTGTTTTCTCAACTTCGAATGTAGATGTGTTTGCTGCTTTTCAAATGTTTTGCTAATCCTTACTTGCGATATGTTGCTGTATGCTGGACATTTCTGAAGGTATGTACAATCACAGTTATATTTTCCTACATTGTATATTTTGTAATAAACGATAACTTCGGCATCTTATGAGTGAACACCCTGTAGTTACAGAGTAAACGAAACCTATCACAACAGATCTAGAAGATATCTACACACCCTCGATAATACATAATTTGATGTATTGATATAATAAAGTAATTAATTAACACAAAATATTAAAACAATAAAAATTTACAAAAAAAAACGAGTAATCAAATAGATAATATGCTTCAGGCACTCAACATTCTTTCTGAAGCAAAAATAGAAAACTGTCATGTTTCTATTTATAGTAAAAATCTCTATTCATCAACAAAACTGACAACCATTAGGTAATGATACAGAGAATATAGTCCTTCATCAGGGACCATGGGGTTGTCTTGCTTAAGAACGAGCCCACGTTCATTCCACGAGTAATTCCAATCATATCGTCATGTGGAGAACCTCTCACTTGACGATAGCTGGAACTGGATCATTACGTCGGATATGATATCCATCCATCCATAGTACTCTGTCCGGAGACAGGTCCAGTTCTATGGAGGTCACATGGAACTCTTAGAAACACCTGAGGAAAGATACTGGGGGTGGTTTCATGTTGCCTGCCCCCAGGACGCCATTAAGAAATGACGTCAGACCGAAGAGAAAGTGAAGAAGAGGCTTACAACACAGGAAAGGAAATTGATATATCCATGCCACTGCCGGGATTCGAACCCTGTTACTGGCGCATTGGCCACAACGGCAGACCGCCGCCGAGACCGCACAGCCACGCCTGCACGGCGGATATGATATCATGATGTGAATAGCATTTTTTGGGGGGTTCACCTACTCCCTTCCATGTGATCAAACTGAAACCCTTTCAGGTCGGATTTACGGTAATGTCGTTCTGCAACAATATGTTCGCCGATTCTGGGCTGCATCGGATAAGATTTCCTATTTGTAGATGACAATGTGCACACTCACAAAGCTGCCCTTATGTAAGATTATCTGGAAATTAGAATTTCAGGCGCTGGATTTCCAAATTTAAACCCAACTGAACTAGAGTTGGGACACACTCTGGAGAATATTCAGGAGCTTGCACAGCATTCTTTAATTTTATTGTAGTAGTATTTTGCTCTACATGTAACAAAATATTGATATTTTTAAAATAAAGTTGACAGGAAATAGTTTGAGGATGTATGATGATTATTTTTAAGTTTTAAACATCAATATTTCAAACAAAGCACTTTACATTTACCGATCGTATAATACGAACATACCTAGATCATGACATGGTTTCTGTACTGTACATGTAGGATATGGAGGACACTCAGCACATGGAGGACACTCAGGACATGGAGGATGTGGAGGAGACTCAGGAAATCTTGGACAAACTGGACAACGCTTCGGGGTAGAGGCTGAAATTTCTAAAGAATTTTGGAAGTTTTTGTAAAACGGAGGAGGAATATATAAAAGTATTTTAGAAATATATACAATTTTACATAAGGTCCAAACTCAATATTAATGTTTATTTTCATTTTAATTGCAGAAGAATAATCTGAACAAAAGACAAATATCTTTTTGTACACTTCTTCTTTATCACAATATTTCGAATTGTCTTCTCGATCATTCTTCTTCAGGTAATACAAAATAAAATGTATAAAGGGAATAATTTATTTCTCTTTCCACAATTTTTATAAAAACAAACAATGAATTTCACCAAATTCTTATTAATAATGTTAATGTATGAGGCAAATGCTTCAATCACATTCCTCTAATTGTTAAAAATATACTGATATTTAACAATTAGAGAAATGTTATTGATGCATTTGCATCACACATTAACATTATTCTTATTATTAATTCATTGTTGGTGAAATTCATTGTTTAATTTTTTTTAAATTGTGAGAAGAGGAATAATGTATTCCTTTTATAGATTTTATTTTGTATTACCTGAAGAAGAATAGTCGACAAGACTATTTGAAATATTGTGATAAAGAAGAAGTATACAAGAATATATTTGTCTGTAATGGTTTTATAATATCGTTATAAATATATTAAAATATATATTAATAATCTGAATAAATCTTGAAATCACTGTTTTCATAAAATAATTTTTTTCCATAAATAATTTTTAATGAAATTACACTTTATTTGAAAGAAGTAACGTCTCAGTTATTTATAACAGACGAACTCATTAACGCATTAAATTCTATATTTACATATTGGGAATGCAGTTCAAGTACATTACAAAATGTTGCCAAATTAAAATTAAAACATGAAGAGACATTGGAACATTGGGATTTTAATGCATAAACATCTACTTCTTTATTAATCAGGACAGTATTACATTATTCAATACATTAATGAAGCCAATATGTGTTAAAAAGTAATCAGAAGATGATATATAATTTAAATTCGATATTAGTTTGATTGTATTTCTGAAGGATTTAATGTGAAATCTTGTTCTCAGAATTTTAATGCCATAACAAAATCTAATGCTTTAATTTTTTATTTTAATTTTTATATTTTTATTTTTCATTAACTCAATTTAAATTCTTGAAAATATTCCCTGGCGAAAAGTTATTACTTGAAACGTTTAACACCATGCATTCTCAATACTAAATAAAGTTGTTTTGACAAATTCACGTTGGTATTAATTTTAAGTTCAACAGTTACTCTTACTTATGCGAAAGTCATAAAATCTAAGCATTTTATTCCGTGGAAGGTTAAAGATATATAATTACCCAACTTTAAAGGGTTAAACGCACTACTTCGTCTTTCGTTATGTTTCCGCAACGTAATTGCTTTAGTGACGTAGTCATGTCTTCAGGGTCACAAGAATGGGTAACAATTATCTGAAATTTTTAGGATGGTAAATTTTTGAATATAGATTAATAGAAATATACGGTCAAATGTGATTTTTATTTCAGGTAACTGTTCATCATTCTTGTGACCCTGAAGACATAACTACGTCACTAAAGCAATTACATTGCGGAAAAATAACGGAAGACGGAGTAGTGCGTTTAGCCTTTAATAAGAGCTGGTAACATTAGTTAAAGCTTTTTGCTTTAAGTTTTATCTCTTTTAAATTTGTAAATACAATAGGCCTACTTATATGAGATGTAGCCTACTAGACCAGGGCGAACGAAATAAAAAAGATTCGTCAAAGTTATTGTCCAGGCAAAACATTGTTTCCTGTTTATTTTCGTTATGCTAAATGCTAAACGAATCGTTTTAACCCTCCGTCGGTCGCAATAGGCCTGACAGGCACAGCACAATTATTTTTGTTCTCCTCTCCGCCGCTAAAGCGCGCAGGGCTGCGCCCTTCCAGATACTCTCGTCTTTTTAACGGTATTTATGATGCCCTTAGTCAGTTTCAACGCCATTCGCTCGGAGCAGAGATCTAACCTTTGTGGCCTCTGAGGCCACTTGCGTCCGAACTCGTCCGTTTTTTGAAGGTTCGTATTTTGCATTGTTTATCATCACAGTTGTTTATTTTGCTCATTTCATCAACGAAAAATACTAAAGTTGAGGATATTTTGTGGAAAAATGTTGGTTTGAATTCGTTTTCGTGTATTTTCATTTGAAGAAGATTGAAGATGACTGGAACTCCAAGCAGCCTGCAATTCCTCTTAAAAGGTATCGTTCCATCGATGATCGGGAGAAATCTCCCCTCCCCCATCCACAAAGACGTAGATGCATCAGCTGCTTTGCAGAAACGGACCACAGATGGATGTCGAACTACGAATGCTGTAGATGTCATCAAGCGATCTGTCTGTCCCATGCAAATATGATCTGCCAAGGCTGCACTTAGTGGGCAATGCACCTCCACTGCTCAATATTCGAACAGTGAATCCGAATAAGGCTTTTTTTACCTGTATTTTGAGTCTTATCAATAATTGTAAGGATTTATGATTGTTTTAGTAATGAAAACTGAAGGCAATTTGGTGCTTCGTCTGAAATTTCAGTCTTTTTTGTAATACTTATTTTGAGTGTAATAAACAAGGTTTTTTCATTCAAATTTGAAATAGTCTTTCTTTGTATAGCGTAATGAAGGACACTAATCACTTTAAGAGCGTTAGAATTGCATCAATTAATTGCTAAAGGTGGTTTTCTAACAGGCGCCTGTCAGGCGCATTGCGCCCAAACTCAGGAGTCCAGGAGTTGCGACTGGCGGAGGGTTAAATTTAATTTTCGTTACGTTTCACAATATAACAAAATAATAGTGTCGAAATAATGCAATATATTATTTTCTCTTTTTAATTTTTTTTATACGAAAGATTAGATCCATATGTACGGATCTACCACTGTGTACGGATCTACTACCTTAATTGTATGTCTGCTATTTCAGATGTCAACTTCAAGATATTTTAAGTCAATGAAGCAGATAAGGAATTATTTTGTTTTCAAAATATTCGACACTTTTTTTTGCTTTTGATGATCTTATGTGAATTTTGAAATTATAATTATTTTTGAATTTTTTCTGAAGACTATACCATAAAGACTTTTTGAAATCTGGCCCTATATTACAACCAACTATTTATGTTATTTTACTTTGTTTTATGCTTATAGATGAAAGGTACACTCATAATTAAATAAACACATCGAAACTTAAAATTGATATACAGGTTTAGAAATTTACACACATTGTAAACCTGAGAACTCATTGCTCCTGCTACAGACAAAGAAAAAAGTATGAAAACCGAAATCTAAGGAAATTTACAGCGAAATGGTAGAATATTTCGCTAATATTCTAATTTATCCTAACATCTCCACAAATATTTAACGTGCTATAGGATAAATTACAAATGAAACAAAACCAGCACAAATCTAAATAAAAATTGAAATTGCCTCTCTGTTTTAGTTATGGGGAAGGAGTTGGGAACGGCCGTTTCGTCCTTCTGGGACTTATCAGCCCAACCCCGCCTTCCCCTGATAACCCAACCAGAGAGGCTAGATCACTTTCTGGTGGCCACCGACCGACCTGACTGTGACCCCTCAGAGCAAGAATAACAAGAAAATTAAAAAGTGTGAAAACTTTCACACTGAATGCCTTATTCCTCCGCAGCAGACGCTATGAAGGCATTTAACCCACTAAAAACAGGAAAAAATATACAACTCAACAAATATTTAATGTGCTATAGGATAAATTACAAATGAACTAAACGAGCACAAATCTAAATAAAAATTCAAATTATTCATTAATACAGTGTGTAGAGGGAATAATTGAAAAAAATGGGACCAAACACACTAGTAGATACAAAAAAAACATTTAAAATTTTTTTTAAAAAATTCATATTCGTTACATGTTACAAGGCAGCCTGTATACGATGCCTTGTAACATGTAACAAATATGAATTTTTTAAACGTTTTATTATATCTAGTAGTGTGTTTGGTCCCATTTTTTCAAAAATTCAAATTGCCTCTCTGTTTTAGTTATGGGGAAGGAGTTAGGAACGGCCGTTTCGTCCTTTTGGGACTCCTCAGCGCAATCCCGCCTTCCCCTGATAACCCAAACAGAGAAGCAAGATCACTTTCTGGTGGCCACCGACCGACCTGGCTGTGACCCCTCAGAGCAAAAAAAGAACAAAATTAAAAAGTGTGTAAACTTTCACACTTAATGCCTTATTCTTACTGTAGCAATCATTAGAAAAAAGTTTCTGTTTTACGTAGTCACCATCCGAGAGCATCTGGTGCTCCTGTCGACTATCCAGTATCTTCTAGTTTTCGTTGCTCGTTCGAATTCGGAATTGTGGAACAGAACGGTTGGTCACAGATGGTGTTCGATAGATCTTATCCTTGAGATAACCCCAGAACTAAATGTCACAAGGATTGATGTCAGGGATCGTGCAGGCCATACATAAGGATATTCGTACTTATTACACGATCATTAGGAATGCACTCTGCAATAGCATTGAAAAAATATCAGCTTAAAAATGAAATAGGACGCAGTAATTAAGTTACGATCACATTTCGAAATAATTCTAAATGATAAACGAAAGTTTATAAAAGAAAATGAAAGAAGAATGAAATTTTTACCACTATTTGTCGTAAAGATTCTAACATAAATGAATTTGTGTAATCAGATCTGGGGGATGAAATAGTAAAATGTAGATCTAAAAAAATAGTTGTTAAGGTTAACAACTATTAGTTAACCTTGGTTAGGTTGAGAGAAATTAGCATTAATAAATCAGTGGTGAGCTCATGTTACTGTAAAAGGAAGTTAATAAAAATAGCAGTATTTAGAAAGGGAATTTGGAGTAGGTTAAATAGCACAGTACTACCATGGGGTCAGTTTACATTAATTTCGATAGTTGAGACAAGGCTTCTATAAAAAAATGCTCAGAAAAATGAAACAAGCAAAAATACTTTAGAAACAATAAATAACATTATTCCAGCTTGGAGACTTGTAAATATTTTTGACGTATGAGCTCCTTGAAGTGTTGCTTCTCGTGAAATACGCCGTCATCCGGAAATTATTCTTAATTTTATGTCGTAAGATAAATATAAATGAACAAAAAGCTAATTTGGGTTTAATTTATGAATTAGATTGTCTGAATTGTAGTTAAATTTACGTAGGATAAAGCAAAAGGACGATCCGGGAAAGGGCCCTGGAACATGTATATGGGATGAAAAATAACCTAGGGGATGAATCGGATGTGGCGGATCATTGTTATAAAAAGCAGCATTGTATTAAGGATGAAGTTAAAATTTTGATGTTGGAAAAAGATAGTTAAACAAAAGATAGTTAAATTATTAGAGTGTGATAATAAACATTAGGAATATAAATTCTAACAGAAGTAATGGTTTAGAGATAGAGAATGTGTAAGTTCCTATTGTTTCCGCGCGCCTGCTGCAGGATTATCGAGTCAATAAGGATCTGCTCCATACAATCCTGGGAATTCCTGCGACAGCCCTTCTGCTGTTCGGAAAGAATGTAATGTGTCTCGATGTGTGGGTAAATTTTGGCTGCAAGGCAAGAGGTGAGGAGTTTGTAAAGTGTTGGGAGGCAAGTGATTGGATGGTAGTATGCAGGGTGCGCTGTTTCAGTGTTCTTGCTCTGTAGGTAACAGTGGCGGACTTACCTACGGCGCCGCCCCTAGGCACGGTTCGGCCGGCCGCCCCTTTGTGTTTCGCGAATAAAGAAAACGTCTCAACGTCATAGGCGATTTTTAATTATTCGTCATTGACACGCTTTTATTCATGCCTTTTACCAAGAAAGGCATAGTGAAATAAATTATTCTGAATTTTTATTAATACGTTTTGAGATGAAATTTTTTTTTTTTGCCATTTAGGCGAGAGTGAAAATTAATAGATATATTTATTGCTGAATATATTTATTGTAATAAAAAAGTAATAATATCATGTCTTATATAATATTGTATTATATTATGAACAATATTTTATCGTAATATACTATGAAATATTCATATCTTCACTGTCTCATTCCTTGGTGAAGAAGATTCAAAATAAGACAGATTTGTAAGTTTTATTTATTGCACTTAAGAAATAATAATTTTTTTAACATAAACAGGAGCATTTGTCCTTTTTGATATAATAGTTTATAATGATAAAAATAGTGTAAAAAAACTATCATTAATATTCTTTGTATGTGGAATATATAGTATTGTTTAATAGTTTTACTACGAAAACAAAACTTTTAAGATAGTATGAAAATATATTCTTACATTTACGCCTTGCTTTTATAAAAGAAAATTCTTCTATTAATTGTTCAAATTCAAACTCTTCGCCATTAAGGATCTCGGCTTCAATGTTAAGAATTGCGAGAGAATTCAATTTTTTCTTCCTTTAGAGTAGAACGTAGATATCACTTAATCCTCTTTAATAACGAAAACGATCTTTTTGCGGAACAGTTTAAAAGAAGGTCATAACACACTCACACATTCCTATCGATCCTTCTTTTCGTATACGTCAAACATATCACGAAGGAGTCCATATATTCCACAAGAGAATCATAGAGTCAGTTTGCTCTTTCAATGGACGTATTAACACTTTGGAGAATTTCGCTTACTTTTCCAAACCTTTCTAATAATATCTGTCCGAATCTCCAACATTAATGCAGTTTCCAATCTGTATATGCCATTCAGAATACTACATGCTTCATTTCTTACAAGAGGTTTTTCACACGGATCATTTTGGTAAAAGTGTAGGGCTTCGATTACAGTTTCTCAGGTATCACACAAGCTTCTGCAAGCATCTTCACATGCATACCACCTTGTATCAGATAAACCCTTCACAGTTTTACTTTTATGTACCTGGCTGTGCATTAACTTCTCCCAACGTTTTGTAGAAGGTGTGAAGAAATTATATACATTTTGTACTAAATTGAAAAACGTGCATGCCTCCTGGCAACAGCTTGCAGCACATGTGCCCACTAAGTTGAGTGAATGTGCAGCACACGGGACATAAAGCACTTTGGAGTTAATTTCTTTAATACGTGCTTGTAAGCAGGGGTAATTTCCAGAATATTACTTGCATTATCATACGATTGTCCTCGACAGTCATTGATGTTAACGGAATGTGATTCTAAAACATGTAGCACAGTGTCAGCCAAATTCTCTGATTTGTTTCCGGAATTGGGAATAAATAGTACGAATCGTTCAACAGGTAAATCATCTTTTCCAGCGTAACTTATTGCAAAAGACAATTGGTCGGCGTGAGAGGTATCTGGGGTTGAGTCTACCATTACAGAGAAGTATTTAGCACTCTTGATATCATTAACGATAATCTTCTTAACTTTACTAGCAAGTAAATCGACAACTTCATGACATAAGGTTGAAGAAAGATAGGAGGTTTGTCCTGGTCCAGGCTGACCGTATCGTTCAATGTGATTAGCCAGAAAGGGATCGAATTCGGCAATCGGCTCTAATGACATCATAAATTCCCCATTGTGCAAAGAACCAAATTTTTCATCATTGCCGCAAAGAGGGCGGCCTCTGCTTGTTAATTTTTTTACAACCGCAAAAACTCTAGAAAGAATATTTCTTCAGTATTTAGTTTGAGCTCCTACATACGAATCATACTGACTTGGAGTAGTTCCTAAGCTCTTTTGTCGTGTTAACAGATCTAACAATTTTTATGGTCTTGAGAGTTTTCGTGTGCGAACAAAATACTTGCAATGTTTTTCCCATCTGATATGCCTTCAGTAGAAAGTTTGATCTGGTAGAAGCAGAAGCCACATATTTTGAACCAAAAAGCTTGCATTGAGCACAGAAAACGGAACTACTACTTGGAGAATAAACTAAATAGTCCCTTGACCTTATCTCACCATTAGCTAATTGAGGATAAAAAGTACTCTCTATCAAACATCTTGTTTTGTCTCTAATTTTCCTTTTGGACTCTGAAAAATCACAGTTCTTATTTTGTTTAATACCACGACATAATAGAATTTCAATCGCAGCATCATTTACTATTCATTCAATAGGATCATCACTTACAAGTCCAGTGCCATTTAAATTGTCAACTTGCACGACTGTTTCACTATTTTTGCTTTTAATTTCAGGATCAACGTTTGAACATTTATCACTGTCTGTTTCAGAGACTTCAACCGTGTTAACAGTTTGAACTTTACCAGTTTCATTGTTAGTCGTATTAGTAGTCCTACTCCTACTATTGGATTATCACAGATTTCATCATATTGGCTTCCGTTTTAATGTTGGCTATTTTCATCTACTTGCCCTTTTTTAGAAAAATAACTGTCTACTCTTTTCAGAGATTTTAAAAGGTTAGTCTCTCTCGCTTTTCACTTGACAGTTTGCGGAATGCTGCACGACTTAAGTTTTTTCGTTTGTCACTCATTATTTTTTAATGTCGTAAGCAAATTATCACTGTACCTGTACTTACTGCATAACCGCTTTTGATTACAAATTCAATATCCTAATGTTACAAATACTAATAATTACGAACCAACAAGAGATAAACACACACACATCACCTTTGTCTGCCACTAGAAGCACTGGTACTGTCACACTGATAGTTACAGTGCTCGCTATTGTTTGGTTCTCAGCCTATCACGAGAAGACATTTAACCACGCCTCCGTCACGAGGTAGGCGACGATTCCACAATTGAATGAGTGAGTTGAAAAAGGTATATATTCCACAAAATTGACAAACTACACTGAGATATATTTTCATAGTTTTATGCTATAAAAAGTTATATATCTGTATATTTACAAAGCACAATGAATTCACTTCACTTAAAGGTATAAATCGATAATAGAAAATTTTTTTGTAAAAAAATTAGTTTTCTTAAAAAACAGTTTTTTTTTTAGTTTTCCAAAAGTTTACATTTGTGGAATATGTACCTTTTTCAACTCATCCATTCAATTCTATTTGAGGGGTTTGGTTTTTCATTTTCAGTGCAGATGTACAGATTTCGTTTCTTGGTTATAACAGGGGAATTGATGATCTAAATACGATATTATATCTATTTTTTATTATATTATAATAATAATAACTATGTTATATTTTAACCATAACGATATATAAAACTGATTTGCTATCTAAGAACTGTTATATTTATATTCTTTCTTATTTATTTAAATTATGAAAAATCGTAATTGTATATAAATTACATTAATTAATGTAAGAAACAAATCACTTTATGGTAATAATATTTTATTTAACATTTATTGTTGACAGTTAAAAAAAAGTACTTATTTAAAAACAATCCTGATAAACTTTACGGAACATTTATACAAATTAAGATTATTGGCATTCGCACTTGTACTAAAAGATTAAAAATAGAATTAGATTGACAATAATAATAATAATAATAGTAATAATAATAATAATAATAATAATACACGGCTTTGGGTGAAACACACGACAGTGATCCCCATCATCATAGGAACACTTGAAACAATCTCAAAAAATTTTACCAAGTATTTGAACCAATTGTAGTTGTCTGAAATAACAACATCAGAACTACAGAAAACAGCGCTGCTTGGAACATCAAATAATTTGCGCAGATAGCTGGTGGATACTTAGGTTTCTGGCTGAAACTTGTATCAACTAAAGGCTCCAGTCAGCGAATTTTTGACTGTGTTTCAAAATGTGTATAATAAATAATAATAATAATAATAATAATAATAATAATAATAATAATATTTTTTTTTTTTAAATACACTTGGCAATATGTGCTTTGGTCCTTGACCCGCCATATTGTCTTAGCTGGGGAATCCCATGGCTTGAAACTGTTTCGATAATAATAATAATAATAATAATAATAATAATAATAATAATAATAAATACATGAATAACAACTGCATGAATAACAACTGCAAGCTTTGATGTATTGAAAATCAAAACAAAACTAAAATAATATAATATTGTTTGTAATAATAATAGTCAAAACACCAAAATAAAATTGTTAGATCAATCAAAACTAATCAAAAATATTTTATGTGACGACTTACATTTTAATAATGAAAGATCGTAACTGTTTTTTCCTGTCACACTAATTCGTGACTTTTTGCCAGAAATAAATGTAATCATCAATCAATGTCCGCAATACACTTAAATAGACAAAAATATTCACTTCATCAGAATCCACTGATGAATTTACTCCATATCATCATCATCATTGCCACTATCACTGTCTTTATCACTGTTATTTTCGGAATCGGATTCAATACAAAAACAAACATTCTCCACTGTTTCTTCAACTACAGCATCAACTACAGTTTTTATCGTTTTTCATAATTTACTGGTAAAAAAAAAAAAAATTCTTCCGGCTGCCGCCCCTCAAAGGCTGCGCCCCTAGGCACGTGCCTAGTGTGCCTAATGGTAAGTCCGCCACTGGTAGGTAAGTGACACCCTGTGTGAGGAAAATAGGCATATGTTATGAATATTGGATTATGTAGGTAAGTGCAAGAGCTAGCTTCCCATGCAGTAACGTGAACCTCTTGATCCAGAAGTTCTGAACACCGTCTGCACTTCCAGGTGTGTGTATATTTTTGTGCTATCTGTATGTCAGCGAGAGTAATATCATGGAAGGGCATGAAAGGTAAGTGTTCAGCGAGTTGTTCTTGCTCTGTAATCCATTGTGCTTTGTCATTGTGGGGGATGGGGTTGGACCACAGAGACGACCAGGATTCATGTAAAGTGTGGCCACCACAACTTGAGACTTAGCCACGCCTCTTCAAGCGCAGAATCCATTTCACAGTAGGGATAAAGGTTGGAAAAAAAAATTTGGGGAAAAAAAATTAGGAAAAATTTTAAAAATACTTACTATTCAAGAAGAAAATATTCATAAAATAATTATGAATAACATTTATAATGTCAATAGGGAAAAAAATAATCACAATAATGAAAAAATAACTAGATACAATTGGTTAAAAATCTTTCAAATCAATAAAACGAATAATAATTTTGATCGAAGATTAGAAAACTATATAAAATATAAATTATTCAGTCAAATTAATTGGGAAAAATATAATTCTAAAAAACTAAAAAGTATTAAAAAGATTAAAATTTCATTAATCGCTGAAGTAATTGATGAGAATATTAATCTGAATTTTTAACTTTTAACTTTTGTTACATTTCTTTTCTTTTGTATTAGATAATTAACAAAGTTAATTAATCTACAGTTAATAATTATAAATTATTATCAGCACCTATATTACAGGTATTCTTTATTTTTGAATACCTAATAGGACTGGCGAACAGTAAAATAATAAAAAAAAGTCAAGAATCAGTGTTTGTAATTTCTTTAAAAACAGTTACGATCTTTCATTATTAAAAATTTAAGTCATCATCTGCAATATTATTGATTCTTTTGGATTATTCTAACAATTTTATTTTGGTGTTTTGATTGACTATTATTGTTATAAACAATATTAAATTATTTTAGTTTTTTTCATTTCCATTATGTCAAAGCTTGCAGTTGTAATTCATGCAGTTATTACTATTATTATTATTATTATTATTACTATTATTATTGTCAATCTAATTCTATTTTTATTTTTTTAGTACAAGTGCGAATGTCAATGGTCTTAATTTGTATATTTGTAAATGTTCTGAGGAACTTTACGGGATTGTTTTTAAACTTTTTTCTTTAACTGTCAACAATTAATTGTTAAATAAAACATTATTACCATGAAGTGTATATATTTGTTACTTACGTATTTCATATCATCAACTCCTCTGTTATAAACAAGAAACGATTTGCATTGAAAATAGAAAAAGACATCTACCCGTCAAATGGATTTATAGAACCGTCCCGTACCACGTGACGTAGGCGTGGCCAAGTCTCATCTGCTGGTGGGAGTGTTTGTGTTGGGTGTAGTGGAGGGAGATGTAAGGGATCTGTAGAATTTTTTCTCATTGTATTGAAAAGTGTTGTTCTGTTGTTTGAGCAGAGTGCACAATTTGTATCTTTGTAATCTTTTTTGTAAGGACCCTCAGTTTTTGTTTTAGTGTGTAGAGATGTTCCTGAAGCTGGTTATGATGGTTTGAGTGTGAAGGGCGAGTATTTATGTGCTTGAATATCTTCCTAACCTGGGACATTAGTTTCTTAGTTTTGTTTCCCCACACAGTATTGTGTGAGCCTGGCTATGTCTCCTCTAAGGTAGCTGATGCGGCCCTCAATGCGACGTCTCCAAGGGAGGATGTATTTTTGTGACCGTGCAGTGGTAGGTATATGGTTTTGTTGGATTCCAAGTGCCCAAATGGTTCCCTGTGTGGCGCAGTAGAGTGTTGTCTGTATGTCTTCTAATGTTTGGATATTGTCAAGGTGTTGTGGGATAGTGTGTGTGTTGAGATGGTTTGTGACTGGCAAGTTGTTTTAATGTTTGTACTTTGGGAAGTGGAGGCCTGAGTGTGGGGTCTGTGCCTGTGTATTGTAATAGTGCGGTGTAGAAATTATCATGTGCTGCTTGTAATATGTCGTTAGTTGTATTATTGGGGCATTTGTACTGATGGATAGAGATTGCTTCTGTATTTGCCATAAAGGTAGTGTCTTCTGGTGGGGTGGGGTGTGCTGTCCTGTGATAGGATTCAGTGACCTCTTCCCGAATTTGTGTAAGCATGCATGGAGGAATAAGCTTGTTTATAACTATGGAACGTCGCTGATCATCTACCCTAACTATGGATAACGTGTAGTGAATGCGTGGTGTAGTGGCTGTCTGTATCCTGTGAGATGTGTTCCTAACTGTGTAACAGTGTAGAAGTCGCGCATAAGATTCTGGTTCATCTGTGCTGACCATTGGATGCGCTGGCGTAGTTTCAGAGTCTCGGTAGTCGCCTGTTCTGACACAGACGAAACATTTCCGACCGTTCGGGTCGGATGGTGTCGCCCGGGCATTGTTGTAGCCGTACTACAGAATGGGATGTCACTTTCTCCAACACCACCCTGCGGGAGACTGTAGACTATTTTTTCGAACGAAGGCTTCTGCCTAACTCCTGAACGACTTTATCCTGCGCCACACCCTATGCAGCACAATATGTATTAGAACGAGTTCTCATCGTAGATGGTTGGACCCTTTTGCCTACCCTAAAACTAGTGTAGTTCTAGCCCCCCATCGCGAAGAGGTAAGGTCCATGGGGGCTTATAATTATTAATTATAATATCATTCAGCCATGGTTGTTTGAATGTATTATATTTATTTTTCTTATTCTGATTACATTCATTATTGTTATTGTCATTTTATATATTTTTTTTAACTGTCTTGATCTATGTATAATTTTCATAATTTATTTAAGAAATAGCGTCTTTATTATCATCGTTTTTAATTTCAGAAATAAGATCTAACAATTTTTTGTTTAAATAGTCATCGTTTAGAGAAAGTTCAGTCTTATTAAAGATGTTATTCTTGCTATCATTTAAATTATATTGATTTCCTATTTCAATTAATGTACCGAAATGATCTGAGATAACCCATTGAATTATGCTGGTTTTAATAATCAATACATGTCTTTGAAGTATAAGTATTTGTAGTGAAATTTCTTATGGTTTTATGTATTTGGTTTTAATAACGCATATTATAAAAAAAAATTAAGTGTACATTAGTTAAATTACTTATTGCACAGTTTACATTATTATCAATATGAAAATCTCCTATACATATAAAATTGAAACAATTGTTATTAGTAGTAAGTTTAATTTAATTTTAAATTTAACAAATTGGTTTTTAATTCATTTTTTAAAAGACTTTTATTTGTTAGAGGAAGTTTATATATTATATGAGGAGCTTAGTTTCAAAACCCGCTATCTCCAAAAATAAATTTTCGTAAAATAGGTGTTTTTTTTAATGCCATTGCATTGGAGATGACGGGCTTTGAAACAGTAGAAAGTTGATTTTGATTTGAACTTAGCAAAAACTCCATTGTCTCGGAATTTGCAATTTTTGCAGATGGCGGATTTTGAAACTTAGCTCCTCATACAGAAGATAAAGTTATCTTTTGTAATTGGATAATTATTATTACATTGCATATTTTTTGGACACCTTGCATATATACAGTAGATAAATTTATATGATAAATTAAAAATAAAGTTGATAAATTTTAATTATGTAATTACCTAATTATAAATAAAGATGATATATTTTATTTACATTTCAATTTAAAATCTTATTTATTACTTAAATAATGAAAAATATTTTTTTTTGTACTGTCTTTAAAATCAAAATATCAGATTGTCAAATGTTGAACTGCTTGAAATTTTTTAATACAGAGGTTGAAATAGAAATACATTCCCTTAAATCAATAATCTATCAAAATTATTTTTTAAAATATATTAATAAAAATAATATTATTACTTACGAAAAAAGAGAAAGATTGCTGTTACAATCATTTCGAATTGATTAATTGAAATTTATTGAGCTGTCATTAATGTAGTAGCTGGAGGTTCTCATTTTAGCAATAATCTCCTAATGGCTTAAGATCGATTAAAATCTTTAATTAAATCCGACTGTAATATTTATCTCGTATCAAATTGTTATTCCTTCTGCCCTCAAATAAACAGGAACAAAGTATTCTTTTTCTTCACTGGTGTATTGTTAAGGATTCTGAATAGGTTATTGTAATTTCAGCATGTGAATTCTCATTACAAGTTTTTACTGTACATGACGGTGTTGTTTTCAATATCCGCTTCAATAATCGAAAATCATTATTAAGGCCTAAACGCATTGGCAACGTAGTCCGTATCGACAGCGAAACGTCACCGCTTACAGTTTTTAAAGCGCATAGTGTTCCCCGTCTTCCCGTTGTTAAACCGGAACAGGAAATGAACATTTCATATAACTCAACTGTTTTAATTTTTTTTATTTTTGGAACCAACAGCATAAAGCTCTAGATAGTTTTAAACGAACGAAATAAGCGCTTCCTTGAAATTGGAAGTCATCTTGGAATGAAGACGCAATGAAAATTTTCCGGCAAAGCGCGCAGCTGCGTTGTGATTGGTTCCCGTTGTAATAAAAGAAACATTCTGATTGGTAACGTTAACGATCGTCGGATACGGATACGGTTCGGCTTTACTTGTATTAACATGAATTAGCTTGTAATTACATTAGGAAATATTTGAAATCAAAACCAAACGCACACATCAATAAAATAACTATATTTAAAAGTAAAACAAATATTGATGTATATACAGTAAGGTACCCTGCCCAAATAACGCCACCTTAACATTTAAATTACTGTAAGCCTGGAAATAAGGTGTATCGAAACACGAAAACTATGACCAAGAAAGTTTAATCTTCTGTTTGAAGCAATCAATCCATATGATAACATATGAAAACTTTGCAAACTGGCGTTATTACGAACGCCTGGTCTAATTAACGCCACCTACTTTAAAGTAACTTAACTTATTTAAAATTAAGGATTATTCCATTATTATAAACATTATTTGTGCAGAATTACAGTAAAAAGCAACTAAATTTGACTTTCTGTAGAAAAAAATAAAAAATCACTTGAAATTAACGCAGTCTTTCTAATCTGTAGCTAAAACAAAAGAGAAAATATAAAAATTAATTAATTTCGGCATTTTCGATTATCAAAGCAAAATAATAAATAAGATAAAAATCTATATTTTTTTTGAAACATATTAGTAACTTATAAATGTCTTACGTAACCTAAAATCGTATATGTAGACCAGTAACACCACCTTGGCGTTATAGCGCTACTGATCACATGGATCACATGATACACTTGTTCGTCTACAATTTCCGAGTTTTAAAAATAACAGTTAACTTATCTACATAGAAGAATCTTCAAGAATATAGAAAATATATAGTTTTATATAGTTAATCTTCGCTGAACATTAAAAAATCTATATTTTATCTTGCGTTGATATAGTAGCAGCCTTTCATAACCAGTCCTCGACACGAAAAGGTGGAAATATAATTTCACTCGAAAATGTTGGCGGTCTGCTAGTAACTCACTTCAACACTAGATGGCATGTCAATGCAAACTACTTTAGTGCAGTACCGCCATCTCTTATATTTATGAAGAATTATATAGGTGGTGTTAAAGGTATACATGGCGTTATATGGCTGAGATACCTTATGACCTCTATTAATATATGATATTTTTCTTTATATTCTTCATTACATTCTCCATCATTTTTTTATAACAATACTTCGATCAGCTACAAATTCTTTACTGATCTTTTTGAGGTATAATTTTTAGGGATAAATTCCATCTACTAAATTCGTAAAGATTTAAAGCTAATAGTTTTTAGCGAACGGTTATTATTTCTAAATGATAAACTTAAGTTACACGAAAGAAGTATGAAATTTTTACCACTATTTTTCGTAAGGAGTCTTACGTAAATAATTTTAATAATCAGGCCTGGGGGAGGATATTGTAAAATATAGACCTAAAACAAGTAATTGTTAAGGTTAATCTTTGATTAGTTTGAGAGAAATTAGCATTAATAAGTCTGTGGTGAGCTGATGTTACTGTAACTTAAGTTAATAAAATACCATTATTTAGTAAGGGAATTTGGATTAGGTTAAGTGGCACAATTCTACCATGGGATCAGTTTATATCAATTTCGATAGTTAGGACAAGGCTTATGAAAAAAAAAAATGCTCTGAAAAATGAAACAAAGAAAAAATATTTCAGAAACAGTAAATAACATTATTCCATCTTATAGACATTTAAATACTATTGACGTAAGAGCTCGACTTGAAGTGTTGCTTCTCGTAAATATATCCGGAAATTAATCTTAATTACTGCGTCCCACTTCATTTCAAAGTTAATATTATTTGAATGTTGATAAAACGAGCATTTAGGATAGCTTCATCGGCGCAGTTAGTACATTCTTTTTTTTTAATGTTAACCAGTCGTATTTGGCGTAATTATAAAATTACTCCTATATTATAGGTGTTGGAAATTTAATGTGTGCCATAAATATTCATTTATTTAACTGAGGTTAAAATTAGAAATTTCTTATAATTTCATTGAATATAACATTAGAATTTTATTGATGTTATAAAAAATTGATTTTTTGTTGCTTTAATACTGTTGCTATAATAGTTTTCCCAATCCAACTGACGAAAACGTTTAGAGTAAGTATATTCATTTGTTCTTAAGCCAAAATTATTTTTCATTATTGAAAAATCAAATGCTTGTAACGAACCAAATCTCGAACTTCTTGAAAGGTAAGTTTTTTTAATTTTTAATATTTATACAAATTGCTTAAAACAGTCTTATAGATAAGCTTTTCTTCAATATTTAAAATTTGATATTTATACTATTTCTTATTTTTAATTTATTTTCTATAGTTTAATGTATATAATTAATAAAAATATTATCAAAAATTTTGTAAATTAATATTTTATATTATATAATTCTTGTTTGGTCAAAAAAAAACAAAACACATTGTAATCCATAATTTGAAACAGAATCTTGTTTGGTCAAAAAAAACACATTGTAATCCTTAATTTCAAACAGAATCTATCAGAGATTTCAATATAATAAGTTTTAGTCTATAGTGATACTTATTTCTTAAATAATAAAATCTACGCAGAAAAGTATGCAATCTTTTTTTAATATAATTGTACTGCGTATTCCAATTAGAATTATCGTCAATATGAATACCTAGATATTTATAATTATTTAGAAAAATCATTGGATGTATAATCACAATTTGTTGATAAATTAATGATGTTGCTAGTTGAGTTATTGCCAAAATATTTATGTAACTTGAAAGGTAAATTAAATTCATTTCTTATTTTTAGTTTTAACTATCATAATTTCTGTTTTTGTAATAAAATGATTAATTGTCATTTTATTTTCGAATGTCCAAATAGAAATGTTATTTAGATCTAGCTGAAGATTCAGATAACCACGATATTGATTTTGATCTCTCTTAAGAAGTACTACATCATGTGCATAAATATACATAGAACACTTTTTGATGGAATTACAAACAGAATTAATGTATAAAATAAAAAGTGAAGGTGCTAAATTTGATCCCTACACTTCATATTACAAATTTTACTTATATAATTATTTTAATTTTAAATTTTTTATTTCTAAGATAATTATTTATTAGATTGTAGAGATCGCCTCTAATGCCATAGTGTTTAGTTTATTTAATAGTATATTGTAATTGATTCTGTCAGAAGCTTTACTAAAACCAATATAGGCTATATAAGTTACTTGGCTATTATTTAGATTTTTATTTATAGTATTATTTAAATTAATTAAAAGATCCTTTGAACTTTTATTCTTCTAATATTAATATTGATTTTTATTTAGTATATTTGATTTCGTTATAAAATTGTATATAGATTTAGTTAGATAACATTCTATTTTTTTGGAAATGCTAGAGAAAATAGATATTGGTCTATAGTTTCAATATTCCTCATGATTCTTTATAGATAGTTACAACATAAGCAATCTTCCGTAATTTAGGATAAGTTAAAAAATAAAGAGAAAAATTTTCTTTATTATTTTTTTATCCTTTGTAGAAATATTATCTAAACCAATAAAATTTGTATTTTTTTTAGGTTTTTAATGATACTTACAATATTTTCATTTGGTAAAAAGAAAGCAATAGAATTAGGATTCTGAAAATCAATGTTTTTTGCTTCATATGAATTAAAGGTTATATAATCAATTTTTTTACAAAAATATCTTATGGAAATTTACACAATATTACTATTAAATTTTTCTAAATTATTTTGTAATTCTGAATTATTACTATTTTTATTATAATATCAACATTTGACACAGTACAAAGACAAAACGAACATATCTTTGACAGGAGTTATTGAGCAACTCAAGTCTAAGTCAGAGACATATTTTACGAAGATACTTGGATAATTCCTATAAGTTGTACTAGTAATGATATTTTTTGCAGGTCTGTTATTGAAATATTGTAAGTTCCAAACTATTAAAGAATTTTTGCAAATTCCTTTGATATGGCATGTTTCACAATCGAGAGATTTCAATTAACAGACCTTTATATTTTATGATCTTTTCCTGTTCTTTCTCAACTATTATTATTCTTATTACTAGACGGGTACCGTCGCTTCGCTCCGGAACCCTTGCATACATAGTATACTAAATAATTTTAATTACTTTGTTAGCAGAGCTGTGATTGTAAAGGACACCGACAAATACTTTATAAAAAAATTAGAGCTTTAATTAATCAAAATTAAACAATAACAAATAACCAATAATTTAACTGTACCACTTGAAAGATATTGGCTCACATAAATTTGAATTACTTAAATACAAATAGTTCAATAAATTTAATTATTCAACAACTTGAAATTGTTAACATATATTCGATCTAACGAAATTATTTCCCTCAATTAATTCACTCACTTATGCGTCAAGCATTTACACTCATTGAATATTAACTTTTCAATTTACTTACAATAACAATTGCTAATGCTTATCAAAACACAATAATATATCGTTTATCAATTCACTGACATTATTACTGATGTTTGCCAGCCATACAAAAAA
>JAFIDM010012231.1:20924595-20939072 GCA_023159025.1 Thereuonema tuberculata
TAAAAGCATCATTTCATCTTATAGTCCAGGCAAACTGAACCAAAAAAGGGCAAAACGCGGAATAAACCTATGTAATTCTAATATTTGCAGGATTGTGTAGGGGTAGGTCACCTGAACAACGTCCAATAAAGTCCCCTCGATTACAGGCGCCGCGGGGGGGTGGGGGAGGGGATTAAAGGTCCCGTTTTTCATTGTTTCGCTCATAACTCGAAAACAGTGCGCCTAAGCGACAATGCCTAAGTAATGAAAATTAAAGCTTAGTAAAATGCCCACAAGTTTGTTCCTATACATAATTACAGAAAAATGCATGGTTTGCAAGATATACCCTATTCAAATTATATAATTTTCACAAAAATAAAATTTTCATATAATGTTGCATCAAACTGACCTTTCTGGGTCATCACTCGGTAGTTTCACAGAAACATCGTTAGAGAGAAAATTGTAGAGCTTGAAATTTCCTTTACGAATATATATACATATATACAGTTATATTGAACACGTCAAGAGGTATAGCGTTGAGAAGATTGTTGCGAAAAATAGTGAATTTGCGAGAAAACTGCTCAGGTCTTTTTGACATCAAGGCGGGCAATAAATGTCCACAGAGCGTTATGTACATGGTTAAGATATATGTTTAGATAAACTTATTACGTAGTGTGTGTATAATTTGAACAAATAAAACTGAAAATATGTATTATTTTTGAAAGAAAGAGAATTATAGAGAATAAAGTAGTTAAGTTGAACGAAACACATTTTATTGGCATAAAAGGGTGAATATACTGTATAAAAACATTCCACAAATCTTCAATCTATCGCCTCAACCAGGTCCATCGCCACATCTTCATCCTCCAGAAGGTCGTCCGCATGGATTGGTGGGCTGCTGAGGCAGGTTTCTTCGTATCCACAAACTCACGAACAGTAAATACTGGTGTTTTGGCAGCCGGTAGCACAACGGCAAAACATTGATTCAAGAACTCTGGCAGGAGCAGGAGGTGTGTTGTTTTGATGGGATTGAGGACTCCACTATCATCTCGAACCCAACCCCATTGTTCTGGATCGCTAAAGTTACCCATCCATATCTGCATTTGTAAGTACATTCTAAACGAGTGTTGTTGTGCTGCACCTTTGGTTGGTGGTAAGTCAGATTGGTCCTCATCTTGGTGGAGGATTTCACACAGCAGTTATAACGGTTACTGTTCAAATCGTGTTGGCTTGGGGGGGGGGGGGGCGGGTAAAAAAAGGGGAAACTCCCCCTCCCCAGCTTTTGCAACAGCATCCCGTGTTGAAGTGTGTTCGTGAAATATCTCAGCTACGGTTTTGGTTTCCCTCGGCATTTTGGTGAAGCATTTCAGGATAGACGCTTTGCTTTTGCCGAAGATGCCGCAAGTAGCGTCATACTCTGTGAAGCTGTGAATGAAGAGGATCGATCCACTAAACAGGAGCTTCTGCAATTCTGAGTGAAGAATAATGTGGTTTCCATGTTTCCTCTTCCAGGCTTCAAGAAGTAGATGTTTATGTTTGGTGGT
This sequence comes from Thereuonema tuberculata, assembly GCA_023159025.1. Taxonomy (NCBI): domain Eukaryota; kingdom Metazoa; phylum Arthropoda; class Chilopoda; order Scutigeromorpha; family Scutigeridae; genus Thereuonema; species Thereuonema tuberculata. The sequence continues at coordinate 20,926,119 of JAFIDM010012231.1, forward strand.
GTGAGGGCTATCAGCAGGACAAGCAGGTCTACATCTTCTCCAATCGCAACAACAGATGAATGAATGTGTTCAAACCACATCGTACAATACAACCATCAGCATCTCCCGGGGCGGTAGTCGCCTGTATCCCTCGTGCGGTCAAGGTCATCACCAGCAGCGCTATCAGCTTGGTCTTATTCTTATCATTAGCAAGGAATCTCCGGAATGTTTTGTCCTGATAACCATTTTCCACACATCCATAACGTATCCATTAGACTTGGTAGCAGTGCATCGTGGCGGATAGGATTCAAAGTATTCACATCCTAAACAATTACATTCGTTAATCTCGGTTTTGGTAAGTTTACATAATATCTGCTGTTCCAAAACATCTAATTTTCCAATTTGAACAGCAGGTGGTGCTGTTGTCAGTCGTTTGATCTTATCTGATTTCGGCACAGCGACTGCTGGTGTCACACATTTCATGCCTCCCAATCTATGAAACGTTTTGAGGCCATCCAGAGTTGATACATTAAAGTCAGCTTTATCAAACACGTATTGGCAAAAAGTTTTCCGCGGACATAGAAGTCTGCTGTTGGTATACGGATGACATTTCAAGTTGTGCTGCTTGATAGTACGTTGCATTGAAACCCAAGCTAGCTAGCAAATTTATCAAATTCCTGGACCCAAATTTCGGGTGTATGAAGTAAGCAATTCCTATGAGGATTGGCGATGTAAACGATCGTGGACGAATGGTAGAAATAATGGCATGGGCAATGCCCACTTGTTTCCTCGCAAATTCCTCTTTACCCTGTCTTTGCTTTGAGATCAGAACCTCCATGAAAGCTTGTAGCGTAGTCGGTACCATCTGGTCAGCGCCATTCAAGAAAGCATCGCTTGGAGAGTAACTGTTTGTATCATAAGCCTGAGATTGGATCGGTTTTACAATTCCGTTTGTACTACTCTTATGCACTCTTCCTCATCAGTTCGAGATGCATACCACGCAGAGTTCTAAATGTTCTCACCAACATCACGACAGCATACAACCGTTTTATGTGGAGGCACCGTACTGAAACGGATCTTGTCACCATACCTTTCAAACTTCACTCACTTCATTTGTAGCTTTTCCCCACTTATCAACAGCACCCAATCCATGCGGACGACCTTATAGGGGCCGTCCATTAATTACGTGAGGTGTTTTTTAAAAAATTTGGACCCCATCCCTCCACCTTGGTGAGATTTGGCGAGATATGGTGGGACTCCCCCCTCCCTCACTTGAGATATCAAAAAGTCAAAAAATCAAAAAAGTTCAAAAAGTCAATATTACAAAATGTTGTAATCTATTATAATATGTATATTCTCTTAATGAAAAAGTTGACGTGAGATTTTCGTTGACCCTTCCCTCCCCCTTGGTGAGATTTGGCGAGATTTTGCCGGACCCCCCCCTCCCCCTTTTGACCTCTTATAATAGACGACCCCATAGAGGAGGAAGATGTGGCGATGGACCTGTTTGAGGTGAGAGATTGAAGATTTGTGGAATGTTTTTATACAGTATATTCACACTTTTTTGCTAATAAAGGTGTTTCGTTCAACTTTACTACTTTATTCTCTATAATTCTCTATGTTTCAAAAGTAATACATATTTTCAATTTTATTTGTTCAATACACACTCAATATATAATAAGTTTATCTAAACATATATCTAAACCATATATATAACACTCTGTGGACACTTATCGCCCGCCTTGATGTCAAACGGACCTGAGCAGTTTCCTCGCAAATCCACTATTTTTGGCAACAATCTTCTCAACCAGGGCCGTAGCTACCACCGGGGCAGCCGGGGCAGTGCCCCGGGGCCCCCGAGCAAAGGGGGTCCCCGAACGAAGGAGGATTTTTTTTTTTTTTCGAAACCATAAACCCTTGTTTCCCCGGGCAGAGTCGGCGTTAGGGGTTGGCGAACTTAGAAGAAAGAAGAAAAAATAGGATTGTCGTTTGTTTTTTGGTTGTTAAAATAAGATTGTCAAGGGCCCAGCAAAATTCATCTTGCCCGAGGCCCCGCACCCTCCTAGCTACGGCACTGTTCTCAACGCTATACTTCTTGACGTGTTCAATATAACTGTGTATATAGATGTATATTCTTAAAGAAATTTTATGCTCTACAATTTTTTTCTAACGATGTTTCTGTGAAACGACCGAGTGATCACCTAGAAAGGTCAATTTGATGCATTATGTTACGAAAATTTTATTTTTGTGAAAATTACATACTTTCGAAAGGGTATATCTTGCAAACCATGCGTTTTTCCGTAATTATGTAGAGGAACAAAGTTTTTGGAAATTTACTAAGCTTTAATTTTCATTACTTAGATATTGTCGCTTAGGCGCACTGTTTTCGAGTTATGAGCGAAACAATGAAAAACGGGACCTTTAACCCCCCTCCCACCCACCCCGCGGTGACTGTAATCGAGGAACTTTATTGGACGTTGTTCAGGGGACCTACCCCTACACAATCCTGCAAATTTTAGAACTTCATAGATTTATTCCGCGTTTTTTCCTATTCTGCCTGGGCTCTTAACAATGTAATTAAATAGAAATACTACAAATTTAATGCTTTCATTTTACCCTTTAGTGAAGTCTAATAACCAAACATCGATAAAGATAGAATTTTCTGGAATCGATTTTGATTTAGAATACTATGCTTACTCTAAAACAATAAAATGTTCGCTGCACTGAAATCATCGAAAATTACTGTAATTTAATACATATATAATCTATAAGAAAAAATACTTGGATCTGCAAATCATTTCATTTTATTCCTACATTTAATTTGCGATATATTTCCAGAATTCCAAACATAAAAATCAAAATTAATGAAGACAAATTCCTTTTAAATTCAAATGATGATTATTTTTGAAAACAGAACCTGTTCTATATTAGAGCAGCAGAGGCCATCTCTTGGCCATCACGCCATGGCCCGCCTATGGCATAGGGATTGCTTACTGAAATGGCACATCTAAAACGTAGAGCCTGGACTTCTTGAACAATTATGATACAGTTACTGTAACTTCTCGTGAATACTTGATAAGACAAGAGAATAACTGATACCTTCAGCTACTGCTAATCTTCAGATACTTGTTTCAGGATATTCTTTCTCTCTTCTCAATACCCGCTCTTTTACATCAGATGCGCGAACTGAGCAATGTCTGCTGGAAGCTGTTGTATCAATATTCTTTACAGTCGCTGGAGTAGCTTGCTCTACCCATTGAGATTGTATCGGGCGTGATAGATATTTTGGGAAGTACAGGACAAGGACTTATTGCTTCTATCGGCTAAGCTGTAGCAGAAAGTCAAGTCTCCCGTTTCTCTTGAGGAAAAATAAGCTTCCATTAGACTATTTACTGTTTAAAATGCACAAAATAACAAAACTTTACTGTTCTCTGCTTACAAGAGTATCGTAGTACAACCTCAGTGCCTGCTAACAAATTAGTAATGTATGAATAATTGCAAACTTTTAAATACTCTACTATAAAGGTAACATGACTAATAAGAAGAGGTCAATAGCTACAATAGGAAAACATGACGCCGTACCGCAACTACAATACGAAAACGACAAAGATCTCAAGTATGAAGAAGTAGCCTATTATCTTCGAAGATATTAATGGTATGGCCAATGTTTATTAGACTTTTTTTCATGTTTTGATGTATACTATCGAAAATAAGTAACTTTTTTTAAACAAACAATATAATATATTTATATATGCAGGTTGATATTCTGGACCTGAGGAGTACCGGATTTTCGAAAACGCCGGATTTTTAATGGGTATATATGCTGTATATATTTACCAGAAAATGACTACCTGGATAGTCCTTGAAAGAAAGAAAATTGAATACTATTATATAATTGTAATATAGATGAGTATTCTAACCTTAATTCGTTATCAACGACGGCCATAGGATCACTAGATGGTCCCATTTTGGCGGTTCCAGCAGGATGATAAATGGTAGCTGTATATGTCCTCGCAACACATTCCCAATATTTGTCGGAATACGGTTCCACGGTTGTACAGGTGGGAAATATCTTATCCCACAGTTTGGCTCTGTATTTTTGGAATGGAGATGTGTAGGATAGAGCAATGGCAATTTTAATACCTAAAAAAATATAAAGCTTAATTTGTATAGGTTTAATTAACTTTTCATTGAATAATGCAAAATATATGTGATAAAGAAATAAATAAGTTTAAATAACAGTTTCGAAAGGTTTCCCGAACTATTATTTTAAAAATATTTTTTCAATGTAAGCTTATGTTTGTGTTGCAGTAATTAATAGAAATAAAAATAAACTATTCACATTGTGAAATTAAAGATCAGTTAATAAAAATATTGGTAATAAAAGCATATATATTTAGTTAGCTTTTTAAAGATTACTGTTCGCTTTCTTTAGGCAATTTGTAATTTGTTTTCAAATAGTTTATCCTCATGAAATATATTGTTGATTTTAATATCACAGCTGTTCCAATAAGATCTAAAATAAATGGAAATGTTGCAACCGACTTTTCATTTTACATATTTACTTATATTTATCGAGTTAGTTAGTGCTTCAATTCACAATATTGTCATAATTAAGCGAAATCAAATTGAATTTAACACAATTCAAAAAGTAACTCTGAAACCTGAATCTCAGTTTTAGATATTCTATATTTTATCAACCAACTGCTCCATTATTAAAGCATTGATTGTCACTAGATGGTTTTTGGTGTGGGTCTGGTAGTCCAGTTATGTTGGATTGGAAACTGGAGGAGCCCGAGTTCAATTCCCTGGGGTTGTCAGGGACTTTTCCACGGTTATTTTCTATTCCAGAGGGTTCACTCAGCCCTCTGTGAAATGGGTACCGGGTTTTTTACTCGAATATTTAAGAGGAACGAAAGGGCGTTGCATCGACCATTCGACCCCAACTTGTTCCGTAGATGGGAAATCGTTGAGTCTAATCCTTCCGCACACCCAAGGTCCTGTATAGGTTTTATAGATGGCTTTTGTTTTGTTCTGTTTGGTTTTGTTTTTAAATTAACTTCTCAGAGTCACAGTTTTTTTGGATGAAATCTCAACAAAAACGTTCATTTTAATTAAAAAGAAAAACCAGCTTGTTTCTATGCAGTGATTCCTTCCACCACTGCTAACTTGACTGAGCAGGTTCGATTCCCGGCGGAGGTCGAAGATTTTGCCACGCTGAATTCTCCTTCAGACGGGTCCTAGGATCCATTCAGTCATCTGTAGAATGACTACCGGATTTCTTTCCCTGTTACTCCTGTTGGTCACGAAATCCCGGGAGTCTTATCTCCCGCGACCTCAAGAGCCTACCCATGCTTATACTGGGATACTCTAACTTTTAACTACATCAATCGAATTATAAAGAGACAACTGCTTTAAAAAGTTTATTTTATAAAATTTGTGTACATTTTAGCTTAACTTACAGTAAATAAATAAATAAATAAATAAATAAATAAATAAATAAATAAATAAATAAATAAATGATCAATAATTGCAAATATTATTTGAACTATTACAAGTTTTACTCGGCAGAAAATGGGATTAGTTTTTGAGGACTTAAATGTAACTCTTAATACATGATTTGAATAGCTATTAGGCTCCAGATTATGAATGATATTTCAATGTTGATATTATGGTATAGATAAAAAAGTGAATGTATATCATTATTTACTTACAAAGTACATACAAAAGGTTGATGGAGTTTGTAGGATATTCAGCAGCAGATTTGTAATCATCAACTAGCTTCATAGAGTTTATTTTGTTTAAGGAGTAACAAAGTGCAGAAGAATTTAAATTTCACCACTAGATAGATCTTATTTTCAAAAATGTTTCGCATATTATCAATAGGAGTAAGTAATAAGAGTGGTGAAAATTTTTTCTTTTACAAAACATTGTACAAAACAGTCTACAATTTGTTTATCGTACTTGAAAACTTCTGTTGTGTTTCCATAGAAGTAACAATAAAATTCAAAAAGAATTATGATATGGTAGTGGTTAAAGGCGGGCGGGCCTCGGATTAACCATCCTATCTCAACTAGTCCCATTGCTTGAGAATCGCTTTGAATATAGTCGTTTATGGTATTTGTATAAACCTCCCGCGCAACCAAGGGTCTGCATGGCTTCCAGCAGTACAGCTTTAACTTTTTTAACATAGTTGACCAAAAACAGTGGCATATAGTTGATAAAACATCTTCTTTTGAATTTCATTGCAAATTATACATGGTACAGGGAAGTATATTTGCTATCATAGAAATATATTAAGTTATCAATTGCATGCTAAATACGTGTTATATAAATATTTTTGGAAATTAAAATATAATAAAGATATTTTACACTTCAAATTTTCACTCTGCAATTTGTGCAAGTACAAGTTGATTTAATGTTTATTTAAACAGCGTTAGAAAGTTTTTATCTTAGATTTTCTGAACATCAAAAGAGAGTACTTGGAATCTTACCATCTACCATAACTTTCACATCTTCGTCATCAGTCAGATATTTAGGATCCATAATTGGAGCAGAAAGAGGATCTTTATCACTTAATCTCACGGTGCCTTTACTGTTCGGTCTTAGTAGAGTAGCGTAGATCAAAAAAGTGTCTTTTTCACTGATTGGTTTGAAATAAGAATTCCAAAACTGTAAAAAAACAAAAACAAAACGAGATAGTATGCATTAATACATATCACAATACTTCCTGTGGGGAAAAAAAATCAACTGAACAACAAAATGGCCACAGTCAAGAGCATTTACAAATCATAAAGCGTTTTTTATTAGTATTTTTTGTAGATTATCCCTATGGGATATAGAGATGGTTTATACAATTTAACCCTCTACAAATCAAAATCACATCGCTAAAGTTATTGTTAAAGTTAAATGGTTCAAAAGTTAGAAGCAATAAGTGGTGTTAATTGTAAAGCGCAATAATGAAAAGATGCAGGGAAATTATGTTTCACTTTTGATTTTCAAAAGTACTTTATTTAATTCGTACAAATCCCTTGAGGTTTTTTTTTTTTTTTTTTTTTTTTTTTTTATGCGTTGTTGTTTATGGGGCTCTTTTCCTGTTCATACACCCATTCAGTTCATACTACTGTAATTGGTATCCTGATCAGAGTCGTATTTTTCCCTGTCGGGCATTTTTGAAGTATTTTCTTTTTTTTATTGCAGAAATCTTTTCCCTATATCTAGAATACATACAGTTCAAATCTGACTTTGTTTCGCCTACTGGTTTTCTCTCCAGAGTGCTCTGCGTAGGGATACTTTAATTTGAACCACCTTGTATTTTAAAATAGATTACCCAAAAAATAGTTTAAAATATTTTCAGCTACATAAAATAAAAAATATAAGAGATCCATCTTCTGTAATAAAGATTTTAAAAATTATAAAGTAGTATTTAAAAAGTTGTTATATCTTATTTCCTTTAATTACTAAAAAAATCTCTCAAATGTTCAAGTAATTTCTCCTGTTTAGGAATGAAAGCATTGTCTTCAATTTGTAATTTCATTACAAAAATACAAAATGATATAGCATCATTGTAATTAGATGAAAAATACTCGAATTTTAAAAATATAATTCATATCTGCACATAATTCATATACATGCTAGATTAATTATATTTTTAATCAGATATTGACTGCACATTAAAACATATTGCTCATACTGTAATTTTACTTCATAATTTATGTTTTTACTTACATTTTCTGAAAATCCAAACATCTTTTTGGTTTGTCTACCAGCATCAGAAGCAGGACTACCAGATACAAAGTGAAACTCAATATCTGGCCAATCAATGGATTTATTTGCATAACGAGTGTTAACAAATGAAAGCCCTTCTGTTCCTCCAAGCACTGTTAAAGGACCTAATTAAATAAATAATACTATTACATACTAGCAAAACACCAGTACTTCGGCGGGTTAACAAAAAGAGTTGTCCTGATGTGGAGAAGGAAGCAAAACATTTGAACGTGTATTTCTTCATTTTGTAAGAAGGTTAAACCTCATTTAAATAATCCTTTTTTTTTATTTTTCAAGAAATGCTTAAAATAGGCATTTTAATTTTACCTTTGCCGAAGAGAGCCCATTGGCTGATGTAATACGTATTTTCAAATCGTGATTGAATAACTGAAACTGGTTCTTCTACAGTAAATATAACACCGGCACCAATATGATCTTGGAGATTTTCTCCCACACCTGGTACATCGACCAAAACGGGAATCTAGTATAAAATAATGCATGAATATAGTAAATTGTCTATGGAATAACCAGAAGGATTAAATAATTACAGACAATGATTAAAACAAAAACAATAAATTAAAGAAAAATGTTAGACATTTCAGAAAAAAACAACAACAATGAAATGGAATCAATTTAACAAGATCTAAAATAAAAACAAAAACTGAAAAATAATCTTATAGAGACGGGGAAGAAGGATGAGATTCTAACGCCTTTTATTCACTGTCTCCAAAAAATTAAGAAATTAGCATATTCCACCTCTTTTGTCGGATGGATTCAAGTAATATTCATCCTCTCTCAATTTCAAAATTCCTGGGCACGCTATGATTTAAGATTCCTTTCAAATAGCATTCTGACAATTTTAAGTTTCGACAGTCAATATTTCAAAGCCATTTAGTTCAGCAGAAAAGTGAAAGATGTTTCAAATGAGAGCCGATGATACGAAAAGAATTCAGACAGGATCAAAATTCCTTTCGTATCAGGATCGGTTCAGCTCACACTGTGGCAAAATTTTCAAATTCAAATGAAAGAGCATTTAGAATAATAAAATCACCTATCAAAAATAATCAATGTTTCAACTACAAAATATTTAAGCAATGCCTGACAATTTTTATTGTTTATTTTTCAATTTCGACGATTATTGTCCCAAAAGTAAATTGGCAATTCAGAATTTTTCTTTCACTTCATTACAAATTTACTGCTATTATAATAAGATAATCATTCAAAACAAATAACTTTTTATCTCAAAGTTCTATATTCACGACGTCAGAATTTGTCTAGGAATTTTTTTTTCATCAAGGAGTCTTTTTATCAACTCCTGAATGTTCCCTATGGTTTCGCGAATGATTCTGGGCTTCTTCTGTAATTGGCATTTAAAAATTTTGGAGTAGATGACGGTGCTGCCAAGTGACGATTTAATATAAAATGACCACCGACGACAAGACTTTTTTTTTTTTTATTGTACCATATATCTACCATACAATTTCTTTATCATTACTTCAATTTTCAGAGTAGGGAAATCAGTTTCGAATATGGATAATGTAATACGATATGTAAGTTATTAAGATTAGAACTTCGATTAGAAACAAAAAATATTATATACAAAAAAATATTTTTTATTTATTATATTTGGACAGATACAATCCTTTTTTTGTGTTTTTACTTTAGTAGGCTGCTCAAAAATTTAGGGTTTTTAAAATTATAATACTCCTAAAAACAGAGGCATTTGAGTTTATTTATTAAGAACATCATCAGAGAAGCAAATGAAACGGAAATGGAAGTTGTCTGTATATGCAAATGAGGTGCAGAATTCATTTATCGAGATTGAGCAGGATGTGTCACAAGGACGGAGGTTAACATTCGCATTTCAAACGTCAAAAATGTGTCACACATTGGCCGTTCTGTAGGGTATATGGTAACCTAAGACTGCTATAACACACTGACAGCGATAAGGCATGGAGAGGATCAAATTGTCCAGCAGTCCCTGTGGGATTCGTGGCCACTCGCGCACCAGGGCAATTTCCAGCTGAGGAAGTGTTATGGGAGGTGATTGGTGACTGGCAACAGGTCTTCCTAGTGCATCTCAAGTGTGTTCGATGGGATTCAGGTATAGAGAACGTGAAGGCTAGTCCATGCGCTCGATTCCAGCCTCTTGCAGCTTGTTGTTGACGGTATGCGCACGATGGGAGCGTGGATTATCGTCCATAAAAAGACAGTTGGCCCCAACTGCTCCAGCGTAGAGTACCACTATGGGCTGTAGAATTTCTTCCCGATATCTTACAGCATTCACCGTTCCATTTCTAACAACAAACATTGGTGGTACGACCACAAATGCTGATGCCTGCCCACACTATGATTCCACCTCCTCCAAAGGAATGTCTTTCTTGCACGAAACTTGGATTCTCCCGTGTTCCACGTTCATGCCAGATGAGAGCACGACGATTGTCAGGCTCCAGGCTGAAATTTGATTCGGCACTAAAGAGAACCGAGGACCACTCTTCACGGGTCCAATGAAGATGCCTTTCAGTCCACCATCTGCGGGTTCTACAATGTTCATCAGTTAACGGAATGCGTAGCATTTGTCGCCGGGCATACAGTCCACCATGACAGAGTCGATTTCGCTTAGTCTACCTTGTGAGTACACACCCGTCGTCCAGTATCAGCGAGAAACTGACCCGCAGCTCAGTCGCATTGCTTCGCCCGTTTATTCGTGCTATTAGCTTCAAGTAGCGATCATCTCTTACAGTGGTGGCACATGGGCGGCCCTGCCCTGGTCTTCTTTGTAATGTGCCAGTATCTCTGAAGCGATTCCAGTCTGCTAATCACGTTTTGGGTTCCAACCGCTGCTGCCACCTGTGCCAACCCTACAGCCATCTGTGTTTCGCCAGCTTCAAGACATCCTATGACTCCCCATGCTTCAGATTCGGATAAATCACGTTGCAGGGGCATTTTCAGGTGACAGTCAACGTTTTTGCCACTTGTTGTTGATACAGGAAAGTGGAGATAACCAGCAGCGCCAGCTTATTTATACAGGGTTGTGGGCAAACATGCAAATTAACGTTTTGCATCACATTTGCATATTCAGACAACTTTCATTTTCGTGTCATTTGCTTCTGTGATGATGTTTTTTAATAAGTAAACTCAAATGCCTCTGTTTTTTTGGGTGTCTTATATTAATTTCGCGTTCATTTCATTGCGTTCATTCATATATTAAATTTTGTGAGCAGTGTATATCTAATTTTGAAGTAATTTAAAATTTATTGATGGTCGTAACAATGAAACATTCAAATATAGTCAGTCTCCAATTACGTATGTATTAAATAAGTAAGAAACATAAATATGCCTAAGTTTGCGGGGAAAAAAAAGTCTTTGGAATTTCTTATAATTTATTCTTAAAAATATGTTTGATTCTTATTAATAAGTAAATGGCTAATACAGTGCAACTTGGATAATTCGAACGTCTTTAATTCGAAATCGTGGTTAATTCAAAGATTTCTCTTAGTCCCTTGAATTTCTTTTTAAATCAATGTTAAAAAATCGTGGATAATTCGAAGTTTTTTATAAAAAATTTGAACCATAACGACTTTTCATCGTTTCATCGTTAAGAAACTTGACACGTGACAACTGAAATCCCCTTCCCGCCACCGTTCGACACGTGACGCCATTCGACACGTGACGCTTCAGACGCCATTCGAGCTTCCTGCTGTCAGTGTCACCATGTCTTTCAGTAAACCACGCGTGTACAAGAATTTATCGTTCGCTGAAAAGGTCGCCGTCATTCGCGAAGTAGAAAAGGGCGTGAAGAAGAAATGCCAAATCGCCAACGAGTACGGGATAGCGCCGAATTTCGTCGGTACATTGAAGGACAAACCAACATAAGTGAAGCTGTTTTCCGTTCACTAAACATGCTTGATGATTTTGCTAACCTTAAGCGACTGAATTCTACAAAACAATCAGACATTGCACAATTTTTAAAAAACTATAATTTTCTGTATTGAATGTAATATGTACTGTAGCTTACGTAATATAAATCTTATTTTGTTTACGTGCATATAGTATTTCATACCATAATCTTTCTGAATAAATATTCCTCATTGACAGAATAATCTTTTCAAGCATTCAGTGGACCTGAAATTAAAGTTAAAAGATGTAACTTGTTTAATTCGAAGTTTTGTAGTGGTCCCTTCAGCTTCGAATTATCCAAGTTGCACTTTATTAGAAGTTATAGAAAAGGAATAATTTTACATTATTAATTTTATATTATTAATTTTACATTAGAAATCCATCATTAACAATAATTTACTTAGCTGGAAGTTTCCTATTCAAGAAGAAATAGACATTTAAAAATTATGTAAATCTTATAAAGAAGGAGTAATTGAAGTATTCTAACAATTTTTTTTAAGATTAACTAGATCTTTCCAATTGATGACCTAGATAGAAAGATTATCATGAGTAACATTCTTCAGTTGAAAGAAAAGTATTTCACCACTTAGATAATGAAACAAGCTGAAGTTAACCATGACTTTTTTATGTCAATTGATTTTTTAGCTACTTACTCCAATGTCTTGAAGATGCTCTTTTGGTCCAATTCCAGATAACATCAACAGTTGAGGCGAATTAATTGCACCTGCTGAAAGGATAACTTCTCTTCTACAGGAAACAGAATATTGTCTATTGCGACGACGATATTCAACACCTATTGCCCTTTTAGATTTATCAAACAGAACCTAAACAGAAATAAATTTAAAACCAATTTATTTTCTATTAAAAAATTACAATGAAAAAATGTAGCTTAATTATTTTTTTTTTCCAAAGTATTTATTCGTTTCTGAATTAAATCTTTCAGAGCAAATTTAATTATGAAATAAAAGTCATTAAAACTTAATTATCGATTGTAAAAATTCGTATTGAAAGTCGAATTAATCAACTTTGTTATAAATTGATTTAGAAAATTAAATATTTCATTTTTAAAATCAAATGAGAATTTTTGGCTTTCCAGTAAGCCATATGTATATGTATATCTTTGTACAAGGAAATTAACGTGCGTTAGTACATTTTTACAGTAAAATAAACCAAAGAACGCACATAACTAAACAAAACAAAACACAAAATCACTGAGCTATTTTTGATATTAGTGCTGGAAATGGAGGACAGCGCTGTTTCAAGGCTTTTTGGCCTCTCATCAGCTCCACCTATCCAGCATACCTAAGC
>JAFIDM010012231.1:20939918-20950559 GCA_023159025.1 Thereuonema tuberculata
TATTTCATTTTTCCTTGCAGTAGGAAAAAATAAGTCTAATATAAGTCAAACGATAGCATGCATCTCCAAAGACACAAACACTACAAAGACCATGTGGCACTGAGAAGTACAGCCCTCTATCGGATGTTATTTTCTCTGTATTTTATTTTGTATATTATATGTATGTGTGTGCTCCTTTTTACGAGATAAAGATAGTTTCATTTCACTTCTTACTTAATAGGCTACCTAATTCTTCACTCCTTTCTTCTCCACCACATGATGGCCTTCATTCTATGCAGCAAATACATTCCAGACTCTAATATCTAGTACTAAAAAGTATTTTTCATATAAGAAATTCTGATAATTTCCTTATCTGTTTTAGTTCTCAATTTAAAGCTTACGCTTTTAGAATATCAGGAAAAATAACTTCAGCTCTGATAATTAGACTTTAAACTTTTTTTCACTAGCTATTATGCTTCTTCCTCAATACAAAAGATTGCTCGAGTGGTCGTCTGATGTTTTAAAGCCAATTTTGACAATAGAAATTGTCAAACAACAACATGATTTACATTTGATTCCAAAGGGTGTCAAAGGGTGGGAAAAATATATAAAAAAATCCCTTTACTGTTAAATTAATTTACAAAAACTGTTGTGCTCCACTTCTACTCTATCACTTAAGAAGGAACTGATTGAATAAATATGATTCTCACTATAGAATTGACAACAAATGAAAGTTCTAGATTACATGTTTCGAAAACCATTCTTTGTAAAACTTGTAATTTCATGGTCTTATGTGAAGATTTCTATTTTGTGCGGCTTTAACTTAATAGGTCAATAGTTAAAATTAGTTTAAATAAAAATATTGATCATAGAAAATATAGCAAAAGATGTACTGAAGATAGCAGCATGTAAGAATACATATTAAGTTTTGAATCAAAGTATTTTTTTAACCTTTTTCTTTAATTTTTTTAAAATTTCATATGATTACAGAAGAATCAGTTTTGCATATTTTCTATGATGAAAAATGTTTATGCATCCCTTGAACATTTTTGCAAAATTCAAAATAAATTACGCCACTAAGTTGGCCAATTTTCATTGATAGGACAAAATGTCGACATCGTGAGTTCCTCATCTTGAATGGATGACATGATTTCTGAAGAGATCTGCAAAAACCTGATAGTTAGAAGTGTACTTAATTTTAATAATAACTAACCAGGAAATAGTAGTACTTTTTTGTAAAATTTATTGCATTTACAAAAATAGGAAATATAAATTTTACAAAATGCTGTTCGATACCTTACTAAAGCATAACATGCGATTAAATTTAGGGAAATCAAACTTTTGCAAATTTAGAATAAGCTTCTTGGGTTACGTTATCGACAGGAGTGGATCTTGAGAGTCGTGATAAAATGACCGAAATTGACAACATTAAGCTGCCAAGGAATCTAAAAGAGCTTAACATCTTCCTAGCGACATGTCAATACTATAGTCGCTTCTGCCCGAATTTCGCCCAGACTCCCTAACCGTGTTACCAACTATTAAGGAAAGGCGTAAAGTGGCATTGGAATACTACATTAGATAGAAGGTTTAATGACGTAAATGCAATGTTTTTCCGGTCTTGCACCATAGCCCATCCCGATTTCAACCGGACGTTCATCCTTTAGACGTATAGTAGCGACATAGGGATTGGAAATGCACTGCTATATTCCATTAATGGGCAGGAGAAAGTTGTGGCCCTAGCGTCAAGGATACTATGAGAACCGGAAACTCGTTACTCGTCGGCAGAGAAGGAGGCCAACGCCATTGTCTGGTACTTTTTACTTGGACGACATTTTCTGATTAGGACTGATAATGAAGCTCTGATATTCCTGCATCGATGTCATAATGACAGGCTGCAATGATGGACATTATGGCTGCAGCAATTCAGCTTTGACATCAACCATATCCCTGGGACAACAAACCACTTGCCGGATATGCTAAGCCAACAAGGGACGCGGGGGATCCATGCAACGGATCGGCAAGAGAACTTCTACATGGCGGCTGTAGAATAGCGGATCTTTGCCATAAGTAACGTGGCAGAGGCTGGGGTTGGCCCAAGACTTGGATCCGGCGATCTCCGCCATTAAGCATTTCAAGGAGGGACGGATGAGAGCAGACGAGTCGCAGTATGGTCAGACCCACCACAGGAGTCACATGTGAAAACTCATCGATGTCGTCGTCCTCATCAAGGTCAAGGACGATCCGGAGACGTTTCGCGTCTGGATTCCCCTGCCCACGAGGGATGACCTCATCTGGTACGTCCATACGACCCATGTGCATTTTGGAGCCCGGAAAATCTCAATAATACTCACAAAATCGGTGTATTGGCACAATATGAACAGGCACGTGAGACAACTGCTGTCCACCTGCGATACGTGTCTCAAGACGAAAAACCCAAACCAGACATTCCAGGGGTCTATGCGCAACATCATCCCCAAGGACAAGAATAAAATTGCGTCTATTTATCTGTATGGACCCTTACCGAAGGTGGAACGAGGAAATAAAATTGTGATGGTGGTGATCGATTTGTTTAGAAAATGGGTACGAGTTTATCCCATCAACAAGCCGGGCGCATGGAATTGCATGAGGGCGTTGGATAACTTCATGGAGGAGGCTGGTCCGTACGAAAACATCCTGACAGACCACGGGATGCAATTCACCAGCGCGACTTGGCGGGAAAAACTCCAATGTAGGAACATCAGACCCATTTACTCGTCCATTCGTCATCCCCAAACCGATCCAGAGGAACGAGTCATGAAGGAGTTATCCCGACTGTTCAGGGTTTATTGTAGAGACAACCACAAGGATGGATACAACTGTTGCCCTACATAAACCAGTGACTCTTTCACATACCCCACGACAGCATCGGCAAGCCACCTGTGGAGGTGCATTTTGGACGCCTTCCTCCCAATATCCTCGACTGCTTCGGTAGGCCGGAGATCAACCACAGAGCCGCACCTGTATTGCCAAGAATCATATTCAACAGACTCAAGAAAAAGGATCAACAAAAGCAAAGAAAGGTGCGACAAGAGGGCTACAGCTTCATAGCAGGACAGAAAGTCCTTCTGAGGACGCCCCGAGTGTCGGACCCTAGTGGAGGATTGTTCCACAGATTGTTCCGTTATTAACAGGCCCACATACAATTTCAAGAATTGTGATGCCAAATGTAGCCGAAATAATTGATCAGGCAGGCCATCTCAAGGAACAATATAATTTCTACAATTTAAGGCCCTGCGGATAGTGCAGCCCTCGAGCTATGTGTTTGAAACAATCACAAGGTGCCAGTGAACTAATGTTGACCTGAAATCATGAAATTGTTGGATTTCATACAATTGTTGGATATCATTCACTCGCAAAAACTAAACTGTGAACTAAAACTGTGAAAGTGAAAAACAAAATAGTGAACAGTTTGAAAAAAAAAAATATAATGGACTGTGTGTTTTGATGCTGAAATGGCGTTGAACTAAAACTATGAAGAAAAAAGGTGAACCGTGTGTTTGGCACCAAGACAGTGCTACGCTAAAACTGTGCAACTAGGTGAAAAATTTTTTTATATAATTCCTTCCATTAAGATACTTAAGTAAAAACAGAACTGTGGAATAGAACTAAGACTTTACAAGTAACAAAAGTACACAAACTTCAACCGAAGATCAAAGAAAATACGGAAGATCTATCACGAGGAACCACGAAGAGCAATGTAATTAGTCTTAAGTAATTTTATTTGTATAATGCGTCTATCACTTTTGTGAATGAAAGATTCCTTTTTTTCCAAAAAAATTTTTTGGAGGGGAGTGCTATGACGAGACGCATATTTTAGCAACAAATATTGTAAAATAGTTTGTAAGATTTAAATATAGTGTTTAAAATATAGAAAAGGCATTTCATTTTCATATAACATAAATATTTTATTTTTGTCAAAATGCGAAAGCTTTACGTTTAAAGAAAGAAACGAGATTTATTTTCTTAATAATTAATTAATTTTAAGCACTGCATTTATCGAAAGGAATAGTACAGCTGATAATGAGTCTTTCGCACACCTGGCATTTCGTGTTTTCCGAAAATTCTGCAAAAGGTCAGCAGTACCGTATTAGAAAATTGTTAATTTCCTTGATTGTTATTGATAGTTGAGCCTACTGTCACGTGTCATTTTGCACACGTGTTGTCAGCTATTTAATCTAGTGTTAGAAGATAAACGGTCTCTCTTACCCTTGTGCTCGGACACCTTAAAACTTGCACTTCAACCAGCGACACCATGGCACAGCGGAGCTTGCATAACGGCAGTTACTTTCTGGTGTTAATTTAGTGAATTTAGTTTAGGAAGGACCAAGGAGATTAATCTATTTTCCAACCGGTTATGTGCAGCTAGAGCACCGTCACCGAACAGATAAATATGGTCTAACGAAATATTTAGTTAGCCAGGACATTTGAAAATTAGGTTCGAATTAACTTATTGGGTTAACAACTTAGTCAGTGCTGAGAGACAGAGATTAGTACAACATTAGTGAATTTATTCATTGCTTCGAGACAGAGATTTGTGCGACTTTAGCGAATTTAAACAGCGGTACGAAACAAGACAATCGCAGCGTTAACAATTTAGTCAGTGCATTGAGACCGACTTAGTGTAAAGTTCATGAATTTGGACAATTCGTCAGATCAAGGACTGTGCAACAAAAATAAATCTTGGATAATTCCCGCCGATAGCAGACTCAGAGCTTAGTGCGAGAGACCTTCCAGGCTCACGTGTTATTTAAATGCGTCGAAAATAACGCCGTGCGATTAGCCCTAAGTAACGTTAGTTAACTGAATAACGTAATAAGATTCTGTTAATCAAAATTAATCAATGAATTATCTGTGGAAAGCCAGCCAGGATTCGAATTAGTGTGCAATAAGTATTAGATAATCGTAATTTTCGCATTTCTATGATTTACGGCTTCAAGCCATAAGCGCCGCTATTGTCATTTACTTAAAAAAATAGTTTGACATTGTGGGTTTTATTTCCCAAGGATGTGGCAACCGAAGTGCCCACGATTGTTTACCGTAGAATTAAGTTGTAAATAAATGGAATTTAAATGTGGTATGCGTAGTGCATGATTCTTTCTGTGTGTGTCCACTAGTCCATCGTCGACCCTTGCACTTCGGGATGACTGAACCAATGTAAACCGGTTAAAAGAAAGACCTCGACGAACAACAGCCCCGCAAAAAAAAAAAAGAAAAAAAAATAGAAATTTATTAGGCGACGACCTGATTGGCGCCCAGCAGAAGGAGGGGTTTCGTTTCGTCACATAGATCTTTTTTTTTAATTTGGCGCCCAACGTGGGACCACAAAGGAAGGTCACTACGACACAGATACGGTAGGCGTACGAAGGGAAATCTAGTACTAACCTGAAAATTATTAGCGAAATTTGTCGGTCAAACGCGCGCACACACATTATAGCCAGTTAACTAGATGATTTTGGATTGCATGTCAGCATGAGTGACAGTGGTGACAAAAGTGACAAGGTGACGAAGGGTACCTTCACCGAGTACAAAGAGACCGAAAGATACCCGAGTGAAGAGGAAATGAATACCCAGGGTTCAACCGAAATTTCCGTCATGATGCAGCAGTTGGATTTAGAGGAGACGATTACACCCGTTCGCGAGGAGGCGCCCATGCCAATTCTTACTGTGACACCAATGCAGAATAGTCTCGGACAGAGTCGCTGCCGCGTTTTCTGCCAAGATCGGCGAGCAAAGTATGGAAATGGCCGAACGTAGTCGAAGGTTAGAGACAGGATTTCGTGAGCAAAGCAAACAAACAACTGAACAAATTCAAAAAATAGATGCTAAAATAGAGAGAGCCGAAATGGCTGAACAGGGTCAGAAGTTAAACGCCAAATTAACAGAGCAAAACTTTAAAATAACAGAGCAAAGCGCAAGGATAGACGAAGGATTAAAACAACAGGAAGCAAGGCTCATGCAGATGCTCAAACAAGAATTCCAAAGTTTGAGAGAGGAATTCCAACTTAAGATAAGTGATGTGGAAAAGAAGATCGAGGGGCGGATGAGCCAATTGAGTGATAACATCGAAGCCATAGTCCTGCAAAAGTGTGAAATTCTGGAGGGCATGGTAGCCACCACTCATATCAACTTATTAACGATCAGATTGGAGCCGTTAGGAAAACTGTGGAAGCAATCACCCTCAAAGACGAGCGAGTACACCAAGACGCCGTGGAAAGACACGCACAGTTGGGAGCTCATATGGAGAAGGTGGATTCAGGGGGTTGCCAAGCAGGTTCAAGAGGTTAAGCAGATCTTCGAGAAGAAAATTAAAGACGTAGGCGATCGAGAGTGTTTGCCAACAACACCGGTAACCATGGCTAATTCTAGCGTCCTTAACCTTTTGTGGAGCTCCAGGTGAACACCCGAACGCGTTTCTCAAAATAGTAATGAATTTCTTCGCCCTAGTGAACGTAAGGGAAGCACTGAAACCAAGGTTAATTTATCAGATGCTAAAGCCAACTTCAAGATCTGGCAGGACACGCTACATCCGTTCCCAACGAGCATGGAGGAGTTCAAACAGAAATTTCTTCACCGATTTTGGGTTAAGGAGGCTCAAATGAATTTTAAATTTGAGCTAATGCATTCGCATTGGAAGAGGGCAGCATGCGTGGCTATGCCGAAGAAAAGATAGCCGCACTAGGACCGCCACCAATGTCCGAGGAGGAAATAATTTGTTTACTGACCAGGCATTTCCCGTTTATATTCAGAATTTGCTCAAGAGCATTTCACCGATGTCGTCGGAAAGATTTCAGTTAATGCTAGGCAGTTATAACCATTGCAGTGAGGGATTCGCACGAGGGGAAAAAAATGTAAATAGCGGCCAGAGCAACAACGCCAGCAGCCACCGGACGAAATCATCACGAAGCGACCGAAGAAGGGAGGAAGATGGCCACGACCGCAGGGGAGGCACATCAGCACCCCCTGGAATCAAGGCCCGAGCGCTGGTTTCGTGACGCCACATGATACGACCGAACTGGGATCCATTGGAGCTCGCTTCCGTCTAGAATGTTGTTTAGCATTAATAAACGAAATTCTGTAGTTTTTAAAGATTAACAAAACAACGAATAATTAGGATGACTAAAAAATAAAATCTTTAAATTATCAAAGTATTTTTTTATATAGTAGCAGTAATTTGTAGCAAAAAAAAAAACAATCTTAAAAAAAAATAAGCTTTTATTTTTATTTTTAGTCCATTAAGTTTATTTCTTAGGTAATTAAATTTTATTATAAAATAAATAAGTATTCAGTATTTTGATGGTTTTTTTTTATTAAATTATGAAAGCTTAAAAAAAATTAATTATTACATTTACATGAAACACATGATACGTAACTACTGTATAACAATATCCATTAATAGAAATGCAAGCATAATAAATAAGAGGGATTTTTTTAAACCTTATGAATGATTTTATTAAAAAATTAAATAAATATTAAAATTTGTGCTTATTTATTAAAAAGACATGAAACTGAAAGCCATGAATTATTACAAAAACAATTACATGATATGACAGAAATTCTAATAAGATGTTTTCATTTTTACAATAATAATAATAGAATCTCAAGTGATAAAAAATAAAATTGGTATAAAATTCAAACAAAAATATCAAACTTTTTATCAATATTACAACAATATTATACTAATATTCTAGTTACATTTCAATATTTAACGACTAAACAAAATTAGTGACGTCACGAGCTTCACGTCGACCAGCGCTCGGGCCTTGACTCCAGGGGGTGCTGGGCACACCAGGAGCCATGACGACGGACGATCGACAAGTTACGGCGCTAGTGGCACCCGGGATAACCAGCCAGCTCCCGAAGCACGGACGCGAGTAGAAACATCTGAACAGCCAGCACAATCAAAGGAAGGCGGGAGCTAGTTGCTCCACGCCATCAAAAAACTGATTCCGTTTGGTGTGACGGACCCCCAGCCAAACGACTTTGCCTATTGTGACAGTTAAGCCAATGTAAACCTGGTAAAAGAAAGACCTCGACGAACAACAGCCCCGCAAAAAAAAAAAAGAAAAAAAATAGAAGTACGTATATATAATATGTATATATATTTTTTATTTTAGTTCTGTATTTTACAATTTCTTCCTAAGACCTGATTATTAAAATTAATTTATATAACATTCTTTACAAAAAATACTGATAAAAATTCATTCTTGTTTCTGTAACTTTAGTTTGTCATTTAGAAATATATCTGTTCGCTATAAACTTTTTTGATTTAAATTTTTCCGAATTTAGTACAAGGGATTTATCTCAAAAAATTATATCTCAAGAAGATCAATTTATAGTTGATTGAATATTGTTATAAAAAAAGGATGGAGAATATAATGAATAATTTAATGCAAAATATTATACATTAATAGAGGGTGTATTGTATATACATCAATATTTGTTCTAATTTTAAATATAGTAATTTTATTGATGTGTGCGCTTGGTTTTCATTTCAAATATTTGCTAATATATTTTCAAGCTAATTCGAGGTAATACAAATAAGAATGATTTCAAATACTAAAGCGGATATTGAAAACAACACCGTCAGATACAGTAAAAAATTTGTAATAAGAATTCACATGCTGAAATTACAATAGGCTGTTAAGGATCTTTAGCTTTACACCAGTGAAGAAAAACAATACGTTGTTCCTCTTTATTTGAGGTGAGAAGGAATAAAATTTGATACGAGATAAATATTACAGTCAGATTTAATTAAAGATTTTATTCGATCAAAAAGATATAGAAAAATATTGCTATTGAGAAAATCCAGCTACTTCATTAATAAATGATTGCTCAATAAATTTCAATTAATAAATACGAAATGATTGTAATAGCAATTTTTTTCTATTCTCGTAAGTAGAAATACTATTTTATTTAACAATATTTAAAAAAAAATTTCGATAAATTGTTGATTTAAGGGGATGTATTTGTCTTTTAAGCTCTTTATTATTCAAAAAATTCAACCAGTTGAATATTTGACAATTTGATATTTTGGTTTTAAAAAAAAGTAAAAAAAATGTATTTTATTATTTAAGTAATAAATACGATTTTTAAATGAAATATAAATATTGATAACATATAAACTTTATTTACAAACCTACAAAACATAAGTTGAGATAGATGCAATGTATAGCGCTTCAAACACCTGACGTTATTTCTTGAACAACTGATGTATATATAGAAACAAAAAATAAATTTGATAAATGTAGTTATAAATAAATTTGTACAATCCAAAGCAGTAATGAAAAATGGAAGAAAACAGAAAAACAAAATTTAGTTTTTTTGTTAAGAGTCTCAACTACTTTATATCTCAAAGCTAACTTACCTTGAATTTAAATATTAATGAATGTGAAAAAAATAAAAACAGCATCTTTAGAAAATCAAAATAATATGAAGATCTCGGAATAAATATTATACCATTTCGCTCAGATTTCAGTATTTCTGCTTTTTTTTTTTGTCTTCTTTTTTATCTGAAACAGGAGCATATTCTCAGATTTACATTGTTGTTAATGTTGTAAATTTCTAAATCTGAATCTCAATTTGAAGATTCCATGTATTTATTTAATTACGAGTGTACCTTTCATCTACAAGTAAAAAATAAAATAAAATAACATAAATAATAATTTATAATAAAGGCACAGATTTCGAAAAGCCTTTCCGGTGCAGTAATCAGAAAAAATTAAAAAACAGTTTTACGGTTGTTGTTTTTTTCGCACATGATCATGAAAAGTCAAAAAAAGTTCTTTTATTTTTTTTTAACAAAAATATTCTTTATCTGCTTCATCGACTTAAAAGTATCGGTAAGTTGCCATCCGAAATACCAGACACACATTTAAGGTAGTGCATAGGCCAAGCCTTTCCAAAAAAATTAAAAAGAGAAAATAATATATTGCTTTATTTGGTTACAAATTATTCTGTTATAGGGTGATTCCACAGATCACCTGATGAGTTCATTACACCATCACAGATTTTTATGAAAATTTATTTGCATGTAAGGGGTCATAAGATAACACATTCAGCAAAATATGAGATTTTTTGGTCAGATATTTGCAGAGATATAAATGTTTGAAGTTTTTTTTTTTAGGTACCACGCCCCTTTAATGACGTATTTTCCTGAATACCTCCTCTCCTTATCAATCAAAAGGAACCAAATTTGTTTTCCCCATGTATTTTTTTAAGCTGAATCCAAACGTTTCAACGAAATTAGTCTAGGACTAACAGTTTTGTAGTAATAGAAAGCATGTAAGCTTTTAGGAAAAAATTTTAATGACCATGTGGGACAACATTTAAAAATTTGAGATTTTAACCCAAGTCTGGAAAAGGTCTAAAGTAACTGAAAAAAAAATAATCAAGAAGGTATTTTGCTACTATTCTTGGAAAAAAAAAATCGCAAAATAGATAGTTTTATATAATCGCATAAAGAAGTACCCAACAATTCTTACTTTGTCACTGCATATTTATTTAGTAAATTCAAGTTACCCCTTGTTTCAGTCATAGCTCCGTAAGCAGTAACTTTCACTTATAGCCAGGTAAAACCTGTAGAAATTCAATATCTAGAATTTCTAAGTTGAAAATTTCTAGGCC
>JAFIDM010012231.1:20950569-20991233 GCA_023159025.1 Thereuonema tuberculata
TGATAGGAGGCTTAGATACAAGCTAGGGATAGATAAATGAATTCTTGCGAAGAATTAGGATCTTAGGAATTAAACTATTCAATTTAGGACAGAAATTAGCAACGTAAAGTTATTGATAGAATATCTCTAGCGTTCACAAGTATTTTGAAGTAGTCAGATCATCATTCGAGGAGAGACCAGGAAATTTAGCTAACTACGATTGTAGCGAATGCTGCGTAGAGAAACCCTTAGAAGTAAAGGAATTTAGAAATAGCTAAATAGTAAAGTAGTGCAAAGCGACTCAGATTATAGGAATTGAAAGAATAATTCCAATAGGGAATCTTAAGGTAGATTCGATAAAGGAACTGTCAAAGACTTTAGTAAAAGGAAGTCAGATCCTGTTTTGGGAAATAGAAGCTTAGCGTTTGAAGACTGTCCACTGAAGCAAGCCGTCCCATGAGAAGGAAGTCAATCCATATAAGAAGATTGAAAACATTAAATAGATAAAATACTGAGCTTATAAAGCTATTTGTACATATGTTACTTGTTCATTAAATGTGTTTAATGTTTTCCTGTATTGGTATCATTTAAGTAATTAGTTTAGAGCACACAATTTACTCTGCTACCCGATATATATTAAATATTTAATTGCTTCCCCACAAAACCAATATTTTGAAACTGAATAGTTATTTGGCGATTCAAACAGAAAATTCCCTCGTTTCAATCGCCGATGCTATGCAGCATTATAATCCAAAATGTTATTGAAAAAAAAATAGAAGTCTTTTAATGAACTTCATTTCATTTAATAAAATCGTTTTACGTAGGTTTTACTTATAATATTTTCAAAAAAAAATAATTTTTGTGACAATGAAAAATTAAAATACTAAACTACTGTTATTATACAGCGAGTTCTATAAATTTCGAAATTAATAACTAATAGTTATTCAGTATAAAATATCTAAATCACCCATTTTTTTCTCACTTTCTTTTCAAAATAGTTTCCGTATTTTTGGTTTTGAATCATACAATTGTGGAAAGGAATGGAATGACTTTTACTTTCTATTTGAGGCCGGATACTTTCACTTTCTGATTTAGGGGTTGAGTTTTCTACCAAAATTTCACTTTCTGTTTCAATGGATTTTCCCAAAGTTTCACTTTCTGTTTAGGAGACTGGGTATTTCCGCACATGAACTTTGTTTTCAAGGGTCTGATGCAACTCACCATTCTTCAGCTAGCACCATGGCAGAAGCAGTTGCTCAGTGTTCATTTGGGATTCTTTTAAACACTGAATGTCACAGTAAGAATTACTCAAGAACTGTTGGATTGAATTATTTTGATGAATTCAAGGAAGAAGAAAAAGAAGTCATGCTTTTAAGGTCTGGATTGTCTGATATTTCTGCTGCCAATTCAGTTTGTCACCACCACCAAAAATTGCTACTCTCAAAGTATGAACAGTTGCAAAGAAATCGTTGCAACCCATTTAATAAACACAAAAAGAGAATCAGCAAAGGTTTGAGATCAATTACATTTGCAGTTGCAAAAGACAACATATGGTGCACCCTTCACAACCGATTGAAGCCTGGTGAAAAATTGTGTTTCATGTACATTAGATGTAACAAACTGTAATAAAAAAAAATATCCATTTTCCTGTTGGATCTCCTTACAACTGTCCAATGAATCAGAGGCTGAATCCCTTAAGGACACTGGTGAATTGAATGAAAGTGTTACAGAATAACTATAGCCTGTAACATATAGAAGACAAATGGGGACCACTACCTACAGAGCAGATTTCGGGTCCCCAGCGGACACAACACACAGAAGAAGACGAAAGAAACAACCGTGCCACAACCGGGATTCGAACCCAGATACTGGCGCATTGGACGCCACGGCTGGCCGCCGCCGAGACCGCACGACCACGCCAGCACGGCTGTTACAGAATAACTATCAGTTAATCATTTTGAAATTTATAGAACTCGCTGTATAATAACAGTAGTTCAGTATTTTAATTTTTTATTGTCAGAAAAAAATATCATAAGTAACACCTACGTAAAACACTTTTATTAAAGGTGTTGCGAGAGTTAAAGTAAAATTAAAAATTAAAGTAATTAATTAAAGTAATGTGCTTGAAAAGTTGTTTTTTTTTTCCCTTCTTGAAGTTGTAAGTTACAATTGTGATATTATTTTGAATATGCAAATTAAGCATGAGACATAACGAGAATTTACGTGATATTAGGAGAAGGGAAGTCTCATTGTGAGAGGTGAGAAAGAGAATAGAAGTCTTAGCGACAGATGTTATTAGTAAGGAGAGGATACATGTCACAGACGAACACACACAGACTTCGTGAAGGTGTGTGAGACAGTGGAAGACACAAAGCATGAAAGTTGTCTTAATGGAAGACAGTGGCTTATTAGGATTAATACAAGTAAGTCACTAAGTCAGTGACAATGTATTACAGGTGTGGCAATCTCAACGAAAGGTTTATGAAAGCAAAAAAGGAGCTTAATCTAGAAGAGAGACGCGCAACGGAACTGTGTTTTCATACGATTTAATTTGTGCCATTAAGAAGAGGGAGAAATAACCCGTCACCCGAAATTAGAAGGGACAATTTATTATTTATTATTTCTCAACGTGAAGCGAACGTTATTATCCAAGCCGTTATCAGAAGCCTGGAAGGTCTCATTCACAAAGAGAAGGGACGAGTCATTCTTTCCTGCAATTCCTGAACTGAATTAATTTAAGTATTCTCCATGAAGTAAAGTTATTGAATAATTTGAAGTGATCAAATTGTACTCTTAGTTTATTACCGGAAGAAGATATTCCATTCAAGCTATTACTTCTGAAGAAAGAAACTTGTTTAATAAATGCGCCGTTGAGATTAGACGTAAGGAGCTGTTCCATTGCTTAGAGGGAAGGACGAATCAGCTGACATCAACACAGTGCGCCATTTTCGAACAAGTTTACCGAAGAGGAAAACGGACCGAAGTAACTACTGTATCTGTAACTACTGACGATGGATTTGGATACTGCAAAAGGACTTAGAAAAGCACGGGTGAAAAGCCAATGATGAAGCCAACCTGTAAGTAATTATTAATCTATTACATTTTGGATGGGATTTGCGTTCGTCAATGCAAAAGTAATTTTTAATGCAGTATAAAGTGGACATTCATCGCCAGTGAACTTTGAATAGATATTGACCGTGAAATATTATTAATATAACTATAGGAGAAATTATTAAGCCAATCCGAATAATTGGATGAACATTATGTTAAGTGCTTCATTGATAATTATCACACTAGGTGTTAGCTAAAGGGAGCCATTAGTTATATAATTAGTGTATATCATACAAGTGAATTGATAAAGCGAATTTCAATTATCTTAAAATTCATACAAGTGAAAAGATACAAACTAATAAGTAGAATAGTTTATGCTAGTTTTATCTATAACTCACAAACGTATGAGTGGAATGATTAAATGTGAGGTAACGTTATATAGAGACAACGATATATTATAGCAGGGTTACTAAATTACTATAGGAGCGTGCAACTCATATTATAAAGTGAATTCCTATTTTAGGAATTATTATAAAACATACTAGCTATAATTGCCTTTTGTGAAAACTGTGTAACATTCTGTGGAAATTGAAAGAACAGTACTCTAAAGCAAATCATTTTATTTCGAAACGAAACAATTGTACATAAGATATCAAGAAATTGTTTTAAATGACCATCGAAATAAATCTTACACTGATTTTAATTTATTTACACTAATTTCTTTGCGTGCTTTGTTTATTGACTATGCGTACTGCACCAATATCGCAGCAAAAGGAAATGAAATTCATTAAAAGACTTGTATTTTTTAAATAATAACATTTTTGATTATTCCGCTTCCTAGCATCGGCGATTGAAACATGTGAAATTTCTGTATGAATCGCCGTATTTTCAAAATATTCTGTTTGAATAAGTTTGAAAATATGGGTTTTTACCTGGCTACAAGTGAGAGTTAATGCTTACAGAGCTATGACTAAAGCAAGGGATAACTTGAATTTACTAAATAACTATGCAGTGACAAAGTAAGAATTGTTGGATATTTCTTTATGCGATTCGATAAAACTATTAACTTTTCGATTTTTTTTTCCAAGCTCAGGAGCAAAACACCATCATAATTATTTTTTTTTTCAGTTACTTTAGACCTTTTTCAGACTTGGGTTAAAATCTCAAATTTTTAAATGTTGTCTCACATGGCCATTTAAAATTTTTTTCTAAATGCTTACATGCTTTCTATTACAACAAAATTAGTAATTTCGTTGAAATTTTTGGATTCAGCATGAAAAATACATGTGGAAAACAAATTTGGTTCGTTTTGATTGATTAGGAGAGGAGGTAGTCAAGAATAAACGTCCAAAAAATGGTGTGTCATCTAAAAAAAAAACCTTCAAAAATTCATATCTCGGCAAATACTTGACCTAAAAATCCTATATTTCGCAGAATGTGTTATCTTATGACACCTTACATGCAAATAAAGTTTCATAAAAATATGGGTAATTAGGTATCTTTAACCTTGCACGCAATAAAATGCGTAGTACGAGTAATTTACGACTTTCGTATAAGTAAGAGTAACTGTTGAAACTTAAAATTAATATCAATTTTGATATGACTAAATTTTGATACGACATTAAAATTATGAGAACAAGATTTCACATTAAATCCTTCAACAATAAATCAAACTGATATTTAATTAAAATTATATATCATATTTGGTTTACTTTTTAATACGTATTTGTTTTATTATTTTTATTGAATAATGTAACACGGTACTGTTTGATAAAGATTTAGATGTTCATGTATTAAAATCCTAATGTTCCAATATCTCTTCATGTTATAATTTTAATTTGGCAGCATTTTCTATTGTAATTCAACTGCATTCCCAATATGTAAATATATAATTTTAATGTGTTAATGAGTTTGTCTGTTATAAATAATTGAGTCGTTATTTCTATCATATAAAGTGTAATTTCATTAAAATAACAAAATATTATTTTATTAAAACAGTGATTTCAAGATTTACTCAGAGTATATTAAAAATTTATCTATATCTTCAGTAACTAAAATGAAAAAAAAATTAATACTGAGTTTCGGAAGGATTGTGACCTTATGTAAAATTATAAATATTTCTAAAATACTTTTATACTATATTCCTTCTCCGTTTTAATAATACTTTCAAAATTCATTAGAAATTTCAATTTTGACAGCAAATCCTACATATGCAGATCAACTTCAGAATACCTGTCCCGTCAAAATGAATCCCACAAATCAACCAACATGTCCTGAATGTCCAATATGTCCTGAATGTCCACCTCAGAAATCATGTCCTGATCCAGGTATGTTGGTATTACATTGGTGAATATAAAGCGCTTTGTTTAAAATATCGATATTTAAAACTTAGAAATAACCATTATATATCCTCAATTTTATTACAAAAATATTTCGTAACATGTTGAGTGAAATACTTCTATAATGAAATTAACAGACTGCTGTTCAAGCTCCTGAAGGTTCTCCAGAGTGTGTCCCACTCTTGTTAAGTTTGGAAATCGAGTTAGCCAATAAAGTGCCTGAAATCCTTTGTTTCCAGATAATCTTCCATCAGGGCAGCTTTGTGAGTGTGCGCGTTGACATCTACAAATAGGAAGTCATATCCTACCCACCAGAGAATAGGCGAACATATTGTTGCAGAACGACATCACCGTATATCTGACCTTTAAAGGTTCCCACTTCGACCTCGCGGAGGGAGTAGGGGAACCCCAAAAAATGCCAAAAATCATGATATCATGTCCGACGTAATGATCGAATTCAAGCAGATAAGTTAGAGCTTGTAATGAGGTCGGGATTCTCTCGACATGACGATATGACTGGAATCAATCTGCGGAATGAACCTGGTCTCGTCCTTAAGCAAGACAGTCCCATGCTTCCCTATCGAAGAACTATGTGCACCATCACCAATCTAAACTTCTCTTCTATGGCTTCAGTCAACAGGAAAGTTGAAGTATTTGTTTCAAGTTTTCATAAAAAAAAGGGATATAATTGATTTCTGGAAGAATGAATTCAAGCACTGATTATCATATGCAAGACAAAAACAAATTTGATTCATACTAGAAAAAAATGATATAATCTATAATTCTCATCTTTTAATATTAGTTTTGCAGTTTATAACATTATGCTATAGTTATCTTTCTTTTTAACAACATTTCATGAAAAACATATATCGTAGACAACATTCACAGTGCACGAAGTAAAAAATATACAACCTTTTTCCGACAGTCATATTATTAAATTATAATTGAATATTTCTCATTTGTATATTCCTTACTGCCTAATATTCGTAACTTAACCAGGAGAAAAAAAGAAACCTTATCTTTATCTTAAAGAAAGAATAAAAAAAAGAAAGAAAGCAAAGAAAAAAAAAAGGATACACGATGGAGACAGTGACCCCTCAACATATAAAAGCAAGGAAATAAAAAACAAGAACAAAATGTGGAATCCAAATCCTTGGGCAGCACTCAGGTTGCCACAAAAGGTATTGGACCACAAAAAGAAAAGAAAAAAAAATGTATAAATGAATAAATAACAAACTCTCTGATGGGTAAAACAAAGCAAATAATTCAAATAAGGAAACGGCCGTCCCATAGTATCAGCTCGACTCAAAAAGGTATTCTTATTTGAAAAAAAAAAAGGAATTTAAAAAAAAAAAATAAAAAAAAAACAAAAACAACAACAAAGAAAACAACAAACGTTCCCCTGAGTAGAATCGATCTCCTTAGAACTCCTGTCCGCCGTCCTGACCCATTAAGCAATGAAGGATTTCTATTACAGATCTTGAATAAAAAAGAAACACTGGATACGAAGAAAAACTTTCTAAATCCCAAAGTAAAGGGGCAGTCCTACACATTACAATGTTTCAATTCATTAATGTACATTTACAGTATAATTATAATTAAGAAGAACTTTAACAAACAAAAATGCGTTTTACATTAGAATCTGAAACAGTAAGTTATACGGAGAAGTAATTGCGTTGCATTATGAGGTGACAAAAATGGCACAATATTTTTCACACTACATTACACTGTTACTCTAACGTATACCATGTCGGCGTGGTCGTGCGGTCTCAGGCGACGGTCTGCCGTGTGGCCGCTGTGCCGATACCCGGATTCAAATCCCGGTCGATAGCATGGTTGTTTCAAATTTCCTTTCCTCTGTTGTCAGCCTCTTCTTGACTTTCTCTTCCGTCTGATGTTATTCCATAATGGCGTCCTGAGGGATAGTGCTGGGAACGTACCTCAGTATCGTCTCCCCTTGAAATTCTCGGGACAGAGCTTCTGTTCCGACCAGACCCGGCCTGGCGGCTGGACCCTAGGTAGGATGATGATGATGATTCTAACGTATGTTGTTGTTTTTTAATTATTGAAGTCTTGCTGTAATTAAAATTCGAAGTTTTCATCAATAAGTAGTATTTTACTAAAACATCTTTTTTTTTTAATATACCAGAAATTTAACTTAAATGGTATCAGCATTAAGATTGAAACAAATACACCAACTCAGTATTATAAAATTTGTATTAAAAATTCCAGTGTTCTGGATCATCTATGAATCTATTGATATTTACGTAAACATTGTCACAAGAACTTAAATACACTTATATTTGTGAAAAATACAGCATCATTAAGTAAGCATGCAAATGAAGTGAAACTTACAGGAAATATAGGCCGAGCGGTTGGCGATGTCGCTAAGACACTGACAAGCCATCCACGCTCACCACATTACATTACATTACATTAAAGGAAATATATGCTAATGATTAACATTTGGGAATGATTGCGCCTGCCTAGACTCAGCAGTGCTCTTTCAAGTGTCGTGTAAGAGCTTATAAGTAGAGGACTGTTGTCGAGACAGACAAGTAGTTTTTCATCGTAAGTGAGTTGTAAAAGTGCCTACTGGAATCATTCTGCATCGTCGACATGAATGGATTTTGAACGAAGTTTGCACGGTGCCGAATAATCGGCTTGCGTGGAGGAGAATTTTCATACCGCGAAATTCCTGCTCGTACAGGACACAATCCCACGACAGTGATGCGAGATAGGAAGCAATGGACTGACGAGAACAGGGCGAGCCGAAAATCCGGAAGGGGAAACCACAAAATGCGACGACACAGTCGACACTACAGGATGACAGGCACTTCATCTGCACAGCAGTGACAGGCCGGTCAGCTTCTTCTCCAGTGTTAGCACAACGTTGGAACAATGCAACAGTCTGACATTGAGGCCTATTCTGTAAGGTTCTCGTTATGTGATAACGATCGGTTAACCGATCGTAACGACATTCGTATTCTGTAACGTCCTAACGAGGTAGTTGAATCGTTAGAAATAACGAGTTCTCGCTACCAGTTAGCCAGCAGCAGGGAGGTGCCGTTAAGGCATAACGAGGAAATCAACGCAGCTTTCCTGATGGTATATAAGAGAAGAATAGCGTGAAATGAGTTAAGAATTGATTTGTATTCCTCTAAAATGATAAAAAAATAAAAGAATTCGAGAGTGAAGCGTTAGGACATGAAAAAAAAATGAATGGGTCAATCCATATGAAACCAACTAATAGGTGTTGCTTACACAAATAAAATAATGGGTGTTGCTGACATATTTTATTTTATTTCTGATAGTACATTTTCTGTTTATATATACATCTTGGAGTATAAAACGATTTTTCAAAAAATTTTAGTATTATTACTTTGGTTTTAGCGGCCATTTTGTTTATGAGGATCGGCCGTTTTTGGCGTTTTCAGAGGTTAGCAAAAAATTAAATAAATTTTTTGTTTATTAAGCTATCAACTTGAAATAAAACCATCTTATTCTAAATGAAACCATCTACAAATCATGTTATGACCAAAAATGTGTTAAGTTGTAAGGAAATAACTTAAACTTAAATAGAAAAATTTGTTTTTGATTAGAATAAATTGAAGATTTAGGGAATTTTTTTCAAGAAGGATTTCAAACATAACTTTAATGTTTTTCTCCTTAAAAATATAATAGAGGACAAGACTTAAAACAAATTGATAGCTTTTAAATGCCACCTTTAGGTTTTATAGGCCTTCAAAAATCGCAATTGCCGATTTCAAACAGGGTTATCTCAAAAGGGACTGAATCAAAAAATCTGAAATTTTCAAAAAATACTCTTCTAGTATCTGGTAATAACCACCTGAAATTTCATCATGGGGTTTTAATCATGAATTTTTATTTAATTAAAGAAAAAAGAAAAAATTCACAATAAGTCGCACATTGACACAGACTCCTCAAGTGTTAAAACACTTCAAAAAACACACCTAATAAACTAACCTATTATAGGCCTATATGTACAAAATGTGTAAACTGTAAGTGAAATCCAGAGCTACCACTGGAATAACCCTCAAGTTAACTTGCACCCTTTTGTATATTATTACCTTAATGATGGTGAAATGTGCCACAGAAGCCTTCGTGTTATAAGTGACTATTGGGACCATAGTACCGCGACTACGGTGCGTCATACTGTGTATTTCTGCTTTTTTCTTTAATTAAAAAAAATACTTCTGATTGAAACACAATGATAAAATTTCATGTGTTTATTACCAGATACTAGAAGAGTATTTTTTGAAAATTTCAGAATTTGTGATTCAGTCCCTTTTGACATATATCTATTTGAAAATCGTCAATTTTGGACAAATTGCGATATTTGAAGGCCTTTAAAACCTAAAGGTGGCATTTAAAAGGTATCCAATTTTTTTTTTTTTAAGTTTTATCCTCTATTATATTTTTAAGAAGAAAAAAACATTAAAGTTGTGTTTGAAATCCTTCTTTGAAAAAAATTCCCTTAAATTCCTCAATTTATTCTAATCGAAAACACATTTTTCTAGTTAAGTTTTAGGTTATTTCCTTATAACTTAACACATTTTTGGTCATAACATGATTTGTAGACGGTTTTATTTAGAATAAGATGGTTTTGTTGAAGTTGATATCTTAATAAAAAAAAAGTTATTTAACTTATCGCTAACCTCTGAAAACGCCAAAAACGGCTGACCCTTATAACAAAATGGCCGCTAAAGTCAAAGTAATAATAATAAAATTTTTAAAAAAATCGTTTTGTACTCCCAGATGTTTACGTAAACAGAAAATGTACTATCAAAAATAAAATAAAATTTGTCAGCAACACCCATTGGTTGATTTCATATGGACTGACCCCAATGGCATTATTTCAGCGCATGCGCACTACGCAAATATCACAACTTACGAGCACAAAGCGTAGAAAAAAACAAATGGCGTTCACTTGCCTTTGAAGTTATCGGGTGGTCAGTCCTGGTGTTAACGATACATGTAAACCGGAAATGGAACTATAACGAGTCACGTTATAGCATATCAACTTTTACCGATGTCACTATGACACTCGTTAAAAATCTGAACGATTCCCGTTACGAGTAAGGATAACGATAATTAACTGAATAGTCCTGATTGTCTGGTTCCATGGTTCGACGGCGTCTGCTGAGCAGAGGACTGTCTGCATGCATTCCTTTGCGGAGGATTCCCTTAGGCCTGAACCTTCAACTCTTCAGGTTATGATGAGCTCATGAACACACCCACTGGCGTGCAGATTGGCATCATGTCGTGTTTTCGGACGAGTCTCGCTTCAACTTGGATTACAATGATAGCCACATATGCATTAGACGATATCAAGGTGAGCGCCATCTTCCAGACTGAATTGTCTATCGTCATTCTGCAGAAACAATATGCGTGATGGGTTGGGGAGTAATTGGGTATGGTAGGCAATCTAGGCCTATGAATTAGTGGGAACTCGCAACAGCAACATCAGGGAAGTTGTGGGTGCTGAAGTCGAATCTTTATTTCCGCAACTCCTGGAGCCGTATTCCAACAAGATAACGCCCGACCACATGTTGCCAGAAATGTCCAGGCCATCTTCAAAGCAAGACAGATACCCATTCTTTCCTGGCCTGCATGTTAGCCCGATGTCACCTATCGAATATGTCTTCGATTTGGTCACTCAGCAACTAGACCGTCATTGTCATCAAGCAGCCAATACCGATGAACTGTCGACTAGAATAAAAGCAGCATGACTGGCGATACTGCAGGAACACATCTAAGGCCTGTTTGATTCGATCCCACAGCATATAGCAGCTCTTATTGAAGCTCGTGGACGTTTTACACCATACTGATTTTTTTTGGCAAGTACTGTTGTTGCACTGCTCTGAAACATTAATTGTTTGTTCGAATCACTATTAGTAATATGTGAAATAAATTTCCTTCCATTCCGATTCTTCCTTCACGGGTTGGGTTAAGAGAAAATTTTGAATGTGATTTAAAGAGAATTATTGCTTTTTCAATGTTAAGACAGTTGGATTTAATGATGTTTGTATTGTCAATGGGATTTAGTTTATTAGCTGGTTTTCATTTGTTAGCACAAGCATTATTTAAGGCTTTATTATTTTTGAGTGCGGGGGGAATTATTCACAAAATGGGTGATTATTAGGATATTCGGACAAGGGATGGATTTAGTATAAATGTTGCAATTTTCAAAAACATGAGTGCATAATTAGAGAAAGTTCGGGTATTATGGAATGGTCAGGCAATATAAAATACCGTGAATGCTCCAATAGAGGCCCCCGGCGTTTATTTGCAAAACTAGCCTCGGCTCCCGGCGCTTAATAGAGACCGGCTGCTATTAGAGGCCGGCCATTATTAACCAAAACCTTCAGAACGCAATATTTTTACACATAAATATCGGCTAATATTACAAACAGCTACTGTATTTGAATTTCACATGCTACATAAGACTGTTAAAGATAAATGGCAATGTCTTTCTGTGCCTTTCGCTGCTATTCATCGTCCGAATCCGCAATGACGGGCGGAAGTTTCTTTAGCGTATTCCACCGCGCGAATCTTAAAGGCATTAGAGTTTTTTTGCCATAACGTGATTTATATACGGGAAACGCAAATGTCACGTGAACGAATACGGTAACAACAGTAGAGGGCTCTGTTATTAAGAGAGTTTTTGCCATAACGTGTCAGTGGACACGGTAAGTTAATAAACACGATGGAAGACATACTTCAGATCGCTGCATTTGGAGGCATTTACGATGATTTGTTTTAGGATCTAGTGTTACATAATCTCCTGAGAGAAAGAAACATTCTAGTTCGAGAAGAGGAAAATCCAAGGTTGAGTTTAAATGAAATGAATGATGAGGATTGTCGATTGTATTTCTGTTTCGAAAAAAACGATATACAGCGACTAGCAGATGGCTTAAATTTACCAGCAATAATTGTAAATGAAATGAAACTTCGCGCAAGAGTATCAAGTCGTCATTCATGTAAATCTAATTCTCTAAGGTTTGTCGGAACTCATGTTTCCTATCGTAAAGCGATACGCTATTCGAGACAAGTTAACGTATCACGTTACCGATATTTCCTCTACGGGACAGTGACGCATGCGCAGAATACCAGTCATGTGACTTCAGCGCTACCATACAGAATAGCGAGTTGGGCAAAAACTCTCTAATGTCAAATTACCGTTTCGGCGGTATTTTGAAAGGCAATGTACCATAAGGTATTACGCAAGACTATAAATATACGGACGCTTACACTAGTACCGGTAGGCAAATGTCAAAGACCCGGCTACTGTTAGAGACTGGCTACTATTTGGTCGTGTCCCCTCATCAGCCCGGCGCTTATCATTTGTCACATCACTTACTCACTGCACTTTCCCATAACTCTCTCCTTAACTAGGGTGACTAGATTTTTACATTGGCAAAGCGGGACACCATTGACCCGGGGGGGGGGGGGAAGACCGGAAAGAAAGAAAAAAAACGGAACCTCCAGTTCGACAATCAAAAAAAAACAAAACAGCGGAATCTCCAGGTTCAACAACCAAAAAAAAAAAAAAAACACCGAATCTCCAGGTTCAACAACCAAAAAAAAAAAAAACACCAAATCTCCAGGTTCAACAACCAAAAAAAGAAGGAATTCAATAACCAAAAAAAAAAAAATCGGGACATTTTTAAAACGCCGCGGGACGCGGGACAAATTGTTAAAAATCGGGACGTCTGGTCACCCTACCTTAACTTTACTTAAACTTATGCCAATAAGTGACTTAAACCTTGCCGATAAGTGTTGTCTTTGATTTCATTAGAAATCTACTGCACTTCCTATTCCTATGGTTCAGATAGATCTGTTTTACTCCTATCGTTTATTAAGTCACAACAGAATTCAACATTTCAACGATTTTAGTGTTTTTTATATATATTTTAATAGCAACTTCCATTGATATTTAGCAAAACATTTGTGTAAATATATGAAAAGGATATATGATTAATTCTCCTCTTTAAATTAGTAAATCCATCAGATCTTATTATTTAAAGATTAAAAAGTAGAATTTTATTCAAATTCCATTCAATTGCAATGCAAATTCAATGTATTTGTAGTTAAATTTATTTTTTTAAGTTACTATTTTCAATGCGTTCATTCACTGATTCGGTTATTTTTATCTTTACAACATTTCTGTTTAGCTATTGTTATTTAACCTATCATACTTCATACGTTCAGAAGAAACATGCTAATTTCCCTGATTCTTAAAAACCTACTATAAATCTACTTGTTTAGTTTTTTTCTTTTCTTTGCATCCATTTTTTAAAATATTCCAATACCAAATCTCATACCAAAGTTCCAATACCAAAGTTCTCATTGGTGGATGGACATTTTTAAATTTCGACTATAACGTTTTTCATTTTATATTTACATCACATATGTGCTTCACCAAAACAATTTTAAATGAAAGTGACCAATGTCTGACATTTATAACAATTCATCTCTGTCTTATAAACCTAATGATGCATCCTATAAGTCTTCTTTCTTCTTCTTCTTTAAGTCGTTTAACAAGCGCCTGGATCCGGATTGCCGCGGAGCCAGTACGCTGTTGTACGTGTTATGGCTTGGCCAACACCTTGTGTTACCTTTTTCCACTTTACTCTATCAAATGTCAGTTCTTTGCCATCCTTCAGATCTAGTCTACGCTTAGCCAGATCCTCTGTCACATGTGTGAGCCATGTTTTCTTGGGTGCAGATTTTTGGACCTTCCAATCAGTAGGTCGTGGTGTCCAGAGCAGTTTGTGTGGTAGGCGGTTTGTATTCATCCTGCACACATGTCCAAACCATCTCATCCTACGTTTTTGTATCTCTTCCATTAATGTTGGTTGCTTGCAACACCATTCTCTGATGGTATCATTTCTGACTTTGTTGCGTAGTGAGATACCCAGCATTCGGCGTAAACAGCGCATTTGAAACACTTCCAGCCTATCAATATCACTCTTTAACATAGTCCACGTTTCTGCGCCGTACAGAAGTACAGATAAAATTAGTGATTTGTACATGCGCATTTTCGTACTGATGCTGACATTCTGCTTTCGCCAGAGGCACCATGATAACTGTCCAAAGGCTGCTGCTGCCTTTCCTATACGGCTTTTTATATCAGTTGTTGCAGCAATTTTCTTTTCATGTACTATTGAGCCTAAGTATGTGAATGATTGGACTTGTTCAATCTGGTTTCCATCAAAATATACTGACACAGGATTACCATCTGATGTCAGTACTTTGGTCTTTTCAGTATTGATAGTTAAACCGTATAAACTGGCTGTGTTTTTTATGCTAGATAGTATTGCAGTGGCATCAATATCCTATAAGTATTTGATATCTGTCATAATAATTAATCAAATCCTAAAGCAGGAGATGATGTAATGTTCATCCTTGCCTATAAGTGCGAGAAAAATATAAAAAAAAAATCCAATGGAAAAATATTATAAATAATGGATTTCTTTGGAAATCTTAAAACAAAGGAGTTTATCAATTATTAATCCTCTTAATGTCTGTGTGAGCTTTAATATGATTAAAATTAATTGACTTCAGACAACTTAAGTATGTCTTTCCGGATTTAATGTTGGCATTCAGTCAATGTTTTTCTTTGAAATATAAGAAAATAAGAAGTTCTTTAGCAACTTCCTATCTTTTTTTGTTTTGTTCCTAAAATAGATCCTATAATGATCTTAAATAACAATTCTGTTATTTTCTCTTGCGGCTGCTTTACACGATTGCCTCAAACGAGCTCGAAAACTTGCCATTTGCCAGTTTCAGCTTGGGGAAAATGGCCGAGCTTTACACGTGCGAGCGGCAAATCGCGTTTTCTTTTTGTTTAGATCGCATTTAAAATTGCCGGTCGCCGAAGCGTCAAACAAGTTGATTTTGCAGCTTAGTTATGCTAATAATTATCTACCCATTTGACAGCAGATTTAAAAATAAATATAAAAAAAAAAATCTCGGAGGAAGAGATTGCGGTAAAGGAAGCTTGGGATTCAAATCAAGAACAAAGAATATCCAGATTTCAGTATTAGTTTCTAAAAAAAAAATCTTATCGTCAAGGGCTGTGATGTCGTGATGCTTCTAATATTTGTTTGAATTAAGAACTCGTTTTATTTAGAGGAAGTGGCAGATTTTTCGAGCCACTTAAAGGTTTGAGGCAAGTTTTCGAGACCTTGTAAAGCTGCCATTAGTTGTTTCCAATTGACCATTTTTTAGAATTATTTGAACTTTTCTGGTTCAGCTCCGAAAATGAGGTAAAAAGTTGATTGTAAATAAACTATATTATTAGATACGGTTTCTAAATATTTAAATAATTTTGTTTTTCTCTTTTTTTTAAAAATTCGGAACCTCAATGTCTTGCTGGTTTTACGTATATTAACGACATCTGCTATTTTCTTGGTGAAGAAAAAGTCATTTGGGACACAGCCGTTATAAATTGCTACAAAAGGAATTCTCAATTGGCATCCATCTTAAATGAAACCGAATGGATAGGTGTTAAAAGATTTTTGTTTATAAGTAAGTTTCAAATGTCGGACAGTATTATTTTTCATTTCGAAATAAATTAACTCAAGAACTGGTAATTGCTGTTACTAAGTATCAATTGGTTAATCGAAAATTACCTGTAATACGGAACTCCAGATCTTCAGTTATTTATATAGAAATATCTAATATATCCAAATCTTGATAATTACCTAGGCCATTATCGAGTTTCTATACAATTAATTTTTACAAGCTCTGAAAAAATGTTTTCAAAAATAAAATAGTAAAATATTTTCACTGAAAATGTGATAGATATTATATTTCGCGTCTACGGGGTGCAGAATACGCGGGCAGATAGTGTCAAATTTAAAATTACACTCAAATATTTACAAATATTTGAGCCTTTTCATTGCTGCCAACAGATACAGTGAAAAATGTCATAACTTGCAATAGCAACTGTCTCAGACTATACGAGGTTCATTCAAATTATAATACCTCCGAATTTTTTTTCTCAGCACTGGAAACAGATAGAAACATGCGGTTTGTTTTAAAATATGCGGGCACTTTTTGTCATTGCGAGACTGAGATGGCAGCGCCGTGCGGCACACATAACCCTAGCGGCAGAGGCGGGAGTGAGTGACTGTTGTGATACTGAAAATGACGACGTTTTCATTACAAGATCAGCGTACTATTGGAAGATCAGCGTACTATTTAATATTTCAATTCTACAGGAGGACAGGTAAAATAATCTAATGGTTCACAATTATGCAAAGATACTTTATCAATAAACCTTTATCAGTAAAGTTCCATACAAAGTGATAAGAAGATTCGAGAATATGGTTGCCTCTTTAAGAATACAGTTTCTTGGGGATCACCTTCAACAAGATTCACATAAACCACAAATTATCTGTTTCACACTGTTATATACGTGATAAAAATGGGACAGATTGAAATAATGAGTTAAATATCTACTATAAGACCAGCCAGAGAATGACTTTGACCTTTATAGAGGACAATGATCTCTTAATCATTCCAGGACTCTTCAGTTTCTCGATCACAATGGCGACTCTCAAGAGAGGGAAACCGATTCGGAGTCAATCAAGGCTAATTATTGCTAACGTTACTTCGTATTTTGAAAAGGAGAAATCAGCGAAAGGACCATTAGTGTCTTATGAAAAGGCTAATGAGCGTACATCAGCGGCAACAGGGATTGGCTTAACTTCAGTTAAAGCTATTCGCAGAGAGGCCAAGCATGCGTCGGAATTAGGCCTCCCATTTCCCGGCGACACACCAGGTAAGAAGCGGCCAAGGCTATCTCCGGTCACAGATCTTGATTGTTTCCCGCTTGAAGCCATACGGAGGACAATTCACAGTATGTATTTGAAAGGAGAACTGCCATCGATGAAAAGACTGAGGGACGACACGAACGGAGAAGCATCGCCGATCTTCGAAGGAAGCAAAGAATCCCTCAGAATCATTGTAACAAAGAAATTAGGATTTCACTACAAAAAAATGGATGGTCGGAGACACTTACTGGAACGCAGTGATGTTGTGGCCTTACGGCATGCTTACTTACGGCAGATCAGAGAAATTGTTGTCGGTCGCAGTGTTGTTTTTTTAGACGCAACTTGGGTAAACGAATCTCATACTGTGCCTTCGTGCTGGCAATCTGACGAATGCAGTGGCGTCAAAAAGCCAATTGGAAAAGGTAGAAGACTGATTTTGTTGCATGCTGGAACAATTGAAGGATTTTTGCCCAATTGCATGTTGCTGTTTCCATCAAACTCAGGCTTAGCAGATTATCATAAAGATATGAACGCAAATGTTTTCCAGGACTGGTTCGAAAATAATCTTTTAAAAAATATTCCTCCAAACTCAACAATTATAATGGATAATGCTCCGTATCATTCTGTTCAAATTGATAAGCCACCATGCAGTAATTCAAGAAAAAAGGAAATGCAGGACTGGTTGACGCAAAACAACATACCATTTCACTCTCAAATGCTAAAGGTGGAGCTGTATCAGCTTATTAAAATGCATAAGCCACAACGAAAAAAATTCATCGTTGATGAAAGAGCATTATCTTTAGGCCACAAAGTTATTCGTCTTCCACCCTATCACTGCCAGTTTAATCCCATAGAGTTGATTTGGGCAAATTTGAAAAAAAAAAATTGCGATTCGAAACTCAACTTTCAAGCTAGCACACGTTTTGAAATTGACAGAAGAAGCTGTGAAAGAGATCACATCAGAAGATTGGAAGAAAGCAGTCAATCATGTAGAAAAAGTATGTAATGAGTATTGGACTAAAGACGGTCTGATTGAAACTGCAGTTGAACCATTAATTATCTCGGTAAATAATTCTAATGATTCACACAGCAGTTCTTCTGAATCAGATGAATCTCTTTCCTCTTTTGAATCTTCATTTCAATCCATAGATTAAAATGAACTTCAAAAAATGAACATAAATTCATTTTATTCTTAATAACTGCTGCGTGTGAATCATAAAAATTATCTTATCAGATATAAACTACAGAAAAATTCCGCACACCAAAAAAAGGCCCTTTTCAGGGCCAACAATTAATACTGAAAGAGCTTCCAATTCTGTCATCATTTATTTTCTAAATAAAATTAGTGCATTTTCACCTAACAAATAGTTAAATAATTTATTTAAATAATAATTAATAATGTATTTAATTCTCAAATATCAATGTGTTATGAATTTCACATTAGAATCCTCTAATAACTTAATCGAAATGATAATACATTCTCAGAAATAAAGTACAATTTTAGAATTTTTAATGTAATTTATTAAAATACCAATACTAATGAATAATATATTTCTCAATTAAATTCCTATTCAAAAGGAAACAAACAATTGATAATTTAATAGTTATATTTTACTTTTTAGTTACCATTATTTTTTTTAAGAATTACATT
Source organism: Thereuonema tuberculata (assembly GCA_023159025.1). Classification (NCBI taxonomy): domain Eukaryota; kingdom Metazoa; phylum Arthropoda; class Chilopoda; order Scutigeromorpha; family Scutigeridae; genus Thereuonema; species Thereuonema tuberculata. The sequence goes on from JAFIDM010012231.1 coordinate 20,969,397, forward strand.
CTATATTCAATCAAATGAATGAAAATAAATACATTTCTGAAATTATATTTCATGAGAAATCAGAATAGTTCAATGAAAGGAATATCTTTTTTCCGTAAGCTTCGAACTTTCCCGCCATAAAAACTGACATTAACAATCGATTCAAATTCTACCATCGCGCCATCTGGTGCCAACGGTCGTTCTCTGATTTGCTCCACTATATGTATTGTTGAAACATGATTTGAGTAATAGTAATTATTATAAATAAAAAACACAACATCTTCTTTCTTCCAAAATATCGCTATATTTCGCAGATAACTTATCTGCTTCTTCAGGCTTATACATAGAGAATTTTCTTCATTAAAAAAAAGGTTAAATGATTAGAATATTAACAATATATAGTAAGAACAACATGAATAATACAGAATCATATATGTGAGATCATATACATTTTGAATTAAAAGTATTATTGGCATTGTTACTGTATGATCTTTATCAAAAAACAAAATAGTTATGAGTGGAATATTAGCAAAACAATGAAATATTGTAACATTTTGACAATAGATTAGATCATTATCGGAATCTTGTAACATCTTTACAATTTGTTGATGTTAGCCAAATTACATTAGATAAATTCGTAAAAAATTGTAAAGATGTTACAAGATTCCGATAATGATCTAATCTATTGTCAAAATGTTACAATATTTCATTGTTTTGCTAATATTCCACTCATAACTACTTTGTTTTTGATAAAGATCATACAGTAACAATGCCAATAATACTTTTAATTCAAAATGTATATGATCTCCCATATATGATTCTGTATTATTCATGTTGTTCTTACTATATATTGTTAATATTCTAATCATTTAACCTTTTTGTTAATGAAGAAAATTCTCTATGTATAAGCCTGAAGAAGCAGATAAGTTATCCGCGAAAAGTAGCGATATTTTGGAAGAAAGAAGATGTTGTGTTTTTTATTTATAATAAAGATCTATGTACTTTTTATTAATTGAAGTTTCATTTAATTTAAAGAATCTATCTACTTTTAACTGTATTTTTTATTTAAGGTAAAAATGTGAATTACTATTTATATATGATTTTACAAAAAATGTTATTATTTTATAGAAAATACATACTTACAAATACATCCTTATCAGATAACTATAAGGATACAACTATATTTAATATTTGATGCTTTTTCTAGATTGTATGTATGAATGCCTATTTGTGCTTATTAATCCTTCGAACGGCCATTTTTTACTACATGTAGGATAAACATTTTCTGAACAAAATAGAAAGCAAAAAGAACAGTCTAGATTAGCTTTCCGAAACCGACTTATTTGAGCCACAATCTGCAAGTATTAATGTCCTTGTTGAGTTCCTAATTATTTCTCTAACTGATCGCTGATGATCCAAAGCAAATGATATTCTGAAAGAAGCCATCTGCTTATAGACTTATCTTAAAGGATCCTCTTTTTCTGGGGAGAATTATATTCAATTTCGTTTTTAAAGTTTTTGCATTAAATTTCGGAAACATTAATTTCCAAAACAACTATGGCCGCTTTACATGCATTTGAAAACTTGCTTCCAACTGGCAAGTCGCTCGAAAATCTCCCACTTGCCCGAAAAAAATGCCAGTTGCTCAAAATAAAATAAGTTCTAAATTCAGGCAAATATTCGAAGCAAGTCGATACCAGAGCACTTGGCGGAAAGAAAATTTATTTAAAACAATGACAGTGTTAACTTTACGCTGAAATCTCGGTATACTTTATCCTTGGCTTCAATCCACGGCTTCATTAACCACATCCTCTTCCTCCGGGATCTTTCGTTTCTTTTTCTTTATCTCTGCTGTGAAATGAGATGAGAATTAACAGCAAAACAAAGCTGCGAAATTAACTTCTTTCTCGCTTCGAAGACAAATATTGCTAGTCACGATCAAAACGAGAGCAAAACGCGATTTGCCTCTCAGATGTGTAAAGCGATCGTTTTACAGTCAAGCTGCAACTGGCAAACGGCATATTTTCGAATGCGTTTGAGGTAATATTTCGAGAGGGTGTAAATCAGCCATAATGAAGTTGCACTTTTATCATAATTCTTTTTGAAAAATTAAAATTTCGAGGAAATTAGTCTTTGTGGGCTTTGGTCTTTACAATTTTAAGCAGATATGAAATTTAAGGTTATACTTTACTAAATGGATAATTCCAAGCAGTAATTCTAGGAAAGGATGACTGAGAAATTGAGCAACAAAATAGAGCTGTTTGTTTGTTGGTTGGAAAGTTGGATCTGTTTTGATGTTTCTTTTTCCCTTGACTGGAAGGAAAAGTTTTGGTGGGGAAAAGGGGAGATACAAATGACCTTCCATTCTGAATAGATGTATTATACATATCCACGTAATATTATCTTATTTTCTAAGAAATTATACGTCGTGTTAATTTTTTTTCCCTCATGCAAAGTGATTTTCAATTCACGTTATAATCTATCATTATTCATATTTGTTCATAATTGTTCTCCCTTACTAAACTCAGAAGCATCGATAATAACAAAAGCAAAAGTTCTGAGAAGTGTTTCGTTTAATAAAAATAAATACATAAGAGAATATTATGAAGCTAGAAAATGTAACATATACATTATGATTCAAAACATGTTTCATTTATTCATTTTAATAACCGAATTCTGAAGAATTAATTTGTCATCGAAATTAGAGCCATACACCTGTTTAACATTTTGAATATTTATACAACTAAAATAAATAAATACAATAGCAACTAGTTTCTCCATCGAGAGACGGTATTCTCTCAACGGAGAAACTAGTTGCTATTGTATTTATTTATTTTATTTTAAACAGCTATTTATTTATCATTTTAAACAGCTCTAATTTCGATGACTATTTACTTCAGTACACGTAAAACAATTACATTCTGAAGGATTAATTTTAACATTTCTTTATACAATTATCAACTTGTAAAGAAAGGGCATTAAAGGTATGAAGTGTAACTCCGTCCTCCAAAATCAATTCGGAGAGTGTTAGTCGAGTCAGAGAACAATAATTTCTAAAGCAGATAATTAAGAAAGTTAATAAAAGACTCTGTAAGGGAATAATCCAACTATAGTTGTCATCACCAATTAATATTTGGAAATCATCGTAACAGTTAACAATGCTAATCATGAAGTCTATGATACAACAATTACTAAAACTTATTTTATGTGAAATTAATTATTTGTGTTTTGAAATTATTGAAATTTAAAATAATAGAAAATTATGTAATTACAATAATAAACAACATAGCATTATTTTTACATTTATTCACAAATAGATGTTGGTTGGTTGGTTGGTTGGTTGGTTGGTTGGTTGGTTGGTTGGTGTTTTATGGCGCAAAAGCAGCTGCGGCTAAGCTGCGCCAAAATAGATGTTAACAGCTTAGTTTTTCAATAATAGATTTCGCTGAGAAATGATTAATACATTACTAATTGTCAATGTTTTCCTGTAATCAACTAGAATTAGTGTAAACAAGTAGCTATTCCCCAATTGCATTTTCTCTAGTCGATTCGCATCTATTTGCAGATACCATAGGAAAACCTCAGTTTCTTGGGATCACATAAAAATGACAGTGCAATTAAGTAACTAACCAAACAAAATATAAGTTCAATTCTTTCACCCATTTCATTTGAAAGTTCAGTATCATTAGAAATCTATCAGGATGAAAATTAAAAACAATCTCTAATAACTTTCATTCCTTTTTAGAGATCGTAGAGTTTAAGTCATTTTTTGAGTGAGTTAATGAAGTTAAGAGAGGACAAACTTAGGAGAGAAAATGACATTAAGAGTCCTTCCCGAACTGTACAGAGTTTTGTCAAGTTCTTTGCAGAATCCAGTTTATGCTGTTTAACTAAAGCAGCAGTTATGGTTTATAATTCCAATTAAATAATTAGGCAAAAACTTTCTTACCATCTAATTAAGTTGGTAGTAATGCTAGCGAATGACATTTTTCATGTTGTGGTTCGATTTTAAGTTAAAAGAAAATCTATGTACAAAAGCTTGATTATTAATAAAGAGAAGTTCATTACTTAAAAATAAAGCTTCTAATAGGAATTAGATCTTGTATTTAGTGCTAGAAATTGCTAAAAGTTTCTCTAATTACTATTTTTTTTTCATTCGTATAAGTAAAATTGTGATTTACGTTGAGATTTCAGTTTGGTAACTTTGATTCTTCATTATCATTTAAATATGGAATTGTTATTGTAATACGTATCTAGTTTTCTTTTATGAAATTACATGAAGAAACAGTCTTTCATAAGACTTCTGTTTAAAATCATATTCATTTCTTTTTACTATTCCATTCAATCGAAAGACTAACGAATTAGTCATCAATCCCATTTTAATTCAAGGTTTATTAACTTCTTGCAAAGTTTTTCATTTTATCCTTCAACACTGAATTAAATGCGGATTACTAACTTGTGTAAATGCAATCAATTTTAAATCATATTAGAGCACACTGATTTCCTGATGCTCTTGAGCTGTTCCGGCACAGGCTTGTGGTGAAGGACCAATCCGGCTACAAGGTTGATGTGTCTGAACCTGGGTTCGAATCCCAGTATAGGGCTTGACGATATTTTTTCTTCAGTTTGTTTCTTTTCCAAAACGAGGCAAAGTCTGACTGTCTCCTAATGGTTCCTCCTGAATTGTTATCCAAATGATTGTAGCATATCACCGCAATCATGGAGTACAACTCTGAATGTCTAATGATCCAAAATTGAATAAGGGAATAAGTAAAAAAAAATGTTCTTGATGACAAAATTCTATTTCTGTTTCATATTAGTGAAAATAGGAAACTAAAATCTTAAAAATTTTTAATATTGGACAGTTCTGATATAGATTTTTTTTCAAAATTTTAGAGTTATTCCAAAAAATATTTTCTTTTTCAGGTAACGTAAAGGATAGTGTTTGGATTTCTTTAAATCCGTTACAAGACTTGCATTTTTCATAATTGCATTACATGTTTACGCAAGCATGAATCATTCAAGCATGAAAAGTTGAAGGAATAGAAAATGTTCAAATAAAATTAAAACGGCAATATTTGGAATAAATAAATCTATCTTATTTCAAATATTTCTGTTTTAATTCTATTTGAACATTTTATATTCATTTAATTTTTACATTATTCAAAATATGTAAAATTTAAGTTTACATATTTTGAATGTAAAAGTTCAACGAATAGAAAATGTTCAAATAGAATTAAAACAGCAATATTTGGAATAAATATGTAAGATAGATTTATTTATTCCAAATATTGCGGTTTAAAATCTATTTGAATATTTACTATCCCTTCAACTTTTCATGCTTGAATGATTTATGCTTGCGTAAATATGTAATGCAATGATGAAAAATGCAAGTCTTGTAACGGATTTAAAGGCACAAGAAGGGCAGTACATATGGAGAGGAACCAATACTCAACTGCAGAAAGCTTATTGGTGTTCTAAGGAGCCAAATAATGAAAAAAGTGATGAAGATTGTGGAGAGATTGAGTTTAAAAAGCAACCTTGTTGGAATGACGAAAGCTGTAAACTGATCTTACAATATGTATGTGAAAAGAGATTTAACTTGTAGATTTATATATATTTTGAATTATGTAAAAGTTCAATGAATTGAAAATGTTCAAATAGAATTAAAACAGCAATATTTGGAATAAATAAAAGATAGATTTATTTATTCCAAATATTGCTATTTTAATTCTATTTGAACATTTTTTATTCATTGAACTTTTCATGCTTGAATGATTCATGCTTGCGTAAACATGTAATGCAATTATGAAAAATGCAAGTCTTGTAACGGATTTATGTACAACCGTTAATCTCTAACTGAGAATAGCTAAGTAAATAAGATTTCTTAGCTTTAATCAGCAATGACTCATAAAACTGTCTTAGGTATTGGTCCAATACAGTTCTAAAAATATTGGTTTTTCCACCATTAAATTAGGGCCTGTTTTCTTATGGTGAAGGGGCATTAAATACTGCTCATAACCTTGTTTCATTGCCTTAGCGTGTTCCGCCATTCGGATTTTCACTTTTCTTTTAGTCTCTCCAATATATTGGCATCCCTCATCCCCTATCTGGCATTTGATATCATATATCAATCCAGCCTTATTCAAAATTTTAGTATTATATATTAATTTATTTGTCTTATTACTTAACATATTCCTGATTGTGTTATTAGCTTTATTAGCAATTTTAATACCTACATTAGCTAAAACAGGAGCCAATTTACTCTGCAGTTTCTCTTTATATGGTATACTTACATACCTAATAACATTTTCCTTTCTAACCATATTATCAACCTTTCTTGTCTTTTTTCTTCTTTCCTTATTTAACACTTTAGAAACAATTCTATTTACAAAATCCAATGGATAATTATTACTTATAAAAATGTGTTTAATCTTATTGAACTCTTCAAATAATAAGTTCTTATCAGAACACACTCTTAAAGCCCTTGTGACAGCTAAATTAACAACATTGATCTTGTATGAAACAGGGGCCGCAGAACTAAAATTCAAGGTAATGCCAGCATTCACTTCTTTTCTGTATATAGTTTTGAGGAAATTACTTCTATTTCTTATAATAAGTATGTGTAAGTGAGTTATTTTTCTATCAATCTTTTTCTCCATTGTGAATTTAATGCCCTATGTATTGAATTAAAATTTGATAAAACATCATCCAATTTTTGTTCATTAATCAAAAAGATATCATTCACATACTTACGCATAAAATAAACATTTCCCTGTATTTTGTTTAAACAAAATTCCAATAATGATCTAATTTATTGTCAAAAAGTTACAAAATTTTATTGTTCTACTCATAACTACTTTGTTTTAATAATAATGATCTAATTTATTGTCAATATGTTACAATATTTCATTGTTCTGCTATTATCCTACTTATGATTACTTTGTTTTGTTAAAATCATGCAACAACATTGCCTTTAATCCTTCTAATTTAATATGTATATGATCTGACGTGTATGACCCTGTATTATTCACGTTGTACTTACTATATATTGTTACTATTCTAATCATTTAAGCTTTTTGTTAATGAAGAATATTCTCTATGTATAAGCCTGAAGAAGCAGATAAGTTATCTGCGAAATATAGCGATATTTTGGAAAGAAGAAGATGTTGTGTTTTTTATTTATTATAATTTCCCTGTATAATTTGTAGTTTCCAAATTTTCTCTCCATAAATTTCTTTGTGCACTCACTTGTCAGCTAAAACCGCAGATGACGGTAAACCCATGAATAAAACCTACGGTTAGTTGATACACCTTCCAATTAAAAGAAAACCATTGCAATTCAAATAATACTCTAATAAATCCTAAAAGCTTATTTCTAGCAACATTACCTTTCCTTTTAAATTCCTTATCTTCTTGACTCATCATAAGAATAATTAAGAGCCCTTTTATTAGTGGCATAGATAAGGATGTGTATAAATTGACGACTTCAAAAGAAACCATTATTCAATCTTTATTACACTTCAGTTGTTTCAATTTATTCAAAAATTCAGAACTATTAGCTGTATTAAATTTTGAACGATAATTTATCTTCTTTAATTCTTCAACCAACAGCCAGTTTAGAATTACCATTATAGAGCTGTTTCTACACACTACAACAGGTCTGACTTTGTAAAAACCATTAATTTTTTCTTTATGTATCTTTGGAATTCAAGAAATACCGGAAGCCTTACATTAATTTCATTTGTATTAGTGTGTTTAATCAGATTAAAGAACAGGATCATACACATAAAAATAATATATATTTAAACAACTCCATTACATGTTGCGAGGCTTAAAGACAGGCCTCTGCATCAGATGATAAAACTAATGAAACAAAATAGGCTTTTCCAAAATACAAATCCTAAATAACAATTTTTAACATAATAATTAATAAGCGTACAATAGAATATTTCATTACTTTGTCCAATTAACAAAACTTTTTTATATTCTGAATGAAAGCATCTCAATGTTAGGAAACAATAGAATTATATTAATTAATTCTATTAATTTCATTCATTGAAAAATATCGCAATCAATGAAGCTCATACTGTAAAGCATTATTATTAGAAACATCTGTATTGTCACATTTCTTAGCTTTAATCAGCAATGACTCGTAAAACTTTCAATATAGTTCCAAAAATGATTGGCTTTTCCACCATTAAATTATGGCCTGTTTTCTTATGGTGAAAAAGTAAACCTTTATTGAAAGAATATCAGATGATACCCTTAAATTGGCACAGATATATTTTTTCTATAAAGTCACCAATTGATGCATTTGTCAAGACGTTTGATCAGTTTGACCAGCCGCATAAAAGGCCCTGCTGTTGTAGCCACTTTTTTTGCACCATGTTGATCTACTTATTGGATGTGAAGCGTCGATCTGACAAATGCTCTGTTAAGCCAGGGAACAGATGCAAAACCACTGGGACTGTATGCTTACCCTTTTAGAATGTCATGAAAAATAACAACAGCTCTGATAATTAGACTTTAAGCTTTCCTTCACTACATGTTATACTTCTTTCTAATTACATAAGATTGCTCGAGTGGTCGTCTGATGTTTCAAAGCCCAATTTTGATAACAGAAATTGTCAATGAACGACATGATTTGCATATGATTCCAAAGAGTGTTGGGAAAAATAAAAAAAAAAATTCCTTTTACTGTTAGAACTGGATGAGAAAATATGATTCTCACTGTAGAATTGAGAACACATTAAATTTCTATATTGCACGTTTGGAAGACCATTCTTTGAAAAAGTTGCAATTTTATGCTCTTACGTGAAGATTTCTATTTCTATTTATGCGGTATTAACTCAATAGGTCAATGGGGATGTTTAAGGTCCTTGGTTCGAGGCTAAAAAAGTCACGTGATGAAGGGACTCACGTTTTAAATCCTTCCTAAAAACTGCTGAATTTCGGATCTTTATTCAAGAAGATTCAAACTAGAATTCTAGTTTGAATCTTCTTAAATAAAGATCCGAAATTCCGCAGTATTAGGAAGGATTAAAACGTGAGTCCCTTCATCACGTGACTTTTTTAGCCTGGAACCAAAGAACATTAAACATCCCCATTGTTAAAATTGTTTTTAAATAAAAGTAATTGATGATAGAAAATATAGCAAAAGATGTAGATAGGAGCATGTAAGAATACATACCTTGTATTAAGTTTCGAATCAAAGTATGTTTTTTTTTTACCTTTTTTTTAATTTTCTTAATTTTCATATGATTACAGAAGAATCCTTTCTGCACATTTTCTATGATGAGAAATGTTTACACATCCCTTGCACATTTATGCAAAATTAAAAATAAATTACTGCCAATTTTCGTTCTTAGGACAAATTGTCGGACAACAAGATCTTGAGTTGTTCAACTTTGAATGGATGACATGATTTATGAAGAGATCTGCAAAACTCCTGATCGCTAGAAGTGTACATAATGTTAACAATAACTAACCAGGAAATAGTAGTACTTTTTTCTAAAATTCATTGAATTTACAAAAAAAGGAAATATAAATTTTACAAAAATATTTAAATATCCAAACAATGATAACTTTAAAAAGTTAAATAAACAGTTTGTACATAAGATTAGATATATTTAGATTCGGCTGTATTTATTTACAATAACACTACAAAAATATTAAGTTGATGATGTAGTCAATGCATTTCAGTTAATGTAGACAAAGTACAAAAATTGCAAAAAAATATTTAATTTATATTTGACTCTATTTACAATAACACTAATAAAATCTTAATTTGATGATATCGTCAATGAATTTCAGTGAATGTAGTCAAGGTAACAACGTTGCATTAAGAACAAACATCACAAATGTGAATTTAATACTAAAATTCTAAAACAAGCTAGTTTTTATGTAACAAATGAACTTTATTTCTAAAAAATTTGTAATTTAAGCTTTTCTAAAATTGTTTAATTTTTAAGTGTTAAATTTCAACAGGAAAGGTTCTTGGATTCCAAATTAAAGCTAACTTGTATCTAATTGTAATTGCTAATTTTATGTTACGAACCATACAGCATAATTGTAACTAAATGACATAATTATAAATAGCATTTAAAATAGCAGATTCTTTCTTCTTCAGAATCATATCGAAGAGAATTTAATCACTTTACTAAACATTAACTTTTCAAGAAAAACTCTCAAATCAAATTCATTATTTTCTCATTTTTTTATACCGATCATATAGTATTATTTTCTAAAATCATTTCCGATGTCGGGAATTCTTCATTTGTGAAGGGCTGGTTTAACAATCTGCATTACTAATCGTCTCCTGTAAATATCTTATTCATATATATATATATATATATATATATATATATATATATATATATATATATATATAGCCGGACAGTGATATGAAATTTGAAACCAATGTAAAGAACAAATCACTGCCTGAAAATTCCAATTCAAAATTCAGATCACCGTTTCTATGGTGATAAAACAGATTAGTTTACCACCACGTCATCAGCGGCGTAATTTAGAACTAATTTAGTAAAAACGTTAAAATTCAGATCACCGTTTCTATGGTGATAAAACAGATTAGTTTACCACCACCTTATTCTTATATTCTTTACGTTCTAAATTTTAAATTGCACTATAATAATTTAGTAATATAAGTTAATTTTTATTCTTATATTCTTTACGTTCTAAATTTTAAATTGCAAATGATTGATTGAAATCTTTGCATTTCTAAACTCGAAGGATGAGCTTCAAGTTTGGACATTATATATGTATATATAAATCTAATATACCAAACTTGAAACCGCTGCTCTTCAAGTTTCGTAAAGCAAAGATTTCAATCAATCATTTGCAATTTTGAATTCATATAGCAGAACCTCATTGCAATATTACTGCCTTAAAACTATAATTTTCTGATAATGCTTCACTTATATTTCTTATAATTTAGACTGAAAAAACAACTTAGCCCCGATGAAACCATTATTGCTGTCTTAAATAAAACATTCACTATTGCATTTGAATATGAGCAGGTTATTCATTTTGCTTTTTAAAATTAAAAATGTTTTTCCAAAGTTTCGGTCACCGTTATCTCCAGGATTCCCTAATAAAATCAGCAGCCCTTTCAGTGATCATAATTGTAGAGGCGTTGGTGTTACCCGATACAATGTGTGGCATAATGGAAGCATCTATAACTCGTAGATTGTCTACTGGAATTGCACTTGCAATGAGACACTAATAATAAAAATATATATATATTTTTTTGCAACACTAATGATAACTAAAATGCATCTGGATGGCTTTTCCCGTTTCTTCCGCTAATGTAGAGATTCTTTGGACGAATCACGTTTGCTTTCTATTCGTTGAGCGCTTCATGAACTGCGCTAGATGAATTCAATTTTACGGGTGGGCGTGTCAGCGACTCATGCTAAATTCACTAGTAATCGTTGCTCTACATTTCCAGAGTAATGTAGCTTTAACGATGGCTCGTAGCCTATCTTTCGCTGGCATTAATTCTGCCGACTTTCTACCCTAACTGCAGCTTCTTCTAAACTGTCGGCGTTCCTAGCTTTAACACTGGTTAGTTTAGCCTAGTTGATTTGGTACTGTAAAGAGTTTGCTAGCTGGCTATCGTCCTGGTAAAAATGTAACCAATTCATAGTTAGCTACACCGCTGTTTGTTGAATTACTGGCTGCTGCATCAGAGTGTTAAAGTCTATCCATCCTTTATTAGTCTTAGCGCTATTTATTGCAAACTTAATTTTAACACAAAACTCTTTGATATGCGTGGTTCTGGGCCGTCCTGTGATAGCTTGTGTCTGAGCGTAAGGTGTCTGAGCGTAAAAGTCTCCAATTATGGACACTTTAAGGAGAAATTTCTAATATTTTAATTTTACTAATACCTGTGAAAGTTATAGCCCTTGATATGCCTAAAGTTAAGGTCCTTGTTTAATCGATATTTCTCCTATCTTAAAACTAAAATACTGAAGTAAATTACAGAGATATAACTGTGAAATGGACAGACAAAATAAGAAATGAAGCTGTGCTAGAAAGAGTGGGCGAAGAAAGAATAATGCTGAAACTGATCAGGAAGAGAAAAAGAAACTGGTTGGGTCACTGGCTGAGAAGAAACTCCGTAATGAAGAATACATTGGAAGGAATGGTGAACGGTAAAAAAGTTCGAGGCAGAAGAAGATTTAAGATGATTGACAACATTAGGGTAAATGGATCTTATGTGGAGACCAAGAGGAAGGCAGAAAATAGGAAAGATTGGAGAATGCTGGGTTTGCAGTGAAGGACCTGCCCTTGGCAGAGAACTATGTATGTATGTAACTGAATACAAACTTTGTTACTTTCATCCAGTAATGGACCACAAAAATCTAGTTTTAAACACCCTGTAATGAACATGAATCTAGTTAGGGACACCTAGTAATCGACACCTAGTATGATGAACCTCTATCTATGGACGAAAAAAAAATCCTAGAAATATTTGATATCTCGGTTAAAGCGGAAACTCGGATAATCGGGGCTAGGATAACGGGGGTTTTACTAAATCTACATCATTTTTTATTAAATGTCCTTTACTGGTAGGACTTATCAAAACAATTTTTTAACTGCTTATGATACAGAAAAAGGAACACAACTAAACAAGTTCAAAATTCAATGAAATTTTAATAGAAATAAGTTTCGACTTTTGTCCAAAACTGCATCCATTGAAGTTAGGAATCCCTAATACATAATATTTATTAAACATAGAATAAAATAATGTGAAATATAACCTTTCTAAAACAATAATATAGTCTATCGGCGTCTTAATTTCATGATAAAACCAACCAATAAAGCACGTTCTGGTTAAAATTAAGTAACTAAAACTGACAAGTCAAATTTTCTACTTACCTCACTACCAATTTCACTAAGAAAACCGCATAAAATATTTTTTACCCGCACGAACACTTGTTACTTTTCGTCATTTTTTTTCAAAATGGCCGATTTCAACAAAACGTCAAATTTTGATCGTCTTTTGTCTTTTGTCTATGACAGAGTGATGCTAGTGTATAAAAACTAGTCCAATAAAAAAGTCCAATTCATAAATTAAACTAATTGTGTTTTTTTTTCGTCCATTACTGGCTCCTTGTCCATTATCGGTGTCTTTAGCTTAAGGCCGAAGTGTGTGGAAGAGTCTCTCCATTGTCAAACATCGCAATTTAAAAACATCTTCCCATCTTTTCGGGTGGAAAAGTCATGTGACATATGACATTAGCCTGATCAATCAGCGATTGATTTGTCAAAAATTTACCTTTTAAGGAATAAATGCGTTGCGACGGTATATGTAAATTTTAGCAAGACAGGAAATCGCCGGTGTTCTTTTTTAATTAACTTTGAATGACTCATTGAACAGGTGTTGATTGCAGGTGTTCATTTCTTAATTAAACACAAAAAATGAATTTTCTTTTCGCAAAAGCTTTTTATGATTTCACACAAAAAGAGAAGAATAATTAACTGAAAACTTCTTAAATGCCATAATACTTATACAACTTTAAATACTACAAAAAACAACAACAACGTGATCTCTCGTGGCAATATTTCGTCTATTCTCATAGACTTCAACGGGTCATTTTACAGAAATTCTTAAAGGAAAGGAGAACAACCTCCTTCTTTCCAAAAATTCCAAATAGATAATAAGCAAGAATCTAAGAATAAGATGATTTATTGTTAAGTCCACGTTCATAAACAGTGAACGTGGACTTAAAATGAATTTTAAATTAAGAAAGGCTATTAATTTAAAATTTTAATATTAATAAAGGCTATTAATTTAAAATTTTAATATTAATAAAGGCTATTAATTTAAAATTCATTTTAAAATATAAGATTTGGTTTTTATTTTATGTAACGCTTTGTAATTTGGACTTATTAAAATTTGAACTTGAATAAGTCCACGTTCACTGTTTGTTAAATCATCTTATTGTTAGATTCTTGGTTATTACGTATTCGGAATTTTTGGAAAGAAGGAGGTTGTTCTTCTTTCCTTTAAAAATTTCTGTAAAATAGCCAGTTGAAGTCTAAGAGAATAGACGAAATATTGCCATGAGAAGAATAATTAATTATTAAATTAAAATATTGCTGATATTATAATATACTTGGGATTACTACAATAAATGAGTAAAATTGCAACCTCTAATATCCGTTTCGTCATAAAATATATATAAGGTGTTTCCATAAATGGTGATACATTTTCAAGAAAGTACTATTGACCAAAACATAAAAAAAAAGGTCAAGTCAAATACCTCTTAAAATACCGGCCAGTCATCATCGTCTCTGTAAGAGGGCTCTAAGTAGCATTCATTCCCACATATCCTTCAGCCGTACATCTCACAGAATTACGCACAAACATAACTGACTGCTTTCGGATTTCCTGACACGTATTGAGTACACGATCTGAATACACGCATGCAGTGTTTCGACATCATCGATATATGTTGAGTATATCAAGATCTTTAAGTCTCCCCAATGCCTAAAATCTCGTACATGAACCTCATCGTACTGCAACAATTGTTGTCTTTCGAGGAGGAGCACCATCCTCCAGTATGATTAACATCATTGTTAAGTAAACCACAAGTTTGTTAAATATTGATGGAAAATCGATTCTGACACCTTAATTCTATAATTGCAGGAGAATTTTCATCTGAGCATTCGTATATATTATGGTAATCGACTATACCATTACTTGTACAGCAGTCTGCATCAGCTTATAAAATGCGGGCTATGAACAGCAGACCATCAACAGACTTTCTGAGAAGCCACTGACACAATTCCAATCTGTCATACTGATGTGGTGGCCATTTCAGACATACCATTCAGTAGGATATATCAATGATCAGATCGCCAGTGAATAAAAAGCTTTAAACTTGATCTTATACTTACTGTAAGGTGGCCATGAAATAACCTTTCCCTGTTTGGAGGCATCTGCAGCGAAAACTAATGAACGAAATGAAACCAAAATTCAGGTATAGTCCATTGAGGGCGTGGAGAGAAGAATTCTGCAAAAAAAAAAATTAGTACCAAAAGTCGCCGATAGGAGAAAATTCGGCGCTGCTGTCACTCTAAACGTAGATTACACACATTTTCTAGTGCAGAAGTGACAGCAGCGCTATTCAGTCCTTTTAAAAAGGGAAGAGCGAACGTTCAGCCAAACAGTTCGTCAATTAACTGTTGAGTTGTACTCAATATGCGGCCTACTTTACCTCAATATGCTTTACTTGTGAAGCTGTTTTACACTAAAGAATGCAATGCAGCGGCGGCTCTTTGGGACTTTCGAAGGCTTCACAACCTACGTAAAGGTCCAATGTCTGCTGTAGCACTGCGAGCTATAATTCATAAACTCTAGGAAACTTGATCGCTAGGAGTGAGAGCCGGCAGAGGACGAAATCAGTATCGGACAACACAGTAACAGATTTTACCACTGCAGTGTTCGACGACACAGGGACTAGTAGTGGTCCAAGCGCTCGTGCAGTAGCTCGCCAAACCGATATGCGTATGGGACTGTCTGGAAAATCTTTCGGAAAATGCTGCATTTCTATCCGTTTAAGATCAGTCGTGTACAAGAACTAAAACCTACAAATTATGATAAGCGCCTGACTTTCGCGCTAACATTTCTTGCCCAAATGGATATCAACAATGATTGGCCTTGGAACATATTATGGGGAGATAAAGCTCATTTTTATCTTAATGGGTCAACACTAAAAACTGCCGAATCTGAGGGCATGTGAACGTCCCTCAGTAAATCATCAAGTGCCACTGCATTCTCTAAAAGTAACTATGTGGTGTGGATTCACGGCAGAGTTCATATTAGGACCATACTTTTTAAGACTATGACTTCTACAGGTCCTGCTACCTGTACCATTAATGGAGAGAGATATCTGCAAATGCTGCAAACGTTTGTCATTCCTGAATTGCAAGAAAGACAATGCTCACACTCGACAAGTTATATGCAAGATGGAGCGATGCCACATATTGTTCGTGCAGTACAGAGCCTGTTACGCCAGCATTTCAGGAATGAGATGGTTATCAGTCAATATTTTCCGATGGAATGGCCAACCCGGTCCCCGGACATAACCCCATGTGACTCTTATTCCTGGAGGTTGTATTAGTCTAACCTCCGACATTGACTAGGTGGATTGGGAGATACATTTTATATTTACTGTCAAAGTTTTCCAACAGATACAGTGGAGGTTTTATTGGCCTTCCTCACGCAACCATTATGGAATGGCTTCCAACCGGAAGAGTAAGATTATGAAAAGGCTCAAAGATTATGGACGAAATTGCACAAATATATTAACTGCAATTTATTTTAATGATGCAATGATTTCTTTAACATTATGAATTCAATTTCATATATTAAGTCAGTTTATTAAGTTGATAGGGAAAAAAGCTTTCGATAATTGGCAATTTTTAATCTTTCATCTGGATGAAATGTTTAAGGAGCACAAATTAGAAAATCGTTAAAAGTTCCGAACCATCCGTAACATAAGAATCTTTGGCAGACATCTAAATGGAAAAATAACAAGAATCTGAACTTACTATTTACCAAACTTAATTCTGTACTGTTGTTGTTTCTTAATACTGAGGCTTTATCTGAAAACAGAGATGTTACAAAAAGCAATATTTTTTGGACTTCAAAAAATTTTGTTCAATATTTTAAATTTCGTACATATTTCACTGTTAAACAGTAGTCAAAACTGTCGTATTTTCTTTACAGGAAATCAAAGGTATGTATGTCTATTACCAAAGAAATTAGATTCAATAATAATTGAAGGGTTTAGTGCTAGAACTGCGTAAGTCCAGTTTTAGATTAGTTTTGGCAAATTCAGGGGAGGAAATGTGTATGCGTAAAAAGGTTAAAGTGAATACAAGATATAAGTGCCATTTGAGCAGCCCTGATTACAACAATACGAATCATTTCAGAGCCAGAACTGCGTTTGTTCACTTCCCTCTCGCTCGCGGCATTTGCTGACCCATTCATGACCACAAAACGTTCTTAGACTCATTGCTGTGATTCCTCTACAGAAAATCAAAGGTACTCAATTTACTGAATCAAAATCTCGGAACACAATTCCTTGACAAAAATCGGACTCCGGAAACGAGCCGTAGGAAGAGCTTCGGTAAAGCAATACAAGCCAGGCCTCATCAGTGGCAAACATTGGATTAATAATAAAAAGTTGGACGATGTAAGAGAATTATTGCGTAGCGTTCCTTTTCGTCGTGCAAGCTGTCGATTTTATGAATCGTTAACTGTTGGCAATGATGTATCGAATACTTATTATGTACATTAATTAGGACTCCTCCTGGACAGTTTTTTCTAATGATGCATCCGCCCTATAATTAGTTTTTATTAATTTTGCTAACCCATGTTCTATTAATATACATATTTTTATAGCCTATTTGGTAAAATCATCCTATTAATAGGCAAAAGTTATACGATCTTTGTAAATTTGTAAATTTGTAGATTTGTAAATTTGTAAATTTGTAGATTTGTAAATTTGTAGTTTTGTAAATTTGTAATTTGAAATAACCAATCAAAGTGCAGCGTTGGAACAAGTCAGGCATGACGTCACGCCCATGTTTAAAGATGGCGTCTCTACTATTTTCTCCACTTCACCACGACGAATCGCGATTACATAATTACTATCAGCGTATTGAGATTTTCTTTCCCACATAAATGAAGTTTTACACTGAAATGCATGAAGTTCATGGGTCAAAATTTATCAGAGAGTTTGTAAAACCTCGGTTTTTACATAATTTCGACTGTGGAGTCACTCGCTCACTAATCAACAAGTAGGAGACAATGGCAATCATTGTTGTCCAGACAGGATTATTGATATTGGCTGTTGGATATTCGTTATTGTTATTGTTATTGTTGGTAAATCAATTTTTTATTTTCTTTTATTTTAAAAAAATTTGGCTTAGTCATTCAAATTATATGTGGGCTGTTGTGGAAGTCATGGCTTCTAAAAAAATTAGCTTAGAACATATTTTTCAATCTTGTGTTTTTCAAAAATGTGGAATTTGTTTTACTTCCGTGAATATTTCACGGGTCGCAACTACTATGTCCTAATCTGTACCCTTATTTTGTATTGCAGTATGCCTACTGTATTGATTTTATTCCAATCTGCTTGTGTTGAAGTCGTAGCTCAGTTAAGCTTTTATTCCCGGTTTACAAAAACTTTGTTATATTTATTTCAATCATTGATGTCGAGGAAACTTCAGATTCCGGTGTTAGATAATGAACTGTACAGTGTGTGATGTCACTGGTTTTATA
The DNA here is from genome assembly GCA_023159025.1 of Thereuonema tuberculata. Classification (NCBI taxonomy): domain Eukaryota; kingdom Metazoa; phylum Arthropoda; class Chilopoda; order Scutigeromorpha; family Scutigeridae; genus Thereuonema; species Thereuonema tuberculata. The sequence goes on from JAFIDM010012231.1 coordinate 20,987,698, forward strand.
GCATCATCATTCTTTTACTGCTGTACAATACGGTCTACCATTTTCCAACCATTCCTTCCATTTTCAAATAATAAATTTTTATAAAGCTTGTGTACGAAAAATAATCCTTTATTGAAACAATATCAATGATGCCCTTAAATTGGCACAGATATATTTTTTCTAAAAAAGTCACCTTGACAATTGATACATTTGTCAAAATATTCGATCAGTTTCACCAGCAGCATAAAAGTCAGGGTCCTGCTGTTGTAGCCACGTTTTTTGCATCATGTTGGTCTTCTTATTGCATGTGAAGCGTCGACCTGATAAATGCTCATTTAAGGCAGGGAACAGATGAAAAAAACCACTGGGACTTTACGCCGGATGCCCCGAATTTCCACATGGAAACCATGCACAAAGTTCTGAGAGTTTCGTGCAATGTTGGTCTGGCATTGCCAAGAAAAAGGAGCACACCGTCATTCAGGAGACCTTCCTGAAGTGGTTGCGCAATTTCTTTAAGGTTTCAATAGGGCATCAGTTATGCAAGTGGATTGTTATTTTCAAACGATAGGTGCATCTCCAATGACAAAGATCACGTGGCACTGAGAAGTATAGCCCTCTATCGGATATTATTTTTTCTGTATTCTATTTTACAACCAATGTGTGTGTGCTCCTTTTTACGAGATAAAGATAGTTTAATTGCACTTCTTAACTAGTAGGCTAACTAATTCTTCACTCCTTTCATCTCCACAACATGATGGCCTTAATTCTATGCAGCAAATACATGCGATACTAATATTTAGTACTATAAAGTATTTTTCATGCAAGAAATTCTGTAATTTATTTATCTGTTTGAAATCTCATTTTACAACTTACGCGTTTAGAATGTTAAGAAAAATAACTTCAGCTCTGATAATTAGACTTTAAGCTTTATACGAATGTTTTCTTCACTAGATGTTATACTTCTTCCTAAATACGTAAGATTGCTCGAGTGGTCGTCTGATGTTTTAAAGCCCAATTTTGATAAAAGAAATTGTCATTCAACGACTTGATTTACCTATGATTCCAAAAAGTGATCAGAAAAGTACAAAAAAATCCTTTCACTGTTAAAGTAATTTACAAAAACTGCTCCGCTCCACTTCTACTCCATCAATTAAGAAAGAACTGGCTGAAAAAATATGATTCTCACTACAGAATTGAGAACAAATGAACATTCTATACTACATGTTTCGAAGACCATTATTTGCAAAAGTTGTAATTCCATAGTCTTATGTGATATCTCTATTTTGTGTGGCTTTAACTTAATAGGTTAATAGTTAAAATTATTTTTAAATAAAAGTAATGGATCATAGAAAATATAGCAAAAGATGTAGATAGAAGCATATAAGAATACATATTAATTTTTTTTAATCAAAGTATTTTTTTTTTACCTTTTTTTTAATTTTCTGAACTTCTATAAGATTATTTTTTGCATATTTTCTATGATGAGAAATGTTTACTCATCCCTTGCAAAATTCAAAATTAATTACTGCCACTAAATTTGCCAATTTTCGTTGTTAGGACAAAATGTCGGACAACAAGATCGTGAGTTGCTGAACTCTGTATCGATGACATGATTTCTGAAGAGATCTGCAAAAACGTGATGGCTAGAAGTGTGCATAATGTAAATAATAACTAACCAGGAAATAGTAGTACTTTTTTCTAAAATTTATTGAATAAAAAAAAATAGGAAATATAAATTTTACAAAAATATTTAAAAATCCAAACAATGATAACTTTAAAAAGTTAAATATACAGTTTGTACATAAGATTACATATATTTACATTTGGCTCTATTTATTTACAATAACACTATTAAAATCTTAAGTTGATGATGTAGTCAATGCATTTCAGTGAATGTAGTCAAGGTAAATGAAGAGTTAAATTACAGATCTCATATTAATGCTGATATCTGGTTCTTGGAAAATTGATCATTAATGGAAAAAAAAGTATATGAATAGAATTTCACCTTTAAAAATAATTTAAAGCAATGCTTCAATTATCTTTTTTAAATTCATGTTTATCTGTATAGATGAAACTTAAGAAGAACGACATAAAAATGAATTTAACACTAAAATTCTAAAACAAATTGGCTTTATATAGCTAATGAACTTTATTTCTAAAAAAATTTTAATTTAAGCTTTTTCTAAAATTGCATAATTTTTCAAGTGTATCTAATCTCGAGTGGTAATTTTATTTTATGTTATTTACCATACAGCATAATTCTAACTAATGACATAATTATAAATAGCATTTAAAATAGCAGATTCCTTCTTCTTCAGAATCTTATCGAAGAGAATTTAATGACTTTACTAAACATTAACTATTCAAGAAAAACATCTCAAATCAAATTCTGTTAACGTATCTGAGTTCTCTGGTTTCACATGTCCATCATTTTCTCATTTTCTTTATCCCGATCACATTAAATTACTTTCTAAAATCATTTCGGGAATTCCACATTTGTGAAATGCTGGTTTAACAATCTTCATTATTAATCTTCTCGTGTAAATATATAGCAGTAAGTCATTTTAATATTACTGCCTTAAACCTATAATTTTCTGATAATACTTCACTTACAATTTCGACTGGAAAAACAACTTAACTCCGACGAAACCATTATTGCTGTCTTAAATAAAACATTCACTATTGCATTTGAATATGAACAGGTTAATCATTTCGGTCACCGTTTTCTCCAGGATTCTTTAATAAAATCAGCAGCCCTTTCAGCGATCATAATTGTAGGTGCGTTGGTGTTACCCGATACAATGTGTGGCATAATAGAAGCATCTATAACTCGTAGATTCTCTACACCATAGACTCTGAAAAAAAAAAAATATCTCATTATCATGTGGTTTTAAAAACAATCCTATTCTATCCTAAATTATGGGCAGTGAGTATGTCCCAGTAATACTGCAATCGTAAAGTCCTGTTGTATAGACCCGAAGAATTAATGATGGCCATTGACAATCGGAAGGAGCGATAAAGAAGAATGAGACAAATACCGGAAAGAAAGGAAAAGTTGTCGGCCAAGATTTTCGAAACCATTTTCAGGCATATCAAACAAGTGGTAGGTCAGTGCTTAGACTGCATAGCCTAGCTTACAAACAATCCTGCATACATAAAACAATTAAAATATTAAAATTAACATATTAACAATGCAGGTCTCCGTATCTAAACTTTGTGATCATAGACTGAACCAATTTAAATATTTTTTATAAAAATTTTTAATAAAATATTTCGAATCTCAAAATGAAGTCAGTTTTTTCTATCACTTATCGTGAAAGAGATGTAATGATATGTATATTTTACTCATATTTTATTAAAATATAAATATTTTTTACATATTTCTTCTGTAAATCTTAACAATGTATAAAACCAACTTTTATTTCTCATACCAACTTGAAAAAAACTAACTGAGTTGAAACTAGTAGTTTTTTATATTTTACAATATTTTAGTATCATTCATGTATAAAGTGCGTCGGCGTACTTTTATTCATTATTTTATTACGCACGTTAAAAGC
>JAFIDM010012231.1:20992465-21004057 GCA_023159025.1 Thereuonema tuberculata
GGGGGGGGGGGCATGGTACAAGATGAGGAACATCTCCTCCCCAGCTTTTGCAACAGCATCCCGTGTTCGTGAAATATCTCAGCTACGGTTTTGGTTTCCCTCGGCATTTTGGTGAAGCATTTCAGGATAGACGCTTTGCTTTTGCCGAAGATGCCGCAAGTTGCGTCATACTCTGTGAAGCTGTGAATGAAGAGGATCGATCCACTAAACAGGAGTTTCTGCAATTCTGAGGTGGAGAATAATGTAGTCTCCATGTTTCCGCTTCCAGGCTTCAAGAAGTAGATGTTTATGTTTGGTGGTGTGAGGGCTATCAGCAGGACAAGCAGGTCTACATCTTCTCCAATCGCAACAACAGATGAATGAATGTGTTCAAGCCACATCGTCCAATACAACCATCAGCATCTCCCGGGGCGGTAGTCGCCTGTATCCCTCGTGCGGTCAAGGTCATCACCAGCAGCGCTATCAGCTTGGTCTTATTCTTATCATTAGCAAGGAATCTCCGGAATGTTTTGTCCTGTTAACCATTTTCCACACATCCATAACGTATCCATTAGACTTGGTAGCAATGCATCGTGGCGGATAGGATTCAAAGTATTCACATCCTAAACAATTAAATTCGTTAATCTCGGTTTTGGTAAGTTTACATAACATCAAAAGTTCCAAAACATCTAATTTTCCCATTTGAACACCAGGTGGTGCTGTTGTCAGTCGTTTGATCTCATCTGATTTCGGCAGAGCGACTGCTGGTGTCACACATTTCATGCCTCCCAAACTATGAAACGTTTGATACGATCCAGAGTTGATACCTTAAAGTCAGCTTTATCAAATACGTATTGGCAAAAAGTTTTCCGCGGACATAGAAGTCTGCTGTTGGTATACGGATGACATTTCCAGTTGTGCTGCTTGATAGTACGTTGCACTGAAACCCAAGCTAGCTAGCAAATTTATCAAATTCCTGGACCCAAATTTCGGGTGTATGAAGTAAGCAATTCCTATGAGGATTGGCGATTTAAACGATCGTGGACGAATGGTAGAAATAATGACATGGGCAATGCCCACTTGTTTCCTCGCAATTTCCTCTTTACCCTGTCTTTGCTTTGGAATCAGAACCTCCATGAAAGCTTGTAGCGTAGTCGGTACCATCTGGTCAGCGCCATTTAAGAAAGCATCGCTTGGAGAGTAACTGTTTGTATCATAAGCCTGAGATTGGATCTGTTTTCAATTCCGTTTGTACTACTCTTATGCACTCTTCCTCATCAGTTCGAGATGCATACCACGCAGAGTTCTAAATGTTCTAACCAACATCACGACAGCATACAACCGTTTTATGTGGAGGCACCGTACTGAAACGGATCTTGTCACCATACCTTTCAAACTTCACTCACTTCATTTGTAGCTTTTCCCCACTTATCAACAGCACCCAATCCATGCGGACGACCTTATAGGGGCCGTCCATTAATTACGTGAGGTGTTTTTTTTAAAAATTTGGACCCCATCCCTCCACCTTGGTGAGATTTGGTGAGATGTGGTGGGACTCCCCCCTCCCTCACTTGAGATATCAAAAAGTCAAAAAATCAAAAAAGTTCAAAAAGTCAATATTACAAAATGTTGTAATCTATTATAATATGTATATTCTCTGAATGAAAAAGTTGACGTGAGATTTTCGTTGACCCCCCTCCCCCTTGGTGAGATTTGGTGAGATTTTGCCGGACCCCCCTCCCCCTTTTGACCTCACATAATTAATAGACGACCCCATAGAGGAGGAAGATGTGGCGATGGACCTGATTGAGGTGGGAGATTGAAGATTTCTGGAATGTTTTTATACAGTATATTCACACTTTTTTGCTAATAAAGATGTTTCGTTCAACTTTACTACTTTATTCTCTATAATTCTCTTTGTTTCAAAAATAATACGTATTTTCAATTTTATTTGTTCAATACACACACACTACATAATAAGTTTATCTAAACATATATCTAAACCATATATATATCACTCTTTGGACACTTATCGCCCACCTTGATGTCAAACGGACCTGAGCAGTTTTCTCGCAAATTCACTATTTTTGGCAACAATCTTCTCAACGCTATACCTCTTGACATGTTCAATATAACTGTGTGTATGGATATATATTCTTAAAGGAAATTTCATGCTCTACAATTTTCTTTCTAACGATGTTTCTGTGAAACGACCGAGTGATGACCTAGAAAGGTCAGTTTGATGCAACATTTTACGAAAATTTTATTTTTGTGAAAATTACGTACTTTGGATAGGGTATATCTTGCAAACCATGCGTTTTTCCGTAATTATGTATAGGAACAAAGTTGTGGGAAATTTATTAAGCTTTAATTTTTATTACTTAGATATAGTCGCTTAGGCGCACTGTTTTCGAGTTTTGAGCGAAACAAGGAAAAACGGGACCTTTAAACCCCTCCCCCACCCCCCGCGGCGCCTGGAATCGAGGGGACTTTATTGGACGTTGTTCAGGGGATCTACCCATACACAATCCTGCAAATTTTAGATTTATTCCGCGTTTTTTCCTATTCTGCCTGGGCTATTAATAATGTAATTAAATAGAAATACTACAAATTTAATGCTTTCATTTTACCCTTTAGTGAAGTCTAATAACCAAACATCAATAAAGATAGAATTTTCTGGAATCGATTTTGATTTAGAATACTATGCTTACCCTAAAACAATAAAATGTTCGCTGCACGGAAATCATCGAAAACTACTGTAATTTAATACATGTATAATCTATAAGAAAAAATACTTGGATCTGCAAATCATTTCATTTTATTCCTACATTTAATTTGCGATATATTTCCAGAATTTCAAACAATAAAATCAAAATTAATGAAGACAAATTCGTTTTAAATTCAAATGATGATTATTTTTGAAAACAGAACCTGTTCTATATTAGAGCAGCGGAGGCCATCTCTCGGCCATCATGCCATGGCCCGCCTATGGCATGGGGATTGCTTACTGAAATGGCACATCTAAAACGTAGAGCCTGGACTTGAATAATTATGATACAGTAACTGTAACTTCTCGTGAATACTTGATAAGACAAGAGAATAACTGATGCCTTCAGCTACTGCTAATCTTCAGATACTTGTTTCAGGATATTCTTTCTCTCTTCTCAATACCCGCTCTTCTACATCAGATGCGCGAACTGAGCAATGTCTGCTGGAAGCTGTTGTATCAATATTCTTTACAGTCGCTGGAGCAGCTTGCTCTACCAATTGAGATTGTATCGGGCGTGATAGATATTTTGGGAAGTACAGGACAAGGACTTATTGCTTCTATCGGCTAAACTGTAGCAGAAATTCAAGTCTCCCGTTTCTCTTGTGGAAAAATAAGCTTCCATTAGACTGTTTACTGTTTAAAATGCACAAAATAACAAAACTTTACTGCTCTCTGCTTACAAGAGCATCGTAGTACAACCTCAATACCTGCTAACAAATTACTAATTTATGAATAATTGCAAACTTTTAAATACTCTACTATAAAGGTAACAGGACTAATAAGAAGAGGTCAATAGCTACAATAGGAAAACAGACGACGCCATACCACAATACGACTATACAATACAACTACAATACGACAACAATAAAGATCTCAAGTATGAAGATTAGCCTATTATCTTCGAAGATATTAATTGTATGGCCCATGTTTATTAGAGTTTTTTTCTTGTTTTGATGTATACTATCGAAAATATGTAACCTTTTTTTTAAACAACAATATAATATATTTATATATGCAGGTTGATATTCGAAAATCCGGCAACCTCTGGACCTGAGGAGTACCGGAGTTTTGAAAACGCCGGATTTTTAATGGGTATATATGGTGTATATATTTAACAGAAAATGACTACCTGTATAGTCCTTGAAAGAAATAAAATTGAACACTAAATGAAAAGCAAATGAAATTTAATGTTCACCAAGTAAATAAAACAGTTCTACAGAAACTTATTTCAACGGAATAAAATAGTTCTATAGAATTGGCGCTCCGAAATTCATGCCGGAAATGTGAAGGAAGCGGATTTTCGATGGCCGGATTTTTGGATGTCAACCTGTGTATATGCACATATATTTAGTGAAAGAAATCCCAAATCATAAATTTAACTGCTATTATGTTAGACTGATGAAATAATTTCATTTTGATCTACTTCAAAAGAAAATATTGCTTGAAATATAATTGTAATATAGATGAGTATTCTAACCTTAATTCATTATCAACGACAGCCATAGGATCGCTAGATGGTCCCATTTTGGCGGTTCCGGCAGGATGATAAATGGTAGCTGTGTATGTCCTCGCAACACATTCCCAATATTTGTCGGAATACGGTTCCACGGTTGTACAGGTGGGAAATATCTTATCCCACAGTTTGGCTCTGTATTTTTGGAATGGAGATGTGTAGGATAGAGCAATGGCAATTTTAATACCTAAAACAAATAAAAAGCTTAATTTGTATAGGTTTAAGTAACTTTTCATTGATTAACACAAAATATATGTGATAAAGAAATAAGTAATTTTAAATAACAGTTTCGAAAGGTTTCCCGAACTATTATTTTAAAAATATTTTTTCAATGTAAGCTTATGTTTGTGTTGCAGTAATTAATAGAAATAAAAATAACTATTCACATTGTGAAATTAAAGATCAGTTAATAAAAATTTTGATAATAAAAGCATATATATTTGGTTAGCTTTTTAAAGATAACTGTTCGCTTTCTTTAGGCAATTTGTAATTTGTTTTCAAATAGTTTATCCTCATGAAATATATTGTTGATTTTAATATCACAGCTGTTCAAATAAGATCTAAAATAAATGGAAATGTTGCAACCGGCTTTTCATTTTACATGTTTACTTATATTTATCGAGTTAGTTAGTGCTTCAATTCACAATATTGTCATAATTAAGCAAAATTAAATTGAATTTAACCCAATTCAAAAAGTAACTCTGAAACCTGAATCTCAGTTTTAGATATTCTATATTTTATCAACCAACTGCTCCATTATTAAAGCATTGATTGTCACTAGATGGTTTTTGGTGTGGGTCTGGTAGTCCAGTTATGTTGGATTGGAAACTGGAGGAGCCCGAGTTCAATTCCCTGCGGTTGTCAGGGACTTTTCCACGGTTATTTTCTATTCCAGAGGGTTCATTCAGCCCTCTGTGAAATGGGTACCGGGTTTTTTACTCGAATATTTAAGAGGAACGAAAGGGCGTTGCGTTGACCATTCGACCCCAACTTGTTCCGTGGATAGGAAATCGTTGAGAGTCAAAAACCTTCCGCACACCCAAGGTCTTGTATAGGTTTTATAGATGGCTTTTGTTTTTAAATTAACTTCTCAGGTTCACGGTTTTTTTGGATGAAATCTTCACAAAACGTTCATTTTAATTAAAAAGAAAAACCAGCTTGTTTCTATGCAGTGATTCCTTCCACCACTGCAAACTTGACTGAGCCGGATTCGATTCCCGGAGGAGATTGGAGATTTTGCCACGTTGAATTCTCCTTCAGACGGGTCGTAGGATCTACCCAGTCATCTGTAGAATGAGTACCGGATTTCTTTCCCTGTTACTCCTGTTGGTCACGAAATCCCGGAAGAGTTATTTCCCGCGACCCCAAGAGCCTACCTATGCTTATACTGGGATACTCTAACTTTTAACTATATCAATCGAATTGTAAAGAGACGACTGTTTTATAAAGTTTATTTTATAAAATTTGTGCACATTTTAGGTTAACTTACAGTAAATAAATAAATAAACAAATAAATAAATAAATAAATAAATGATCAATAATTGCAAATATTATTTGAACTATTACAAGTTTTACTCGGCAGAAAATGGGATTAGTTTTTGAGGACTTAAATGTAACTCTTAATACATGATTTGAATAGCTATTAGGCTCCAGATTATGAATGATATTTCAATGTTGACATTATGGTATAGATAAAAAAGTGAATGTATATCATTATTTACCTACAAAGTACATACAAAAGGCTGATGGAGTTTGTAGGATATTCAACAGCAGATTTGTAATCATCAACTAGCTTCATAGAGTTTATTTTGTTTAAGAAGTAACAAAGTGCAGAAGGATTTAAATTTCACCACTATATAGATCTTATTTTCAAAATTGTTTCGCGTATTATCAATAGGAGTAAGCAATAACAGTGGTGAAAATTTTCTCTATTGCTATAGAAGTACAAAACAGTCTACAATTTATTTATCGAAATTGAAAACTTCTGTTGTATTTCCATAGAAGTAACGATAAAATTCAAACAGAATTATGATATGGTAGTGGTTAAAGGCGGGCAGGCCTCGGACTAACCATCCGACCTCAACTAGTCCCGGTGCTCGAGAATCGCTTGGAATATAAATCTTACGCGCCCCCAAGGGCCTGTAGAGCCTCGAGCGGTACAGCTTTAACTTTTTAACATAGTTGACAAAAAACAGTGGCGTATAGTTGATAAAACATCTTCCTTTCAATTTCATTAAAAATTATGCATGCTACAGGGAAGTATATTTGTTATCATAGAAATATATTAAGTTATCAATTGCATGCTAAATACTTGTTATATAAATATTTTTGGAATTTAAAATAAAATAAAGATATTTTACACTTCAAATTTTCACTCTTTTGCAAGTATAAGTTGATTTAATGTTTATTTAAACGGCGTTAGAAAGTTTTTATCTTAGATTTTCTGTATATCAAAAGAGAATCTTTGGAATCTTACCATCTACCATAACTTTCACATCTTCGTCATCAGTCAGATATTTAGGATCCATAATTGGAGCAGAAAGAGGATCCTTATCACTTAATCTCACGGTGCCTTTACTGTTCGGTCTTAGTAGAGTAGCGTAGATCAAAAAAGTGTCTTTTTCACTGATTGGTTTGAAATAAGAGTTCCAAAACTGTAAAAAAACAAAAACAAAAGAAAAACGAGATAGTATGTATTAATACATATCAAAATACTTCCTGTGATAAAAAAAACAAAAAAAACAACTGAACATCAAAATGGCCACAGTCAAGAGCATTTACAAATCATAAAGCGTTTTTTATCAGTATTTTTTGTAGATTATCCCTATGGGATATAGAGATGGTTTATACAATTTAACCCCCTACAAATCAAAATCGCATCGCTAAAGTTATTAAATGGTTCAAAAGTTAGAAGCAATAAGTGGTGTTAATTGTAAAGCGCAATAATGAAAAGATGCAGCGAAATAATGTATCACTTTTGATTTTCAAAAGTATTTTATTTAATTCGTACAAATCCCTTGAGGTTTTTTTTTTTATGGGCTGTTGTTTATGGGGTTCTTTTCTTGTTCATACATCCATTCAGTTCATACTACTGTAATTGGTATCCTGATCAGAATTGTATTTTTCCCTGTCGGGCATTTTTGAAGTATTTTTTTTATTGCAGAAATCTTTTCCCCATATCTAGAATACAGACAGTCCAAGTCTGACTTTGTTTCGCCTACTGGTTTTCTCTCCAGAGTGCTCTGCGTAGGGATACTTTAATTTGAATTCCTTGTATTTTAAAATAGATTACCCAAAAAATATTTTAAATATTTTCAGCTACATAAAATGAAAAATATAAGAGATCCATCTTTAAAAATTATAAAGTACTATTTAAAAAAATACAATAGAACTTGAAAAGTTGTTAGATCTTATTTGCTTTAATTAATAAAATCTCTCATGTTCAAGTAATTTCTCCTGTTTAGGAATGAAAGCATTGTCTTAATTTGTAATTTCGTTACAAAAATACAAAATGATATAGCATCATTGTAATTAGATGAAAAATACTCGAATTTTAAAAATATAATTAATATCTGCACATAATTCATATATGTACTATATAATTTATAGTTTTAATCAGATATTGACTGCACTTTAAAACATATTGCTCATATTGTAATTTTACTTCATAATTTATGTTTTTACTTACATTTTCTGAAAATCCAAACATCTTTTTGGTTTGTCTACCAGCATCAGAGGCAGGACTACCAGATACAAAGTGAAACTCAATATCTGGCCAATCAATGGATTTATTTGCATAACGAGTGTTAACAAATGAAAGCCCTTCTGTTCCTCCAAGCACTGTCAAAGGACCTAATTAAAGAAATAATACTATTACATACTAGCAAAACACCAGTGCTTCGGCGGGTTAACAAAAAGAGTTGTCCTGATGTGGAGAAAGAAGCAAAACATTTGAACATTTATTTCTTTATTTTGTAAGAAGATTAAACCTCATTTAAATAATCCTTTTTTTTTTTTATTTGTCAAGAAATGCTTAAAATAGGCATTTTAATTTTACCTTTGCCGAAGAGAGCCCATTGGCTGATGTAATACGTATTTTCAAATCTTGATTGAATAACTGAAACTGGTTCTTCTACAGTAAATATAACACCGGCACCAATATGATCTTGGAGATTTTCTCCCACACCTGGTACATCGACCAAAACGGGAATCTAGGTATAAAATAATGCATGAAAATAGTAAATTCTCCATGGAATAACCAGAAGGATTAAATAATTAAAGATAATGATTAAAGCAAAAACAATAAATGAAAGAAAAATGTTAGACATTTCAGAAAAAAAAACAATGAAATTGAATCAATTTAACAGAATCTAAAATAAAAATAAAAACTGAAAAATAATCTTATAGAGAACTTAAGACACTGGTATAGGGGAAGAAGGGGGAGATTCTAACCTCATTTATTCACTGTCTCCAAAAAATTAAGAAATTAGCATATTCCACCTCTTTTGTTGGATGGATTAAAGTCCTCTCTCAATTTCAAAATTCCTGGGCATGCTATGCTTTAAGAGTCCTTTCAATTAGTAAGGACAATAGTATTCTGACAATTGTAAGTTTCGACAGTCAATATTTCAAAGCCATTTAGTGCAGCAGAAAAGTGAAAGCTGTTTCACATGAGAGCCGATGATACGAAAGGAATTCAGACAGGATCAAAATTCCTTTCGTATCAGGATCGGTTCAGCACAACTGTGGCAAAATTTCCAAATTCAAATGAAAGAGCATTTAAAATAATAAAATCACCTATCAAAAATAATCAATGGTTCAACTACAAAATATTTAAGCAATGCCTAACAATTTTTATTGTTTATTTTTCAGTTTCGGCGATTATTGTCCCAAAAGTAAATTGGCAATTCAGAATTTTCCTTCCACTTCATTACAAACTTAGTGCTTTTATAATAAAAATAATCATTTGAAACAAATAACTTTTTATCTCAAAGTTCTGTATTCACGACGTCAGAATTTGTTTGGGAATTTTTTTTCATCAAGGAGTCTTTTTATCAACTCCTGAATGTTCCCTATGGTTTCGCTTAGTCTGACTTGTGAGTACACACCCGTCGCCTCGTCCAGTATCAGCGAGAAACTGACCCCGCAGCTCAGTCGCATTGCTTCGCCAGTTTATTCGTGCTATTAGCTTCAAGTAGCGATCATCTCTTGCAGTGGTGGCACGTGGGCGACCCTGCCCTGGTCTTCTTCGTACTGTGCCACTATCTCTGAAGCGATTCCAGTCTGCTAATCACGTTTTGGGTTCCAACCGCTGCTGCCATCTGTGCCAACCGCTACTGCCATCTGTGTTTGGCCAGCTTCAAGACATCCTACGACTTTCTATGCTTCAGATTCGGATAAATCATGTTGCAGGGGTATTTTCAGGTGACACTCAACGCTTCTGCCGCTTGTTGTTGATACACGAAAGTGGAGATAACCAGCAGCGCCAGCTTCTTTATATTGGGTTGTGGGCAAACATGTAAATTAACGTTTTGCATCACATTTGCATATTCAGACAACTTCCATTTTCGTGTCATTTGCTTCTGTGATGATATTTTTTAATAAGTAAACTCAAATGCCTCTGTTTTTTTGGGTATCTTATATTCATTTATTATATTTTGTGAGCAGTGTAGATCTAATTTTAAAGTAATTTAAAAATTATTGATGGTCATAACAACGAAACATTCGAATATAGTCAGTCTTATGTATTAAATAAGTAAGAAACATAAATATGCATAAGTTTGCGGGGAAAAAAAGTCTTTGGAATTTCTTATAATTTATTCTTAAAAATAAGTTTGATTCTTATTAATGGCTAATATTAGAAGTTATAGAAAAGGAATAATTTTGCGAAATCAATCATTAACAATAATTTACTTAGCTGGGAGTTTCCTATTCAAGAAGAAATAAACATTTAAAAATTATGTAAATCTTATAATGAAGGAGTAATTGAAGTATTCTAACAATTTTTTTAAGACCAACTAAATCTTTTCAATTGATGACCTAGATGGAAAGATTATCATGAGTAATATTCTTCAGTTGAAAGAAACTATTTCACCACTTAGACAATGAAACAAGCTGAAGTTAACCGTGACTTTTTTATGTCAATTGATTTTTTAGCTACTTACTCCAATGTCTTGTAGATGCTTTTTTGGTCCAATTCCTGATAACATCAACAGTTGAGGCGAATTAATTGCACCTGCTGAAAGGATAACTTCTCTTCTACAGGAAACAGAATATTGTCTATTGCGACGACGATATTCAACACCTATTGCCCTTTTAGATTTATCAAACAGAACCTAAATAGAAATAAATTTAAAACCAATTTATTTTCTATTAAAAAAATTACAATGAAAAAATATAGCTTAATTATTTTTTTTCCAAAGTATTTATTCTGAATTAAATCTTTCAGAGCAAATTTAATTATGAAATAAAAGTCATTAAAACTTAATTATCGATTGTAAAAATTCGTATTGAAAGTCGAATTAATCAACTTTATTATAAATTGATTTAGAAAATTAAATATTTCATTTTTAAAATCAAATGAAGATTTTTGGCTTTCCAGTAAACCATATGTATATGTATATCTTCTTTGCTCCGTACCCTACTGCCTGAAATTTCAGAGTTGCATAACAGTGAAAGTGATTGCATTAGGCATATCATTTCTGCGGTTAAGTTTGCCATCATATTTCCCCATCTTTCTCAGATTTTTCAGGAATTTGCAGTTATTTTAAAGGATTGCTTCGAACTTGTATTTGCAAATGATCAATATTTACAGTTCTATTCATACATATTCTTTGCTGTTGCCTATTAATTAGACGATTATAAATAAAATTTATAATTTACATTTTGCAATTTAATCCCTTATTTTATAGATTGTGTAACTACAACAGTCTTTCAATTGGGCTAATTGCTAATAATATTAGAGCTTTTGTATTTTGTTAAGAACTTTCATTTAATAGATAAATGAATGTTTTGAGGTTTCCTTAGTCAATACATAGAATCAGCTTAACTGAATGTTATTGAAGAAAGATAAAACTTTAAAGTAGCAATAATTATGAAAATGGAGATGTTAACAAAAGTTAAGAGCATACACCAAAAAATGCAGATCTGAAAAATTTCTGTAATTCAGAATTAACAACCATCAACTTTTGTTGTATGACGCAACAACATCTGAGATCAAGTATTCAGTGGCGTAGCAACGCCTTTGGGGGCCCGGGGCGGGAGTTCCATTATTCCACAGCCAAAAAAAAAAAAAAAGGAAATACTTGGGTGGATGGGGCCCCTAGGCTGA
>JAFIDM010012231.1:21009057-21031599 GCA_023159025.1 Thereuonema tuberculata
CAGCAGACAGCGGGATAAGCGTTTTATGCTCCTAAAATTCGTAAGCACACAGGATTTAGAATTAGGATTTAGAACAGTGAATAATCTGATCGCTGCTTAATGAAAAAGGAATAGTTGTTCGTTTCATAAAATTGACTTTGTTAATTCAATTCCTGAAAATCAGACAAACATTGCGAAGAGTATTTGCTTGAAGTAGAGACTGAGAATAAACAATTCCTGTACGCAATAAGAATGAAAAACGACAGACACATGAATGATAATTCCTAATATTTGAATTTAAATAATGTCTTTGTCCTTTGCTTTAATTGAGAAGATACCTTCTAATTCCCTTATAAAGTGCAAAGATATTTCCTAACTTTTCCTGGTGCGACAGCAGTCATTTCAGAACATGGTGAGTGAACTGAGATAAGCTTTTTATCAATGACCACTGTGCCACATCTCCAAGTTTCGATTACTTAATGTATACTAAGGCAACATATCAAAGCCTTATTCCATTGGAGATATGGTAAAAAGTCAGCAACATATGAAGAGTCTTGTAGCATGCAGTATAAAAGAAGGGTATTGAAATTATTGCATGTGGTGAAGTAACGCCAAAATATTTGCAATTACTGCATGAAAATATATAATGGGAGGACAAACGACCCTGAGTTCAAAGATGAAAATTTGCGCAAGATTGAATCTTACGAAAAAGGCATCACAAATCCAAACCGAAAGAATTCAATAGAATTAGAAATTAGAATAATAAACAGTTTTTTTTTGTCAGAAAAGCACATTGTTTAGTGTGACCAATAAGAAATCGAGCACACAGTCCTTGATCAAGGAATTGTAATTAATATTTGCCTTCCATCTCACAGAGAATATCAGTAAACAAAAAATATGACACTCAAAAATTTGAAGTTCCCGGAAGTCAGGAGTATCAGAATGATGCAACAAATTCTTGTAATTGGAAGAAAAAAGACACAGTTTTGTTCTTTTTAGATTAGGAGACCATATTAAACATTGATGGATTACTAATGAAATCTATGTCATCTCTTTTGGAAGAAAATCCTAGGCTTCCGTCGTAGAGATTAATTTCCCAAAAGATAGTTTTTACATCATTAATGGTTTTTAAATTTTTTTATAAAACTCAAAAAATTAAAATTATTAAATTTTGCTTTTAATTCTTTTGCTTTCATTTTTCATTAAAAACAAGAATGAAAGATCAAAAAGACAAAAGACACATAGCTTAGTGGTTTTTATCGTTATCGATACAATATTTGGCCTATTATTTATTGTTAATTATTAAATAAGAATAACAGTACATTACATTCGATTCGTGTGCTTATTATTTTAATAAAATCAAAACTGCACTTTTAAATCTCAAATAAGAATCAAAATACAGTTAGAAGTTAGCACTGCTTTTGCGATGACTAAATATATATAACTAATTTGAGTCTAGGTCGTTGAGCAAATAATAATTCTGAATCACGATGGAATGAAATCAATATGAACAAAAACATAAATTTGAATAAGCAAACTATAGTACGATGCCCAAAAGTGAAGTAGATCCAAATACATGATACGAAAAATTAATTTTAGTTATTATTCTATTATAATTTTATGCAAAATAGTTGCGCATAAAATTAAATTAAATTAAAATTAAAATAAATCTCAAGAAAAGGATAAATTGATTTTTAGCTGTATAGTTGAGATCCTACGTTTTATATGATGATTTATTTAATGATTGCTTTTGATTTCATTCCACAGACGAACAATTTTGATTTAGCTATTCTTTCCTCTCCGAAAATTAGGTCACAAATTTAAATATTGACAGTATTTAAAAAAGCATCATAAAGAACTATTAAATGAAATCTTTTTATATAAAAAGATCTTTTTTTTTAAGAAAAAATATAATACAAATATTTTCTACTTTATATATCTTCTTTTAAAAAGAATCCCCTTAAAAGATTTAATACAAAATGCAAAAATAGAACATTCTAAAATCACATAAATGTTATTAGGTGTATTCTATCAAATTGGTAAGAAAAGTTCTATTCTAATTACATACATTGATTTTAAAACTGAGAAATTATTTTAATGTTAAATTTAAAAATTGTATCTCAAGAACTGCAAAAAAGATATGAAAGAGAAAAATCTAAATATTGGTAAATAAACAAATAAATAAATAAATAAATAAATAAGACATTGATAGATAACTTTTGTTCCAGAGCTCTTTAAATATTCAGAACAATACAAAAATTACCATAAAGAGGAAGCGTGATGAATAGGACTAGGATTTATATGCACAAACAAAGTCGAAAATATGATTACTCAAACAAGAAATATGCAAAAACATGCAAATCCAATATTCTTTTTATTATTATTTAATAGTTTTATTATTTTTCTACAATGTGAATGACATATCGTATATTTTATAAGTTTCAATATGTACATTATTTCTTTACCTTATTTTTTCTGATTGCTAATTACCAACTTTTCAAGGTTTTCTGTTGTCATACTTTGTGTTTACCAATGATATTTTTGAATGCTGAGAGTAATCGTTCGACATCACATGAGATCATTAGACAAAATTTTAGGGCAGAAATTTATGAGTTTGTAAATTTGTTCAAGCAATCCATACGTTTTCTTTACTTTGAGCACAGTGCTGTACCCAGAGTTTTTTGATAGTACCGTGTCTAGTTTCATCTTGACGGCCAACCAGTGACCCTTGTACCTGAGAAATGTGTGTTGTTAGGGATTCTACTACTTTTATTGTTCATAGAGTGGCATTCCTCTTGTCTCTAATGAACTCAGGAACTTTTCCAAAGATCGACAATTTCGGAGAAGGCATCACAAACGTACACACACAAAATACAACAAAATTCTCAAAAAAATGCAAGAAATTTATCAATCCACTAAATGAAAAATTGCTGTTCAAGATGTTAGGTCTAATATTGAAGGAGTATTTATTTATTAAATTATATACAAACATTTGCTTTTGTTAAAAATATAATAAACAGAAGGAGTCTCAGCGAGAGAGATTATTTTCTAGTAATTAATTCTACACCGTTACATTATGCTATCACTAACACCTTAGTATAAAGAAAGAGAAAATATTGCAAAATAAGGTTTTCTATACAAAAAAAGAAGAAACAAACAATCCAACAATCTATATATATATATATATATATATATATAGAAATATATATATATATAAATAAATATATAGAAAAGTACAAACTTTAATACAAAAACAAACCGTATTCATAGTGGAACGTATGTCCGCAAACGCCAACCGAATGTGCTACAAGACGCTGTTTGGCAGCAGTATGGTTGAGCAGTGTGAAACATCGACATTTGAGGCGTTGACTTTGTACGAGCTTCATTAATGCTGAAAGGGCAGATATGCATCTTGACTACGGGGCAGCGAATGGAATCGGACAAGCCGCTTTATGATTGAATGGTGATTGTATGATTTTGCACATGTTCGGCAATCCATGCATCGACGTTGTAAGGCATGTATTACTGTTGGTGGGAGGAACTTTGAGCACCTATTGTGAACCTGTAATTATACACCTTACCGTATTATTGTAAACATAGGGCTAATAAACCTGTTGTCAACCTTACTTATTGTTTCTGAATCTTAATGTACCTTCTAGCATATTCTAGTGGCATTTGCGGACATACGTTCCACTATGAATATGATTTTTTTTTTGTATTCCTGGTCTTCATTTAAAGTTTATACAGGGAATTTTGATTCACCCTATATATATATCTTTAATATAATCATGTACATACTAGTTCTTTTAAAGCAGTGTACTGTTTTTTTTATATAAATTTTCATCATCTACCATAAGAAATCTATACAACATCTATTAAGTAACATCATGCGTTGGTAACCGAATGTTCATGCCAATCGTTTCAGCGCTTTCTATTGCAGACAAACTAAATATCTTATTTATATCATTTATTCAAATACTGCTTGTAGCTTAAGGTTACGAGTAAGAAACCCGAAACCCATTTGACAAAGGAGATGGATGAACCCCAGGGTCCGGCTGGAAGGTAAGCAACCGTGAAAAAATCGCCGAAATAACGGGAACTGAATCCGGGCTCCTCCAATACGCAGTCCAGCACCTTAACCATTGAGCTACCGGACTCACTTACATAACCAGAAAACTTATATCATTGCATTTCTTTTATCTTTCGATGCTCTTTTTTTTAAAAAAAAAAAAATATCATCGCTGCCATCATCTAATTCTATTTTTAAAGTACAATCAGTATCACCAATAGTTTTCATAACATCACATAACATCTCATAATAACGATATCGCAGCAAAATATGGCGACGATATTATTACGAATATTTTATAACTGATTATTTCAATGCGTTATATTCACACTTTATTGTATTTCCATATTTTAATTTTTACTAGATAATCCAATAATATTTTATTTATTTATTTATTTATTTGCTTATTTTATTTTATTCATCTGCAAATCTTGTGAAACTAAGCACATGACTTGAGAAGACATTTTTTTTTTTCTTTTTTAGCAACTAATTGGCCATTAGAAATTTGCTACAAATTTTAACACAAAAAATAATTTACAAAGTGCGAACGAAGCAGTTGTCTAGGATTTTAATCACTTACAAACCCTAATCAGATTCAGGGCTAAAAATAAATAGTAGTGGTGTATATTTAATGTTAAAAAAAGTTAGAAGACAGATAAAGTTAGAAATATGTTCAGATACTTCGGATACAAATGCTAGTCTTAGTAGTTTATAAAACAAATTTATTATACAAGAGACTAAATCTGCCATTCACTCTTACTACAGTGAAATACCTTTGACACTTATTGAGGAAGAGAGCTGAATTGTGTAACTCTTCAACCATTTTTTTTTTTTGGTCAACAATTGAGACTTCCAGAGTCAAAAGCCTCTACGTTCACCAAAGGAAAACTAAGAAATAAACAACACTGTTGTATGTAGGCCTATTTTTTTTTTCAAAGCTAATCTAAAGATCATCTCTTTTCTTGAACAAGTTTTACAGGATCTTAAAGCTGGATGTCTAATTATGTGATTTATTTATTTATTTATTTATTTTTAGTAGCTCAATTTGTCCGTAGCAGTGCTCTATATAAATTCATAACTAACATCTTTTGTTTATTTCTTACTTCAATTTCAGCTTCATTTGTGAATTTTTCATCGATGCATAAATTATAACTTTTATTTATAAATTTTATTTCTTTAGTTGTTCTTAAGAAAGCAATAGTTTATCAAAAATAAATATCTGTAAGTTCTTTTTCCGTTGTAAGACAGACAGCATTCCACAGCCAGTTAGACATAAAAACGATTGAGTTATAGTACGAAAAAAATCTAACTAATAATGTATTCTATAATTTAAGTTTCTGTAACATTTAATTATCATTTTATATATTTTAACAGTTTGTATATAAATATTTTTAGAAATCATTTATTTATCTGTATTTTTGTAGAAATTATTTATCTGTGTTTATCTGTATTAATTTTTATGCTTTAACAGTTATTTATTCCTTTGCATTTTCCAATTACTGATATTCTGCTTATTTTTAATTTCTTTTCCGTTGCAGCCGTTGAATTAGTTAATTAATTTAAATTCGTTATGTGTTTATCCAATCATTATGTATATTTTTAATTACTTACCCAATCAAATCAAACTATGTAAATACTTTATAAAAAATCAGTGTTTTTCATTTAATAAATTAATTCAGTTCAGTCCAGAACTTGACTCGGTGTCTTTAGATCCCAAAGACTTTCCCATAAACACCATTACAATATTTAATCTTTTTAAATCTTTATTTACTTGAGAAATTAATTTCAATATCAAAACAAATTATTTCATCCTCAACCATCTTCATATCTGGGGCACGGCAGTGCCCCCGCCAAGACGAGCCGAAGGCAGGAAGGGCACTACGTACCTTTTATGGAAGTGTTTCGTCGTATTTTCGAACCCTCATAGCTTCGGTCTAGATAATACTAGAGAGTTCAAATTTTCAGGATATAATGCAGTTACCAGACTAATGAAATACGCTAAGTTTCATTTATTTAGCTTTTATACATTGGATTTTATTAATACCTAAAATACGTCGATTCCGTCACTCACTGACTGACTGACTGACTCATGATCATCAAAACCTCTAGGGTACTTCCTGAAGTCATAGAAGGCTGAAATTTGATATGCAGGCTAGGATTAGCACACAAACAACAAAAAAATTAAGAAATCCATAACTTTCACATTCCAACCCCTCATAAAGGGGGGGTCTGGTTATGTATTATCGAACCCTCTTAGCTTCGGCCTGGATAATACTAGAGAGCTCAAATTTTCAGGATAAGATGCAGTTACCATATTAATGAAATACGCTAACTTTTATTTATCTAGCTTTTATACTTTGGATTTTATTAAGATCTGAAATACGTCGTATCCTCAATGCTTCGGCCTAAATAATACTGTGTAATAATGTGATTTCTTACAAAAGTGGAAACAGCTTGTATATACAAGTTGACCAATAGAAAAACAGAAAAGTAGGGCATTGAAAAAAAATCCATTTTCTAAATAATCTTAAAACTAAATTTAGTTGTAATAGATAATCCCACCCAAAACATTTCATGTAAAATAAGTTGTCAAGATTCACATGCTCATAACGCTTTTACTGTGAAAAAGTTATCAGATCTCATCTTACAAAAAGAAATGAAATCCCACCCAAAACATTTCATGTAAAATAAGGGGTTGCCAAGACTCGCATGCTCATAACGCTTTCACTGTTAAAAAGTTATCAGATCTCATCCTACAAAAAGAAATGAAATCCCATCCAAAACACTTCGTGTAAAATAAGTTGCCAAGACTCACATGCTCATAATACTTTCACTGTTAAAAAGATATGAGATCTCATGTAGAACCAAGCCCCTAACTCTACGAGGCCTAACTCTACAAGCCCTAACTCTAAAAATCCTATATCTTGGTCAAAAAGTATGGCTTGGCCGTTTCATGGAACTATTTCATCTCACCCGAAACATTTCATGTAAAATACGTTGCCAAGATGCTCATAACGCTTTCACTGTTAAAAAGTTATCAGATTTCATATAGTGCCAATCCCCTCACTATACAACTCTAAAACCCTACTATCTTGGTCAAAAAGTGTGCCTTGGCATACTCCATATCCTTTACATAACTCCATGGCATTGTCTGTGTGACAGCCACGAAACGGCCAAGGCATACTTTTTGACCAAGATATAGGATTTTTAGAGTTAGGGCTTGTAGAGTTATGCCTCGTAGAGTTAGGGGCTTGGCTCTACATGAGATCTCATATCTTTTTAACAGTGAAAGCATTATGAGCATGTGAGTCTTGGCAACTTACTTTACACGAAGTGTTTTGGGTGGGATTTAGATTACAAATAATAGTTCAAATATTCGGTTCTGAGGATATAACAAATTATTAAAACAAAAAAGTTTAGATGAAGAATTAAGAATACAGAAAACCTTTTTTAATTAAAATTACATTAGGTGAGAAAAGGTGAACCGATGTGAAAGGGAGAAAAATTTACCTTCAGAATTTATAGTAAACATAATTACTAATTAGTTTTGATTAATAATGGAATCTGATGAAAACATTAGAGTGAAATAATTAACTCAGGGTAAGCAATGAATTTAAATTGAAGTTAGTTCATTGAAAAAACGGAAATAATATAGAAGTACGTTACATTAGATGCACGTTAAACCTTCTTACATGATAATTCATTTGGTATCCATTTTAAATTTAAGCGTGCTTTAAATTTATAATTTTAAAATTAATTGCATATTGGAAACTTTAGTAAATGTTCATGGATTTACCTAATTTTCGGCAAAAAGAACATTCAGTTTTGTTTTCGACAGATTTCATTTACAAATAGAATCCCTTGCTCTTTATATTATATATGAATTCTATAAATAACTGTGTGAAGTATTTTAATATTTACATATATGTCGACGACGTTCTACTACTTAGTAGTGACAAAATTCAGACAAATGCATATAATTATCTCCAACATGATTTGGATAATGTAACAAAGTGGGCAATAAATAATAACATGGTTATAAAAGGTAAAAAGACGAAAGTTATGTTAATCAAAAATAAAAATAAAATAATAAATAATGATTTATATTTCATACTACACAATAACAATTGTATTAATTTAAATCAAAATAATTTAAATAATAGTAAGTGTACATGTAATAAAATTGAATTTGTATATCAACAGAAGTACTTGGGCATATTTGTGGATAATAAATTAACATGGGAAGTACACTATAATTATGTTGTAAAAAAATTACATACATACACATACCTTTTTTATAAAATTAAATATTTATTTCCTTTTAAGCAAAAGTTAATAATATTTAAGTCTTTAATAGATTCTGTACTAAATTATGGACTTGAATGCTGGATATTTTTGAATAAACATCAAATTAAAAACATATATAAATTAACTTTTAAAATATTAGATAATATTTATATAAACTTTAAAAATAAAACAATACAAGAACAAAGAGAAATCAGAAAAAAATTCAAAATCTTAACTAGAAAAGAAAAATTTATTTATAAAACCATTCTAAAAAATATTTATCAAGTTAAAAGAGCAAAAGAAAATTATAATGAAAATATAGGAACTAGAAAAAATTGGCTAAAAATTTTTAATATTTCAAAATTAAATAATAACTATGGTCAAAGACTAGATAACTATACAAAATATAAGTTATTTAGTCAAATTAATTGGAAAAACTATGAAATAAAAAATTGTAAAAATATCAGCTGCATTAAAATTCAACTAATCAGCGATGTGATTGATGAGAAAATAATAATAGATTTTTAATTCTAATTATCTTTAATTAACCATATATAACAATCGATCAGCACCTATAACACAGATATACATTTTATAGGTATACCTAATAGGACTGGTGAACATTAGAAAAAAAAACAAAATACTGAGGTTTGTTTTTGTTTTTTTCTTTTTTAATTTAATTTACCGAATCTAAAAAATTGAGGAAATAGAAAAGCAAATTCAAAAAGCATTTTATGGCACTTTGGCTTAAAGTTTTTGCAGAAACATCTTGTGAGAAATTATATTTTTTAACTAATGTATATACTTTTTAACTGAATTAATAATGTGTACATATCGCATCCCCGCAAGAAAAGTGACACAAGTCAAAAAAATGAAATTTTTCGTTTTTAAGTGGAGTATATTCATAGCACATAGATCTTCAATCTAGAAAACGGACACAAGGTAAATAGCAATAGTTCTACGGAAAATCTCACAAATGTCACAGAAAATCTCATCGATTTTAAAAAAACTACAATTTTCAATTGCTTCTCCTGAAATGTTTCGTTTTTTGACTTGTGTCATTTTTCTTGCGAGGATACGATTATAAGGGCTTGAATATTATAACATTACATTATGTAAGAGACAGTGCGACAGATTTCGGCTTTTCTTCTAATAAGTGGCCTAGAATAATTCTAATAAATATTAAATATCATTGGTTAATGATTTTTACACTGTTCTAAGTTTCCACATTATTAGCCAGTTATCAACAGTCTCAAGGTGTTTTCAATGAGTGACAGTACACTTATATCCCGCACTTACAATATATTAGGTTTCAGATCGCTGTCGTAACTTGAAAACTGTTGTAACTCGAAGCAGTGCCATTTTTTATACTAGACTGCTTTTGCTTTTCCCTTAAGCCCTTAGAAGGCTAGCATTAAAAATTGACGACCCGGTACATATGGTAGCGTTACACCACTAAGATTATCGGACTACAACTGTCTCTAATAGGAGTATGAGGGCTATTAAAAAATGTCGTAAATGCGCAGTTTTAATGTATCATAGAACATGAATAAGATGATGAATTAAGACATCTGTGTTGTTTTCTTTGTTCTAAACCAATTGGTTTGTCTTGCAAGAATTGACAAGTCGTTTCGCTTTAAGAGCATCTAAGTTTATCAATTTTCGGTAGCAGTTTTATCAATTTGCCAATCATGTTATTTCTACATGTTATCTCATCATTTATTTCAAAATCTACTGGTTTGATTTTTATCTGTCCTCAAAAAACACTTTCTTATGAAGAAGCAGTTTCCCGGGAAATCTATTCTTGAAAATTTACTCTAATGAACTTGATAGATTTTTGTAGTCCGTCTAAGTCTATTTCAGATTTCTTTGAGCCGTCGTACGATGAATAACAACGATACTGATGCTGGCTTCATTTCTGTTAAGATTCATGTAAACAATGATTTTTTTTAAAAAGTATTCGTAATTAGGACAACCTGAAACAAAGCGAAAAAACCTAGTAATTACAGAAATCATTGTCAGGTTAATCTACTGGGAAAAAGCCAATCACTGTTAGTAATTAACAATCTCAGACGAACTTAAAACGTGTCGTTATTTCAAGAACTATAATCAATTGCTAGTATAAATTAGTCAATGCAAATCTATTTTATTCTATGTTGTTCTTGAATAATATTCAACTTTAAAGGTCTTATTCACATTAAAATTGATTGATTACCTTTTATTTCAATTAATCTATGTTCATAAGAAAAATAAGAAATTATTAAAATGATAAAAAGCATGAAGTTGCTAATGAATAAAAAGTCAATAAATCATATAAAATAAAAGTAGGTATAACAAATTAGATAGGATAATTCAGCTAATAAAATTATTACAGAAAAGGTCAGAATTCCATTGACATTCCTTATAGCATTCTTGAAGATTTTCTTTTCAGAATTTATGATATTTTAGACCTGTACTTAATTATAAATATAACATGAATTAATGAATCCAGAAACTTATGAATCCAGAAAATCATACCAATGTAAATTATCATAAGCTACTGAATCTATAACAAAAAGAACAGAATACGGTTTAGAAAATGCTAGCCATTTATCTAGATTATTAGATCAGAATTTTATACATTCATGTTGCCTTGCCATGTCACTCATTCTTTCCAAATAATTTTTTTTTTTTTTTTTTTTAAATATTATATGAAGATCATGTAGTAAGCGTAAATCTACTTTCGTTTCAACAAACATTAACATATTTAAAAACAAAAAACAAAACTTACAAAAACGATTTATCAGTTTCAATTGAATAAAGTTCCTAATAAATCACTCATCTGGTTTATTATACTTGTTAATCTTATTTGTAGACATCTACTTTAACCCATACTTCAGCAACAGTAGGCTACTTTTTTATCTTAGATCAGACGTCACCTACCACTAACAGATCTCATGTTCAGAACACAGGCTATAGATTTATTATATTCAGTAATATATATAGAGATATATTACTGAAGCAAAATGATGATAAATAAATAATGGAAGGTACATAACCTTCCATTATGTACAGGTCTTGTTTAGAATTAAATCCTTTTTAAGCTAGTAGCTACTAAAGAAGGATTAACGTTTTGCCCTTTTTTATTTTTATTTTCTTGTTAATACTTTTTTATATGAAGGGCCATTATTTTGTTTTCTTGTCTTTTGTTTATGTTCCTTTGCTTTCATTGAGTTGCAGACACTGGGTAAATCCAACTGAAAATCATTAAAAAAACCTGAAGCAGGCTGTCTTGATTTCCGGTATCAAAAATTCCAAAAGTAGTTCAGTGAATTTTATTTGTGTTCGTTTTTATTCCTCTTTATATCTTGTTAATAAATAAGTAAATTTTAATATATAAATCCTTACCTGTTTGTATTGCCCCATTAATGTCAGTTGCATTATAACCAAGTTCTTTTCCTGCTGCAACAAAGGTAGTTACTAACGGTGTGTGCCATGGAGACTGTGACACTGTCAAATATCCACCGCTGCTATGGTAACCCTCTAGAAAAAGAAATTATAAAATATTGTTACATGAGAATAATTCTAGTAGAACTTCAATTGTGTTGTGTTTCAGACAGCATTTGGATGGTCAATTTATCAAAGCTTTCTCTTTACAATTAAACATGTATACTGTTTCTCACATTTCTGAGAAAATGTTTAAATTTAAGAGTAGTTATATTAGCAGCTGTTCGTGAATTATGTCCTGCCTAAACATAACGGCTCTTTTCTACTTCAAAGTAAACGAGAGTCATTACAGATTTAGTGCAGTTATGATGAACTTATCCATTCAAAAGAACTACTAATAAAGAATGTAGCATGAGTAAAAATACCTAAAATGATAACTGAAGAACGTACAAAAGAAACTACTTAAAAAGACTTTGCACCACGAGCTAAAGGAATTAGTATTTACCTGAAAACTGTCATAGTAGGTTTTAATTTCGGATATGTTGTATCAGGATAACACTTCAAATTTATTCTCCTCCAATTGAAATAAAGTAACAACCCATACAAATTTAGAATTGCAGTGATTTATAATGAACCTTCAAAATAGCGCAATCTTTTAGTTAAAAGCAATGTATTCAATATTTCAAAATTTGCCTGGAAATAATTCAAATAAGAATGCCTTTTTTTGAGTCGAGCTGATACTCTGGGACGGCTGTTTCGAGCTTATTAGGCTCTCATCAGCTAGAGCTAATCAGCCAGTGCAAGACTCAAAAGGCGTACGAGGGGAGGTATTATGAATACATGATGGAAACAGCGACCCCTCAAAAACAAAAAGCAAGAAAATAAAAACAAGAACAAAATATGGAATTCAAATCCTTGGGCAGGACTCAGGCTGCCACAGAAGGAATTTGACCACAAACAGAAAAAAAAAATAAAAAACATATATGAATAAATAAATAAATAACAAACCTCTGATGGGTAAAAGAAAAGCAATTAATTCAAATAAGAATGTCTTTTTTTGAGTCGAGTTGATACTCTGGGACGGCCGTTTCGACCTTGTTGGGCTCTTGTTTTTTATTTTCCACATTTTGTTCTTGTTTTTTATTTTCTTACTTTTAGCTTTAGAGGGGTCACTGTCTCCATCGTGTATTGCTTGGAAATGTATTAACTGTTTAAAATTGTTTAAAAATTGGATTTTTATTATTCGTATTATAAGTTAAGAATTAAAGGAAAGTAAAATAAGTTCGCAAACATATGAGGAATTGATGACGTCACCTTTTAACCTTTTGACATGTCGGAAACCGACTGCAGCTTTGATAACAAAATCGTACAGTTTTGATAAAAAAATCAGCTGATTACTTTTTTCCTTCATTCGTCCAGAATTGTAAAAGACACTGTTGCATGAAGCGCGCTTCTTTTGGCGGGAAGCATTATTTCTATAATCGAATGTTTTAAAAATCTTCATTTTATCATAATCTTGTAATTTTTTTTTCTTTTTTTACTTAACCCCTAAAATTTAAAAAAATAATCGACTTTTCATTAAAATCTATTGCACTTAGAGTATTATTATATTTCTAACAAGAAGAATAGTAAGTAAAGTTAGTAAAAATCGATTAAAAAAATCATCCGTGTCAAAAGGAATGAGGTCCTTACAAAGTAAACAACAACATAAACGAAAATTTTTCAGTTAACATAACTCCATTTTAATGACAAACATAAGTGAAGACTTGTTAGCGAAGAAATGATCGAAACTGTTTTATTTACTTTATTATATTATAAAAGCTAATACAATAAAGTAAATAAAACCTATTTTATTTTTCCAGCTAGCTCTTTTTCGATTAGTGAGAGACCAAACAACGACCCACAAAAAAAAAAAGTAAGTAAGCAGATCTTACCTTTCCAACCAAAAAAAAAAAAACTCTCTTTTTTATCAGTCTTCCCCCAATCTTCCCTCTAACTTCGTTACCGAAATTATCATAAATACGAACCTACTTGTGTCCTGCACATTTTAGCCACTGCAGATTGATATAAATGAAAAGACTGAATACATTTTATATTAAAAATAGCTAACTTTACATAGAATTTAAAATATCACTTCTTACAAAAGAGAGAAGAAATTTGAAAGTTATAAGAGGACAAAGCTTAACGTGTAGATATATTGTTAAGGAGAAGGGATTTCTTTTTTCCAACATTTTCAAAATTTCTTTGATTTTTCTGTACTAAGTCTCCGTTTTACGATTCATTTAATCAATCGTTTTCCACAAGATCCTGTTAAAACAATTAATTTAAGAAAGTTGTAAAAGGATTTGTTTTATGAAATCTAAAATGATAGAATCTTGTTTTACCATTTCCTCTGATGACTCTGTTTTGAAAATCCTCTGATTTCTTGAAATAAGGCAGCACTTCTTCAAACGACCAACCAGGATTTCCTTCTTGTGCCCATCTGTCATAGTCATGTCGATTTCCTCTTACGTACAGCATATAGTTGATTGTACTAGACCCACCCAGCACCCGTCCCCGCGGCCAGTTGCATTGCTAAAGCAAAAGTAAAAACAGAAAATCAAAAGTAAATCAAAAGTAATCCTTCTCTGAAGTTAAACAGTCCAATGCATTTTCAATTCATATAAATAACATTAAACATATAAATAAACAAAAATGGTGATTATAACATTATTTATGAAAATATTTCTTAATAAAATAATGATAGTGAAATTAATTGTCGAAAATTACTCTAATAGCTTTGAATGGGGACTGGTTAGCTTTAACTCTTTACGAGTGTATATTTTTATTTTTTTTGCACAAAATTTGTATATAAATTACAGTGTCATATAAAGCAATGTCACTGTTTACTAGTGACATCATGCACATCCTATTACGACAAAAAAGAATAGAGGGGAATTTGAAATCAAGTAACTTTATATTCAGCGTGCCACTTGCGGATATAGTCGTATACGGCTCGTAAAGGGTTAATGATCTATTTCTCATTTTTCCCTGTGAGCTAATGTGCAGTTGAAACAACATCTCTGTTGCATCAAAACGTTTTCTAAGCTAATATAACTCCTTTTAACATTGAATTTTGACGTTTTGTATAGTCAAAAACTTACTAATAAAATATTAGTGAGGATAATTCTTGTGCCAGCAGTCCACCGGCCTCAATGAATTTTCGTAACGTATTGAAAATTAAATCTGCACATTTAATTATTAATAAATAACAATTGGTGAGACCAAGAGCTTACTAAATGACAACCTAGAGCAGCTTTTTCACGCTCTTTGGCGATCATCAGCTGGGATTAGTCACCAGTAAACAGCGAGGTCTCGGTACTAGGCTAATAGAATAATCGTCGGAATCGCAGTGGAGCCTCCAAAGCAAAAATAAACAATGTAAAAACCTACTAACAAAATATTAATGAGGAAATTTATTTGCTTTACTCCCTAGCTGATGATCTCCAAAGAGATCTAGGATATCACCTGGTAAATACTCGGTTTTACCCCTTATTAGTTATATTATATAAATTTCAAAAAACTAAGACAAAGCTGTTTATAAAAATACATAAATTTAATTGTTGACAAGTGGATTCTGATTTCTACAAGTTGTTTTGACCATTGTAAGGACGTTTAAAGCACACAATTCAGTATTTGAATGAACGAATGTGTAGATAGATGACAAAGGAATATGTATCTATAAACAGTGTTACTTTTAAAGCTTATTTTTTTAAGAGTTTCCTAAAGCATATTGTAACAACTACTCTAGCATATTTTATTATTTGTTTGCCTGGTTATTTTTAATTTTCTTCTCTTTGTTATGTTTTTTTGAGGGGGGAGGGATGGACAAGAAGGGAGGGGGAATATAAATCTCGAAACATTTATTATAATGTGAATTGCTTTCAATGCACTACATTATCTACAATAAAAAAACTTACTAAAAATTTCCTTGGTTAGTGGCAAATTAGAGCGAAGTGCTGATTATTCGCAGGTATGCAGATATCAAGTTAAAAAGCAGATACCTGAATCCTGAAGACAGACTCGCCCCTATTGGTTGCGGAGCTTCCTTTTCTTCAATAGTAATGTCTCACCAGTCTAACTTCCCTCAAACCTCCTTATAGATTAATAAACAATAATGAGTGAGACCAAATTGTTTACCAAGTTGTTTCACGTTCTTTGGCGATCATCAGCCAGGAGCAGTCACCAGTAAACAACGAGGTCTCAGTACTGAGGCTAATAGGAATTATCGTCGGAAGCGGAGCGGTGCCGCAAAAGAAAAAATACTTTCTAAAAATATCTATTATTTGGTCATCTACAGCTCTTTACAGTCCTGGACTTTATGGAGCGAGTCGAATTTTAAGCAAAGAAACTAATCAAATTATATGACTGGCTGAATGGAAGTTTGATAATATTATAGCAAATAATAAAGAAAAAAAAAATCCTCAACCTGCCGCGGGGCTCCAGATGGTTGCTAAATTCATCTCCCCCCCCCCTCGGGCCGTGCTGAAGATATCAAACAAACTGTATTGTTTTGAATATCGGCATCGAATCAAAATCCAAAGTGAAGAAATTGAGATCTTGTGACATCCATTTTGGACTATCAATTTTCGATGAAAGATTATCGATAGTTATTCCTCAAGGAGTAATCAATGAGGACTTATTTTTTTTAAACATTTACCTTCATGACTTTTGTAAACATGCTAAATTTATTCTAAACGATTCTGTAAGTTTTAAATTCTCTAATGTCGTCCATTTTCTTCCAGTCTTCCAAACCTAGGTTTGCAGCGATTAAAACTGAAAACCCTCACCAGACCTTTTTTCTCTCTTTAGGATCGACCTTAATGCTTCAGGCAGCTATTTTTCTTTAAATCAAAAAGCTAAGAGAGATTCTTTGCTTAAATGAGCGGACGGGATAAGTCTTTCATTCTTCTGTCATTTTTCGTACAAACATTTACTAATCCTGTTTCATAGACAACGTTCAGATTCGAACTAAAGTTGGATCTTTCGTAGACAAATGATCCAAATCAAACTAGTTTCCAATATCTGTTCATTTGTCACTTTTTAAGTAAAAAATTTCAGATGACCAATGTGCTATACAAAGCTTTTTGGAATGAATGAGATCAGATTGGGATAATATGCTATTTTGCCAACATATAAAACCGAATTTGATTAGCAAACACTCTACAAATTAAAATAACCAACAGACGAAGCGAAACGCTAACTTCTTGTCATTCTGTCTTTCGAATTTGTCCGCTTGCTTTCGCACGCCTGCTTCAAGAAGTCATGCACGTCTAGTACTTATGTCCCACATTACGGATCCTGACTCTTTTGCAAAGATAAACATCAATGATATACCTGTATGATAACCAAGTATCTACAGTAAAAAAACAATCTTTGACTCAGTATTTGGTTATTCTGATTTCAAATTTTACCTTTTTATAAATAGACTGATGAAGCATAGTTTTTTGGAAAATACTTTTCTTGCATTTTATAATATCCTAGATGGGGCGGGGAGGTTCAAAAAAAAAAGTGAATAAACGATATTTTTTAAGAAAAAAATTAAACAAAAGTAATTTTATTTTTTCCGCAACAATTTTTTGAACCCCCTTCCACCATTAAATTACCTAAATGAGAGAGACCTTGAAAAATACAAATTAAAAAAGGGGAAAACACTTACTTGAATTTAATCTATGTCTAAATGAATAATAACTGAATAAATTTTGAGGTATTAATTGATTTCAAAAATTTGAGGCAAATAAGCAGAAAAAAAACTGTATAAAACTATTTCATTTCACCAAATTCGAACTATTTCCTTTCTTAAAAGCGTTAAGATTACATTAATGCGAAAAAATAAAATTCTGTACTGATGTGTTCAGAAAATAAAATGGAAAATAGCCCAAAAATTTAAACTTGTATTTGAGTTTTACGGAAAAATAATATTTATTGAAAATCACTGCAGTTGTTTCAGCTCTAGATCAATTAATTTCCGGTAAAAGTATTTTTTAATAGGGTGACAAATAGAAATACATCATTAATATTTATTAAGTGCTATCATTCTAGAATAGGGCTTTTTAACCTTACAGGATTTGTGCCATGGATTCCCTTGGCATTCTGGTGAAGCCTACGGACCCCCATTCTCGGAATATTTTTAAAGGCATAAATCAAAAAAATACAGGAAACGGTCAAATACGCCAGCCGAGCCCCTTTTTCACGGAAAACCTTTTAACTGTAGGATCGCCACCCTCGTTAGAGGTTGCTTTCCAGACCCGAGTCATCGGAACCGCCTTGAAAAGGGACGCCCCGAAGCCTTTACTTACCGCCTAGAGTCGACCCTGGATGTAAGTGAAAATAAAACTCACAAAAGAGCAGTAAATACGATTTCGCACACTGAGCAAACATCAACGGAAACCCTGAACAGCTGTTTCATCCACAGAATTTATCCTTGATGCTAGACTCAAACTGCGCGAAAATGAAAGGGAAACCTTTCTTGCCCCCGAGAATGGCCGCCGAGAACAAAAACAATCTAATAAAAAGTAAGCCTGTGAAATTCACAGTATTAATTACTTGTTCTTTCACTAAAAGGAACTAAGGAATTTAATTATAAATAAGAAACATTACAAATGCAATAAAAGCAAAATTTAACGTCCATAATAATTTATAAATTATTATGCACGTTAAATTTTGCTTTTCATTAAAAATAAAGATGTATTTTTTTTATTTATATCATCCATATTTACGAACCCCCTGAAATCTATCCACAGCCCCGAGTCTTAGAAACCTTTTAAAGAAATCTTGAATATCCTGAAATGGATTCATTAGTAATTTATATTTATATGTTGTAACCAGCTGTAAGTTTTGAATGGGCTGAGACACTCATTCACTCTGGAAGAAAAGAAAGATTTTACCTCTTCACTTCAAAGTTTCTTCCTTAGCTCAGAAGTTTCTCGATTATCAGAAAATGTCCAATTCTAAATGAATTATTTTACTATTCAGTGATGGTCCTATTTTGTTTATTCGCACTTGAAAATTTTTGGCATATTGTAAAGCTGATAATAATTTTCTATTGGATCGAAAATGTGAAATATTCAGAGTACTGCAGCTCAGGAATTTTAAAATGAAATCAAATTTAGATAATTCAAGATAATACAAGATACATAGGGCATATGTATCTTGTACTTTACCTTTCGAACTTTAAAGGAGTACAGTAACACTATTAATTTTGGCTATC
Organism: Thereuonema tuberculata; assembly: GCA_023159025.1. Lineage (NCBI taxonomy): Eukaryota > Metazoa > Arthropoda > Chilopoda > Scutigeromorpha > Scutigeridae > Thereuonema > Thereuonema tuberculata. The sequence goes on from JAFIDM010012231.1 coordinate 21,028,068, forward strand.
TTACAAAGAAAATGTAATTTTTTATTACTGAATTGTTCATCTAAACAATTATTTTTAAATTGGACCCCACAGAAAAAAAGGTTGAAAAGTTTAATTTCTTAAATTCTCTAGGATTTCTTTCCATTTTATTCCATCATCAACATTGAAAATAACAAAAGAAAAAAATATTGATTACTTACGTTGTTCGTCATTCCCCAGCAGGCTGAATCCTGTGGAACCGTCTTATATTTCCAATCCAAATCACTTAACTGTAAATATCCGGCCAATGCAGGAATCTCACTGAAGATGGTTTCATCACCTCCAGCCTCCAGCAACAAAACATCCACCGAAGCATCTTCTGACAATCGATTGGCTAAAACTGCCCCAGCAGAACCACCACCAACTAGAAATTATCAAGTTTTAGTTTTAGATTAAACACTGCTTAATATCTCCTATAAAATATTACATTTTATTACTGACTTATTAGAGAGATTGCAAATCAGTTAATAAACAAACAAAGAAGAAATAGCATTAGGTGAGGAGCATTAATTTTTGAAAAGTTGAAATTGCACAGAACAATAAAAATTATTCTATCAAAAGGAGGGATTTTATCAAATCCTTAGGCAGATAAATGTTGAACCTCTTATCACCAAAAAAGGGATTAATTCTGTATTATCAATGGGAATAATGATATTCTATTCAATTCCTCTTTTTCACTCATTATTCCAAATAATGAATTTGTGATATTCCTACACGGATTCATTAACAGCGTGATAATTGTTAGCTGTTACTTTTTATCTAAGCTACTTTATTATTGCATTATTCATTCACGAGATTCCTTTCATTCCTTAACTATCTATTATTGTTCAACATGTTTTAAGTAAAGCTGTGAATAGAGATAGAAATGAACTATAAATTTGGTAACATTCCCTGAAAATGCTATTTGAATGAAAATAGAACGTTTAAAGAATGTGAAAGAAATTAATGTAAACACTGAACAAATTATGATTGAATAAAAAGTATATGATTTAATTCTATTGAAACGTTGTTAAATCTTCTGTCTTATGTATTTTGATAGTATTTAGAAATTCCAGAACCAGCATAATATAGTAAGTGACTCAGCAGGGATTGAGTCAAAAAGTAGCCAGAAATATCAGAAAATTAGAAAAGGAATTATAAAAAAATGAGTGAAGGAAATAAAAAAAGCAAGCAAACGACTATTGAAGGAAACAAAATAAACAAAACTTTATAGGAACTACGTATATAAACTTTGTAAGAACATTTCGTAAGTAAATCAGCTCGTAATCGGACGGTTTTGATGAACTATGAAAATTTGAGAATCTCGGTAAATTAGAATTCATAGGTTGAACAAAACTGAAAAAAATCATAGAAAATTGAAAATTAAATATATAAGAAAAAACCACGGCACAAATTGTAGATTGTAGATGGGTTAGAAATCTTACAGCTGTCTCTTGAAAATAATTGTGGGTTCTTTATAAAAGAAGAAATCTGAAGCAATAAGTTGGGTCATCTGAAAAAGGAAAAAGTTCTTATACCCATCTGAAGTTTAAGTGACTCGAAGAAACTTGATATATTATATGGAAATAATTGCCAGAAAATAAATAAATAAAAATCCTAGTAATACTTAAATTCATCAAATGTAATATAGACAAAATAAAGCGCACAACATCTACATAAAGCAATAATTTTCAGGGTATTTTGCATCACCTCTTTCGCAAACCATTTTACTATAATCTACAATACATTCTGGTAAGAGTGGGAAGAATTTTTCTTACTTTGAAAAGTATAACAAACTATTTTAATGTACGTTATAGTAAAGAAAAGAAAAATTATTGTTAATAATACTAAAATATTATACAAACCCTCATATTGTAATTTTCAATCTTGTTATAACTTTTTCAGAATGTATTACATAGCTAAAATGTTTTAAGAAAGGTTTAAGAAAAAATTTTATGAAGTTTTGTACAATGCTTATTAATGATCCAATTTAACACAATGGTCTCCACCCCCGCTTTAGTCCCTAGGCTTAGTCTCCACTAGGCGATGGATGATGGAGCGTATTTTAAGTAAATGACTTGCTGACAACTAAATTCTTCTTAAAGTTACTAATAAAACAGAAACTGACTGATGGAACGATTCAACGAAAACTGACCATCTTGGTCGTAAGAAAGTTAAAAAATTTAATTTGAATAAAAGCAGATGGTATGCAAAGTTTTAAGATTTTTTTTAAAACTGAAAAAGCTCAAATGAAAATAAAGACCACTGTGTGGTAAATCTTTTATATGACAAATTGAGATATTGATGTAGTGGCTTATTGAAGTCTATTTACCAAAAGAATAAGATTATGTTAAAGAGATTCACAATTACTAAAATAAGTGTTTCCAGGGATTAGCTGCGAAATTTATAATGTTATCATGAATCGTTTATTAATTAGGTCTGTATAATCAAAAACTGATGTGAGGAATAAGGAATTAGTAATGATCAGAGTATTAACGGAACTATGAGAAAACAAAATTGCTATGAAAAAACTATAAACTTTATATCGCTAACCTTTAAATTTTACTTTTGATATATCGACTTTATTATTGCAATAGTTTTGTATATAGTTTTTCAAATTCAGCGAAATAGTTTCGTCATCATTGGCAAATTGAGTCTAATTTTTATTTTTATTTTTATTTTTCAAGGGCGATCTCCGGAGTTCACATAGAATATCCTGGGGAAAGATACTGAGGTGGCTTCCCGTTACCTTCCTCAGCAACCCATTATTGAATGGCTTCAGACCCAAAGAGAATAGTGAAGAAGAGGCGGACAAACAGGAAAGGAAACATCCATGCCGCTACCGGGATTCCAACTGAGGTTCCGACGCATCTGCCTAGTCTCATTTTAAAACTTAAAATTTTATTAATTAAAAGCGTTGAATATTTCAACTTATACAGAATCATGGGCACGAGAATTTTACACTGGAAAATTCTGTAAACTAATTGATGTAAAATAACAATAACTTAAATAAAATTTACCATTTTTAAAAATATCAATTAATCCTCCTACGAAAAACAGATTATATGAATTACTGGATATTAAAATTAGGAAAGTCCGGGAGGGGGAGGGGGGCAAATGCAGACTACAGAGGTGCTGCGATCTTTTTGTGTATGTGGTGGGTGGAGAGAAGTTGCCTTTATTTTTTTTTTAATAAATTAGACTAAAAATATTAATATATTATAATTGATATAGCAAACTTAAATGTGTAACATATTGCCAAATTAAAGGCAATTGCTTTAAACTTATAGTTAAGTTTAGAATTCAATGTTTATGTATAAGAAGACCTAATTCATGCGCCTTGAATGTGACCTCTTTACGTTAAAAACTCAAGATTGAACAAAACTTGCCTCAGTGTCTGCAACTTCTGCTCCGTTACTTCCTTATTTTCGAAAAGAAAAAAGAAATTGCTTTTTTTTTTTTAGTTTATTTATGTCTTTATGATTACCTATTATATTATATTATATTATATTATATTATATTATATTATATTATA
>JAFIDM010012231.1:21031609-21061964 GCA_023159025.1 Thereuonema tuberculata
TATTATATTATATTATATTATATTATATTATATTATATTATATTATATTGTTTAACTTTTTCATTTATTATTCTTTTTGAGTTTTACATAAAGCAAATAGTATATATATCTTAAAATATTTTATTATTTGTATAATAATGATATTATAAATAGTACTCTTCTTATTATTTTAATGAAAAAGTTGGTTTTTATTGTTGGTTTTTATTGTTATAACGTTATTATAAAATTAAATTATTTGATCGAAAATTAGATATTTCAAACGATAATTCTGAAAAGTACATTTACTGTATTTCTTGTTGTAAAGAAATGAAAATAATAAATAAATATTATTTAATGTAATACAATATCATACACGGATAAGTACTACGTTGAAATATTTTAATTCAAATTATTCATTATAACTTATTCTACTATATAATACATCTGATTATATAATAATTGCACCTTGGAAATTTTTCAAAAAGTGGCCAATAGCTTCTTAACAAATTAAGCTTTGTTAAATTTCTTACGATTGACTTTATTATTATTATCTCGTTTTGTAAATTTCGATATGTAAATAACGGCTCAAAAGATACCTGAAAAAGGCTATATGCAGCCGAAATGGTGTATATATAATCAGATGTATTATATAGTAGAAGTTATAATGAAGAGTTAGAATTAAAATATTTATTGTAATTAGTTATAATAAATATAATTATCAATCTACATATACATATATGAATAAACTTTATGAATTTCTTCTTATATTAAATTTATATAACTTTTTTCCGGATTCATTTATTTGTGGCCCATTCCATTTGCAGATAATGAAAACCCAGTGTTGGCCGAATTCCTCGTATCAGTGTAATGTCCGAAATTGTAGGTAGGAGAAACTGATATTAAGGGAATCAAAAGCGAAACGAAATCAATTTAAAATTAAAACATTTAAGTCCTAGAATCCTCTTGAAAACAGGTTTTAAGCCTCTTCGAAAAAAAAATAAAAAATAAATAAACTTAATCCAATGTAATGAAACTAAAAGTTTTGCTGTTGTTGTTGTTTTTTGAGTAACCCGTCATCAATTCAGAATCCTCTTAGTTCTAGGTCGGCTTCTGCCCTTTGAGAAGAGAAGTGGTTGACCTTGAGTTTATCGACTGAGACCAATTCATTGAGGAAGTATTCCACTTGAATTATGGTCATCCGAAGAGAGATGGTGGCTTGGTTTTGTTTCGTTTCACAAAACGGGGAAACCACCATAGACAGAGAATATGCCTTAGATATAACCTTCTTTTCATTGATGGTCGACTAACATTCATCTTTTTTTCCAATGTTTCATTCTACTCGTTCACCTCCCTCCATTTCTTCCTGTTTATAACCTCTTTTCTCCATCATCACTTTCCCAGAGATTTTTTTTCTTTATTTTTTTGTTTAACTTCAGTGAATTAAATACATGAATAACCTGTCTGAGATTAAATTTAAAAAACAGAAAAGGAATGCGTTATTGGGAAAGCACTATTTTTTTACGTTTTCATTAAAAAACAATTCTCAGCTATTGTCTACATTTAATGCAACACACTAAGCATTTGAATCGATCCATTTACTGAATATCAAAGAACTAGGCGGGAAATCGCAGTCAACCGAGATTACGAAAAAAACAAAACAAAGAAAAAAAGATAGTAGTTATTATTACTATTACTGTTGTTATTATAATTGCTTTGCTTTGTTTCTTCTTTGATTTGGGTTAAGATTATGAAATCTAAATATAAATTTTTCTAGATGAGATATGCTAAAAAGAGAAATCATAAAATAAAGAAGAAGAATCAGTTTTAACTGTATAAATGTATTGCTAATTTCATTCAAAAATTAAAACTTGAATGAATGGACGTAACAGTTTTGCATGACTGCTTGGCCTACATTTTCATTTTTTAGATGACTTTTGATAAATTTCCCTAAAAAAAGAGGGAAGGAAAATGTTTTCAAGAAGTCTCAATAAAATATACATATGACGATTTCAAGAATACGTCCTCATTTTATGGGATTAATATTAGAGATATTTTTTTCTTAATACATAGTTCATGAAAGAACTTATTTCCTACGTTCTTTTAAACACTGATTTTTTATCCCTTCCGTTTTTTTCTTCGAAATTATGAAAACAATAATACAAATAAAGAGATCGGTTTTCTCATTCCTCAGTAAATACAATCTCAAAAATTGACTAAATCCGCGAATTTTTATGCTATTCAAATCCAATTAATTTTCATCTAAATAAAGCATTTTCCTGCTCCCTTTCAATGAGGTAATTTGGATTAGCATTCTTCATAAAACATCGATTTTATTTTGGATTTCAAAAGATTATCTCTTGTCCATAAATACTCACGCCAAGATTTATCAAGATCTACTGTCTGGTTCATACATTATTAAGAAGGTATACAAGGACATACCCAATTAGGTAATGATTTTTATAAGCCTAGCTATCTTTAGTAAAATGGGCTAAAAAAAGTTAATAATAATAATAATAATAAAATGGATGAGAAAAAAATTCAATAATATTTTCAGATTGTTCTAGAATGTTTACCAGCAACCTCGGAATCACAGGAACAAATAATCAGTTCTACATTTGAACAAAGAACTAAGGGAAATTAAGGGAAATTAAACGAAAAAGTAAGTTGATTCTGATTAGGTATAGGCTACCCTAAAAATCATTTCAATATCAGTTAGGGAATGAAGAAAATTCCCTATTTCAAATGACATAATTTTCAATATTTCGACGCCAAACTCTTCATGCCTTCTTCAGAAATAGTTTAAAAGAAATTTAACAACTAACACCCGATGGAATGTTGTTTCGTCCATTTCAATATTTTAGAAGTAGGTCACAATACATGAAATCCAATTCAATATTTCAAAAATATTGAAATTGGAAGGATAAAAAGTGTTTGAGCAATAGATAATGCCTTTGGAAACTCCTCCTGAAGAAAGAGTGATTTTTTTTTTAGCCGAAAAATTATAAACAATTCTTTGAAAGAATGAAATCTCCATTCTCTCACTAAAACCAAATTTTTGATTTTCATTAATTATTACAAAGATGGGGATTTTTTTTCCTCTGTTTCAAAAAGTTCTTTTAGAGAAAATAACTGCAGCAAATACGAAATTAAGATTTAAAAGTTCATTTTAAGTAGTAACGTTTCTTAGCTTGCATATTGTGTGTGTGGTCGGTTCGCACCGAAGTGCGAGCTTCGTTGCCGAAGCATCCGTGCTCCAGGGAGCGCTAGTGTTCCCAAGACGGCGAACCCCTAGCAGACTCCCTAGAATTACAAGGGAAAGATACTGGGGTGGTTTCCCGTGGCCTTCCCCAGGACGCCATTAAGGAATGACGTCAGACCGAAGAGAAAGTGAAGAAGAGGCTACAACACAGGAAAGGAAATTTTTTGAAACATCCATGCTCGCTACCGGGATTTGAACCCGGGCGCTGGCCCATTGATCTCACGACAGACCGACGCCTGAGACCGCTCGACCACACCAGCGCGGCAGCTTGCATATTACATACATTTAATATATTTTGTATGCTACGTTACGTTATGTTATGTTAGGTTATGTAGTGAATGTGGTCTATTGTACTATCCCACGGAAATAAGGACAGATGGAGAGAAAGACTGAGAAAATATGGTGGGAGAAGTTCAGGGGAGACGCGAGAACCCCGATACAACCTACCAAGCGCAGATCGTCTACCATCACGAAACCCACATGAGAATATATTTTATACACTTCACTTTTTTACTTCAATGTGACCCATGAAGCAAAAGCCTTTCTCGAATCTACTCAGCACAGAAATGGGTGAAATACATGACAAGTAAAAACGAAGTAGTTTTCCAAGGATTTAAGTTTCAGATAATAATTAAATGAATTTATTTTCAAATTCCTACTTTCTAAAGCGATCTGTTTTCAAGAAAACATCGCTTCTGTGTGTGAGTGTATACTATACAAAGTAGATTTAACTTTCCAACTTTTAAATTCATGAAGATCTTTACACTGGTTCGAAAGTTGAAATACTCAGAGCTTCATTAACTAGAAAATTTTCTTCAAAAGTTATAAATTGTAAATTAATGGCGATGAGATGAAATCTTAATGGTATCATATTAGCTTTTATGCTGGCAGCAACGTATTTCTTACTGTTCCAGTTCTACGGAAAATAGATTCTAAGTTCATTAAGAATTTTTTTTTTTAAAATACAGATCGTTAGAGAAAATTTCCTTCAGACATCAGACGCCCAAAATACAGCGTTAGCCTTAATCCATAACTGCCATTACTACTCTTATTTTCATTGAAGACTTGTATCATTACTGATTTTATTCAGATTAAGCATTTCCTCTTGATGTGAGATGTGAACTCGAACTGAGCTTCAAGGTTAATGATTCTAAGGTAACTGTTTTTGTTTTGTTTTTGTAGCTTTTCATTCCTTGAAAAGTTTACAATTTCGTGATAGAGGTACAATTTCCACTTCCCTTTTCTTACGTGAGATTTTTAATTACAGTACTTTATTATTATATTCAGAAAGAAATCAGAAGGAAAATTGTTAATTATTGGATATTCAGTCTTTTGTTATCGTTGACAATGGCATGACAAAGGAAATAAGGAAGGATTATTAATGTTTCCTGAATTTTTTTTAAATAGTTTTTCTTTTAAAGTATTTTGATCTTATTTCTTAGGATTTATTGTTTATATTTTTTTAAAGTTTTGATTTGCTATTATTTATTAAATATGCTGCTTTTATTTTTTAATAACGGATGGGTATTTATTATAGTTTTAAATAAATTCGTTCTCTAAACTGGTTTTTTCAGTACTTCAGTTTTTCAATTATATTAAACAAAATATACTTAAATTTATTTCACTCTCCTAAATAAAATGGCTTGTTTTTATTAATGATTAATAAATTCGATTTAAAATATATCCAATCATATATTTGAAATTTTCAATCTTTTTTTTTTCATATTTCGCATTTTAAATGTATCCTAAATCAGGGTAGTGCGCCCGATAGCCAGGTGTGATACGCTTGACAACGGGCTGGAGGAACCAGGTTCAATCCCCGACCCGGCAGAGGTCAGATATTTTTCCACTCCGAATTCTCCTACAGACGGATTCTAGGGTCCATCCAGCCCTCTGTCAAATAGGAAACTGATTTCTTTCTCGGAAGTACAGGCGGGCAAGCGTTGGACTTTCCACCTGACCCAGAGCCGTTTCTAGGTGTTCTGCCACCCTAGGCGAGAACTGAAAAATGCCGCCCCCTCCCTTTCAAATGCCGCCCCCTCACTTTCCCCCTCCCCCACCTTATTGACATTATTCAATAAAACCGACACTTGAGAATGACTTGCGAGACAAAAATGTCCTTGTGCACAGGGCGCAAGAGGGAGGGATGTATCAAATCGCCACATGATCGCGAGATAGCGCATGCGCCTCTTTCCAGAATTCTTCGTTTAATAATTAATAATTTCGCTGTTTGATATATATATATATATATAACATTAATTTTTTCCGTCGTTCGGCCGCCGTAAAAATATTGCTGCCCTAGGCAGCCGCCTAGTCTTGCCTAATGGTAGAAACGGCCGCATTGGTCATTGAAACGTTCGGAGCCATACCTGGAACGCTCCCCTGGGCCATTGTGGATCCCGTGGGTTATAACTACACTTAATTATCTAAATCAGAGTAAATATTGAGAGAAATTTCCTTTACGTTTTCTTAATTTGTAGCCTTTTTTCTAAATATCTCTAACCCTCAGAAGGTAAAGGAAACCACAACAGTTAATAATACGTAGAGATTGGCCCACCTACTTAAACAGCAATTCCAATTGGTATAACCAATCGCCATTTTTGACTATTACAGAAATCTATAAGAAATCAATGGATTGGTGCTGTACTTTCTAAATGGCGATTACATACATTTGATCTTCTCCTTTTGCTTGTTATGAATGCTGGTGAATAACACGAAAGTATCTGCTAGCAAGCGCTAAAATTAATAGCAAAAATTGGTCTTGGAAAAATGGCAGGGGTTTTAACATATTTTGATGTATAATGAATGCAATTTCTGATTTAAAATTACGAGCAACAGCAGAATTTTTTGCAGGAGGAAGCAAAATATTGGCAGAGGAAAAACGTCTACGAACAAAATTAACAAGTTATAATAAAATATTATGTATTATAATATTTCAAGAAAACAAATCGATGAATTATACTGAAATTTAAAAATACATCACCTTTTTGCCTGTATAAGTGAGCGTCCGTATGTTTGTAATTGTTTACTAATTTTTTGGAGGGAAATGTATTAAAATAATATATACAAATGAAAATATGCTAAACACCTGAAAACTTATTTTCTTCTTATATTAATTAAATTACGGTAATACTTAAATTAAAAAAAAATTCTGTTGAAATATATAACATTGTAAAATTAAATTGCTATATAATATATATTATAAACAAAACAGGTATTTTCAGACTATTTGGGTGTTATTAGTTTTATATAAATTACCTTACGTTAAATTTTAAAAATGAAGATGTTATTAGCAAAATAAAGAGCAATAAAGGCAATCAAAGACTTCCAGCGAATAAATAGTGTTTTGTAAATATTTGTATCTACTGAGAAAACAGGCATCTTACAACTGCGAGATGTGTCTCCTCTGTTAGCAAACAAGTCAACGAGTTCATCCAAACATTGTTTGAGACATTCATCTCTCATTCATAGCGTTACTGAAAATCTAGAGTGCAGATCGACAGGAGGTTTGAACAAGTGGATAAAGGGCGGAGTCCAATTCTTTCATATACTGTTTACCTTCTAACGGAGCTCTTAGACACAGGAAAGAATAATGATACATATCAGCTTTGTTATTCGCTTACATTTATACGTTTCCATCATAGATAAAAAAATAAAAATACTCCTATGATATTTTGTGTATAATATAAAAAATTAAGCATTCGCTGAAAATTGCCTTAGCTTACTAACACTATACTAGTCAATTACTATTAGATAATAATTATCTAGTTTTTTTTTTCTATTTAATCATAAAAAATATGCCGGTAGGTTTTAATAAAAAAAAAAAAAAAGTGTAAGTAAATAAGGAATTTTTCTAATAGGAGATATTGTAGTTAGTTAGAAGACCAATCAAAAATTGAATAACTTAATAAAAATTTACTTAATAAACGAATATTTAAAATTTTTTATAAATTATTCAAATAAAAATTAATTTTGAGTTCAATTTTTTTATTACTATCAAAGTTGCAAATTTACATTTCGATGAAATATGTTAAGAATAATTTCGATTATGACAGTAATTTTGATGGTTGGTTGGTGTTTTATGGCGCAAAAGCAGCTGCGGCTAAGCTGCGCCAAGAAAGGTAAAAAAGAAAAAAGAAAATCAGTAATTTTGATCAACTTGTAGCAACTTCTTATTGTAAAACCCATTTTATTGTAAATGATTTTTTTTTTTTTTAAATAAATGGGTTTTGCGTTTGAAACATTTCCTTGATTACATTCACTACAGAGAGCTAATATAGGCTCATGCAGACAACTGAAAAACTCTTTTTCTCTAGGTAAAATAGAGATGGTTCCTAAACAAGTTCTAATTAATGGTCGATTGCATCAATTCAGTTCAATAATAAAACAAAATCAAAATGCATCATCGCTGTGAACCGTAGAACTCAATATTCATAACCTAAATACCCAAATGCTGACTTAGCGCTTTCCTTCTCAAAACATTCATTCTCAAAATATCTAAAATTTCTTTATTTACAGAAAACATCTTTGGTGTGGTACATTTGTTTCCAATCACATCTAACAATAATTTTGAAGGAAATTTTGAAATTTTATTACATAATTCCTATTTCCTACCAGCAGAATGAATTTATTGCATAACCTATTGAATTGCACATAATATAGTTACAAATATCATTTTTAAAGAAATGATAAAAAAATCCATTTTTAAATGTGCAAAGATATGCCAGAGACAGTGCAAAATGTCTAACTTTTGTAACATTCTTATAATGCAGCGTGAAGAAGAAAAAGATTAAAACAAAAAAATGATAGAATGAAGTTTAATACGAAAATAAACCTGTCTATTCGTCTATCTTGGATCAAGCTAGTTCAAAAACTATTTAGCTTATACGATGAAATTTGGTTTAGATTTAATAAAAGGAAAATTCATATTGATTTCACAATACATCTGCAGATGGTAACAGGCAAATAAGAAGGATAATTTGTTAAATCATGATAATCAGAATAACTGAACTTTACCTAATTTAAAAAGGTTGAATATAAAGGTAGATGGGTGTTCCTTAATACGAACTGCCTATTATATTTTATCAAGGTTGAGGAGTTCAGTATTAAAATCAATAGTACACAATAACTCATTTTTTCTTCTTTGAAAGCAGCATGGCTAACGAAGCCAGCCCAATCTGAAAAGTACACTACTAATATCCAACATGATTCATCATATGATTAATTTTCTTATATTTGTCAAGCAAGCTTTATCTCATTATTCTTATTTTAGGTTGTTGACATCTGATTTACGAGATACTTCCTCCATGTTTGAACAGTTATGTGCCCTTTCTGACTCATGCGTTTTAGGAAATAAAAAAAAAAAATGTCACTTGCTCGGATCTTACTTCTAATTTGAAAATGTCTGCTTATGCAAACAAAAACTGCTACACCAGCCTTTTTTGATTCAGAAATCTTTTTTCTATTAAAGAAGAAGGTCGAAACCCCCAATTATACGAACCAACCCTACAATTTTTTTCATAGCTGTTTTTAGTGCTTTTTTGATGTTGAAGTATACTCCTGACACTTGATTTTTTTCGTTTCGATTATTTATAGGAAGATATAGATTACATAGTATAGCTTATTATAGAAATAATCTTAATTTGCCATTATAGGAGTTAGCATTAATTTTATAAATCATATTATACCTCGTATTTCAAAATATAGTAGTAATAAGCCTGCATACAGTAATTCAATTAAGGGCCTAACTACACGTTCTTCCTATAAACTAATATTCTCATATTAGTTGATTAAACATAGGTTTAATTAACTATATTCGATTATCCGAACTAGTTGATTAAACCTATCCAATCAGTAATTCGGATACTTAACGTTCCACTTATCTGCATTTTAATGAAAGTTTATGTCAAATGGTGGATATTTGAATGCAGATGTATGAGGAGATATAAACAAACAAAAAATGTAGCCTGACAATTATTTTCAAAGATTGAAGATAGGCAAAAGATACGATCCGGAATATATGACAAACTTCTTTCGGATACTTTAAATATACCAGAATTCGAATGATAGTACATAAAAATACGCACAAAAGCAGAAATCAAAAATTAGATAAAAAATATAGATGAGAAATCAATAATTTAAAACAAGGGTGCCAATAGATACCACCTTAGCTTTATCCGAATTATTTTTTTTTTTTTTTTTTAGATTTGCTTAAATAAATTTCAAAGCTATCATCAATCATTGCGTACAAAATCAATAAAATTCAAGTTGACTTGAACGAATCCATAATGGCATATAAATATTCATTAATGCATTACTAAATTAGATCTAGCTCTTTGAAAACTAACGGCGTGACGTTCTAACCGTTGTTTTTCTGCAAGCGATCATAGCTCCGTACTCTACCTCCATTAAACTAAACTTTATTCGCTAGTCTAAACTAAACTCAATTTCATGGCATATGTAGGAATTGTCAAATGCGAATTAATACTTTGTAAAAATGACTTTTTTTTTGTTATATAAAATAATAATGATTGTCTATTCTTTCATTAAGTGTTAACTATTTTTCTTTCCTTAATTTTTTTTCCTCCGTTAGAAGATAAGAATTTATTTAATGTAATTCATAAGGAAATTTTCATTGGGCTGCCTAACTGCACTTCATGGATATTTATATAACATTTTCTTCATTAAACATGATTTAAAATTAAGCCAAAACGGGGTAAGGCCTAAAGAATTCACCATTGGTAGGAGGAGGATCAATTTATTGCATTTTCTCCGAAGTTATAGAAATTTCTAAAATTATACTAAATAAAGAATAAATTGACGTATTTGAATATTTCGTTGAATATTTGAGTTTTTAATTCATAGTAAACTGTCTTTATTTTATTAAAATAAGATATATCTAAATTCTCTATCGTGACTTATGCTAAATGCAATTCAGTACGGGGTGAATGTGTTGTCGAAAACGGAAGGAAACAGTAAGTATTTCGTAATATCTCTGTAGAAACTTAATAGGGTGGGAGGGTTGAGAAAATTTGATAATATTTCTTATTTAAGAAGAACTCGATCCACGTAAGCTAATTGAAATAGCTCCATCATAACTATCTCAATTTTTAAAATATTTTGGAAGAAGCCAATGAAACATAGAGGAAATCGACGAAAGGCTTAATTATTTTCATTTTAAACGTAATCTGTATTATCTAGATAGATAAAGTACTACGATTAATAGCAATCTTGATAAATAATGAAGAAAGCAATAGAACACAAAAGTAAAACAAATACAAATAGAGCATTAAAAATCCAATAACGAACTATTTATACAAGTATATTATATCGAGCTAGTTTGTAGTTTATCTAAAAATTCCCGGATAATTAATTGGTTTCAATGAATTATTAGCAGAGAAAATATTTTACTTTTATTACATTAAAAATTGACCTAGTTTTATTTTTGCCATTTATGAAAGATTTGGACATAGCCTATAATCCGTCTAAGCATGAGGGTATTTCAATAACCATTAAATTTAAAACTGAAAAGCATGGTTGTGTTTTTTGTTTTGTTTTTTCGATTAAAATCTAGCTTGCATTAGATTCAATTACTTCAAAAAATTTAAAATAAAGAACTTTAAGCAGCTTTTAAAGTGAAAGATTTACATTAAATACTGGGTTTAAGATAATGACCCATCACAATTCGATCATTATCATAGATAGTTAGTAAATACGGAGTCAATCAATGGATTATGTAATGACTGCTGTGATATCTAAGGAAACGAAACAGTAAAGACATAATTCTCTGTTTCTTATTATTTTATCTCTTTGACAACTTCCTTACGAAATATTTTTTTATACAACATCGAAGCCGAATGAACATGAACATAACAGAGATGTTTAGACATATTACTGCTGTCTCAATATAACAATTGGCCTGGCGTACATGCACAGCGATATGGTTGGTAGGGTTGTAACCGTTTGCATCTTTTTTTTTTTTTGGTTGAATGATTATGATGGCCATCTTGATGAAACCCTTCTATTCAAAATCCAGTGTACATCCAGTGTGAACATTAAATATTGCTGATGTTACTTTTTATTTTGTGTGGACTGCATTAAAAATATATTTTTAATAGTAGATTTCTTTTCTTTAATAAAAAAAAAAAAAAAAAATTAGTTTCTACTGGAGAATATTATGATGTTTTATAAACATCGTCAAACTAACTTACCAACAAAGAGAACACAATGTTAATTTGTTTTTTATGATAAGTGGGACAGATCGAGTCACAGAGTTGGAATATTGTGTATTATTACGAAACGAAAGACCAATGAACTCTAAACACTTATGAAACTGCGCTCGGCTAGGATTGCCGAGTCCTCTTACGCCAAACGATTTAGTCGTAGTCAACATTTAACTTAAACGATAGCGATGCACCATTGTGACTTTGAGCCTAACTGAGGTTTCCAAATGGTCGTAGCTAATAGGTCTAACGAAAAGGTTTAAGCCGCGATTAGCTGACTTTCTCCCTTTTGACTGTATAAACAAGATGGCGTTATACGATTCCCCGACGAGGAAACTTGTGATAATGGAAACTTTTTGGAGTCTAAACGCCCTTTTTGCGTCGAGAATCTACATGGAGTTCATAAAAGTAAAGTTTCCAAACAGTAAAGGTTTTCCGCCTCATTGCCTAGTAGCCTTATCCTGAAAGATCGTTTGTTGATTTATTCTCCACAACGGATTTGTGCTTCCATTCTAAATCAGAAATTGTTTTTCTACTTCAGAAAAATATCTTTTCTTAAAATACTCAAATCTTATGGCAATTGTAAATCCTTCGTCGTCGTAACTTGCGTTTCAGATTGGACGCCAAAAATACAAATCAGAAGTGTCGAAACAGAATATCCAGAACAATTAACCAATCCTATTGCTGGTTTCTTGAGAGCTGAGGTGAAAATAAGATTTCAGTAATCTTTGTCTAATAGCAGCTCAAAGATAGGGGGGGACTTCAATCCTTCATCGTGGTTTAGGCATAAAATTAAGCCCATCTCGTGCAATCAGCTGTTAAGGAAAGTACAGCAGCTGCAATTGGGATAAAGCATATTGTTAAGCAAATTTATGAATTAAAACATTAATGTCATTAACATGCAGAAACTGAGTTATTAGAAATATTTCATAACTGCTGGACCTAATAGACGGAGAGAAGTTATTTAGAAACCAGAAACTAACGGCATCCATAAATTCTGGACAAGACAAACATGAATGAGCTTGGCAATCTCCCTAACCTGAATAGTAGGCATTTTAATCCATAATCGCTTATTAATTTTTTTCATTTGAAATTATGAAGAACACAGCCTATAATCTTTAAATTTTCCATTTTTTAAAAATTTATTAAATTGACAATTTCTTTGTTAGGTAATTAATCTAATTACTGTTCATCAAATAAATTCTAAAAGAATTCTCCCCTAAAATTGCATCGGGTCAAAAGTTTCAAAGCAAAATCGAGCCTGGACCTGTTACTAGAAAATCTCTTCTCTGACCGCACACTAATTACCCAGCCACAAACATGTGCCGAGAAGGGGACATTTTTATGACTGTTTTATGACTTTAGAAACTTTTTTGGTATGTGCGTAGCGACTCTTACCAAATCACTGTTCACTTCTCATTACAGAAATTGATTTTAATAAAAAAAAAAAAAAAAAAAAAAAAATGATTTTTCAAATTTATTACTTAAGAGTTTGATGGAATGTGAGATTTCTTAAACATCAGCTGACCAAAACGAATAAAAAAAAGAAAGAAAATGATATACTTGTTTTATTCTTATCTCGAATGTGTAAGCAGGGCCGGAACTACGGGGGGGGGGGGGGGGAAGGGGGCATGGGCCCGGGGCGTCGGCTTGGGGGGGGGCGCAGGCTTGGAGACACAAGGCGCCGAAAAAGCGAAGAAATATACCCTTGCCCCGGGTGAAAGGAGGGCTAGTTTCGGCCCTGTGTGTAAGCATATTGTAAAAAAACTTTAGAAGAAAGATTTATGATTAAGTATTCTACCAAGAATAACGACAAGCTTAACAACTTTGCTTAACAACTTAAGCAAAAACGAAAAAAAAAATGAAGGCCAAAAAGCGTTTACTCATATAAACTACAATTCAAATTTTCTCCAAGCTTTCTGTATCCTTTCACACAATCTCATCCCAGCAGTTATTCCGTTTTACATTTACTCTCCTTTTCTACACTCAATACAACTTTCTCCTTTTACTTCATACTCCTTAAAATTGTATATTGAGATTCAGTCGTCACTACTTAAATTAACATCTTCTTTAATACGATGTTTCATTTCCTTATACAGGAAATTTCTCCAGGTTAAGTGAGGACAGGAAAATTCTTTCACATTTGGAACACAATCAAACATCATCTATTCGTCTCATTTCTGTTACTTTCTGTGCTTCTCATATTTCATCCTAAAGTCAACATCACAAAAGAAGCCTCTAAGTTATCCTCTTATTTCACTCGGAAGCTTTTGGTAATAGAATGTTTTCCGGGTAATTATTAATCACTCGGAGCAAACAAACAAACAAACAAACAAAAAAACCCTTATCATCATTTTTCATTTGTTGCTTTTAAAGGTACTCTTTTGTTTCAAGTTCACTCCTTGGCACAAAACTTTGAATTGGCTGATTGCACTCAGAGCAAAACCAAAATGCCCATTTTTATTCAGTTATCCCACAAATTTCTGATTGATTCCTGGAAATTTCGCTTTCCCCCTTCAGTTTTTTCCCTTCAGTCTAAAATGCAATTCCCACTTCAATATTGTATTTTCTTTCCTCAGTCTGATTGGGCATTTGCTCTAGATTTTTTGTAATTTTTAGTGTTACTGTTATTCTGATGCCATGAAGAATAACGTCAACTTATTATTCTCTCAACACGTGATGCACCTACAATCTAAGCGTAGACTCCGAATTTTGTTAGAAATTTCTTCAAATATAATTGTATAATCTTAAAGTAAGGTAAAGCTGAAGAATCTCATCCTTTAAAAAAATGGTAACAAAGGAAGGCACAACGCTAAAAGAAGGAATTCGCACCCTGAGCTCTCGCCGGGAAGAGACTGGGACGGACAGTTTCGTCCTTTTTCAGCTAGCCAAAATCCACCGATGACAGACTCAGGGGAGGTCCCGCTCTCGGGAGCGAGACCCAGGATCCGTATCCTCTCGCACCTTCTGAGTCTGTCGTCGGAGTTTGGCTGGCTGACGAGTCCTAAAAAGGACGAAACGGTCCTTCCCAGTCTCTTCCCGGTGACAGCTCAGGGTGCGAATTCCTTCTTTTAGTTTTGTGCCTTCGTTTGTTACCCTTTTTCTTTGAATTATTCAGGCACGTTAAATCACTTTTCAATCTCATCCTTGTAGTTCTTTGCAGTTACGAGGCCTGCAATGGCGTACACAAGTTCAAACGGAAACTTTCAATATTATTTTATGATTAAAAAAGAAAAAGAAAAAAAAAGGCGTTTTAAAGAAAGTAAGTTTCAAGTTCTTTCAGGAACTTATTTAATAAAATAATAATAAAAAGGACAGTTAGATAAATTAAATAAACATGTGTGAATAATTTTTATCGACTCATTTGGGGGCTATTGCGTTGGTCTTGTTCGTCCATCCATCCCGGTCGTCCTCTCATATCAACTGCCGAACGGAAGGTCGGATCGGCAAACGGACTTCACTATCGTCTTCAGAGACTCAAACACCGTAAGAATAGTGTATTTCTGCCTATCCGGAAAAATGCGGACAGAGTCGACTGTTTGTTTTCACAAGTTTGGGATTTTTTTTTTGCACGACAACTACTGACCCGATCAACTTGAAAATTGGATATTGCTTCACTTTAGAGTGTCTACTATACAGTCTATATTTTTATTCGATTGTCTCTGTAACAGTTTGCGGACACAGTCAACTGTTTTAGGAAATAGTCGACTGTGTCCGCATTTTTCCGTATAGTCAGAAATAAAAAAATATAATCATTGTGTAGTAGACACTGTAAAGGCGTTCTGCCATGGCCGAGCGGTCTAGACGACGGTCTGCCGTGTGGCCGATGTGTCGGAACCCGGGTTCGAATCCCGGCTTGGGCATGGCTGTTTCTTTCTTCTTCTGTGTTTCGTCCGTTTCTCCCTGGGACTTACATTCACCTTAACCCATTTTGAAATCCTTTTAATTTAATCTGGTTAACAATAATTGGATTTAGGCAATTTAATTATATTTTCAGAATTTAATCCATTTTTAGCAACTGCTTAAATTCGGTTGTTCTAATTTTGAAGTAAAATAATATTTATTTATTTGTTTATTTATCTTTTTTTCGCGCCTTTTAAGAATCCATAAAATTTAAAACCGTAGCATTTTAAGGAAAGTAAAGACTAAGGTCATTGAGGAACTTCTTAACTTTTGTTGTGCGTGTTTCTATATTCTTCAAGCTAATTTCTTTTAAACTAATTTATTTATTTAATAAGTTACTTATTATTTATTTTTGTTGAAACGGGAATCGTTTAATTCATTATTTTTACATTAATTAAAAACTTAGTAAAAAAAATTAACAACTTTAAACAAAAAATCGTAATAACAGTAAAAACTTACCAATAATGTAATCGTATTCTTTAGAAGTGGCCCTTGAACTGAGTACAGGCAAAGTAGGATCTAGATCACCTGATCTTCGCCTCATTAACAGCATTGTGGTGATAGGGATTAGAAGAGACAGAGACCCCGCTGGGGTAAATCGTGGTATAAGAACCATTTATTGGCCTGGGAAAAAAAAAATACCTTTACCATTGCACAATTGCAGTAACGAAAGTCAGAAAATCAAAATCAAATTTGTATAAAATTTTGTTCGATCTGTTAATAATTATAAAATTTGTTTCATTATTAAAAACAAAGTATACATCCAATTTTAATAGAAATTACAGGGTCTTGCCAGAATCGCCTCATAACCTACACACAGCTTTTTTGTAATCTCCGCCCCCGCCCTTACAATTGCGAGGTTACTGCCTTTAATTTTTTTCTTTCTCATATAGTATTACCGAAGTCATTCCAAAGCAAATAAATGTACTAAATGTAAAATAACTGCAAATAAATGTTCTAAATTAAAATTTATATTGTAACTATAAATATTATCAAAATATTTTAATTTGATTAGAATTAGAGTGTAGTGCATTAGTTGTTCATGAAAAATTAAAAAAAAAAATATTTATAATAAATATGAAGAATTATAATACTTATAATTACAATAATTATATAGTATATAATTATATTTTTTTAAATCTGCTGAAAAATCTAGAGTTAAAAAAAAAATAAAAGAATAAAATAAAAAAAATAAAACCTCAAATGCTAATATAAATAAATATCCAAGCTAAATTTTGAATTATTCCTTACATGGAAAAATAACTTTTATAGTTAATAATTATAATAAATAAATTAAACAGTTAATTAAGTTTGGTATAAAATCCTTTTCAAAAATATGGGGGAAAAAATTTAAAAAAAACATTAAAATACAAAAAGTATAACTCAAGATTACAAAAAAAGTAATCAAGTTAGTTATTTATAAATATATTATTTTATTGAAAGAAATATTGTGAATTCCAAAAAAAAATAAATAAATAAATAAAATAAAAAAAAAAATCGGATTTGCCGAGAAAAAAAATGCAGTAGATATTTAATAATGATACAATAGCTGATCCTTTTTTTATTTGCAAAAAAATGTATTATTTTAAAATATATTTAACAGTACAGCTAAGAACAGTTACGATTTTTTGTGGCTTATCGAATTAAGTTCAAAATTTTTGCAAAATGTTACAAATCTGGTCTAGCAAATTCAAATAAAAGAAGAAGAAAAAGCAACTATTATTAGTTATTGTAATTTATATAATTAGCTGAATATATGTAATTTAAATCATGGATTTTTTTTTTCTTTTTGCTTGTTTGTTGTTTCCAAGCAATAGTTTTCATAGAAAGAGAGAGCTACCTACCAGTTGAAAGCCCAGAATCGTAGCAGCATGTGTTGGGATTCTCGGGATCTGACTGTCAAGAGACAACGGCCTCAGCCAATGCGTGACGAAAACGCCTTGAGGCAGTCTACGGTGATTAATCCACACTCACTGGTCGCCATTACCATTCACGCAAGTCTCACGAACTACGGAAAGCACCTAATTTTCTAAAAATAAGAAGAAAAAAAAAGAGTAACAAATAATTAAGAAAAAAATGTCAAAAGAAATATATGTATCACTATCTTTTTTTAAATGCAGACTTTTACTGTATGTATGTACTTATTTTATTTTATTGTATATACTTTTAGTTTAATAAAATAGTGCTTTTTTTAAGAGTTCTCACTTGCATTTTCACTGATATTAAAAAAATATGAAATGGAGCACGTTAAAAATAACTTATCTACGTATTTTTAACATTAATTTTATAATTTTCACATTAAAGTGATTCCTTTCGTTATAGTTATCATTGAATTGAAGTTTACTTTTAGCCTACTTTCCTAAGGAAAATAAGACTCAAAAATCGTGATTGTATAAAATAAAAATATGCGTAATTGTTTTTATTCTTTCGTAATAATTTTTTGAACTGGCAAATGGATTTTCTTGAAACTTGGTATTAATATTTATGGACAGGAACTTTTAACTTTAACTTTAATATAGGCCTACAAATATTTCTCAGTGTGGATCTTTGTCGAAACATTTGCGCTGAAGCTCATAAAAGCTCCCATGGGAAACACAAGCCCTTAAAAAATGATACTAATCCGTTTACTAATAACTCTGATTTGCATATTCTTTGGTATGATTAAAATTAATTGAATTTAGATAACTTCAGTCAGAAACGAGAACTTAATTAATTTAAAAAAAAGAGAAAAATTTCAAGATACTGTGTCTATTTGCAGAAATTGTATTTTATAAAGATGGCAGATTTTTCTTAGTTTGCAAGAATTAAAAAAAAAAATTAATAAATTTAATATTATTATTGTTATTATTTTTGTTATTATAATATTTTAAGAAAAGTAAGATCTTTTAATAAATTCTTGCTTTAAATCTTATTTCTAGTTTAAATGTGACATGAAAATTCCGTATTTTTATAGCTTTGGAATTTTATATAAAAGGAAAAATAGAAAAGATAATACGAATACGGTTTTGAAAATTCTGTAGTTTTGTTTTGTCAAGAGGTTATGTATTATGAAAGTAAAATAAGATAAATTGACTTGTGGGTCGAGAACCGGGCAGCCTATCCTTAAATACCTGCCTACATGGATTTAGGTGCCCTTAGAGAAGCCAATGAAATTTGGTGATTATTGAAAAAAAAATCGTTGTAATTTAAGAAATAGTATTTAAAAATTATATTTTTCAAATTCTAGTATTAATTAATTTTATTATTGTGTAAATATAATATGTAAGATGTTAATTTTTAATATTAAAATCCTTAAAATAGTAGTCAATGCTATTTAAAAATTATGTAAAAACTAACATTCTAAATAAAAGGTAAAATATTTAAATAATAAAAATGTAATACTGTTAAGTATTGACATATTAATGGAGAAAAGATGATTAAAAATTTAAGACCAGTTCATTTTCCCCAACCCACACAATGTTCATTTATTTGGTATTAGTGTTGGTTCATGGATATTTACGGCACAAATTCCAAAAAATTATAATGTTTGAGATTTACTGATAATAAGTTTTTTTCCCCCCATGAATTAAGACTGGGATTTGTTTTCGTTTTAATAACTTTTTTTTTTGAGGTTGATGGAAATTTCAATCAGATGAATCCATAATGTTAATTATATATAGAATCCATAATGTTAGTTATATATTCAATCCATAATGTTAGTTATATATAGAAATAAAGCTGTACGTCCTACTGTATTAAGTTGAGTATATTCATCTGAAAATCTCACGATGTTTAAGGGAATTTTAGCCTCCTTCCCGTTACGTTTCTTTGAGATAAATACTATTTCTCAGATAAATACTTTTAAATAAATACTACTATGCCAGTAGTTCCCAAACTTTGTGAATTAAATCCTTCATAAACTAAATTTTAATCAAACCCGTCCCCCTTCCCAATCATTCAATCACAAAAAAATGGCTAGCTGTATTTACATAATTTTTCATGCGAGGTACCAAATTAGAAAAATTTGAAAAGTTGAATTAAATATCGGCAAAACCTATTCCAAAATTAATATAAAAAAATTAGATTCGCCAGCCAGGGTGACTACATTTCTTAAATCGCAATGCGAGACAAACGAACCTTCCAAACCAATACAATCAATTATAAATAATAATAATAAAAAAAACTTTTTTGAACTTATACAACCAACAAAAAAGAAAGGAAGAAAGCATTGCGGGACAGTTCATTTCGAAAACGGGATGCGGGACACCTGCTGGTTGGTCTCCGTCGCATGCTGAGATCCAACAGCAGTTGTGCCAAAGACTTAGCAGTAAAATATGCAGCTTTTATATTTTATATCGTGTTCATTTATAGTGATAATGGCACTAAAGGAAGTTTGTTATCGATAGTTTTGTTTTCCCTAGGGTCCAATTTATTTCAAAAAGGAAGCTCATATACATTAATCATCTATTATTAAATTTTCATTGTTGTAAAATAAATAAAGCTTCATATTAAAGTGATTCCTGTGCTTTCATCCAACATATTTTTATGATTTTTATACATTGGCTCCTTTCTTCTTAGTATTATACAGTATTTACAATATTAAGGAGATATTTCTTTAATTGCCGATTTCTCCAAATAAGTATTAGCTCATATCGCAGCTGAATTGGATTCAATTAGACATAATCCAGGAATTAGCTTACAACTACTTGAGAATCAGTTTTCAGCATTTAGGATTTTACTGCGGGGGTATCCAATCAAAATAAAAAAATGAAAGAAAAAAAGAGCTATTCTGCAGTTCAAGGTTTCGGAGCGGGGGTGAGGGAGCAAGTGGCAGCACCCTTTCGGCCCTTCCCTAATACTTTGATTTCAACTGTACGGCAATGTACAGTGCCATATGGGTGCTTCTATAAAATGGAACCAAGGTTCTTGTTACAAGCACTCCGGTTAGGGCTGTGACGTCACAGGTTGCTCTGACGTAGGAGCCTGGTTACTCCCAAGTCCTTCATTTTATAGACGGCGTGGGTTGGTTGCGTTCCAAGATGGCTACCAAGATTGTCGAATTATTGTTAGAAGTTGAATCCGAACTTTATTCATTGTTAGAAAGAGAATCAAGTACAGATTCCTCATCCTCGTCAGATGAAGAGATTATTATGTTATCAATGTATAGTAATGTAGGTAGAAAGAAAGCAAGAATTGAGAATTACGCAGAGAAACTGTCGTAGCAGCCGACAACATTCCCAGCAGACGACACAATGGACGCATTTTACATTACATTTCTATTTTACAATACAGAGTTGCTTTTTACTCGACGATTAAATTAAAAAATATATATATTTTAATTTACTTCTTTGTTTCATATACAACGCCGATGGTTCCGTTCCGCGAAGCCCTGGCACTACTTATCGGAATATCTCCGGTTTAGTGCCAGCGCGACTGGAGCCCGGTACGCTGGCTATCCTGCCGACTTTAGGCTCACCGTCCCGGCAGAGTGCCGGTCAACGCCGCCCGCAAACTTTAGTGTCCGACAAAGATTTTTTTTTTTTTTTTTTTTTACTTGTCTGTGTTGCATAAAAGTATAGTTAATATTTTTAGTTACTTGTCATTAATGAAGCAATCACACTGCCGTTAAAATTAAGAAGTAGGAATATATTCACTATTCTTTTAAGAAACAGAACGAAGTTTAAAAAAAAAAAAATAATTTAATAGAAGTGAAATTGCAAGTCTAAAAAGAAAAAAGAATTAAATTTAATAGAAGCGAAATTGCAAGTCTAAAATAAATTAAAAAGAATTAAATTTAATACAAGCGAAATTGCAAGTCTAAAATAAATTTAAAAAAATTAAATTTAATAGAAGCGAAATTGCAAGTCTAAAATAAATTTAAAAAAATTAAATTTAACAGTAGCGAAATTGAAAGTCTATCGCATCGTCTGCTATTGAAGGAATAACCCACCTCCTCAGCCGGTTGCAAATACGTCATCTCGGTTACTGCAACCTGAAATCTGGTTGGTGTTTATAGAAGCGGTCACTGGTTGGCTGGAGTAACCGGCTTATTTTATAGAAGCAGTGGTTGCTCGGAAGGTTGCAACCGAAACCTTGGTTCCATTTTATAGAAGCACCCTATAGTTAGGTTTTTGTTGCCCAGGGTGGCTAATCGCAAGTGCTACTTGAAAGCCCGATCAAAATAAAACACAGTGTCTTTTGACTAAAAACATAACGCTATCATCACTGGATGCCATTTTGTTCTAATGACAGCAGCCCTATTCGCTTCTGGACAGGCATATTTTTACGTAAAATTAAATTCTAAATTTTTTCTTTACTCTCTGACTGTAGAGTAGCTACAATGGATATCGATTAGGGCAACGGTCCCTAGTGGCACAGTGGGGAATCTTTGTTTTTGAGAGCAGGTATGATCGTTTTTCTTTTATGTGATTGAAAGATAAACCTCTGGTTTTGAAGAAGCATTTCGATCACTCGGCCTGAATGTTAAAAACCTAGTTACACCACTACCCTGTCATTCATAACAACAGAAGTTACAAGAATCACAGCAAAACTGTGAGGACATATAATAGCTATGCTACTATGCCGAAATAAATATTATCATTACTTTTATTTTTATGGTCTTAGCATTTTAGCAGAAGAAATGGGAATTCCGATATTTCTGTAAGTCTAAAATTATATTAGCATATAACATTTCAACTTCAAACTATAGTATCAAAATTGTAGTCCCATCCCTTCTAAGACACAGAAATAGTAAAAGTTAAAGTAACCTATTGCAGCCCTTTGTGGCCCTTGAAGTTGCGGGAGGTAAAGCTCACAGCGCATTTGTAATATCAGTGGTGCGAACTGGTTTGCGAATAGCGCACACCATGTCCGTTGTCGTCGTTAATACCTGAAAATTGCTGCCCATTTACTTGTTTAAGCACCGCAAGTGTTTCATGATTGGTTGTCTGAAAATGACTTCGTGATTGCCCTGCCGCTATTCAGCTGATCTTTTAAAGTTTGCGGCCTTGACGGCAGCGGCTAATAACGTATAATTCTCCTCCTCTATATCACAAATTGACGTTGGAATCCACTCATTCCGTCCATTCGTGGGAGATACGGGTTGGGCCTAAGGTCCCAACAGTTCGTGATCAGTGAGATGAAGTTGAAATCGGATTGTTAAGACTGACCTTGCCCTGCTTTAAATTGAGAAACGAAATACAGAACCCATCCTACAGAGAGCTGAGTGAACCCTAGGATCCGTATAGAGGAGAATTCGGCATGGAAAACAAATCCACGACCTCCGGGGATCGAGTCGGCTTCTCCAACCCGCAGTCAATGCTTTATCACTTAGCTACTGGGACCCATTAAACACAGAAATACTTTATAAATCAATAAATATATTACGTTTCCAATACATTTAAAAACTTTCATAAAACCTACGTTTTAGATATTTTTTTTCTTTTTATTAGACCACCATAAGGAATAGTCATAGACATTATTACGGTAATAGAAAACATGCATCAGTATCAATGCTAGTCGTGAAATTTAAAACGGACTATATCATTATATTATGATATCATTATAATAAAAACAGGTTAAAGCTATAAGTCACTTAACAGTAATCTCAAGGAATTTGACGCGTAGCCTGTGAAATATTTTTTTTTTTATAAAAATACACACAAAATAAATAAATAAATAAATAAATAAATAAATAAATAAATAAAATAATATCAATAAATTACATGTTGTTTTTAATACTTTTTCCGAAATAAATATCAGCTGAATAAAATATGAAATCAAATCAGATACATATTGCTACATGTTCAGCTGCTTAATTTTTAATATACTTTTAGTATATATATTATTTTTTAATTTTATTTTAACAACAGAATATAAAATATTTTTTAATATCAGCATTAATTTTAGTGATATTATGAAGAATAAAGGTTTTAGAATTCTGCTCTAAAAGTAAGTATCAGTTATCTATTCAAACTTAGTTTCCTTCACCTCCTAGAGCTGCTACGTGCTCAAAAACATGTTCCAAAAACGTTGCACGGGATTCTCTGAAGTTCAGTTTGTTGACATTAGTGGTGTTTTATTTGATATCGTGACAATGTACTTATACTTACATAAGTTCTTTAGCTCAGACTAATAATAGATGTAGATAAGTTTTCAATTACTAAATGCATTATCCCTATGTTTATCAATCTATGTTTTAGATTTTTCTTGTATTTGCAAGGTAGTTAAGTACAATTACACTTTACAGGTTATGAATAATATTTACATCGCCAATGTTTGTATCGGAGAGAAACATACCATCTTCCTCGCCCCTATTTGGAAGAAATCGAAGGAGACCTGACGCATGCACAAAAGCGCTGAAGGCTCTCGTAAACGAAAACGGACTGTAAATAAAATTTAAAACATAAAATAAATAAACAAACAAACAGGGTTTATTTCCTTAAAATTCTTTATTGTCAGTTGATGTTTTGAACTGTCTTCTTTTTCTTCCTTCTGTTTTTTTTTTTGGTTTGTCCAAAATGGCTTATCTTCTTTTTTTTGGGGGGGTAATTATGTTTTTTTCTTTTTAATGAACTTTTATTGCGATTTTTTTGCACGAGGAAACACCGGCACGACAACTATCTCCTGTTTAGTTTTTCTTCCTCTAACTGACTCTTTATTAAGGTAAAACCACAATATTAGTTAACTGTATTACAGTTGTGAATTGTGGATCCTGTAATCCAATGGTGTCAAAATGGTGTAGTCCAAATAGAGACTGGAGGAATGGGATTCGAATTCCAGCGGAAGTCGGGAATTTTTTCTAGGTTATTATTAGGTTATTATTATTATTAGTCTTCGGACGGGTCTTCACCCAGCTCTCTGCAAAATAAAAGCAGGGTTTCTTTCGCGAAGATAAAGACCTGGTCACACAATTAAACCTACTCCATCTAACTAACATCGAGGCCTACATCTTCGGCTCCTAAGAACCACCAAGGTTCGCATGGGAAATACATAAATAAATGAATTAAAAATATTTTACGTGTCGTGAATTTAATTTGAAAGAGCCAGCTGATTCGACACTTAGTCACAATAAAAAACTTTAAAAGCTTAAAAGGATAAAATGACGTACGTTTCGATAATCTCTACTCTCAGATTTCTTTGTCAAATTAAATTAAAAAAAACCCCTACCTTAAGCAGATCCTCCCTCATTGAGAATCGTCGAAGAAATGAATAAAGAACGAAAAGGGGGACAGGAAAGGAGGGAAGCTTCCGGTTTTCGTTCTCTATTCATTTTTTTAATTTAATTTGACAAAGAAATCTGAGAATAGAGATTATCGAAACGTACGTCATTTTATCCTTTTAAGCTTTTAAAGTTTTTTATTTGACTAAGTGTCGAATCAGCTGGCTCTTTCAAATACCTACGTAAAATTATATATTAATGTGGTATCTTTTTCTTGATTCAAAGCTACTTAGAAGGTCAGTAGACCAATGGTAGAGATTATTTCTTTTCCGGTTCTCTTGGGTTCCCAATCCCTTTATAAACGAGTTGCTTTTCCGGAGATTTAAAGGCGGGCGAGCACTGGGCAGACCACTAATCCCCACTAAAATCTATGGTCAGTAAAACATCGGAGTCTATATCTTGGATACTAGCTTGAGCGAATGGAAGCGGGGAAAAATATATGAGGAAAATATTCTTTGTAAATAGGAAAAATAAGCAAAAAAAAAAAAAGAAAAAAAACCTCTTTATAAACGATTGAAAGTGATTTTTGATCAAAACTCACGACTGTTAAGTTTGACCGCAGAATATTTGCAACAATTTTAAAATCAGCATTGTCGAATATTGACAGTAATGATGGAGGTTTTCAGGAGCAAACAAGCATTAAAATTATTTTATTGAGTTCAGGACATGGATGTCCTATGTAAGTATAGCTGTTAGTATTTTTGGGCTACGAATATTATGTATTGGATCAAATACAATGTGTAAATTTATTTATTTGATCCAGTTTAGATCTTGCACAGTTTTGGCTTAATCATAGATTCGTATATACACTCGCGTGCAACTAAATCGACTCAACCCTTCAGAGCACACAAAAAGGCGTATGTTTTTTAAATGGCTTAACCGATTTTCAAAATCATTTTTTTTGGAAAGCCTAATGTTTTTACTTTACAATGACACCATTATCATTAAAATCTGTACAATATTTTGTTTTATAATGCATTTTGAATGAAAACGCAAGCAAAATGCATGCTTAGGAAAAAAAATTGTGGATATTAAAAATTAAATTACAACAAAAAATTCAAGCAAAACAAGGAAACCTTTATTAATCAATACTTGGTATTGCCTCCCCTTGCCTGTACGACGGCTTGCATGCGGTTCCTCATAGACCCTATTAAGATTTTGACAAAGTCTTGGGGGATCCCATTCCACTCCTCCTCCATTGCAATCTTGAGCTCGTTGATATTAAGGCGGTGCCGGATTTCTGGCTCGGACCCCCGTTTGAGCTCGTCCCACAAATGCTCAATCGGATTCATGTAGGGACTGAGGGCTGGCCACTCCATCGTCTCGAGACCAACCTCCTCCATGAATTGACGAGTGGTACGTGCTGAATGGCACCGGACATTGTCATGCACTAACATGAAGTCTTCCCCGATATATCCTGCATAGGGCACAACATGATCCAGGAGAATGTCCTCAATGTATCGTCGAGCAGTCAGACCCCCCTCCGGCCTCCAACAGGTATGAAAACAAGATCTGTTTTTCCCTCAAGGGATATGCCAGCCCACATCATGCAGGAACCGCCGCCGTACGAGACTGTTTCAGCAAAACAGCACTGTGAAAATCGCTCTCCTGGACGCCGGTAGACCCGGCTTCTTCTATCATTACTATGGAGACATATTCTGCTCTCATCAATGAATAGGACGGACCGCCATTGCTCGATGCTCCAATTGACATGTTCCCGAGCAAATTCGAGTCGTGCTTTGCGGTGACTTACGGTCAATTTTGGACCTCTACCGGGCCGTTTTGGAGTGAGGTAGGCTTCCTTCAAGCTTCTTCTGACTGTCCATTGACTAACAGCAACTCCACGAACTTGTCTCAGCTCCTGTTGCAGATCGACGCCCGTGAGATGGCGATTTCGCAGTGAAGTTGAAACGAGAAAGCGATCGTCCCTCTCAGATGTGCATCGGCGCCGTACAGTATGTGGTCTCCGAGTGAAGGTACCAGTTTCCTGAAACCTTCTGAATACTCTTGAGACAGCAGATTGGCTCAAGTTTAGTTGACGAGCGACTTCTCGTTGATTGTGGCCTACTTGCAACAACTTGTGCGGCGTCTTCTGGCGTAGTATCCATGGGTTTGTGAAAACAATGAATTAAACTTGCAGAGATGTGTACAGATGAACCTCTGACAAGCGACTGATAAGAAATATCGTCCACGTGGGATTTTATAGGGGAGTGCGGCGCGCAACTGGTGGTTTCCGTTGAGACTGCATTTTGCTACGCTTACGTTCAGATCACATTCATTTGGAAAATATTGTACAGATTTTAATTATAATGGTGTCATTGTAAAGTAAAAACATTAGGCTTTCAAAAAAAATGTTTTTTGAAAATCGGTTAAGCCATTTAAAAGATATACGCCTTTTTGTGCGCTCGGAAGGGGTGAGTCGATTTAGTTGCACGGAAGTGTAGTTTACTTCTATAGTAGATATGCTGATCAAAACCGTAAGAAGTACACGTTTAAAATTATCATGAAAACTTGTTTCTGTAATAAGGGGATAATGTGGATGAAAAATTATCATTGGTAGTGAACCACTTGCAGCGAAGATAAGATTTTAAAAAGAATTAATGTAATTAAGATTCAATTGGGATCACAAGTCAGGAACTCAGGCATCTTGAAACTCTTATTAATTGAAAATACATGTTAAATTTCGCTTAAAAACCCTTTTATACTATTTATTATTAGAAATACAAAGAAATGTAATTTAAAATGTGATACTGATACCAAAAATTACACAACATCGAAAAGCATATGAAAAGGTCCTTATCCATACACTTAAATGAATGGACGACAGACTGCTGTTACAGATTATTCGGAAAACAAATGAAAGAAAAACTAGTTCAATAATCCAGTGTCATTTTATGATCCCATCAAAAGTGTTTAGAGCTCTGATGATCTTGATTAGCATTATTAGGGTTTTTTTGATACTGAATTGAACTATCTTTTACAAAGTTGTTTGATTCCATGTACGTAGTACTTAATATTATACCGTTCAAGTAGAGTCTTGTGAGTCTTGTGTAGAGTCTTGAGAAGCAGTGAAGCGACTGGATTCGAAACTCAGAACCAGCTTGAATGATAGTCTTTCTTCCTCAGTGTTTCGTGCGTTTTTGCAGGAGAATATGATGTGAAATGTCTTCTACGCTGGGCAATGACTCTTCGGCTAAATAGTTCACATTATTTGTCGCTTGTTGAGATCAAAAGGAGTTTGCAGGAGCCGTCATTGAAAAAAATTATATTTGCTTTTTATTGCCTTATAAGCATTAAAGGGACTATATGTTAAGAAGACTCAAGGGCGAAGAAGGTATAGGCTCCTGTGATTTACAACAAACGATACAAAAGTTAAATGAAGAGTTGGTGAACCAGACCGATGATTGCTCGGAAACAAAACCAATCTTCATTTGATAGAAGATTAGTATTGTATTTACACGGTGTAAAAGCAATCATTTATCCTTCCTTCAACTTTTTTACTACGTTATAAAAAGACTTGCTTATCAATATAATAATATTAACAACAGATCAAGAGTCCATTTCAGGTTAAATCTCCTCTCTCACATGAGATGAACAAAGATTGTAGCGATCTCATCAATTGATCAGGAATTTCGCTTATATCATCAAAATTGAATTTCGAGTTTTAAGAACTACGATATTTTCCACACCAAATAAATTATTTTAGGTTGAATTTTGCCAGATAAACTAATAAAAAGCGGGACTTACCGCAATTTCTCGGCCAAGGAAGTGTAGGAGCTACATTAAAGAAAACTGTATTGATGCTATACGTATCTTTTATACTTGTATATGAACATGATTTGTATCCTGAGGTTTAAAACATTACAATCTTACTCAGAACTGGAAAGAAAAATCAAAATATAGAGTTAATTCTATCCCTTTAAGAAATATTGCTACCGATCTTTTGCACAGGTTCGGTGGCGCAGGGATATAAAATGCGACTAGAGCAATTTAAATTTTAAAATCACAGAGAATTTATTTACAAATGGTAAAATACGACAGTTACAGATCTCAAATTAACGAATTGAAGATTCGCTCAGGTTCTGGCTTCCTTGAAGGTGTCGGTAACGGGACTGTCCTGGTCAACTTGAGTGGCCCAGAGCTATCTTCCTCGTAGCCTTCTATATCGGGACGGTCCTCGTCAACTTCTCCCGGCAATTGGATCGACTTGTGCGAGCTCTTGATGAGAATGTCTCCGTGGCCTATCAACCACTAAACGACATCAAACTTCCTTCCAAGTGGGGAGCTCTCTCTTCCCTTCTGTGAGTCGCTGCCTATCAACAGGAATCTTCACTTTCTCTTCTATCTCCGAACTTGGCG
Organism: Thereuonema tuberculata; assembly: GCA_023159025.1. Classification (NCBI taxonomy): domain Eukaryota; kingdom Metazoa; phylum Arthropoda; class Chilopoda; order Scutigeromorpha; family Scutigeridae; genus Thereuonema; species Thereuonema tuberculata. The sequence goes on from JAFIDM010012231.1 coordinate 21,060,531, forward strand.
GAGGACCTCTGTGGCTGTTCGCCACACACCAACTGCCTTTGCAGCTCTCTGCGCTCCATTATAAGCCCAAGCTCTGCCTCCCTTTCTTTCTGGACTAGTCTATTACAATCAGGGAGTATATATATATATATCAATATAAATTTTGGATTTATTTGTGCCAGTCTCTTCTTGGCTTAGAACCTAAATATTCGGTATATATTCATGATTTGTAGAAATATCTTTGTAAATATCGTACATTCAATTTTTGAAACATTGTGAAAACTTTACCTGTCCTTATTAAATGGATTGATCCAACATATCTATATGTTAATCTATGAGTTCATGAAGAATGCAGTCATATAATAGCCACTATGTAGTCTTTTGAGACGTACTGCACTATACTTGTCAGAGATAATTTACAAAGTTTTTAGACATGTACCATTCTTGTCTCTGTTCAAGAGATTATTATAATAATAAAAAAGGAAATTAAGTTGACAAGTCAACTTTCCTTGTATTCGCAAGGAAAGTTGATGTAGAAACGCCCTTTTTATTTAATCACAAGCTTCTATCTATGGATTCAATTGTTAATACGAGCTCAAATAGCTACGTTCACTCTTACTGACGGTTTATCGTGGCAGGATAATAACATATCATCAACGTACGTCATGTAGTTTTGCTCAACTATAAGTTTAATGATGAGGCAATCAAGAAAAAGAAATAGTAGAGTTAAAATTTAATGGCTGAAACTGATCATTTCTTAGGATAATTCATCAATCCAGAAGATGCCGACAGTCAATTTGGTGGACATTTGAATGCGATTAAAAACTGAAATGGATTGGCTACTTATTTTATTGTTTTTCATCTTCATGTACAAATCTTCGATCAATTGCTTAATTTCCTCTGAATGCTATGTTTGCTGTATGGATTTAAAGAATATATTCAATCCACTTGATTTGGTCTCAATGCCAAAGAATTGAGCAATAGCAAATACGAACATTGTTATTTAACAATAAATATTTCTCAAAATTAATTATCTGTCTTTATAGTCTACAAAATGATTGTTAAAAATGCGTGACTTATGGCTTTTGTTGCCTTAAGTAATTCCATTAATTCCATTTACGTGAGGTTTTAACGACTTCACGTAAAAATTCTTTTAGGTTTCTTTCAAACAAGTATTTTTCACCAGAAACTTCCTAATCGGAATTTCAACTAGTGTGGAAATACTATTCTACCTATTATTATTTGTAATCTGTGAATTATCTTCTTGCCACTTACAAAAACCATCGCCATGGCTCTGCCGAAATCATGGATGAATGTAGTAGGATATATAACAAGAGGAGGAGCAGCGATTAGGTCCTTTTTTGATCCAGTATTGACTTTTTTATCCTTAAAATGGACCGACAAATCTGAAGAAGACGCCGTAAGGTAATCCCACAAAATTATAAAACAGTATTA
>JAFIDM010012231.1:21061974-21080778 GCA_023159025.1 Thereuonema tuberculata
TTTTTTTTTTAAAGTTCAGTAAATATACTTAAAAATATTGAATTTCGAGATTTCTTATGAATAACATCTAAAGAAAGAATAGGTCAGATTACAAACATAGAAATTATAGGGAGTAGTTGAAGTTTCTTCTTTACTGTTGATAGTTTTGAAAATTTCAACTCGGTCACTTTGATCCTTCATCAGAAGAGTTTAAAAACATTGTAGAAACATTGTATAGGTCCTTGTGTTGTGACATCTATCGCGATACAATGTCGAAACTGAAAGTAAATAACTCCCAAGCGTCATATAAATTGTTAAGATCTTTCTCACCAGAAGGCGATAGTTGTCATTCATTTTCAAAACTACAGTGACTTACTTCAGACAAATAATCAAAATCTCCTTCAACAAATTCTCGTCACTTGGTCTTCGAAGTTGAAAATCAAAACTTACTCTTTTTAAGACTGATTAATAAAGGAATGTGTATACGAAGTCAAACTTCTTTTACAGTCAACGATTTCTGTGCACAGACAGCTATCATTTTTTTTATTTGGAAAGTCACCCAATAATCAGTAACCATTCTTTAGCCATCATTGTAACCATTCTTTAGCCATCAAGTAACCAGGAACGGAGAAGTTACTTTTAAAAAGCAATTTATTAAAGTAACTGTAAAGTGACTTGTTCTTTTTTCTTAATCTAAATTACTAAAATCATTTATTTCTCTGTCTGTCCGGTGCAATTGTTAATTTGTTAGTTTCCCTTGCTGAGAAAGCCAGATTATAATTTTTTTTTTTTTTTTTTTTTATTTTTTTTCGCCTTGGATGGGATTCGAACAGAGGACCTTCGTCCTCGCAGTCAGGAACGCTAACTGTTGAACTACTTCTGGTCCCCCAATACCCAATCCTACTTTTATTCTATTTGTTAGTGCGCTATCAAATAATGAGTTCATTCAAAAAGGAATAAAATATCACTTTTTGCCATAACCGCTTGAAATCGATTCTTCTTAGATTATCTCATTCTTACCAGGGGAGACAGGGGGATGGCCTAGTTCAACAAAAAAAGAAAAGTGGCGTAGAAAGTAAAGTGTTTTCATTTCTGCATTGCTGATAAAAGTTAACTTAGCTCAGTTACTCTCTTACACTAGTAACGGTTACTCTCTTGAAACTGTTACTCTCTTATACTAAACTCACAAAAAGTAGATATTATTAGTAGCAGCGTTACAAATAATGCGTTAATTTCCTTCCTCCTCATAACTTGAATACGTCAATCTCATTCAAGAATTTCGACATCTTAATGATTTTATGTGATTTTTATAAATAAAGAAATTCAAACAATAAAAGAAATTACACATCTTCGATGTAATCGAGATAGAATATTGGCAAATGTGACAAAAAGCACTGTTAGTGCTATATCCTATAAATGAGCTAATGTGGTCTTGCGAATATTACAGTGAGAATCTTCTGTTCGCATGACTAAGTATGACTCTAATATTCTTTCTTTCTGAAAAATTCAAAGAAAATTAGCATTTAACAGCCCGTCACATGTGGGTTCCATATTACTACAATCTGTTCAGAACTTTCAGAGCATCAATAATCAAAAATTTTGGATAAGGAAGACCCAAATTGACCTTTTATCTTTAACTTCATCGGTTCTAGCCTTTCCTCGACTTTCTTTTAAGATGACATGTTTGTCTACAGTAACCAAGAAGTTCGAAAGACTTTCCTTACAATATTGTTTCTTAGTATATTTTTTGTTGTTATAAGTTGTGACAACGACCAAAATGAACTTTCTTTCCGTATCTTTCCTAATATATTCATAATTTAAAGTATTATAAGCACAGGATTGTGAATCCTTATTGGTTTAGAGATCCAGTCCTTCGCTGAACATTTGTCTTCAGAAATTGAGATGTTCCTCCCATCTCGCTAACTTACTCACCTTCTTTTCATGGTCCAAAATCAAAATATACGGATATTCAAAGGAAAGCTGTGAAAAGTCATGTGAATAGACTATTAAAAGAAGAAGAAATATTGAATAAAAGAATTAGGAGAAAAATAGATAAGGTTGATTATGAGTTAGTTACGTAGTGGAATCATAAACATTATAAGATAATTAAAGGATAAGCTAAAAATAGGAAAATTAGGAAAATTCAAAACAAGAATTTTGTCGATGATAAAAATTGCGCAAATATGAGTAGTAGAAAATTCAACAATAAAGAATTAAAACTTTTCAATAAAGTTCTAGACTTTGTGTACGATAAAGAGGAAAGTTTAGACTTGAAGACTTTAGGAAAATTACAATTAGCAATTGAGTCAATGAATCAGGAAAAGAAAGAAAGAAGAGTTTTTAAAAGAAATTGAAGACTTTAATAAGAACTTTAATATTATTCCTTTAAATTTGAATGAAGAAGAAATTAACATCCTCAGAAGAATCAGTAATGACAAAAACAAAGTTAAGATTAAATTTTTAAGAGAACTTCAGGAGATAGGAGCTATGAATCATATGCAAAAAAATTAAATTTTAAAAGAAGCCTGTCAAACCGGGAAGGGTAAAGATTCACAAAATTAATAAACCAGTCAGACCAGTTATTAATGCCTTTGTGAAGTCCGGTCCACAATATTGCAAAATTTTTTAATAGAATAGTAAAGAATTTCAAATTACCAAGGGAGGGAGTCATCATGAAAAATACGAAAGACTTAGAAATTAAATTGCAGCATCTAGATTTTAAGAATAAGAAAAAGTTTTACTTATATTCCTTAAATGTGGATAATATTATGTACTGAAATATTCCTGTAGAGGAAACTTTACAAATTGTTGAAAAATTAGCTTATTGCAACGAAGAATTGACGAAACATAACTTCAATAACATGGTTCTAATGAATTGGTTAAGATTCATTTCTAGTAACTTTCTTTCAACACAAGAATAACATTTTTTAAAGGGTTCCCTATGGGATCGCCATTATAAGCTAGTCTCTGCAGTTTTTTTACGAATTTTTTGAGAATAAAGTAATTAAAGAGTCAAAATTTAGTTATGAATATTCTAGGTATGCTGCGACGCATTGATTATTTGGTTTGGAACAAAAAAGACAATTTCAAAATTTTTTTAATAGTATCAATGGTAAGAATGCACATATAAAGTTTAAAATGGAAGAAGAGGAGGAAGGTAAACTAAATTTTCTTGACTTATGTCTGATAAAAAAGAATAATAGTAATCTATACCTTAAACATCACCGTAAAGAGTTTCAGAGTGATCATCCATTAAATTTCAAATCTGGCCATACCACCACAATAAAAAAGAATATTATCGACAACTATATTCAAAGATTAGATAGAAATTCTAGTCGCAATTTGGACTTTGAAAACGAGTTAAGGAATATAAACTTTGTATTAAAGAAAAATGAATATGAAGACAAGTTTATAAATAAAGTGATAAAGGATTATGACAGAATTAAAATTAAAGAAATGGATAAGTATAATAATAAAAGTAGAATAGTAATCCTTTACTTGACCAATAGAAGCTGGGATTTCAAGAAAATTTGTAGGAAATATGAAATTGATTTAACATTTGAGTACAATAATAAATTAAAAAATATTTTTGTCACAAAGTTAATGAGAATGATCAAAAAGTCAACATGGTTTAATTTATGAACTAGAGTGCCTAAATTGTAATAAAATTTACGGAGGAGAAAGCAACAGAACGACCCATGACAGAGCCCTGGAACATGTAGCCTATATTGTATTAAAAAGAAATTAGGAGATAAATCAGACGTAGCAGAGCATTGTTCTCAAAAAGGTCACTGTATTAGGGATGAAGTTAACATTTTAATGTTAGAAAAAGATAGCAAAACTAGGAAATTATTAGAAAGTTTAATAATAGGAAACACGAGGAAAATAAATTTTAATAGAAGTAATGGTTTAGAAATCGAGGATGTTTTGGTAAAATTAGCTAAAGATAAGGTAATGAAATGTGTAAACAAAAACAAATAAACCGTAATAATTGAATAATTCAAACAATTATAATAATAACGTTTATTTTCAGTTATATAATTGTTTGTAGGTTTTAATGATGTAATCGGATTATTGCTAACTATGTCCAGTTAATTGAAAAATTCGAAAAAATTATAATAATAACGTTTATTTTTAGTTGCATGATTGTTTGTACGTTTAATAATGTAATTGGATTATTGCTAACTATGTCTAAGATATGTATTGATATCACCTGATAATGTAATGTTATGTCAAACAAACTTGAAAAGGAAGTAAGTAGTATTCATCCAAAGCTTCAAATTAAATATATTTTTTAATATATTTTGAGATGTGAAAGAAGTATTTATTTACAATTATGTTAAGAAGAAAATGTGATTTGAATGAAAAATATGGAATTGTAAAATAATGCATACTAACGGCCGGTTTCTCAAAATAGTCTTAAGCTAATCATGGATTAAGTCGAATTGAAATCAATAGAGTTGCGACATGAGCTAATACTAATACTATTTGGAGAAACCGGCCGTAAGTTTCGAAAAGATTTAAGTCGGGGGTTTGAACCTACAATGCAATGTATTGACCGTTATACGAGCGAGACTACGAACAGAAACTGAGTAAAACCACTTAAATGCCTGTAAGGAGTTGAGAATAATATTTTAAGCTTTATCTGAATTTCGCAGCTTAAAATAACAATAATATACCTGTATATATACTAATAGCAATATCAACAATATATACACACTGAAGTTATCTCAATGGTTTAAACAACAACAAAATAATATACAGCGTCTGCGAAATATCGTTCATAGTTGTATGGGATTTGAAGATGACTTTGAAGAAGATATATATTTAGTTTGTTAATATATAACGACAAGAATAAATATTGAATGCGCAAATATGTTGTATGTTTATGGCTTCTGTGATTGTTACATCCTCATAATACCCGACTAGTTTTGCAACCTCTCAATGACACTTTGCTTAATTAGCGGATCGATAATGGCGATATCGTCACGAAAATCTCCTGATGTAACCCCATTAGAATTTTTGTTATGGGGTTGAATGAAGCCTGAAATGTAGAGAAGACGGGTGGATACGCGATACGAACTGTTTGAGTGCTTGATGGATGTTGCAGTCATAGAGCAATAACCTATGTTCTGACAAGAGTTGCAAAGTGCAATGGTGTTGACGGTGAATTTTTGAAACTTTACCACAAGCTATAACAAGCTTATCATTTGAACAATAATTAGTAAAACCTTATTTAATATCTCTTTTTATCAATAATTTTGCAAATTCAAACAGCTTTATCTCAGAAACCATTCGAATAGAACACATGTTTAGATAATTGCTTTTCTTAGAATGATGGATACTGTGATCTACCCCAATATTGATCTTTCTTCTTTGACACCCTGGACGTATACATATCATTTCTCTTTATACTATACCATAATGTATTTTTTTTAGGCATAAGAGAAGATTATTGTTCATTCGTGTGAAAAGAGAACACGTTATTGTAGTCAGTATTTTGGCCATTATTGGGCTACTGGTTTGGCTTGTCTTCTTGAAGTCTGAACAAAAATGTAAGTGCTTTTGACATTCTTTTTTTTATTTTAGCTAATAATGCCGAATAATAAAAAATAATAATGTAAAATATCCTTTTATTATAAAATTATAACGTAATTTAAACACAGACAATATAAATTGTTCATTATCTGAAAAAAAGTTAAATCGGCATTGCTAACTTAGATTGTTTAAAACGCTTAATTCAATCACATTAAGACACAAGCAAATTAGTGGATTATTAAAAGGATTTATGTATTATGCAGACATTATAAAAATCTAGAAACTTTAGATTTTTACGATGTCTAATCCTATTCTGTGGGAGCTTTTGTCGCTAATTTCTTTGCAAGGATCTGCACGAAAAAAATTTAAAAAGAGAAATTAGATCATCTGTCGTCCGTAAATGTGCATGCCAAGTTCCAAGAAGTTAATTAGAGCGGGAGATATATACGCACACATTCAGATAGGCTGATTGATTTTAAGAGTCTCATTTTTCTAGGAAAGTAGATTATTTGGCTGCAGGTCAGCAATAGTGTTCTGACTCTTGACAAAACTAGTAGCATTATTTTGCTTCATTCTGATGGGAGTAATGTTTGTTCGAGAATACATATGAGGGGGCTAGAATCAAAGGGGGCTAGAATCAAAGCTAAATCCATGTTTTGAGATTTTACAATTTTTTTTTTTTTTTTTTTAAGATGGTAACTTTGTATGAAGAAATCTTCAAAATATTGAGAATAGGAATTAGAACTTAATGGATAGCAAACTGAACGCCTATAATGACAGGTTAATCTTTTATTGAATAACGAAAATGTACTGAATAATTAAAATGGGTTTAGCTGCCTTTGATTCTAGCCCCCTCATATAAATATACAAAATAACCAGAAAAATTCCCCGACCCTTCGCTGAAAATTGAATTCCACTTACAAATAATTAAAAAGAACTGGAATACAAAGCATTATTAACATATTAAATCTTATGAGACAGAGATGAGTCAGATGAAATGAAAAGAAAAACAAGAAATCAGTCGAAATGTCTTGACATGGATATGGAAGATAGAAAAAAGATGGTAGATCAAAGATGACCTCGCGAAGTATGATGGAAGAAGAATAGTGGTTAGCAGGAAAGCATGAGAACAGAAGATCCTCAGGCTTATTTGCTCTAAGAGTATTTTGAATTAAATTGAATTATCAAGTGAGATACTTTACCAATGTCATTTTTTATCCCTACTATCGTTGATGCTAATCTGGGGGCACGGCAGTGCCCCCGCCAAGACGAGCCCAAGGCAGGAAGGGCACTACCTACCTTTTCTGGAAGTGTTTCGTCGTATTTTCGAACCCTCATAGCTTCGGCCTAGATAATACTAGAGAGCTCAAATTTTCAGGATATGATGCAGTTATCAGACTAATGAAATAAGCTAAGTTTCATTTATTTAGCTTTTATATTTTGGATTTTATTAATACCTAAAATATGTCGATTCCGTCACTGACTGACTCATGATCATCAAAACCTCTAGGGTACTTCCTGAAGTCCTAGAAAGCTGAAATTTGGTATGCCGGTTAGGATTAGCACACAAACAACAAAAAAATTAAGAAATCCGTAACTTTCACAGTTCCAACCAGAAAAAGGGGGGGGTCTGGTTATGTATTATCGAACCCTCATAGCTTCGGCCTGGATAATACTAGAGAGCTCAAATTTTCAGGATAAGATGCAGTTACCATACTAATGAAATACGCTAAGTTTCATTTATCTAGCTTTTATACTTTGGATTTTATTAAGATCTGAAATACGTCGTACCCTCAATGCTCCGGCCTAAATAATACTGTGTAATAATGTGATTTCTTACAAAAGTGCAAACAGCTTGTATATACAAGTTGACCAATAGAAAAACAGAAAAGTAGGGTATTGAAAAAAAATCCATTTTCTAAATAATCTTAAAACTAAATTTAGTTGTAATAGATAATCCCACCCAAAACATGTCATGTAAAATAAGTTGCCAAGACTCACCTGCTCATAACGCTTTCACTGTTAAAAAGTTATCAGATCTCATCCTACAAAAAGAAATGAAATCCCACCCAAAAACACTTCGTGTAAAATACGTTGCCAAGACTCACATGCTCATAATACTTTCACTGTTAAAAAGATATGAGATCTCATGTAGAACCAAGCCCCTAACTCTACGAGGCCTAACTCTACAAGCCCTAACTCTGTAAACCCTATATCTTAGTCAAAAAGTATAACTTGGCCGTTTCATGGAACTATTTCATCTCACCCAAAACATTTCATGTAAAATACGTTGCCAAGATGCTCATAACGCTTTCACTGTCTAAAAAGTTATCAGATTTCATATAGTGCCAAGCCCCTCACTATACATGCCTAACTCTAAAAACCCTACTATCTTGGTCAAAAAGTATGCCTTGGCATACTCCATATCCTTTACATAACTCCATGGGATTGTCTGTGTAACAGCCACGAAACGGCCAAGGCATAGATTTGACCTTTTTGACCAAGATATAGGGTTTTTAGAGTTAGGGCTTGTAGAGTTAGGCCTCGTAGAGTTAGGGGCTTGGCTCTACATGAGATCTCATATCTTTTTAACAGTGAAAGCGTTATGAGCATGTGAGTCTTGGCAACTTATTTTACACGAAGTGTTTTGGGTGGGATTCTATTTACTGATAACTTTACTTAAATCGGGCATTGTTCCTAAGATAAATTGGCCAGATTTTGCCTAATATCCTATCTTCAAAAACGTAGCGATACGTTCGAATTATTTGGAGAGTGCTTCGTACCAATAGTTAAGGCATGTTCCTGTTGGCTCAGTTTCAGTATTTTTTTGTCCCTTTAGAACTTCTGTTACTCCTTTTTCAAGCGGTAACTATTTACCTTGATTTTTAAGTTTTGTTGGGTAATCGCACAATACCCACAAATTCACTACTACAACTAGTACTAATGATGATTTTATTATTTAGTTGCTGTAATTTTCGATGTTTTGTCAATTCATTAAAACAATTCCGAGTAGGCAATTTTTACATGATGTACATTAAGAATTTCTCAGATTGAAGACACCCTCACATACATACAATTTCTTTAAAATTCTATAAGTTGTAGTCTAAGTACTGTATATATGCTATGAAAATTTCAGTTAAGTTCCTAAAGTGAATATCAGGCTGAATCTCTCTTTGTTTGCAATTTTTCTACTTAGTTGGAATATGTACTGACGTAGACTTTGATCCACCCATTCCTCCTGAAGTGACGAAACGGACTTCTGACAGCAAGAATCGTGACTCCTTCCTTTATATGTGCAATAGTGACCCAGATTCAGTTGTTGCAAGACTATTTAAATGTGATGACAATTATGAGTGGGTTCTGGTCAAGCAAGAAGACTGTGGTAACTAGATTTTTCTTCCCCTAAAACTTAATAACTGCAATATATCTAATACTTTTCAAACTTCCCTAAAATTTGTAAGGGTATTTCAATATGGATTAGTATCAATTACAAAATAGTGATTCTAAACTCATTTCCTTCATTAACGGCCAAAATGAAATACTGAGATGCATCGTGACTCCAAAATTAGCAAGCCATTTTTCTGAACTTACAACAATACAATGAATAATAGGGAATATTTACTTTCAAATAATAATGCATCTGCAAAATTAAAATGTTGATGCAAAGTGAAAAACCTTTCCTGATTGGTCAGATAAAATCCACACAGATTGGCTGCTCCAAGAGGTCAAGACCTCACGCGATTGACTCCCTCTCTCAATGGCGGACCGAAGAGAGATTGCCGACCTCTCCTAATCCTTCTCTGAGAATCCGATCTGGAGATGCGATTTTATTATTCACATGTTCATTCCTAAAAATTACGAGCAATTGAATAAAACAAGTTGTTGGTTTTTTTTTACCAGAGCAATTCTTTCAAACTTTTTATTCCAGTTCCTATTTTGTTAAATAGTTTTTTTTTATTCTGAATTTAAAAATTTTAAATAACTATTAAAACATTACGGAACTGAAATATGAAACAGAAGACTAATTATTGGCCAAGGGGAAAAATAAAAATAATTGAATCTAACAAGAAGGGGAAAATTTCAGAAATACAGGGTGATTATAAATAAAGTTCAACTTTCAACATGTTGTAAAAAAAAAAGAACCATTGCTCAGAATGACCTGTAATTTGAACTGAATATACTCGAAGAAAGGGGAAATGGTATGGCATAAGAAAAAAAATAGTTCCAAATGTTAGCAATAGATGGCGCCTTAAGTGTCATAACGTAAATGGGCTCGGCTACAAATGATATTTGAATCGTAAAACCACGGCTATGGCGTGAGATGAACGTTAAACCAACTCTACTGTTCAATATGCATGATTGTATCGGGTTTTTACTGAAGAAATGACTTCCAAGTTATTCAACAGTTGTGGCTCTGTTAGTTTAAAGCCCATCCACCATGGGTAAGGTCGTACCACATCGGATGGAAAAAAAATCTGTTTTTAATTGTTCTGAGGCCAAAAACCGCATAAAAAGCAACAATGAAATCGGTTTTAATTATCGCAAGGCTTGCGTAAGACATGTTCAATATGCTGTCCACCGTCTTCTGCCACAAGTTGAAACCGAGAAACAGCATGTAACACAACAGATCGGGGTGTCTTAGGGGTCACGTTGTGAATGTGTTGCGCAATGCATGCCTTCAATTCAGCAACGTTTGCAATCGGACCACTAAACCCAGCATTTTTCAGAAAACGCACAGCCATATGTCACAAGGATTAAGATCAGGTGATCTTGACGGCCAGGATGTTGGAAAATGACGACTAATAAATCTATCATTTCTCTTGAGCATTTGCTTCACTGGCTTTGCAATTGCGGAGCAGCGCCATCTTGCATAAAATTGATGCTACCTCCACATGCATGCTGTTGAAGTGTTGGAATGACGTTGTTGCATAAAAGACACTCATAGCGTTTACCATTGACGGTACAGGTAACAGGACCTGCACGACCTATCTCCTCGAAAAAGATGATCCTACGATAAACGCTGGCGTCAATCCAGAATGAAAAGATACTGGTTCATGTGCGAACGGATTTTCCGTTGCCCATATTCTGCAATTCTGAGTATTGTCATGTCCTTGGAGATGGAAATGAGCTTCGTCTGTCTACAAAATGTTCCATGGCCATTCATTGTCCACTTCCAAGCGAGTAAGGAATTTTAGAGCAAACTTTTCTCTTACTTGCAGGTTATCAGAAAGCAACTCCTGAACTTGGGTAATTTTGTATGGATAACAATGCAAAATGTTTCGTACAGTTTTAAGCACCATGCTCACAGGCATGTCCAAAGTTCGGGCAATTCCCCGTGCACTGCACGTTTGCACATCACCCTTCGTCTCTTCCTGGACATCTTCCACTGACGTCGAAGCAACTTGTGTCCTCCCTCAGCCTGATTTCACTTAAAAAAAGACATGTCTCTGTGAATTTCTTTATCATTTTCTCATACCACAGCATTTTTTCATACCTTTTACTGTCCGGAACTTCTTCAGAGAAACTGGCATATAATCGCTGTTCTTGTAAAAGAGCTTCAAAAGTAGAGCGCGATCCTTCATTGAGAGAGTCATAGCGAGCTCCTCAGAAGCAATATGAGGAAAACGCCATGTACATTTTTTTAACAAATGTAATGTGTCTTGCGCATGACACGTCTTGAATTTTGCATATTATGATGCTTAAAGCGACATCTATTGCTAACATTTAGAACTATTTTTTTTCTTATGTCGTACCATTTCCCCTTTCTTCGAGTATATTCAGTTCAACTTTCAAGTCATTCTGAGCGTTGGTTCTTTTTTTTACAGCATGTTGAAAGTTGAACTTTAATTGTAATCACCCTGTAAGTAATGGCAAGAAAGTACACCTAACTCTCGTCCATCCCGAGAATGATGGCTACACTTCATTTTTACAGTGGCTTTGTTGACTCAAAAGTTCGCTTCGGAGAAAACGGAACTTTGGAAATTTGATTTCGATGTTTCGAATGCCCAGACTTATTGACTTTGCCTCCAGAAGAAGTTACTTTGTCAAATAAATCGTTGCTGAGGTTATGCCGTAAGAGGCAATGGCCATTGAAAGAATCTAATATCCAAAACACAGAAAACAAAACCCGCTCTGGTATTTGAAGAAGACTCAGACATCTCAGATTTCTTCATGCATCTGAACTTGGAATCACTTGATTACATCTAAGTACTTTAAACCATTGTAATTATTTTCTAATATTATATATGCTATCCTGACTTGTTCCACAGTTATAAAGTGTAAAAAAAGGCACCTGTTGATAGTCTGTTCAAATGCACATCTGAAACAATTCGAGAGCTAAAATAATTACTGTTAAGATTGGGTTAAAAGTTCATATATCTCTGAATATAAATGTATGCTATGGAGAAAGTCATACAGCTAATGTAACATACTTTACATGGTTGTTACATACTTTTCTCTCTTGCCTATCATTTATTTTTATCACTTTATATACAATTTTCAGAAATACCTTTCTTATTTCTCCTCCAAATGCTTCTTAGTCTAAATGCTTTTTTTGTCTTCTCGAAACGGATGTTTCCCAGATCTTTTGTGTTCTCTCAGCCTCTTACCCATCTGGCTTCTAATTTACCTATTCCCTCTCAACGTTTATTGCCCCTTTGTTCTACCCTCAACCTTACAGCCTTTCAGCAGATGGCTCCTAGACAGCTCGACGCCTTCTGCAATAAGTGACGTCACAACAAGGGAAATAAGTTTGAGTGGAAGTGAAACAACAAACAGACAGTGAGAGCGAGCACGCGAGAAAGGCAGCCAGCTAACTTTGTTGCCCTTCGAATTGCTCGCCACTGCAAAAGCTAGGTAAACTTGACCAAGCAAAGGCGCTTGGCTCATCTCAACAGAAACCAACTGCGGTCTGCTGGGAATGCAAGGCCCAGCCATTGTTTGCATCCTCGGAGCAAGTATTGCGTCAGTTTGAGCATTCTTTCAAATCTCCGGGCCTGCTTAGCGAATGCGTCTCGTTTTGAGAAAGTGTTTAGTAGCAAAGAAAGTAGAGTCGTCCCACCTAAGCTCGCATCCCTAGGATTCTGTTGTTCTGATTCCTAGAGTTCTTCCAAATTCCCGGATCTGTAAGTTGCGTCACTGAGAGAATCCAATGCAAGGTGAAACCAGCGAACTCATCTAGATTGCCTGTACCTATCCGGGACTGCTCTTCGACTGCAATGCAAGAGTAAAGACTAAACTATAACCTTCTTCTCAGCTTTCAAGAACTGCCATGAACATCGTGAACATTTTGTGAGAACTCTTGTGAACTGTTCAAGCACGTGTGAACACTATTGTGCTAAGTGACACTAGCTTTAGTTTTTGGATACGTATGTGTTTAGTGTTATATTTACCTACTGTTTTGTCAACCACGTTTGAAAACCCCGGGGTAAGGCGTACAACTTATGTATTTATCTCTTTTATTATCTTTTCTCTCTGTACTCATTCTCTTGTAAATACATGTATTTAATCCTTTATTAAATCCATCATATTTATTTTCTGAATTAGTTGATATCCCCCTCTATTTACATTTATTCCCTTGGTGGATATTGGCTTTTACTGATTTTACTGATTGAGGGGGAATTCGCGTTGAGAGTTAGACGCCTCAGGCAAGGCCGCGGCCGCAACTGGCGAATCTGAGTGAGGGTCTTTCTGTATACAAACAAATCCCTCCCTACTCACATCACAGGCAAGCGCCGTTGCTCCTTATTTAATCCTTTTCTTAATTTATAAATTAATTTACTAGTTTTCTGGCCCAGCACTAGAACGTTTAACAAATTAATTAAGGGATTCCTCTGCGCAGAACTCTCTAATATAACCCTTCCCTCACATGTACTCCCAAATTCACGGCAAGGCGTTACAGTAACATTTCTAGAAATAAGTCAACCTTGAGCAACAATGAAACAATCACATACTCCCACATTAACAACATGCGAGCAATCAAATAATGGCAAGTCAAAGAAGCAAACAGTGACTGAGAGTATGACTCATGTAAGCAGATTCTCGATTGAAGAGCTTTTAGTGAATGCAGTTTGGTTGTTCAAGAATAACCGCATACGGGATAAATAATACGGGATTACTATCAATTTTCAGCTGCGATTTCGGACAGGAACACTGTCAACACGTTTGGAAACATTTGCTGCTATGAAAGGATCTATAACGCGATCTCTCTTGAAGTCGACTCGCAACCTACTGCCGAATTGGGTATTCTCCAGTCAACCATGAGATAGCATATGCGAAAGGATTTGAAAGGTAAACCTCTTCGCCATCTATCAGTGAATGAGCGATTATAAGATGTGGATTCATGGTGCGAAGAAGCATGCAACCTGCTTCTCCAACATTTCCCAACAAGAGAAGATCAACGAAGAGTTCTGTTTAGTGATAAATGTGTTATCTATCGATGCTCGAAAGATCGGAAAGCTTATTTTTGGTCAAAGAAAAATTCACATTTCTTTCAAGAACTCGAACAAAATCTACCGCGCATAATTATTTGGGCAGAGGTAACTGAAGAACATCTGCTTGGACCATATTTCTTCAATGGCCCAGTGAATCAGACAACTGCATATGATTAACGAATGGTTGTTGAATGACCTCCAGTTAAAAGGCAATCATGACACTGTGTCGTTTCAACAAGATGGAGTACCAGCTCATTTCGCCATTAGACTGCGATTATATCTTGATGAGCTTTTCCCAAACAGGCGGATTGGCCGGAGATCCGATAACATTCCACCACCTTTGCCATGGTCACCACGCAGCTCAGATCTCACCACGGCAGAAATTCTGTGTGAGGAATCATTAAACAGAAAGTCCTCAAACAGCGATACATTTCCAATGCTGAGTTGCAAATTGCAAATGACCAATGCCTTCACAAATGCTGCCGAAAATGAGCAAACAGACCTAGAATGAACGAGACCTAGAATGAACAGACCTAGAGATGCATTCGTCTGTGCAGAGACCATGGAGGACTGCATACAGATGTTTTGAATCTATAATAGGCACATCAATTCATTTCAAATTCGGTTTACTGAAAGGGGTATAAGATCTTTTCGCCCACTCTGTAGTAGTAAAAAAAATCGAGCTAACAGAAATTTATTTGAAAACAAAATAAAAAATAAACCACTGAGTTATATTTTCAAATTGAAATTGAAAACTAAGAGTATTTGCCTGTCCTACATTATGATGGATAGAAAATTACAATGACTGCATTGCTAGGAACATAAATAAATTAGTTTATTGGAAGGTTTGATGCGGGATTTACTGGGAACTTGACGGCACTTCAACTTGAATGGGAAACTGACATCACTCGGTTGAAAGTCCTGGGAATAGCGACTGTGTGAGTGTGAAGAAACTCTGCTGGATAGTTTCGTTCATCACTGGTTCATCCGACACTACTACTTCTGCGCTGCGGTAGATGTGAAACTTGCCAGGCCTTATATACTGAGAATTGATCTGTTGCATTATATACTGAGAATTGGGAAATTATATATATTAATGCTGCGGCTGTGTACAGCGTGAAACCATCTAGTTTGTATTAGGAATGCTCTACTACTTTTGATGGCTAATACATCAATTACTAATAACTACGATTTGTTGTTCTTGTTAAAGCTGTCTCGACAAATCGACATTAGCGGAATTGGTTAATGGAACAATTTTTAGAGCCGACAATAAAAGCAATGAAATCAACTTAAAAATATTATACTCTTTCTGTATACAGGGTGTCCCAGGAGGAAAGGTTAATATTTTTTGATTCGATAGCATCGATCATTTTATGCAAAAAAGTTTATATGAACGTGTGTCCTACTCCGAAGGGTTTCCAAGATAGAATGTACAATTTCAAAACGTATGACAGCAAGAGATACTACGTACTGTAAAAGCATAAAGAAATGACACAGAAATGAAAAATATCTGAGCTTTCATAGGTGACAGTTTGGAACGGTCTTTTCGTCGTTTTTGTAGACTCGTCAGCCAAACCCACTCACCAGATGAAATGCTTGGGTAGTGTCAAAGTGATAAGGGAAAGCACTCCCACACCCGGCTGTGGTCTCCTCCAGAAGAAAACATATTTTAAAAAAAGAAACTACGTATTTTTTCTAATATTTATTGGCCAAGTTACACATTTCTTATAGTTTATAATAAAATAATTTATAAAGTAATAAAAATTACACCATCAACATCAATGCATTCCTGTGAGAACAGCATGACTTGTTGCTTGTCTGAGTTCATCGTGGCGTTCCTTTATGCTCCCAAAAGTATCCATTATGTGAACGAGCAATTCGTCTCATGTTTTCATTCCATGTCTGTAAACTTCACTTTTCATTCAACCCCATAAATAGAAATCTAAGGGCGTAAGGTGTGGAGATCTTAGCGTCGTGCGGTGGAAGAGAAGGAACACAACTGTCAGCAGGAGCAGTGACAATTGAACGCCAAATTTCAATTATTTCATAGAAACTTTTTTTTGCTTAAAATGGCGGATACTATTACCTCACAAAATATTCACCTTTCCTCCTGGGGCATTCTGTTTAAGGCTGTGCCAACCATTAAAGCAAATTACTATTTATTTTATTGCTATCTCCTCAAAATTCCATTTCTGAAAATCAAATACTTTCAGCTTTTTTATCTAAAAATCGGAAATACAGCTTTGAATTTCAATCAAATATACATTGATTTAAACAAAATCAAGTTTGAAACAACTTAAATTCTACTTTCTTTAAAATGTTTTCTTTTTTTTTTTTTTTTAAATCGCGAATCGATTTAAAGCCTTTATTTTGTTATTAAAATCATAATATCAGCTACATGTACATAATACAAACAAACATTGATTATGCTTTACATACAGGTACATTATTTACTTAGTAGATTTGAAATGAAATCTAATACTATAGATTTGATATTTAAGACTTATGCCAGTCAAGTTTCAAGAGACTCCATCCAGAGGTTCAAAAATTACTAGAGGAGAAAACACTTAAGCAGACTGAATGATCTGATGAGCCTCGCTTTCCAGGGAAAGTAGGCTTAAAGTAAAAAAAAAAATTAAAAAAATTAAATTTGAATTTAGTAAAGTGAACAATAAGGTAAGGTTCCAATATGAAAATGTAAATTCTGAAATTGAGACAGAAATAGCGATATACTCCTAGTTAAAATTATATGTAGCTAATGTGAAGTATTATAAAATTGGATATAAATATGTGTCTTCAGTAATTCTAAATAGATTCTTCAGTAAAACTAAGTAAGTATAGTATTCAATAAAATAACATTCAAATCACTTTCAAAGTTTTTATGCCAGTTTTGATGTATTGTCCAATAAACTACTTGGATATATTTTTACTAGAAAAAGTAAGCTGCTTTGTTATTGCAGCTTAGCAGCTTTCTTATCGCTGTCGTTAATTAGTTATATAACGGTTTAAAAAAAAAAAGAGATGGCATTTGGTATTTATGCTGCCAACTGAACGAGTTTGGAGTATATATAGTTTTCTGAACTTCATCTCACCAAAACAAAACAGTGGATGGATTTCACTATTTCCAATCTATATTATTAAAATCTTTTATTTCTCTGTCTGTTCGGCGCAATTGTTAATTTCCTGTGAAAAAGTACTACAATGAAACGTTCGCGACGGGAATCGAACCTGCAATCTTTAGATCCGAAGTGAGACGTCTTATCTATTAGATCACGGGGACCTCATTCAAATTATTGTTTCTTATCACTCCCTTTGTGTGTGTGTGTGTGGCGTAATGAGAGAAGAACCAGAGAAAAAAGAAAATAACTCATTAATATTAGCTTACTAGATTAAAATTTAAATTTCAATGTTCATTTTTTTTCCAGCGACCACCTGAAGAGTCGTTAGAGACATATCTCGACGTGAATGAAGAAATTACAAAAGACGAACATAAATCCTCTATCTCAACTAAAAGCTGTCACATTGTTATCCCGTCATTGTTGACGGGGAGTATATATTATCACTAATTTTAAAAAAAATGAATTATACAAGTGTTATCTCAATGGTCAAATGCCTGCTACCTAGTCCATAATAAAACTAATTCAAATAAGCTGTATTATGAATAATTTTGTTACTAATTTTATACATTTTTATGACTAGATTGTTATGAAGAGCCACCTGCACCAAGGCCACCAATGACCTATAATTGGACTGGAAAAATGGCTATCGGAACAATTGTCCCTTATTGGTGCACAAATAATCAAGAAGGCCCTCCTCCTATAATTAAGAAATGTGGAAATCACAAATTATGGTCCGACATAAAAAACAAACCTTGTGAGGAAATAAAAAGTAGTAAGTATCTTATTCGAGATAACAGATTAATCTTTCTTTTTCATTGCTGAAGCAATAAGTTAATCTTACAAGAACTGTATACAGAACTGATCATTCCCATTTAATATAAGATGAAATGTAAAATTCAACAAGCAATATTTAAAAAAAAAAAATATTTTATGAAATATCAATAAAATCAAATTGAAAAGGGAATTCAGTTGTATAAGTTATAAAATCAAATTCAAAGAGAACTGACTTAATTCATGTACTAACTATATTCATAACTGCATTAATATGTCAAAAAACTAAAAACAAGTAGTGAGACATTTGAAAACAAGAACAGTAATTTGAAATCTTTATAATCTAAGAATGTTTGGTAATTAATGTCTAAACAGATGCTAGAGATCTGCCAAGGAATTTGAAGTGGAAAATGATTATGATGGTAAAATACATAAATAAATAAATAAATAAGTATATAATGTTCTTTTTCTGAATGAAGAGGTTACAAAATTTAACCTAAACTTTTCTCACTGTAAAATATTGAATTATTTTATTGTTCATACTCGTACCCATTGATGCTAAGTCAACGTCCTTTCTGGATATGGGTAGTTAAAATTCCATTGTGCTGGCTGTTCCGATACAGCAAGACTCCGTGCGATTGGCTCCCTCTCCTAATGGCGAAGCAAAGACGAACCTCCGACCTCATATGACCCGTCGCTGAGAATCCGGCTTTCATGCTTTTTATTACTTTGACCTCTTTTCAGTATCCACCAATTCTGTATTCATTTATAAATAAAGTGCAAATAAAATGCGTATACAATATTCTGAAACGTCGTTAATAGACTCCTCTCATGGTGGCGAAGACCCGCCGAACCACGGACCCACCATGCTGAACCCTGCCGACAACTGTGACCCTTACTGAGATGACCACAACCAAGCCTTGACCACTGCTTAAACACCGACAACAAGAACTTTCCCTGCCCTA
>JAFIDM010012231.1:21085778-21100336 GCA_023159025.1 Thereuonema tuberculata
ACGTTACTCAAATCAGACGTAGTCCAATTCACATGCTGGCGGCACCACTGTAATCGTGTCCCTCTGGATTGGATGGATAAAGGAACACAAATTCGTGGTACCCGGGCGTACAGATCATTCATGTGTAGCCTTCGACGAACAGCAGTGGCAGATATCGTCTTACCAATGACCGCTGCAACCACAGATGTCACACGTGTGGAGGTCGATCTTCGATTCCGCTTGGCTGCAACACAATATATTGATCTTCCGCGGGGGTCGTAACCCTTGGACGACCGGCTACAGGTCTTCGGACAGCTGTTTGGCTGGTTTGGAATTGTTTCCAAAATCGTGAAATGAAGGAATGATGAACGCCGACGAAACGAGCAACCTCTGTTATAGACTGTCCTGCTTCAATACGTCCGACAGTCTGCCAGCGCTCAAAATTTTACATTCGTCTTCTAAAAGCATAGAAACACGTCTAGCTTGAAAACAAATCGTACGAATGTTCTAAACACCTATCATCAGCACCTACATGCAACTCCTGTAACCCTTGACAATGCCAGCTTCTTATACGACTGCCTGATCTGCATATTTCTCGACGCGAAACCGTGATTGACTGTTACTTATATAATTTGCATACTTCCTTTACCCTTGCAGCAAATTTCAGCGTCTTTAATTCAGATCTCTTAGGGTAATTAACATTTTTCCTCTCCGTGCTTAACTTTTGGAAGTGAGTGTAAATTGAAAGAAAACATAGTCTGTTATGTTTATGTAAGGTTAGCTGTAATTATTAAAGCAATGAATAACAAAACTCTTGTTTGATTTATCATATTTCAAAATAGTACATTAAAACCATATTCTAATTGAAAATTGCCCGTTTCTGTTTTTACTTATAACTACTTAATTTTGTGAAGCCTTTGTACTGCTTTTTATATCTCTTATGTCTTCTGATTTCTTTTCAGACTATTGCTTAACAAATTAATTATAATTAAAATCAATATAGTTTCTAACAAATAAACCTTTATGACAAGTTATCCACTTAAATATTATATGCCTGCAACTTCCAAGTTAATGGGAAAAAAATAATACAGAAATGAAACTGCCAAATTTTTAATTTCATTAACTACACTTTAAATGTGGGCCCGGTAGCCGAGTGGGTAAGGGCGCTTGGCTGCGGGGTGGGTACCGGGTTTCTTTCCCGGGAGTTAAAGGCGGGCGAGCGACGGGCCGACCTCCCGTCCTCAACTTTGTCCTGTAGGTTCTGAACACTGGAGCCTACCCTCCAGCTGCATTGCGCGGTCCTCTGGGCCTGATCGCAACTTTAACTTAACACTTTAAATAGTATTTAATATGAAGATTAATTGATACAACTGATTCAATTTACCACCTGATTTGTTTAATAAGTCTTGTGTTGACAAAGTAGATATATTACAAAATGATAACTTATAAGCTTTTGAAGAAGCAAAATCTGAATGTTTAGTGTAATTATAAAATAGTTAGATGTTTAGACGTATTTCAAAAGAGCTAAGAAGAAATAATGAGTATAACCCTTACAGCAGCACTCTTTATTAGAATAAGTTATCAAAAAGAGTTTTCTTGGTCTGCAAAGTCAGATGTATCATCTTTGCATTGCTACTTGAAAGTATTTTTTATCAAATTTTATTACATCGCCAATAAATTCGTTAGCCTTATGAGTTTACATTTTTAGTTAAACAGATTTTAAAAAAATATGATCATTAATCTCTTAACCTGACATATATCACAAGGTCTTCCACAATTAATTTTTGTTGCCTCTCCATATTAAAATGAATTCTTGATTTTGGATCTAAGATGGATCCTTATCTCAAAGTCAGTATGTAAGGTAACGTCACAATTATAAAGCACAACAAAACACAAAGCTGAAATAATAAAACTTATCAATGCTAGAAAAGTTTAATTATTATGAAAATGTTGGTTTGAAATTCTACTACGACAATTTTGAAGTTTTTCAAAATAAGTTTTGCTTAAAGTGAACACCTAACTTTCAATCCAGAACTATTATTACATAACTCCTATAATATTTCTTACGTAATATTTTTGCATAGACATCTATTGGGCACACACTATTTAATATCTTCTAAAAAATTATATGTGACAATAGTTATTCTATTTTGAATATAAAAATAAATTCTATAAACAAGTTAGGGGACTTGCAATGGGTAACCCAATATTCGGCACCCTATGTAATATCTATATGAATTGGTTAGAAGATAAGAAAATTTTGAAATGGAAGAAAACCAAAATTATAGGTATATAAGTGTGCTGATGATCACCTGATATTTTGGGCTGGATCTAATAGGTAGTTTTCTCAATTTTAAAACTTTATTAATACTGTTGACGAGAATTTAAAATTTACTAAAGAAGAAGAAAATGTAGGTAAATTGCCATTTTTGAGCATATTCTTTTTTCATCGACTTTGGCCAACTATGGACCACGTGCTAGCCCTACCTGACAACGTTAGGGTGAGGCTAGGAAATTGAAGAACTGGGGCGAGATTTACATCTCGGCCAGAAATAATCCTGAGATTGTGAGTTCCAGGGAGAAACAGACGAAACACAGAAGAAGAAAGAAACAGCCATGCCCACGCCGGGATTCGAACCCAGGTTCCGACACAACGGCCACACGGCAGACCGTCGTCTAGACCGTTCGGCTATGCCGGAACGGCCTTAGGGTATATTATTAATAAACAAACATCATGAAATAGCATATGAACATTATGAAAAATAAATAAAAATTAATCAAATACTAAATTTTTATTCTGGTCATAGTTGAAACAAAGAAGGCTTTAATCAAAAATTATGCAAAAAGAATAATTGAAAACACTGAAAATAAAAGATTAAGGAAAGAAAAAATTAATAGAATGAAAAATACAAACAAAGTTGTTAATGAATTCTTTAGGAACAGGAAACAAAAAAAGAAAAATGATGAAAATATTGATTACAAAGGAGTATTTAAGATACCATTAAGTATAGAAACTACTAAATCAGTGGTGCTATAAGGGAAGCACAAGCCATCATCAAGCAAAAGCACCCAAAAGCAACGTCTGTTCACTCTGCGTCCCATTCATTCAACCTGTTCCTTACTGACAGATTTTGTGTACAGGAAATAAGAAACATCGACACAGCAAGGGAATTTTTCCAGTTTCCGAATAGATAAAATATCCTACAGATAGATATGAAAGTTATAATGACTAAGAAAAATGCACCATAATGGCTCTTCACGTTACACTTGATCATTCGGTTTCATATCTTCATAAAACAATTAAAAATTAAAAAGAATCCTTAAACTTTCAATCAGTCATTCACTCTTGATACTAGATGACTAACAAGCACTTCTTATACGGTCTTTCCAGGAAGAAATCCTCAAGTTACCAGATGGATCTTCACGCCTAAAAGCTGAAGAGGATGTAATCCGTATGATGGTTGAACAACACGTTTCACTCAAATCCTTCATCAAACTGCTTGAGCCAGTCGTCAGAGCTCTTGACGTAATCTCTGGATGGACTGATAAGAAAACAGCCACAAACGCCCCGCTCCTTTCAAAATCTATCTGCAAATCGAATTTTCTCGCTGCCTTGTTTACAATTTTGAAGTGATCAGGCCTCTAAGTAAATACAGTGCACTCCCGATTATGCGGGTTAATTACCGGGAGGGGTCGCACGAACAGTAGAACAACCGGATAATCCGAAAACTCCTTTTTATTAAAGTAAAAATCAACACCAGTATAAAATGTCAAAATCAATTACATTTGAAAGCAATATAATATCAAACTAGGAATTTTTCATTTACCATTTACTGCTTCAAAAAATCTGTAATGCGTCTTTGCTTCTGCTGTTTGTTCATCTCTTGTCGTATATCGACACAATTTTACGAACCGCAGTAATGTCCAGAGGGTTCAATTTAACCTGAGAGCACTTCACAATACTATCACCTAAACCGGACAAGATTCTAATTCACATCAACATCGATTTTACATGCATGATAAGCTTGAAAATATTTCTCTTTGAATTTTTTTTATGAATCCGGAATGAGCATGGATAATCCGCTTCCCGGATAATTCGCATACGGATAATAGAGAGTATACTAAAAGAAAACATTGATATAAAATTCGCCGAGAATTCAGCAATGAATGCTAAAGCTACATTAGAAGACATGAAGCAAAATGTTGAGATGCGTTCCACTCAAATCTTCCACAAACTACGTCCACCACGAGCTGCAGGCCGACTAGTACACACAGGAAATATGCCAGCAGACACTCCGGAGGAATATTTCAGAAGAGCTCCTTGTATCCCCTTTCTTGATCAAACTATTGCGGCTATTGACGAAGAGTTTGTTTTAGCACCCTACTGAATCCTTTACAGTATCTTCTGTCTCCTCCCACAGCTAAAGCACTAGAACTAGATGAGGGCACTACTGAACTGGCATCATTGGCTAATTTCTATGAGCTTATATCAATGTTGAAGAGCTGCCAGGGATGCAGTTTGTATGAGGAAACTTTCATGCGGGTCTGTAGAAGCAATACAAAGCAACCCGAGTATGTTTCCCTCAGTTCACAGTCTACTCACAGTACTCGCTATTCTTCCAGTTACAACCTCCACATGTGAGAGACTATTCTTCACTTTATAATGCTTGAAGAACTATCTCCGCAGTTCGACTAACGAGGAACGTCTGAACGGGACTACCTTTAGCTTTTATCTATGAAGATGTGGAGGCATCTTCTGATGCAGTCCTTGACTGCAGAAATCAAGCCGTTTTGACATCAACATTATATAAGCTAAAAAAAATAAAATAAATGTTGGTTATTTTCTGAAAAACTTGTCTGCCTCGAAACTCTTCTCTAAAACTCCTCCCAAAGCCAATTTCTGGTTGTGCCACTGATATATCTGCCTGTTTCCAATTATTTTATAAACAATTTTAATTTTTTAAAGATTAGTATTTAACAAGGCTTTACACGTTTAATAACTATTATTATTCAATAACAGTTATAGTTTCGAACTGTGATTATTATTTATTTTTATTTTTATGGTTGATTCAGTATAAGCTGGGTTTCTTTTAGTTTTTTTGGTAGGGCCTTGACATTTTAAAGTAAAAATCTCTTCTTAGCAAAAAGCCACCGAACCGTGCAACAAAGTCATTATTAGTAAATTAGGTCCCGAATTAGTCAAAACTCAATATGCAATTACAAATATTTCTGATTGGCTGCTGTGGTTCTGATATCATCTTTGTATGGCTTATTTCTTTCGGATATTTAAATCTGTGGTGTTAGTAAATATTTATCTGGAGTTATTTGGGGAAATCTCTCAAAATATATTGATTTTCAATGCTTTTAGTTAAAAAATAATAATAGAAAACATCTTATTATTAACGAAAACAATAAAATGCTATCGATTAGATTGGACCCTTTGCTCTTTGCGTCAGAAGTTAATGACATACGATAAACTTTTTTTTTTTTTTTTTACTTCAAGTTTTTAGGTTTCCATAGTTATTTTTGAAAATACTAATAACTCTTTTAATTTTTGGATAGAATGTACTGAAGATCCACCTACTCCAGCAGCTGATATCAGAAGAATATGGGATGGATCGCTGCGACCTGGTTCCATTGCCATATATTTATGTCCACCTGCAGAAAGAGATTCAACTGTTTTACTCACATACGTTTGTACACGAAGAGAAAAATGGGAATTAATGTATAAAGGTGCTTGCTATTTAGGTCGCAGTGATTACTTTTGTAAGTATCGATTTTCACTTTTCAGTAATATTTCCTTTTCCAAAAATAACTTTTGAGTTTATCTCAATACTACTCAAAAACATCCCTCATTATTATTGAGTTTAAGATTAACACGTTATTGGGTTTTCTTTCCAATAAAGTAACTTAATACTATTATATTACAATCACGTATTATGCGCCATTATTGATATATACAATTATGTTAAAATTAACACGTTATTGAGTTTTCTTTCCAATAATAACCTAATAAATAACAATCATGGGCCATTATTGAAATATTTAATTATTGAAATAATCATAAGAGTTTTTTATCGAAAGTTTTCTTCTTGACCTCAGATGATATCTTGGAAATATGATAAGGTGTTGGGGTTAACCATGTATTCCTTGTCCTTATTGGAAAAGAAAAAGGCATGAAAAAAGAGAAGCGATATGGTTTCGCGAAATATCGCCGGAATATAGAAGGAAGAAGATTAAAATTATAATACTTACAACAACAAGGATATCGTATGGTATAAGGAATTTATTTAATACACTACATGCAACCTTTAAAAAATAGATAAAGTTAATTAATTAAAAAAAATTATTGAAAAGATGAAATTAACAAGTAGTAGAATGAGTAGGCTAGGCGGAAAATAAAAAAAAATTAACTTCAAATATATCGAGTATTTTAAAAAGGGTTTGAATGGGAGTAAAAGAGCAAACAAAAAAACTCCAGGGATGTTATTGGATATGAGAAATTTATTATAATCAAAACAAACGATTGAAAAGGGATAAGAAAAATAACATTTATTGAAAAAAAATATTGAAAACATTTATTGAAGATTAATTATTTAAATAAAGAGGCTGTCTTCTTGGAAAAGATAGGTGTCATTACAGTACTGTTAGTAGGTGTAAATAAAATATGATTCTACAGCTAACTGCTTGGTTTCGTTGTTTTTTAATAGCTAAAATGGAAGGATTATCAAAATCAAGTTTATATTAGGAGTTCCAGGCATGTTTAGATGTGGTATATGTTGAATATTGGCCGTTTTTTTTTTTGTTTGCTCATAATACTTCAATTCGAATTCTTATTAATGTACTCGATGTTATTTGAATTTAATTTCCACCCGGCCTATTCTTTTTTTTTACTTGGTAATTCTGTAACATCACCGGATAGATGATAAAAGCAACTGGTTGAATAACAACAACAACTGTTATTGAAATTAACATAGCTTCACTATATTACAAAACTTCTCCGCCAACAATCAAACTGAGCGAATCTCATAACCTTTTACTCCATTCACAACCAAATCGAGAGTCTCTCCTTACAATCAAAATTTCCAATTACTACAGCTTAGCCTGCACGAGGTAACATTCTAATCTGCACATGCTTTAATCCCAATAATCTAACAATGGATTACAACAGATTAACTGGGATAATACTTTGTTCCAAAACAAATTACAAATTAATTAAGATGAAGAATTCTTATTTCACGAATAAAACAAAATTCAAATCAATAAATAATAAAATTTCTCAAATACATAAATTTACAATAAATGCTAGGATATTAAATTATGTTTAATAAAATAATTTAATTAGTGAGAGTAAAAAGGAAAAATAAAAAAAAGAAGATTTATTTTGCTTGAAAAGAATTTTTTTTTTCCTCTTAAGTTTATTTTGATTCTGATACCTTAGTCCCTCAGAGTGAATGTGACTAGTCGTAATTTAAATATGCAGAATAGGACACTACGTAATGGGAACATACGTCATAAAACGGAGTTGACGATTCCACGATTGGTTATGCCCGGGTCACACGAGCCTATTTTTCATCATTGTTTTCAATCGTTGGCCCTATCTTTCAGGTCTACGATCGTGTGATTTGCCTCTGTTGACCATTTTCAACCCTGATTCCATCATTGAAAAAATTTCAGAACGTTTCTAAATACAACCCTGTTTTCAGGGATGCTCATTAGTGAGCTCCAATCAGAACCGACCAGCTACGATCCCGAAGGAGCTGACCAGCGCCATTTTGGCTACCGTATCGAGAGAAACCGAAGGCTATTAGGAATTAAATATCGCAGTGAGGAGATTATTTTTCGAAAATAAACAATATTTTTACTGAAATAAATTAATTCTATGCGTCAAAATGTGCAGATGTCAAATTTTTAAAGAGAGATTTCATTTCTTCTTCAGCTGTGTGAAAGGCCGCAGGGGCTTGTGGGATACCCGCTGTTTTCAGCCGAAATTCAGTTCGCTTTCGCAAATAGTAGAGATGCTTGAATACAATTTACAATTAGTTTCGAACAGATTGACAGCTTACTAAAAGTCATTTCAAATTCTACCTAAATTGCGTTGCCGAAACACGATTTTAGCCTCTAAAAAAAGATTAATCGCCGTCTTTTCGTAGCTTTCGAGAAACCGCCAAAATCTTTTAAGCTCAACTCTGATTGGCTAGCACTCTGCCAATCAAATGCACTGTTTCACCAAATTTTGTCGAGACGGACGAGGAAGCAAGGAAGGGGGAACCCAGCACTGATTTCACTGTAGCAAAACAATGTTGAAAAAAATATGCTGGTGTGAATTGGGCATTAGTGACTGATTCGAGAGTGACGGATGCAATGGAACAGTGACTGATTCGAGAGTGACTGATTTGATTAGTAACGGATTGAATGGTTCAGACGAATTTAGTGAGTCGACGGATTCAGTGTGTGGACGAATTCAATGGGTTGATGTTTCCACGAGAAGGTCGATTCCAGAAAAGTGGACTTAGAAGCTAAGTACAAAATGTGCGTTTAATTTGTATCGGCAGTTGGAATGCAATGTCAATCAGCTCCAGAAATTCAGGACTAAGTGTTCGTTTTGGAAAATGAAATGAATTGCAATAAAGTCAACTATGAGGCGTTACAAGTTACGAAAAAGAAATGGAAAGAAAGTCTTATGAATGGAACGAGATATTAATAGATTCAGTTTAGAACTGATAATTTAATATTGATGTAAGGAGGACTATCCAGTGAATAATAACCCACGTTATTATATTATATATCAACACGAGAACTCATCCAAGTATAATTATTAAGGAGAAAGTAATCTTTATTAGTAATAGCGTTCCTGTAATTGAAGACAAAAGATTGAAGAATTCTCGGCAAGTTCAACCGAACGAAGTTAAACTAGGACTGAACCATTTTGGATTAAGGTGTGTTGGTGCAGATATTATTTCATTGAGAACTGTTTGTGAATTAAATAGAAAAGTAAATTTAATTCCTGCCGAAGTTATTCCGTGCTTAATTACGAATTTGAATTAAGAAGAATAATACAATTGGATATCTCGGTAGCCAGTGCCATTGGATATACAGCTGATGAACTATAACAATGAATTACGGGAACAAGGAAGCAGATGTGCGACAATTACGCACCATGTTTGAAGTTCCAAAAGTGTGAAGTGCTCATCAGTAACTAGGATTAATTATGCATCGAGAAGTGACTGGCGGCAGCGCTACAAATATTGGTCATCGCAGCAATGTCACGAAGGTGAAAGGCAAAGCTGAGACGATAGACTGTAAGTAATGAAAATATTTAATTACTTCCATTTTGGAGGGTCCTATCATTACGAAGACGAAGAATCCGACGCAGTATATCGGACTTTGACACTTTATTAAATAGTACAATTATCAAATTAGCTTTATTCACATAAGGTGATAATTGATAGAAAAGCCTGATATTAATTATTATTTAATATCTTTATAAATATAATAAAGATAAAGAGCTTTCATAATACAGTGGAAGAAACCATTAATCATACTTGGTGAGAAATCATTCACATAGGTGAATTCCATTAATCGAATGATTCACGTGATCACACAAGAGTTGAGAAAGCCTATATGTATTCACAAAGGTGTAATAGAGTAAGGGCCATTACTGTGCATAACAAGAGAACTCTAGCGTGTGTGTGAACTGTACTGTTATCGATTAAAACAATCAATCCATATATTTGCATAATTATTAAGAAGCGTGCTTGTTATTAACAATCAAAGGATTAGTTTGTGAACTTGTTTTTGTAGTACGTATCAAGTTGACACTCGAAAAGGATTAATTATTATTTTAATATTACTAAGTTCAAGAACTGTAGCAGACTTTATAAGTGTTAAGTCTATTGAGCATTTACATAAGTCACTTGTATATATCCATTACTCTGAAAGAATTTTAAATGAAAATAAATCACTTAATGATTTTTCATTGCCTACCCCTAATTTTCTTCGTGTTGTTCTGGATATTACTATGCACCTATTCGTATTGTTCTGCACCTATTCGCAGCAATAAATATCAACAACTCATCTAAATTTCATAAAATAAATCCAATACCTGACAATTCCATTTTCTAAATCAAATCTCTAATTTTTTAATAATTAATTTTTTATCTATTTTTTGAATGGTTAAATTTATTAGTACGATATAAGGAATATAATACATCTCCTTGCTATTATAAGTATTATTGTTTTTCATTTTATTTTATTTTGTTTTTCTGACTCGTTTGTCTCCCCCCCCCCCCCGCCCAATAATGTATTCGTTCTCTTTTGGATCTTATTTCTGCTGTGCATTATAGCACTTGCAAATGGCAATTGCAACTATGATTGCCGAAACGTTGCAGGCAATTTTTAAATATATTTTTTACTAAAATTTTTATTTCTAAATTTTGTGGGATTTCAAATTTGCTGATTTGTCTTTTAGCCAACTTTCTTAATGATAAGCTTATAAATAACTATTTAATAATACGTGTACGTTTGTGAAATTATTATGAATAGGTGTAAAGGAATCGATTTAACTCCAAGATATTGGATAAGCGGTGAAAATAATGCCCCCTTCGTCTACAACAATTATTGAACGTACACATATTATTAAATAGTTAATATGTGTTATGTATTGGCATTACTGTTTACTACAATTTGAAAATTTACTTTGTGTACCGTCTGAAGAAGCTATTTCTGAAATAGCGAAATTTTATGAAATTGTGATTACGTGTTTGACAGTATAATTTGGATGTTCAGTTATGGAGTCTCGGAGTTTGTTACATAACTTAGTCAGTCTTTTGTTTTTCTTCGGAATGTTTTCATTGATCTACATGTTCACGTATAATAGAATAGAAGAAGCAAGTGATTGCAGTAAAGAACTACATAACACCGTGAATGAATAAAATAGTGAAGTAAAAACATTGATAAACAGAATTTGACGTCCAAAAATTAATAATAAAATAAAATAAAAATAATTAGTGGATATAAATAATGCTTCCGCACATTGGGCCATCATCAAACCTGCCCAGTATCTGCAATATCTCTGAAATATGCCTGTAGTAGTTGCAAAATTTGTGATCTGTGCGAATTGCGTGCTTCATATTTTCTGCAGTAAATGATTGTTATGTAAGTGGTTGTTAAATCCTTCAATGCCATTTATTATCCCAATGACATGGAAAGAACAAAAGAATCGTATTACCAAATGTGTTGAAGAACTAGAACACTACAGTTATTAGAATTTATCATTGTCCTAAGATCATTTAAAAACAATGATTCCTAAAATTCTCAGACTCCTGAAAAATGAGCCCTGGAGGATAGGGAATAATAATTTTCTTCTCTAGAACAGGATTTCTGCTCTAAGAATTCTAATTCTTACTTTGCAGAACTTAGAAATCTCTTTTAATATGATAATCCAGCTGAACAATCTATAGTAAAAGGTCTGAACCAGATTTTAAAAAAGAAGAACCTGAATATGAAGCTTATAGCATCATTTAGAACTTAACTTTTAAAGTAAAACCTATCGAAAACGACTGCTAATCAATCAAATTAGAATACCTTTGAACACTGGTCGGAATCACAGTGGGGGCCACCAAAGCAAAAATAGACAATTTAAGGAAAATTTCTCAATTTTAGAATACAAAATTGATAGATGACAAAGAATTTTGGAATCTATTTCGATTTAGGACAGCTGAACACACGATAATTAGTAAAATTTATCAAGTTTTCAATCAGGATAAGATATAAAGTAGTTTATTATCCAGCATCATTTCACCTTCAAAGAATTAATTGTTTCTCTTTTAATATGTATTTATTAGCTTGTAAGAATGTTCCTGAAAGGATACAGAAAAGTGGTTATTACATTGATCTGTTGAAAGGACATCAGTTTGGTTCTGCTGTGTTTCAAGTGTGTGGTGTGGACAATAATCTAATCCAAGAAACAATCATATGCGAGAAAAATTTTACTTGGATTACGGCTTTCAAAAGCTTAAATTGTATTAACAGTAAGTAGATAAATTTAAAAGTAGATAGATAAAGTAAATATTGCTTAAATGATTATTCTTTTTTATTAACATATTTTGGAGGTTTCAGTCCTTTGTATTTAAGGGAATGAGTTTTATGAGGGAAACACAGAATATAGAATAAAATCAATATTTTCAAACTAAACACCTCGATTCTGGCGATTCTGTCTCAACTGATGATCGCATCACAGCTCATCCCGAAAAAGCGCCGTGAAGTACATCCATGGGTATGCTGTGATTCGCCGAATGAGAGAAGCGCCGAAAAGCGGGACCTTACAGTGATGGCAAAAAAAAAAGCTAAGAAAAAGATATCCAACAATAATGAAAGGAATATGTTTCGTAAATGAAATGCTATAAAATAATAATAAACCTGAAGACTTGAAAAAAATTAACATCTGATTTCCCTTAAATACTGTCCTTTAATTTCTTTTTTTTACATAAAAAAGATACTTTTAAATTATAACATCTGCTGAATACAAACAGTAGAAATTTACCATTTTTTCAAAAAAACAAATAAATAAAATGGTTCAGTTCCTGCATTATTTACTTGAATACATTTAATCAAATCACGCGGAATTAGTAGATTAGCCGAAAGGATTAATACTTCTTGTTAGAAATTTTTTATCTTCTCTAGTTCTTTTCTAGCGACCTTTTTTCATCTTCACGAGCTGATCTCTTGATAAGGAACCACAGAAAAAAATTCAAATACAAAAATTGTCATATGGATTATTGTTCTTAAATATACATGGAAATTTTCAAGAAGATCAATTGAGCGGTGCAAAAAGTTAGTAGGACGACACACAGTCTCTCCCTTTCTTAGAAAGTACAGTAGGCTACAAAGTAATTTTTTACGTTTTGTCAGGAGAAAACAAGGGACAAAAAATTTAACCATTCTAGAAGAATCAAAGTGAACGCGATTGGGCATCAACTTCTTTGCAATTACATTTTCACCAATCAGCCACATCACCATAGTTTGAAAAGAATCCTAAAGCGAATATGGAGGGGGGGCCCTGAAATAATAAATATTATTAAGGTGGCCAACCATCCTTTTTTTTTTTTTTTCATTCAACAAATGGGTTGACAACGTTTTTTTTTTCTTCAATTTATTTGCATCCTCCTTTTCATTTTACAAATTACCCTCTGAATATGAGCAGCAAATACAAAGTATCATGGGGTGTCTACTTAAAATTACTTAACCTAACCTTACATTAATCTTAGCTCCCCCAAAAAATATATTCTATATTCGCCACTGAAAGAATCCAATAGGAAAACTTCAGATTTGCTATTCCGACTAAAAAGTTTATTTTTTCATTCATAATACTATAGAAAATAAGTTCACAGGTATTCTAAATTTTTATAGCAAATGTACATCCAAATTATAGAATATTCTAAAAAATATCGTTACCTGTAATATGGTTCAAAACTTTCATCGATATTTTATCAAGAAATCTGTGATAAAATTGTTCATTGAGATAAAATAGCATACAAATGTGTAATATTTCTACTTGCAATGAAAATCAGGAGCAAGTACATGTATAATAGCTTCAATATAATAGTTTAAAGTGTATAATTGCTTCAAGTCGTTTTATGTTTATGATTAATGATAAAAAAGGCCACAAATTCCTGTACATAGTAAATCAATCTTCGAAAAATGAATTTAAATAATTTCATTAATCTTGTTTTGGATATGAATGATGTAGGCTACTCCCTGATGAAATTACCGCAAATTCGTAAAAGATTACATCAATTACGAACCTTCATCTAGAAATTTAGTATGTGCTTTCACATGTTTTTGATTAGTTGTTAAAACCAATAATGTCTTTCTGAATGATCAATTGAGTTTATAAGGATTTTTTTTTAATTTTGTTGGATGGTTAGATTATATATGAGTATCTTTAGTTGGGTTGAGAGCAATGATATAGTTAAAAATAGGTGCGGTGCATGATTGATATCTTAACTACATTCTCTAACTTTTTATCGATTAGATACGATTTTTAATATCTAATCTAAACTAAAGAGAGAAATTTAAAAGATATTCTTAACTGGAAACAGTTCATAAGTCCTTACGAAGAGTCTAACAATTAAAATCCTTTTCACCGAATTCGAAGATGCTTTATCACAAAAAATCAAAATGGTAGAAAATTATTGTTTTCAGGTGTAGGTTGATTCGGTTTTTCTGAAAACTTACACAAAAATTTTTTTAAAAAATCCTAAACTAAGTTGATCAAAACATAATGTCTTTTATTTTAATATTAATGTATAATCTGCAAATGTTTGAGAAATTCGTTTATTTTCAGAATGTGAAAAGCCGAAGCCGAGTACTTGGTTTGGTTATGAATACATGAGAACCGACAACAGAAGCGAACTGCCATACGTAGGACAACATTACATGTTTATGTGTACAACTGTTCAATCAGAGATTCTGTTTTCAGCTGTTCATGAAACTTTTGTATGTAGTGTGTTTGGAGAATGGGAGAAAGTGTTTGAAGATCCCTATTGCACTAAACTGCCTTACGAAGGTAACATTAT
>JAFIDM010012231.1:21119279-21137704 GCA_023159025.1 Thereuonema tuberculata
AATTGTTTACCGTATTGATTGTAAAATTTGTGGAAAATTCTATATTGGCGAATCAAAAAGAATGTTAGCGGAGCGAGTATCCGACCATGGAAGAGCCTTAAGGAACAAAGACAAGGGCGCTTCAGACATAGCCCATCATTGTTTAGAAAAAGGCCAAATCATGGAAGAACAAGTCAAGATATTGTATAAAGAATCTAACTGGAAACTAAGGAAAATAATAGAAAGTTGCATCATAAAGAATACTAGAAACAGCAACTTTAACAGATACGAAGGTATCAAAGTGAACCCCATCACCATTGGTTTAATTAGAGACTTTATCAAAGCTGACAATAAATTTGGTGTTACTATCACTGGTACAAATTCATTAAATTATTAACTTTAACCAACTCATTGTTCTCATAAACATTAACTCTTGTCATTTTCTATAAATTTACCCATTGATTCAATTGTCATTGTTACAATAGTTTTATGTTATTCACTTTGAAGTGTAATTTTTATATTGTTGATGTTCTTCCTTTTTGTATTATTGTTTGTTTCATTTATTCTTATTTTGGCTTGAGGAAGGGAATTACGTATTACGTTCCCGAAAATTTCCTATTTTTAGTATTTAAATAAACAATTTTAAATACTATGAAGATGTTATATGGAGTTATTTTTATGCTTTACAAAATCCAGATCATTCTCATGAAAGCAATCATGAAAGCTATTGCTTAAGATTTTGTTGTTCGTCTAACAGACTTTGACAATCTAGTGATGTACATTTTCCTACATTGTAATCGTCGTCTTGCACTTCAGTTACTTTCAGATGGACGCTCGTAATGAAATTCTTCTTATCAGTGTATGTACCAGGTGGTCGTAATTAAACAGGAGTTGTTTGGAACGCGATAGGCAAAAAACTGTTGGGCCAAAAACGGCCAAATTTTGTGTATATACTATTCAAACCATGGTTTTACGATATCGCAAGAAAAAAGTTTAGATCCGAATGACATCACCAAGGCGAATCTGGCACTGTATAGTAAGCTAATCAGATGTAGAAAAGAAAACAAAAGCCTACAGTTGACAAATAGGCTTTATTGTTAGTCAGTTAGACATAGAGTTCAATATGTTGTCCTTGCACATTGTCCAAAATCTGCATTCTATGGATCGTAGATTCTACAGCTGATCGCAGCAAATCCAAAAAGATTTGTCTCACGTGAAACAGTATTCGGTTTTCAATGCTGCCAAACTATCAACGTGTCCTTAGTAACCAATCCTTTCAATAAACCCCACAACCAAAAGTCACATGGCGTGAGATCAGGGAAACGTGCGGGCCACGTCGTAGGTAATGCGACAAATTACATGGCCGTCGTTGAAATTCTGACGCAGGACTTGCTGCACTATCAATCCTATGTGAGGGGGCGCTCCATCCTGCATGAACACAGTCGTGTCAAGACATCCACGCTGTTAAACTTCTGGAATAACGAAATTTCGCAGCATCTGTTGATATCACACTAAAGTGACAGAACATGTCATTGGCCCTGTTGTTTGCAGTTCTTCGAAAAAGTACGGACCAATTATGAAAGGGGTGGTAAATGTATGCAACGGCATCTGCTCAATAGCATGAGGGTTCTCAGTATCCTAAATCCGACTGTTGTATGTATTGACAGTGCCGCTGAGTTAAAAATGCACCTCATAGAACTCCATAGAATGTTCCAAGGCCAAGCATCATCGACTTCCATCCGAGCTAGGAGCAGATGAGAGAAATGCAGGCGCGTCCATCCCCTTGAACTAGTTGTTGGAGTTCTCTAATCCTGTAAGGCTAAGACGTCAGCTCTTTGCGCATTAATTTCCTTACAGTTGAACACGGCAGTTGAATACTATCCGAGCACTGCTATCTGTGTGCAGCATTCGCTTCCACTACGGACGTTGGCCCAGTTTCAACTTCGTCATTGGATACCGGTTTGTCTCCGCGTCCTGGTTGCACTTGTAAAAATCCGGTATTTTCAAAACGTCAGGTCATGTTTCGCAAATTGTTAATAGTGATGGGACCTTTTCATAGGCCCTTCATTGGGCGGAATAACCGTAGTGCAATCGACGCAGTACTGTTATTTTGGAAATAAAACTTTACAAGCAGCGCACGATCACGTAAACACAGCATTGAGTATAGTAACGTTTTCAAAACCTTGAAGCAGGTCGAACTGACCGATGCCACTCATGTTCAGGTTTATATCCGCATACCTGAGGACGTCAGTTGTCTCACTGGACGGATGTCAGTGTACAGCGCCAATTTTTCCCCTGGTGGCGCCATTTGAACTAACTTACTTTTTCTGCGAAATCGTAAACCCATGATCTGAATTGTATATTCATCAAATTTGGCCGTTTTTGGCCCAACTGTTTTTTTTTTTTTGCCTATGGCGCTTCAAATACTTCGTGTTTAATTATAGCCACCAGATATACAGTATACAGTAGTTTGAATACTGGTGCTGCAATTACATTCATGTTCAATTATGTTTTACGGTGATGTCGTCATACACCCTATTAACTTAACACAACAAATGTGACCATATCCGGAAAATAATTCATGTTAGTACTGGCTATGAACACGTTTGATTATATAGAAATAAATTCTTCTTTATTTGTGAGGACAAAACTTAAAACATTGAATTAAAATCTGTAATAATTTGATATAACTACTATATGATGTAACTACTATAAGTAATGTTAAAAAAAAAACCTTCATTTATTCAAAAAACCAAATTACATGAAGTAAACTAAAAACTGAAACTAGAATTAAGAGTACTCAGAAATAGGCACCCTTCAACAAAGTTCCCGCGCTCATTTACATCCCTTAGAATGATAATTCCGAAATTTTCGTTGAATTCATATGTCTTAGATTTGACAAAAGAACACTCATGTCAAATTTCGTGCTTCTAACTCAGATTCCAAGATATGCAGACCTTTCAAGAAAGTTCTCCCCTGTTTACAGCCCCTAAGATACCAATATCAAAAATTCGTCGAACACGGGTCTGTTTGATTTTGACAAAGAATAGTGACGGCAAATTTCGTGTTTCTAGCCCAAACCATTTCCGAAATATGCATAACCTTCAAGAAAGATTATGCATACGACCTAACAGCTCTTACAATCTAATGTGAAAATAAAAAAGTATAGCTGAGCTTGGGAAGCTCCTTCCGTCCATTGTCAAAATGAGGCACCACACACTTTAATAGTCATCCCATTCCCCCAAAGAAAAAGGTTATTTTTATACTTTTTTATTGCCTTTAGTAGCCTATGGGACCTACCAATATGCGAAATTTTAATTTTGAGCATGTTGGGAAGTATGCTAAACATTTTGAACGGACACACCCACAAACATACACACACATATCCAAAATTTCCCTTTTACATTATAGATATTATTTATATATAAAAGCATAACACATACAATTACGTAATAAAGTTAAAACGTATTAATAATTCTGATCCAAAATTAGCTAACAATATGAAGTTAAATCTAATCAACGATTTAACTTTAACTCGATTGAATAATAATAATCGAGTCACCTTCACACGGATTATTGGTTACTTGGTGTTATAGAGAGACTTGCTTTGTTGTTTGACCCCTCACATTGAAGAAGAATTGCATTAGCGGCAACCCGAAACTAGTCTGTGTTAATTTTTAAAGTTTTAATATATGTCTTAGTCTTGTGTGTTTTAAGATTTTAATTCAAATAGATCCAAACGTTAAATGCAGTTTGTTTCAAATTATATATATATCTTTTTTTTTAGAATTAAAAAATGCTTTAGTTTATAGTACGAATGAAGATTGATTATTTAAAACCTGACTAATGCGAACTTTCAAAGTACTCCAAATTATATAATCCGTACATAAGATCAGAACATCTTTTCAGAAAATATCTTGATTTCTTGTGAAGAGTGTTTTTTTAAAAATTATCACGTTGTATAATGTCATGACAATTTTTTTCTGTTCAATATAAAGAATGGAACTAAAAAAAATAAATAAAAGCATAAAATCTTTTACCGTTCATCATTAGAATAAATCATATGTTATTTGGATGGTGATTGAGAATGAAACATGGGAACATTACTACAATAGATACGGATAAATTTAAAAATAAAAAAAAACTAACAAACTTGCTTAAAATCATTAAAAAAGTTTAAAAAAACTAAAATATGTTTATTTATTTATATGTAATAATGAAAGAAGACCTAGGTTTTAACCTGTTAATGAGGTTTCATCAGTGAATGATTATGAACCTGAGAACAGGCTATATATGGAGAACAGGAACCAATGAAATCGTTGAAGAAAAAGCGCAATGCATAAAACTGAATTTACCAATGGGTGAAAAGCTGATTGCCACGCCACCCAGCGGAATTCACAGAAAACAAATACTATATGTTTATGTATACGAATAATATCATAGGACATCAGAGAAAAATGCTAATGTTGAATGTTTACAAATATTTTTCTTCAACGTGTCCATTGGCCCCTATTCTCCATATATATAGGCTGCTCTCCTGTTCATAATCATTCACTGATGAAAACCTGTTAACAGGTTGAAACCTAGGTCTTGTTTCTTTATTACATGTTTTTTCAAATTATATTTTAGTTTTTTTTTTTTTTAAAAAATTAAAGGAAAGATTTTAAGCAAGTGTGTTTGCTTTTTGAAAATTCATCCGTG
This sequence comes from Thereuonema tuberculata, assembly GCA_023159025.1. Lineage (NCBI taxonomy): Eukaryota > Metazoa > Arthropoda > Chilopoda > Scutigeromorpha > Scutigeridae > Thereuonema > Thereuonema tuberculata. Next base: position 21,123,960 of record JAFIDM010012231.1, read on the forward strand.
TCTGTATTCACACACTTAAATATTTTTCCTCATTAATACAACAGATGCCAGTAGACATTCTTAAAGTAAAGGAGCTTTGGGACTTGAATGTATACAAACGCCTAACATGATTAACGATCTAACAAAACAAAAAACTTTTGTAATGAACCTAAGTAAATAAGGATTCTCGCTCCCCGAGCTACCATTACGGGTAAATCTGACTGAGGAAGCCTAATAAGGCTGAAACAGCTGTCTCAGATTCCGGAAATGGTAGCTCGGTGTGCGAGAATCCTTATTCACTTAGGTGCATTACAAAAATTTTTTGTTTGTTAATACTTGCAATGCACATTAAGCTTTATTTTTATATTAATTCTATTTTCTTTTGGATTCTCAATCCTTTCTTAAATTCTTTTGTGCCCAGCGGGTCGCGGGACAAAGAATTTGAGGCTGTGCGGTGCACAGTGAATTACTGTTGGTGCTTGATTTTGTTGGAGGAGCCATTCCGGAGTGCCGGGATGGTTTCATCTTCTTTGTCTCTCACTTTCATCTACCATTACGGGTAAATATGACTGAGGAAGCCTAACAAGGCTGAAACAGCTGTTTCAGATTCCCGAAATGGTAGCTCGGGGTGCGAGAATCTTTATTTACTTAGGTGCATTACAAAAATTTTTTTTGTTTTATTAATACTTGCAATGCACGTTAAGCTTTATTTTTACATGATTAACGATCTATTTGCAGTAAAAAAAAAATCTTTATTATGGTAAATACACAAGAAATCAAGGAATATTAAGTTAAGAAATGATCAAAATTTTAGAAGTCCAATGTAATACTGCACAGTTAAGTACAATAGTATGTTCGTTGAGTTGAATCTTATAAAGATGCAATGGAGTTATTTGTTATCAAATGAAAAAAAAAGTGATTCCAAAGGGTCATCAATATATTCCTTTTCAAAAAAGCCAATTGGGTTTATGAAGTCCAGATCTCCAGAATATTTTACAGATATTAAGATTGAATTTTGACTATAGGCAACACTCTTAACGAGAAAAATTAGGATAGGGTTGTTAATATTGTCTTATAACTGTTAATGAAAAAAATAATATGGTTCCTAGTTGGAATTACACTCTTTCAAGTGATATCAGCACTTCAATTGAAATTTTCCAAAGACACTTATTAATTATCTAGTCTAAGCCGATGATAGTAAATAAGTAAAGGTTTCCAGCAACACAAGGCCTTTTTCTGCTATTTATGAAAAGAAAAAAATATTCGAAGGAAATTACAAAACTTGAAATTTTTTTACTTACAGTGTGCGAAGGCCTTCCAAATGTATCATATCCATTAGCGTCGGCAGTTCAACCTTATTATCATTCTGGGGATAAATTAAAATTTGTCTGTGATGACACACCTGATGCCTCGACATTTGCCTTTTACGAATGTAACAGGAATAGACTGTGGCAGGTCATTATGCAGAAGTCATGTGGTTTGTATGCAGTAATTTATTAGTATGTTATCAGTAGATGTTCTTAATCAATATGGCCAATTTTGCATTTGATATAACCACAGGAAGTAAGGGAATGAATCCCTTTCTAATAGAAGTTTTTGCTTAACTCACAAAACATTAAGGTTACAGCATTGTACTATCATTATCATCGCAATCAATTTTTCATAATTCTCTACTTGTTTTGGGTTGAACTAATTAAAAACGGAAATTAGACTGAAATTGACAGTTAAATTTTGTATTTAATTTAATGCAGATAATTTTAGGCGACTTACGAAATCGGATTTGAAGTATTGTTTTTTATTAATAAATGAATCCTTTGTTTAGTCTACAAGACTAGAGTTTTAATTGTAGAGGAATGAGAAAGAGGGCTGCAAAATGGATTCAAATTATACTCTATGGATCTTCAGATGAATTTGTATATCTCAACCTTCTTTCTATAGATGATACAAATATTTTACAACCATTTCCATTTTAAAATTAAGAAAGTCTTTTTTCGAAAGTTCAAAAACTTTATCTCAAGCCTAACGGAACGAAGTGGAGTTATTTATAGAGAGAAATAAAATTTCGCCCTCCCCCCAAAAAAAACAAACAAAAATGTTTCATTTCACGAATTATATAAAAAAGCTAATGAATTGTAGAACTGAAGTAAATTTGTGCTCGAAATCAGTTCATTTGAAAACAATACAAAGAAAGAAAAAGTACAGACAAAATATAAATTTTTCATCGTTTCTAAGAAATATTGATTGAAATAACTGGGGTTATAGTGGAAGTGAGATAGAGGGAGATGGAAATCACAGAAATATGAAGTTGATGGAAAATTATAACTTTTAAATTGCTGACTTTGATATCTTAACATATCTTTAATATTTTCAATAGGCTTCTGCATTTTAGTGCGCTGCCAATATTAATCAAAGATAAGTAGTTGCGTTTTAGGTAGCAGAGATATATATATATACCACAAATGTCAATGGGGGCGCTGCCAACATTTGTTTACCTCGAGACTGAAATTTGGGCGGAAAGCCCATCCGCATGTACCCCGGAAAAAAAAAATAACCTGTACCCATTCTACAAAGGGCTAGGAAACCACTGGACTCATTTGGTAGAGAATTTAGCGTGGATAACCCCCGACACCCGCCTCCCTCTAACCTGCAGTCAAGTATCTTACCATTTGGCTATCGGACCCATAGTTGCATATTAGTAAAAATTAATTAGAACTATTTTGTCAGAGGTAACCCCTACTTCTGACACTGATCAGTTTGGTATGATTTCATACATGATATCCTTCAAATGTTCAATATACAAGAATACGGAAGAAGAAATTCTTCTAATAATTTTACTTTTAACAAAATTTTACTTCTAAATTATTTTTAATTTAATTTTTATTATTTTATTGAAGTACATTTCATTTTCATTTAATGCAAATTTAAGCCTTTAATACAGTACTCATAGATGTTTATGTATGCTACATCAAAAATAAGGAAATAGGTCGGACAAAGACGAGTAAAGAGTTATAAGAATAAACTCTTAAAATAAGAATTATTATAAGAATAATTCTAATTCTCTTCAACGACTGAGTTTTTCGTTTTTTTCTTCAGTGAATAACTATATATTCTGAAAGTTTCTGAAACTTCGATGACCGGATTTTATTCTATTTAAACAATCACAAAACATACTTGTAAGTGATTCACTCAAAGTTTATAGTATCAAAATATCGAAAGAAACAAAATAAATATATAAATCCGCCTAATTTGCAATTCACTTTTTTGTGTTTTGAAGAGGTCTTTAATCTAAAAAGTTAGGACAGAATTATAAAATGAACTGCACAGAGAAGATTTGGGAATTTGTTCGTCTAAGAACATCCACAATCCGATTTGACTCTTATTTGTTGACCTATTAAGTTTGGGAATAATACGTATTTAAAATGTTATTACGAATTATTATTATAAAGGCAGTTAGGCTCATATTCAACTACTTTCAAAAACTTTATTATTTATCGTCTATTACATCTTCCTTGGTAGGAATCAAGCACATCAAATACAAATTTAGGATATTTTAAACTAGTACTTCTTAAAAGAAAATAACTTCGGAATTAATATTGTAATGATCCATTGGCGTCATGTTTTAAAAATTAGTGTCGCTCTTTAAAGAATCTCGATTTGTAGCCTATGGAACAATTGTGGGACGAAATAGATCTTCGGATTAAAATAAGAATGTCAGTCATTCTTCTGTAGAAAGATGGGAAACTGTAAGGACAAAGTTTCTGTTCGTTGTTGGATAGTTTCCCCAGTAGCCTGGCTTGGGGGTAAAAGGAAAGAAACATTGTTGAGTGGAATCAATCAATTAATTATTCCTGTTACATTTTGAAAGCCAGCATAAACAGAGATTACAATCTTGAGAGTTGAGATTAAGGAGGGACACACTGATTACATATAAGTAGGATATAAATCTATGCTTGAACTTGCTCATTAAGCCTCTCTAATGAACATCTGAAGATTTGTTTAAATAAACTATTTTTTTTTTTAAGAATGTGAAAGTGATCCCCCGGAAGCAGAATTTCCTCTGTTCAGAATTTGGATTAATGAAAGCCGGAAAATCGGTACAGAGGTGATCTTTAAATGCACCGATGAATTTCATTCCCCTGTATATCAAAAGTGGATATGTGGTCAGGAAAGACTCTGGATTGAAACGTATCAATCTATTTGTACAGGCTCACCTTTAGGTAAGTGCCAATTTTATTTACTTCTAATATATTTAACATGATCTTTGTAGTTTTCCAAAGTTTATCTTTCACAAAGGAATTATGTTTTTATGCGATACTGAAGGGTACGATATGGCTTTCCAAAATGAAAATTTGCTGCTTGAAAGTTGGCTGCAGCTCTTACCAAACTTTCTTTAGCTTTGATCTTCGCTGAGTCTTTCGTTCTTCGATGCATCAGTCATCTGTTAAAAAAAAAAGTACAGCAGTTTTAAGAAAAGTCCATTTCATTAAGTTCGTATATGTAAGATGCCAATGACATCTTGCCCCAGCGTATCAACTGGCATCTACCCCAAACATAACAAAAAGTAAACCAGGGTTCGAGAGTCAAAATGATAGGCTCACGGTTGCCACATAGTAGTAGGCTACTATTTAACTTTTTTGTGAATGAAATTTAAATAGTGAATATAAAAGTTTACTTTGTACAACTGGTGTTCTTTATACAAGAAAGGTGATGGTAAAAATGTTGACTCAATAGATATAAAAAAAAAATAAAAAATAATGTAATACTGACATTTTCAAAGAATGAATTATTTCAGGCAACTGATTGGTATTTATTAATATTTTCTAATTTACAGAAATCTTATTATTTTCCTTAACATTAAAAAATAAAATAAGACCAACACATGTATTTTAGGATTAAAATTGAAAACATTAAAAGGATAAAACTACAGTTTCAGCTCGCACCGCGAGCCGTTGGCAAGTGATTTTTAACAAGAAGCCTTATTTTATTTTTTAATGATAAATGCCGCCCGCACGTTAAATTGCTTTATTGCTTAAATGAATTATTATTTTCCTTATTTTAGAATTTTTTAACAGAATAATAATAGTGTAAATGTTGATAAGTTTGACGAGGGTTACTTAGATGTTAAGGAATGGAAATCCATTGAAATTTATATATTGTCTATTATATATATTGTGACAATACTCATATGTCAATTATTATAATACTCGAAATATTAGAATTGTAGTTATATTATTTTTGCCTTTGCAAATGTCAAAGAAATGTCAACTTAAAAAAAAAAAGAATTTTTTTTTTTTTTCCGAAACATTGTTTTGTAAAGCTAATGGCGGAAAAACTTTGTTAGCGTTAGTTTAGTCATTATTAGTAATTTTATTTTATTTTAGGCTTTAATTTAATTTTAGTCAGAATCTTAGGAATTTTAGGAATAAATCTTTAAGTTTTAAAATGTTAGAATTTAATATGATAGATTTAGGAGTTTAGATTAATTTTAAGATATTTAAAGGATTTAATCTTCATTTAGCTTAGATTAGATTTAATTTTTAAAATAAGAAATTAATTTTCTTTTGCTTTAATTCAGCCGAGTTTATTTGAGTTTGGGAATTTCCTATTCTTAGGAATTTTCCGTGAGGTCATCATTCCATATTAGGAATTGTTGTAAGCATTGTAATCTTATTGGTTAATCAGCATTATCTCTCGATATGAGGTAATAATGAGGTGATCTCCCTTATTTGGGCAGATATGCAATCCTGCTATCTGAATGGTCAAGGGGACGCAGGATGTCATATAGCGGCACTCTTAAACTTATTTAAAGGGGTGTTTGGAGAAGTTCTCTCTCTCTTGCCGTTTGCTCTCTTGCCCGCCGTTCCCTCGCCGTTTTGCTCTCTTGACCTTTGCTGCAATGCACCTGGCCTCGTCGACCGCCGTGGACAAGGTATTGGAAGCCGCGTCTCAAATTATCGGCAAATCGAAGTCATGTCGACTTGTTTATTAGAAATAGGGCGTGTTAAACCAAGTTATCTTTAGTTAGAATAGGCAACCCATGGATAGCCTTAAATTTCTATAAATCATTTATGAGAAAAATTACTGAAATTAATTTGCAAAGCAAGGCTTGCAAATTTTTGTGTTCAATGCACGTGTACACCCGTGCAGGATTCCACAAGCTATTTAGTGCTTCGTAAGTAAAATTTGTGCTTCGTAATTTAGTTATTTAGTGCTTCGTAAGTGAAATTTCAGTGCGTCGTAATTTAACTTTATGCTTCAAGAAGTTCTAAGCCATAGCTTCGCCGAAATTGTTATTCTCAAGTGAAGTGACATATTATTATTTGCAGTGTTGAATAAAAGTGTTAAGTTTAATTAATGTGGTGAATGCGTTGTGCTTCTTTGTGCGTGAACATGAAGTGTGGCTCCCCCACGCTCCGAATGGACTGGATTAGTTTACCGGGCATGTAACGACTTTGGAGGGGGTAGATAGAAGATTCACCGAACGGACTTTCGGTTGGCGCCCAACAAATACCCGAACAACCCCTGAAAGGCTAAAATAACCCCCAAGAGCAGCGTCCCGTTACAATATATATATATATATATATATATATATATATTTACACATCTCCATCCTTCTAACTATAACTCTACTTTGTCTGTCGTACGTAACACACTGCTTCATTGTACATTTTATGGAAATAATTTGGTATCCTCAGGGATATTCGTCCTATTATGGAGAACATTCGTCCTATCTCTCCAGATAGTTTCCAAGCCATTCTGATGTTCATAGAAGCACAATAGCTTATCTGCGATTCGATGCAGTATAACGCTGAGCTCCTCAGTATTGCTGGTAAATAAGCAAGTTAACCAACGTCGGGTGACAGAATGTTTTTATGTTAATATGATTTATTAGAACATTATATTCATCTATCTTCAGTGAAGTAATACCAAAGTGTACTAGAGCGTTTACTTATAAAAATTTAAATTATCTAATAGAACAAATAAAAGTGTTCTTTCTCAAGTAGAATTTTCCGCTGTATGAAGACAGACGGGAATGGAAATGAAAGCAAAGTTATAATTGATAAGTTCTAAATAATCTATATAAATTTTACGATAAGAGTTTCATGTATTTTACATAGCAAAGAAAACAATAGGAATGTTTAATGAACAATTCGATATCACGGTAATTGTTATTGACTAGCCAGATTTCTTGATTTCGAGTGTTCTTTTTTAATATTTATGTGGACGTACATTATTTACAGTATATATGTATATTATTTTGCTCCACATACATTTTTTATCTGTGGATGCTTTAAAATGACTGCATTTTGAAATCAAGAAGAAAGAAATTGATTTTTAATAAGCCTTTAGAAATATTTCAATTAACCTATTTTTTAAACATTCATTTTGAATATTCTTACATAATCCAATTTCTTTTGTTTTGTATGAATCCCATATTACTGTTTCAACTTTAATATTCTTTAAATGTTATTGTAATGTAGGAATTAATAATATCAAAAAACAACAAAAAAAAAACCAACATTTCTTATAGAATGAAAGTTGTTGTAGAAGCAGCTTTTAGAAATTTTGTTAAAAATACTGTATTTAAGTCGTTTAACCGATTACAGATTACTTCAATATAAAACAAATTGTAGAAAACGCTTCGTGTGTTGTTCAGAGAATAAAACAGAAACAATTGCAGTAAGAAGCGTACTAGTTCCTACGTGGTCTTCAAACTTGATTTTCGAAACAAAAACGTTATTCAAGAATTCGTTTTTCGAGAACGATTCTGATGCAGAAATGTATTAGAAAAATTAATTTCTTAGGTTTCTTGAATCTCTAGGGTTCTGACCAGAAAGGATTACCACAATCGGAATTTTCCTCTAAAACTGTTTATTTATTTATCTTTGTTTTCGTCTGGAAACACCCCAGAATCCTGTTCTACTTAGGGAAGAAAAAAAAATTCTTAAAATTCTTAATGCCATGGATTCAGAAATCCCGTTAGGCTTCTTCTGTGATAACACCGCAAATTAAATACTATCGAGAAATAGTCACTTATGCTATTCATTTCTTGACTGAACTACGAAGGGTTGATTCAAGTTTATTCGGTCGATTTCGAGGGCGCGCGCTATCTCTCACGTTCACGTGACGCAGCGTTGTTGCTTTCGAATCAGACGTCATAAGCCTGTAGTTAATTATCTGTTAGATGGAATTGTGTTGCATTCTAAATTTGCCGCCAAAAATCCCAAATTAGTGTGCATAGTTGCTGTTTCCGATGCTAAATAAGCAGTTTCGAAAATTGTGGACATGTGCAAACGGCGAAATTTTCTTGTTTGCATATCCACTGTCAACCGGTTAATAGCAGAAAATCGTATGAAGCCCATCAGTCAGGAGCGGGATAAGTCACAATACCGAAGACAACTCCCACGACTGGCAGCAACTCCTAACGTTATTAGAAGATGAAAGCTTTGATTGCCGGCGAGACACTTAGCATTTAAATGGTGGTTGCCCAAGCTGTAGGAGTTTCTCAGCCAACGGTTGCACGGATAATTAGGCGTGATCTGCATTTAGAAAAGCATCATAAAGCTCGCGTTTATCGCCTACTTCCTCGACACGTTGCTGAAAGGAAGATCAACAGCCGAAAGCTTTACGAGCACCCCTTATCGGGAGAAACATGGAAGTACGTCACTATTTTGGACGAGGCATGGATCTACCTTAGTGATACCAAGAAGCCAAGGGCAATATGTTATCGCCCTTTTGATGTCAAAGGACGATCCGAGTGATACAGCGAATGCAAAGAACAATTTTCGAGAGGATTTATGATTGTTGCGGGTACAAAGGAATGTTGCCGCTGTGGAAGGTACCTACAAAGGTCAAGATTAATGCTGCCTTTTATCGAGAGCATGTCCTGGAACCCTTGTATCGTGACGATATTCCCGCATTGTACGGCAGCGACAAAAAGAAAGTGTGAATTCATCAGGACAAGGCGTCGAGCCATACAGGTAGAGCGACCCAGCTGTACAAGGCCAATATGGCGACTGAAACCGGCATACGAGCAATCCCATACAATATGATTCCTGTAAAATCTCCCGATGCGTCTCCAATGGATTTCTGCGGGTTCGGATAACTTAAACGGGGTCTGGAACACGACGACCGAAAACAGTAGAAGGGCTTTGGAAAGCTTGCAAAGAGAAGTGGAACAAGATCCCCCTCGTCTACCTCCAACGCAGCCTTCTTCAGTGAAAACTGCGATGCAGAGCCATTGCCAGAATACAGACGTCCTATTGAACACGCCAGTGGTGGAGAAAAGGGTTCTGGTAAGTCTATGACGTGACCAAAATCGACCGAATTAATGAATCAACCCTCCGTAGTACAGTACGCTTCCAGAGTTAGCATTTTATTCTAACGATTTCATTTTTTGGCAACTATGCATGTTTTATGCACACATTCTATTGGAATATTATAAAGTTGTGATTCAGTAATTTTGGTTCTACACGAAAAGACAGCAAATAGTCATAGACTATTTGGACAATTCATTATAACATGCAGAACTATTTCTTTAAACTTTTTTTTGAAAATATTTGTTGTAGGATGGTGAATTTTGTGGGGGAATTGCGGTTCTCATTAATATTAATTACTATCAGTTAAATCTTAAACTAAAAATAAAGAGTAATGAAGGAATGAGATTTAAATCAATAAGCAACATCTATGATTCAATTATTATTAAATAATAATAAATAATATACATTGCGAATTTTCGGAAATATTCCTTATTCCTGAACAACAATGGGTGAGACCAAATTGTTTACCAAGTGACATCCTGAAACACCCAATGTTGTTTATTAATAATTCAATTGCGCAGTTTGAATTTTTATGCTTAAAAAATTCACTGAGTCCGGCGAACCGCTGGCACATGAATTTTCTCACTAATTTTTCATTAGTCAGTTTTTAATTGTGGATTTTTTCTTTTGAGACACCACTGCGCTTCTGATGATCATTCATTATTACTTTTCCAAGCTTTTATCAATAAAGACCAAATTAACAAAAGAGAAAAACATGTAGTCTATATGAAATATCACCTATTAAAACAAATAAATCACACTTTCTCATAATGGTACAATAACTTTGTAATCCAATAATACAAAACAATTTTGGTTAAAATGCTCAACTATCTAAATACAATTCTTATCGATAAATTTGTTCGGATGACCTCGTTAAGAAATTAGGACACTCGTTTAAGAATAAGAATAAATTTCATATGTTTTCCATGGATGTAATTAATAAGTAACTAACATTCCGGGAGCAGAGACAATAATGATCATGGTAACGTTGACAGAAGTTAATGCAGAATTACTAACTGAATTACAAAATAATGCAGAATTACAATATAAATAAGAATCAATTGATGGAAGTGATAAATTTGATTTCTTACAATGCAAATTTTAAACATGGAAACAAGGAGTTTAAACAAATAAAGGGTTTCCCAATTGGATCAGCATTATCAGGATAACTTTACACTTATTTATGTTAAACCAAAAGAAATATAAATGTCAGTATTAATGTTATGCAGACGATATTCTCACAATCTGGTACGGTTCCGTGAGACAATTAGACAGTATTTCGATGTGATCAACAATTTGCATAAAGACATAAAAATTCAAATTGAAGAAGAAAGAGATAACAAATTATCATTTCTTAATATTTGTTCTTAACCTTTGAAGAAGGAAGAGAATAATTTAGTTATAAAAAAAAAAATATAAAAAACATTTTCGAAGTAGGATGGTTTTGAATTATAAATTCCCAAAGTATTGTAACATAGTAGAAAATTATAAAGGAAGATTAAGCAAAAGTTCAAGTAAAGAAGAAAAGCTATATGAATTGAAAGAAATGAGAAACGTTCTAAAAAATAAATGATCATGACCTTAAATTTGTAGAAAAAATTATAAGAAAATATAATGATTTTAGAATTAAAAGAGTTAAAGGAAGAAAAAAAACTAGAATTGTTATTCCATACTTTAATAGTAATAGCAAAAACCTAGGGAGAATTTGTAATAAATATGGTTACCAAGTAACATATGTTTATATTAATAAATTTAAGAATATCTTATGTTCCAAAATTAACATAATTTGAATGATTTAGAAAATGAAATAGGTTTAATGTACAGAATTGATTGTGCAAATTATGATACGTTCTGTTTGTGGGAGACAAAAAGAACAATAAAATAACGAATAAAAGAAAGGTCATTTAATGGAAATTAAAGTGGGGATATTGGTAAGGAAAAATATGGGAAGCATGATTATAAGGAATTCAAAAGCACAACTTGAATAAACACCCCAGAACTTGAATAGATACGATGGTATTGAAGTGAAAAACCAAATTCCATTTTTAGCTAGTGATTTGATAAAGGACTATTTACTTTCATATAAATCTGTGATATTTAAGAATTGGAGTATTAATTTGGATTTTAACAAACTTATTGATAAGAATTGTACTTAGATAGTTTAGCATTTTAATCAAAATTGTTTTGTATAATTGGATTAAAAAATTATTTACCAATATGAGATAGTGTGATTTATTTGTTTTATAGGTAATATCTCATAAACATGTTTGTTTTTTTTTGTTAATTTAATCTTTATTGTGAAAAGCTTGAAAAAGGAATAAGGGATATTTCCGAAAAATTACAATGTTTATTATTTATTATTATTTTAATAAATAATTTAATCAAAGGTGGTGCATATTGATTTAAATCTTAAAACTTAATATGAAGAGGAATGACCTAAAAAGGAGGTACGGTGTTAATATTAACGAAGGAATACATAGAAATCACAGAATAACAGCAAAGATGGAACAAACACTACTATTTTATCACTTCGAATAAAGAATGTCAATATAAACAATGAAAAACTAAAGCAGTACATAGCTATACACTATACTTTTAAGGTAAGGAGTAGTAAATAAAACTTTTTCCTTAATTTGTTTCTTTGCAGAGTGCGATGAAGAACCCTTAAGTGTTCCATCACACATATCTATGCACTGGCCTGACAAAAAACGAACAATTGGATCTATAGTGACTTACTACTGTCATGGTGATATATCAAGGATTATTCAAATTGGCGTTTGTACCACAAAAGGATTTTGGAATTACACAGATTACGGAGCTGTTTGTGGTAAGGAATACAATTCTATTAATGCAACTGGTGTATATTTAGGAACAAAATGTCTGCTTTTAACATAAAATGTTAAACAGGAAAAACAGGAAAGAATAAGATATTAAATAACTTAATTTTTGCCCTGCCCAAAAATGTCGATGACAGAAATTCGAATAAAAAGAGTTGCATGTAGTGATAATTAATTGGAAAACAATCTTAAAATTATTGTTTTAATTGTATATTATAAAGCTAGCCTCAATAATATGTATCTTCTTTATTCTTCTATATCTTGCAAAAGATTATCAACTTTACGATTAAATAAAATACCACAAAAATCTACCTTACCAATATTTCCTCCTTGTAATCCAAGGACTTTCTCAAGGTATATTTAATAACTCATAAATAAGTAAAACAAAATATAATGAAAGAATTATCTTTCCTTACATATTCAAAATTTAACAAATCACAACGTTCTCAAATAATAACATTCTCAAATAATTAAATATATCCTTTCTAACAGAAAATACATAACAATAACCATATGATCCAAATAATAATCAAATACAATAAACAACTAAACAATAGATAATAAAACAATAATAGACTTACTGCCATCTGAGTATTTTTTTTACTCTTAAATCCTTGTCCATATAATTCCTGAAAAATACTATAAGAAATGCAACTGACCTTTAAGAATTTCTCCTGGTTCATGGCATTTACTGCTATGAATATAGCATGATTCTATCATTCTTTTAGATTCCTATTTACATTCATATTTGGATCATATGGTTATTGTTATGTATTTTCTGTTAAAATGGATTTGTTTTAATTATTTGAGAATGTCACGTTGTTATTTGTTAAATTTTGAATATGAAAGGAAAGATAATTCTTTCTTTATATTTTGTTTTATTTATTTATGAGTTAATAAATATACCTTGAGAAAGTCCTTGGGTTATAAGGAGGAAATATTGTTAAGGAAGATGTTTGTGGTGTTTTATTTAATCGTAGAGTTGATAATCTGTATCTTACATATAAAAGGCTTTAATTTGTATTCGATTAAATTAAAATATACTAAAGTTTTGAAAAATTATCAAATCCCTACGATATAATGTATTGATAATTTGTAGTAATATAATATAACGCTTCATTACTTTGCAAAAAAAATCCATATTCCCCTAAAACCACTTTATAAGAAATGTCTAGAAAATAGGGGAAAATAAAAGATACCTTTTTTTTTTACTACTAATATTTTTTATAAAGATATTCAAAAGACAGGATCATCGCTAACGTATAAGACGCCTTTGTGGAAATTTTTTTTGCTGTTTCTCCCTTAATAATTTTATTTATTAATTTTTATACTGAGAAATAGGACATTGGTAAAAGATTAGACTTGAAGTTTTGAATAAGTATGACTATTTTGTTATTACATACAGTTATTGCTAATTGATTTTTAACACTTAATTTGACACCTCTTATGTTACGGCGCCTTTGTGCAGTGCACAACTTGCATGCCTGCTTGAGGCGGCCCTGCCAAATAAATATCGATGACAGAAATTCGAATAAAAAAAGTTGCATGTAGTTTTAATTAATTGTAAAACAATCGTAAAATTAACTAAATGCCGACCATAAAAGCACAT
>JAFIDM010012231.1:21170927-21196000 GCA_023159025.1 Thereuonema tuberculata
ATTAGATTTTAGAAATATTTTTAAAATTTGAAGAAATGTATTGTACAATTTACATGAAGTCATTGTTTTACTTTATTTTCTTCTTGATAATAGCATGTGCAGGCGAACCACCTCCTCCATCAGTTCATTCAGAGCTTTCTAATGTAAAAGATAAAAGTATCGGTTCGAGGATTATCTATCATTGCTCATCTGAACACAATGCTCCTTTAGAAAATTCATTCCTGTGTCAAAACAATGGAGAATGGATTGAGGAGAATGATGAATTTGGAGATTGCGGTGAGTAGAGAAGTTTTGCATTTAATATAAAGCATTATGTTCATCGTGTAATCAAATTAAGTTAGTTTGAGAGTAATAAATTGAATGAATAAACGTGAAAAATACATGTTCGTTATATTCTTCTGGACAATGGTAAAAAAGAAAATCTTTTGTTCTCTGAAACTTAATAAAACTTCTCCACCATTTTTTATTATCTCCACCATTTTTCAGCTGAATTATTTTGTTTTCATTGTATTTGATACGTCATACTTCAGTGTGGATTGCCCATAACTAGTTTAGTACAGATATATTAATTATCTCAGTTCGCAAATTAATGATAGATAGGATCCTTCAGTAAACACCTTATTATGGTAAATACAATTTTCGAATTTTTGTCCTTTTCAATATATATTTCTATAGTTCCCATTTTCGTCACCAGATGCATATGTGGCAATATTATTCACAACAATGTGTTAGTTCTAATTGTTGCACCATAATATTTGTGTAGTTTCCATTCTCGACGCCAGGTTGCTATGTGGTGCTATTGAGTAAAATATTTTATTTCAATTGTTGCACAACAATATTTGTGTAGTTCTTAATGTCACCACCAGGTGCATATGTGGCACTATTTCAGGAATTTCACTCCTTTTCAACCTCTGGGGATGGTGTATCCAGGTTCCAAGGTAGCCCGTTTTTTCAGAAAGGTCTTAAAGAATAATTCTGCAAAATTCGGTCCAGATAGATCAAAGGGCCTAGGAGTGTATAACGAACAAACAAACACTGAAACCAACAAATATCCTCTTTATATCTATCTATCTATCTATCTATCTATATATATATATATATATAGCAAAAACACCCATGCTTCGCTTGAGTTACAAAAAAGAGTCGTTCCGATGTGGATGATGAAGAAAATGTAAATGTGTGATCACAAAAGTTGGTAAAAAACGTCACGGGGTAGTTAAAATTAATCTTCTTATTTTGTAATTCGATAAGCCCTCGATAATAATATCGAGGTCGGAGAATATTAGACTTCCCACCCCTTACTTCCCTTCTCCAAATCCCTACCGCGTCAAACCTTCCCCAGTTGGTAATAAAAATTCCTTAATGATTACAAAGTAATGTTATATTCTTATATTGTAACCTGAAAACCTTTTAAAGTAACATTCAGTAAAATACCCCCCCCCCCCCTCGCCCGTTTACACCCCTTAGGATGCGACTATCAAAAATTCGTCGATGCGTATTTTTATATTTGACGAAGGACACTCATGCGAAATTCCAATTGAAGCAGTTTTGGAGAATCTCATATTTCAAGAAAGTTTGCCCCCTGCCCCACGTTTACATCCTTTAGAGCCCCACGTTTACATCCTTTAGAAAAAATTTAGAATAAATATCATATCGATTTTGATAAAAAGAACATGCATGCAAATTTTGTGTTGCCTACTAAAGCGGCTTGAGAGATTTGTGTGCCCTTTAAGAAAATTTGTCCCCCTGTTTACACCACTTAGTCGGATCCGTATTTTCGTTGTTCTTAAATTAAGAACATTCAATTAAAAAAAAGTTAAGATGAATATTATCTATTTTAAAATAACAAAAAACAAAAACAAAAAAAAAGTCGTTATCATAAATAAAGAAGGAAAGAAAAAAAAAATGAAATACAAAAAAAAAAAAGAAATAAAAATTATTGCCACCAAACAGATTTGATCCCGGTAACCATACCTCGAAATGCCATCGTTAAAACGCTGCACAGCAACACTTCTATTTTAAAGGCAGAAGTGAGATAATAAGCCTTACTTGAAAATTATACAAAAGTTGTGAAGGGGATTAGTTAGGGGAAGGGGAAGATGTGTCCGATTTCAATTGTCCAGCGATTTCCGCAGGGTCATAAAGATTAATTCTGCAAAGTTTCGTCCAGATCGGTCAAAGGGCCTAGGAGTACAGTCAGTTTTCGTTTACGAGAGCCTTCAGCGCTTTTGCGCATGCGTCAGGTCTCCTTCGATTTCTTCCAAATAGGGGCGAGGAAGATGGGATGTTTACTTTTTGTAGTGTTAGTTTAATAGTACCTGCGTTCTATTTCCGCTTTTCGGGAAGGAATTATGGTAAGAATAAATACTATTTCAAAAATGCTCCTCGTTATGTTTTTCTTAAAAGCGAAAATGTCCAAAGAATTTCTTAGGAAAGTGTCCATCTCAACGTATCACCCCTCTGGGAGTAAAATCGTCCCGAAGTGGTAGCTCTGCCATTCATAAACTGATTGTATATAGCGAATAAACAAGCAAACACACAAACCAACAAACGTTTTCCTTTCTGTTTACCGGGTGGGCATAAAATAACTTGGTGTTCAGAGCCCTCTAGCGAGGAATGTATTGGACGAATTGTAATAGCATTCGGTGGACATACCGAGTGGAACATGCGATTTCGATTTCTAATAAAAAAAAAAATAGTATCAAAAGTCTCCAACAGGAGAAAATGTCGCGCTATTAACGCACTAATTTACATAACCGCGTTACGTAAAGAGCGATCATGATAAAAAGAAAGGCTTGGAGAATTCACATCACTCGGCTTGAACTGCCTTTCGATGGCTCTTACCTTACGTGACCGTGCTTTTTTGTTAGTGAAGCTGTATTATCAGCGGGACGAGAATGATAGGGCTGCCCTTCGGGAATTTCGGCGGTTGAAGACGCTACGAAGAGGACCGATGAGCATAACAAATTTACGAAAAGTGATTCAACGCTTTGAAACTACTGGAACTCTAGCAGTGCAACCTGGCCGGGGACGTAAAGCTAACAGTCACCAACACGTTGAAGAAGTTGCAACTGCTGTTGTGAACAGGAGATGATGAATGTACAGGGTACCAGCAGTGCAGGGGCAATATCACGGCAAACGGACATCCCATACTGAACGGCGCAGAAAATCCTGCATCAGATGTTGAAGTTTTACCCCTGTTCAAGAATTGCGCCCTGGCGATGCGACTACTCGAATTGAGTTTCCATTAAGATTCTTAGCATGGAAGTGGTGGAAGCATGGCCGTGGCGGATTTTATGGAGTGACGAAGCGCAGTTTAACACACACAACTGCCGTTTTTGGGCTGCGACTAATCCCTTACGTGAGTCTGAAGATGCCTATCCACTCGCCGAAACTCGAGACTCGAGAGAGAAGATTCAAAACGGCGACTCTCGCACAGTGAAAACCGTTGAAGCCAAACAAAAAGGAAATTATTGCTAACGTTACTTCTTATTTCGAAAAGGCCTTATGACAAGCTTACTTATGGCACATCAGAGAAATTGTTTTCGATCGCAGTGCCGTTTTTTTAGACGAAACGTGAGTAAACGAATTCCATCTTCGTCTTCGTGTTGCCGATCTCAGGAATGCAATGTCGTCAAAAAACCAAATGGAAAAGGTAGGAGACTGATTTTGAACGATTGAAATGAACGAATGAATAAAAATTAATTTTTGAAATTATATTTGATGAGAAATCAGAATAGTTCAAGAAAATAAATATCGTCTTTTTTCCGTAAACTTCAAACTCCCTAAATGTTCACTTTCCCGCCATAAACACAGACATGTACAATCTATTCAAATTCTACTATTGCGACATCTGGTGGCCACGGTCGTTCTTCGGTTTGGCGGACTTTAAATACATATGTAACATAAAAAACGAAAGAAATAAAAAAAGATATAAAAAACAAAAGAAATAAAGTATATATATAAGATAAAAAAGAGTAAAGTCTTTAATTATTGCGTTTTTGTTTTTCTAAATTTTAATTTCTGCTTTCGACGCTTATGCCGCTGATGACGTGGAGATAAATTTGGCCGTATCTCCATAGAAACAGTGATTTTAATTTTGCATGTATATTTATACACAGCCGGACAGTGATATGAAGTTTGAAAATGCCAATACAATATAATATGTTTAGTAATATAAGTTAATTTTATTCTTATATTCTCTACTCTTCGAAATATTCAAAATTGCAAATGATTGATTGAAATCTTTGCTTTGCGAAACTCGAAGGATAGGCTTTGTTTCGCCTGTTTTTTCATATAAATATAAATATATATATATATATATATATATATATATATATATATATATATATACATAATACATTTACAAAATATTACATAATTTCTTTTCAGATTGTCGTGCAGCCCCACCTGAACCACCTCCACCCTTAGTCTATGACTGGAATCAAGATTTTCATATGGGAACGGTAGTTAGCTATAAATGCACTGATTCAGTGAATACAACATTTCTAAAACTCAAGTGTGGTAAAGACAGACAATGGCGGACGGTTGAACTACATTTGCCTAGTGATCATTACGCGACTTTTCATTCACTTGCCAAGAGAAAAACTGAGAACGGAACAGAAAATAAACGGTTCGACCCAGAAAAATGCCGCTATTGGCGCACTGATAATCGACTCTTCCATCCAGTTTGGGTTGAGTTGAAGCAATGTTATTGCAGTGAGTACTTTAAAAATTTTCTAAAATTCGATTTATATTTAAGTTTTGGAAAAAATATTCTATTATGCTTGATA
Organism: Thereuonema tuberculata; assembly: GCA_023159025.1. NCBI lineage: Eukaryota > Metazoa > Arthropoda > Chilopoda > Scutigeromorpha > Scutigeridae > Thereuonema > Thereuonema tuberculata. Next base: position 21,175,721 of record JAFIDM010012231.1, read on the forward strand.
CTAAGAAAGATAAGAAGAAATCTTATTTCAATAATCATTTTTTCCAATTTGTGAACAAACAAACTAAAAGAAATCTAAAATAAGCGATAATTTTTTTTTATAACAAATTAAATTGTCAGAACAACAAAAGCTACCGAACATTTGAAAACATGGCTGGTATTTCATTTTCATCAAAATGATTTCAAATATATATAAATATAAGTTAAATCATCCCCAGTACTAGAATATGCAGATGAAATTGTAAGAAGATCCATCCAGGTTCAAAAGTTATTATTAGGGGAGAGAACATATATGAGACCGCATACTTCATGAGGATTACTTTGCGATTAGAAACTAAACTAAGAATAATTGATCTGAGTCTGGCATATTTTACATCGATAATTAGAAAGTTCTTAACGTTGAAGACTTTTCTTGTGGATATAATAACATCAAATATTCGCAGCAATAAACTATTGAAAGTTTTTATTGTTTAAAGGTTTTATAAAAATTTTATATTTTGTTGACTTTCTACACATTAACAATATCAACAAAAAAGAAAAGAATTTAAATTGAGTAGACAGGGACTTTACGCTGGTTATTCTGAAATGATACATTCATTTCAGAATAATTAAGCCTTAAGTCTATTTACATATATGAGGAATATTAATCTGTATTCTCTTATATAGTTTCCAGATTTGTCTGTAACGCACTTCCTCTTGTTTGGAAAATAGTTTTAATTTCCTATGAAAATAGAAATATTTTTACAATGAAACGTCGGCGACAGTAATCGAAGTTGGAACCTACTGATCCGAAACCAGACTCCTTATCCATTAGGCCACAGAAACTACATTCAAATTATTGTTGTTAAATATCTCTTATCGTAGGCCCGGTAGCCGAGTGGGTAAGGGCGCTTGGCTGCGGTTGGAGGTAGCGGGTTCGATTCCCGGCCTCGGCGGAGGACGGGAATTTTTCCACGTTTCTTTCTCCTCCAAACGGGCCCTAGGGTCTACCCAGCCCTCTAAAGAATGGGTATCGGGTTTCTTTCCCGGGAGTTAAAGGCGGGCGAGCGACGGGCCGACCCCCCGTCCTCAACTTTGTCCCGTAGGTTCTGAACACTGGAGCCTACCCTCCAGTTGCATTGCGCGGTCCTCTGGGCCTGATCGCACCTTTAACTTAAATATCTCTTATCACTCCTTGTGTGTGTGTGTGTGTGTGTGTGACACAACGAGAGAAGAGCCAAAGAAAAAAAAATAATTCATTAATTTTAGCCTGCTAGATTAAAATTTAAATTTCACAGTTAAATTTTTTAGTCTACTACAAGTGCAGGCCAGACGAGCACTAGTTGCTGAAGCTCGCCTTCAACGATGAACTGAAGAGTCTTTAGAGACATTTCTCGACATGAATGAAGAAATTAAAATTTGATTAGTTGCGACCCGTGAAATATTCACAGAAGTAAAACAAATTCCACATTTTTGAAAAACATAAGATTGAAAAATATGTTCTAAGGTAATTTTTTTAGAAGCCATCTAATTTGAATATCGGCTTTTTTGTTAAAATAATATAATATTGCTAAAATAAAAAAAAATAAAAAAAATTGATTTACCACTTTCTTAGTAGCCAGCGCTGCGGTTTCATTATGAAACATAATGGCAACCTGCTGCCCCTAAAAGAATAGGCTCGTCGAAATTGAGGCAATATTAACGGAAGTAAAACAAATGCTACATTTTTGAAATACTCTGAAATTTTTGAAAAACACAAGATTGAAAAAGATGTTCTAAGCTCATTTTTTAAAAGCCATGACTTCCGCAACAGCCCACATATACTGTAATTTGAATGACTAAGCCAAATTTTGTTAAAATAAAAGAAAATAAAAAATTGATTTACCAGTTTCAACAATAACAATAAGGAATGTCCAACAGCCAATACCAATAATCCTGTCTGGACAACAATGACGGCACGTGCTTCGTCATTGTCCCCTACATGTTGAGTAGTGAGCGAGTGACGACTACAGCCGAAATTATGTAAATACCGAGGTTTTACAAACTTTCTGATAAATTTTGACGCATGATCTTCATGCATTTTAGTGTAAACTTCATTTATGTATGAAAGAAAATTTCAATAAGCTGATAATAATTGTGTAATCGCGATCCGTCGCGGTGAAGTGGGAAGAATATTCGAGACGCCATGTTTAAACATAGGCGTGGCGTCATGCCTGACATGTTCCAGCGCTGCACTGTGATTGGTAATTTCAAATTACAAATTTACAAATTTACAAAGATCCGTACAACTTTTGCCTATTAATAGGATGATTCATTGCTCAGTGATCATCTAAGATTGGGGAATCTTGCTTCTCCTACATCTTCCTGATATTTAGTTTATTTACAACTCACAAATTACACATTTTATGTCTATACTATTAAATACACCCTGCTCTTCGGCATTCTTGGAAATTTACATAAAACCAAATACCTGGCATTTAAGAAAGCGAGAGATCGCAAGTCGACTGATTCTAGAGTCGTTTCTACGCAGTTTTATGAGTATTTTTGCATGCATAAAAGCATAATTACAGTAGATGTGAGAATTTCTGAAATAACAAAAAGTAATTTTTTTTTTTGAAAAATCGAAATTATGTCGTGCATTATAAAAATTAGCAAATTCATTGATGCAATTATTCTAATCCAAATAGTTAGTTTCTGTTGAAATACAATACTGCTTGAATTACTTTACTTATTATGACTCAGATTTCTCTGAAAAAGGAAAAACGCATTAGTTAGTTGTAAGATGCAAAGTTATCCACCATTGCAAGAAAAATAAAAAAAGTTGGACTTTTAAAATACCTAGGAATCTCTCCGACGATGCTTCATCTTGAACCATGTAATCTCTTTAATGAATTTGTAACAAATACTGTAAAATACATTTAAGATCATTAGCTGCTCATTGGGTTATAAAAGGCAATAATTTCTTTTGATCATCAACAAATCTCAAAGGTAATAAATTACTACTTACAATTGGATGATGTTAAGCATCATTTGACCAAGGGCCAAATTCGATTTTAGAGATATTCGCATAAACGCAAAAGCTTACGTATTACTTCATATTTTAATGGAATGAAGAGTGTTATATATCAAAAAGAATTGTACTTTCGCACCACAATTCTGATCATTATCAAAATTAATAATTTCCTTCAAAGGTAGTTAGTCACATGATGCAAATCTTATTCGTTTAGTCGATTAGCTTTTTTTCAAAATTAATTTTCCGCAGAATTATGTTGAAATAGCAAGCAGAAACAATTTTTTATAAAAAGTTTAGAACATTCGCTAGTAGATGGAGCAATAATCTAAAAAAAAAATCTATTTTGGCGCTTGCTCAAATGATGCTTGCTCATCCAAGTAGTTCTCATCTCTATTATTACTCTCATATTATAAATCTACATCCGAAGTATACGTTCTTATTTGTTGCACTAACCTGCAAGATGGTGTCTGAATTACAGCAAAATAATGTTTTCGATATTGATAGAGGTAAAAACTCAACCTAATCACATTTTTTTACTGCCAAATTTGCAGAGCCTAACAAATTATTTCTCGTTAAAATATAGATGTTTTAATTGTTCAAATAAAACTGCTTGATTTAATTGTCTCTAATTTAGCTTAATGCATTTTGGAATTTTCATTTCTAGTTGTTACTTTCAGTTCTTAAATGCTATCTACTCAAATAAACCATGGAATTTTATCCTACAGAATGCAATTATAATCCACCAACGTTTCCACGTCCTATTACGAGGTTTTGGAATAAAAAAAGAGATATAGGAACGATTATTGAATATAAATGTTACAATTCCAAATGGGCAGCCGTAGGATTAAAAGCATTCTGTGCCGATTGTCAACACTGGCAAATTTCCGGAAGTATTGATGATTGTAGTAAGTAGATAGTTCTTACAGGATGATCTTGTTAATTTCAAGATGATTACCTTTTTGTTGTCAGAAAATATTCCATGTCATATCATAGGCTAAAAGGTTAAATATATATTATTTTGTCTAACAATTTAATCAAAATTATTATAACTGGTTTACCTTTATAATACTTTCACTAATTTCTATTTGAAAAGGACATGTAATTATAAAAAAAAACATGAATAAAGACTTCTCTAATCGTCGAAGATGAAGCAATTGGGAGAGATGATTCATTTTCAAATAATTAATAATTTTATTTCTTATGTATATGTGATTAGGTGACTGCATATCATTAGGAATTCAAAATACATTCAATCAATGAGTCTTAATAGTGAAATGTAGAAAATTGGGGGGAAGTTCTCCAATACAGTCCTCTTAATACCATTCTTGTAAAACATCAGTGTTCATTTTCTATTGTACCTGTGCTTTGGTATGAAAATTTAGCAAATGGTACCCGTCGATACAAAGATATGTAAGCACCCGTTTTACGTATGTTGATGTTGAGTATAAATCCAGAAATATTGCTGACAATTCAGAGATATTTCTGGAATGTCAACAAAATTCGGGAACATGGTTAAAGGATTTCTTAAAAATTAAAGAAACAGTTTAGAGTTTATTTAATATTTCTTATACATATTATTTCATCTTGCAGCAAATCGTGAAAATTCAATCTCAGAAACATATCAAAGGAAGTCGAATGATTTATCAGTTAAAATAAAAAAAAATATATATTTCTTTTCTGATTTAGGTATATTTTGTACATCTAACAGGCATTCAACATTTATGATATATATTAGATTTATTGATATAATTTTAATGTTTATGTTATTAATAAATAAATTGTACATAAGCAATTATAGGAAAAAAAATAAAATGTCACACTTAATTAGTAATCCTATATACTATCTAGAAAACGAAAGGCAGTCCATCAAAGTGTGAATTTTAAAAAATTAACCCAATCATGGCCTTTAACCAGAGATATATCTTCAATATAACATCAATAAAGTGAACGCAATAGTACGAATATCCAATTAGTTGCATCAGAATAAACCGGGATGAGTATTTACATACCTGCACAAGCGATAATGAGATACATTTATAAGAGTTGTATGTTGACATACAGATAGTAAACATCTATCAATATATTGGGTGAGTGCAAAAGTTCTACCCGTTTTTATTACCCATAAAGAAGAGCAAATAAACGCAAAATGAAGAGTACCTATTATTGTGCCAAATCCCCATTGCTATCTAGGACCTCTTGCCATCTTTCTGGTAGGAGATGAATCCCACGGCGGTAAAATTCCGGCGGTTTCGAGTCAAAAAAGTCTTGGATGGCTGTTTTCACAGCATCAAGATCATCACAGATTTTCTGACTGAAGGAATTGTTCAACGCACGAAGTAGGTGATAGTCAGTTAGTGCCAAGTCAGGAGAATAGGGAGAGTGGGGTAAAACCTCCCAACCAAAGCCCAGTACTTTTGGTGAGTGATGACAGCAGCATGTGGCCTGGCGTTATCGTGATTAAGAATAACACCACGACGATTGATGAGACCTGGCCGCTTTGCTACCAAATTTGAATGCAGCCTGTCTAACTGTAGACAGCAGAAGGCAGCATTGATGGTTTGGTTGAGTGGCAGGACCTGCCAGTGAATTATTCCCTGCACATCCCACCACACACCTTCTTGGGATGAAGTTCAGCTTTCGTAGTCGATGCAGGCGAATCAGAAGGGCGACACACAGTCCTATGACGCTTTACGTTACGGTACATAACCCACTTCTCATCTCCTGTCACAATTCGTGTCAAGAATGGGTCATTTTTGTACCGGGAAAGCAAGGAAACACAGGTGGCGATTCGGTCATCCAGTTGCTTAGCTGTCAGGTTATGTGGAACCCAACGATCCAACTTCCTCGTAAACCTAACTTAACCAGCCGTCTCTCGACCGTTGTCTGGTGTACGTTGAAGGTCTCCGCTAATTCTTGCGCGGTTGGGTTCGGGCTGTTCCTTATGGCTTGGTCAATGTCGTCCTCTCCAACGTGTGATGGCCGTGCACTCCTAGACTGATCTTGGCAGCTTCTGTCTCCTTCCCTAAATTTACGAAACCATCGACGACATATGCTTTCGTCTATTGCATCCTCCCCATAAAATTGACAACCATTGCGACATGCTGCGGCCGCCGTACTCTTTTAATCGAACTCGTATAACAAATAATGTCTTATATGCTCCTTCTCGCATTCCATGTTACACCCTCTGATATTTTTTTTTGAGATGATTAACTTTGTGAGACACGATGCATTTATATGTGAGGCATCCACACGTTTGATTGGCAGACGATTTGCGTCATTACAATGTCATGTGTGAGGACAATTCCATTGCAAATTTTAATATCCAAAAACGGATAGAACTTTTGCACTCACCCAATATAACTATTTTTACTACAAGTTAGGTTTAACGAAAAATTCAAATAAAATTGAAATTATGAAATACAAGTTTCATCCTTAAATTCTGAAATCCTCTTTATTTTTTCTTAAATTGTAAAATTAGTGCTTTATGATATACTTTGATTAAAGAAATGATATTTTGATCACTGAAAGCTTTGTCTTAAATAATATCTTAATATTTTGCCTAAACTGAAAATAAAAGTAATTCTAATTTCATTTCTTACAGAATGTCAAGATGATCCACCCTCTATAAAAATTTATCCTAGACAACGGATATGGGATGGAACCAACTACTTTGGATCTCAGGCTTCATATCGATGCCTTCCTGAAGATACTGCTCCTTTTGTTGAGACCCATGTTTGCAATGAATATACCAAAACATGGAAATCAAGAGGGATTCCTCAGAAATGTGGTAACTTTTGAAAAAAAAATCTTCTCTTTTAAAACATTCTAAGCGTAATATAAAGAATGGAAACTGTAACTAATTATAATTTTGTCTTTATGTTGAACTTTTTCTTGCTAAAATAGCACACACTTATTAACTTAAAAATCATTTCCTACAAAAAAAAGCGTATATAAAATGATGATTCGTATTCTTTCCAAGCTCTATTGTCAACTAAATCAAAATTCACTTGTAAGTTTTAAATATAATAACTAACGTAACAAAGTACTGACTGCATCATTAAGATATTCCCATTCTCTTTCAGAATGCAAATATGATCATCCTGCTTCTCCTGTGAACGGCACAGTGACAGTTTACCAACCCTATAACGTAAACAATTTGAGATGGGTTGGAACAATCGTGAAATACAGCTGCTCTTCTGATATTACCTCTGGTATCTCGCACATCATGAAATGTTCACATAGGCTGAGATGGGATCATGTTCAGACTTTCCAATGCAAAGGTTTATCAAAAATTTACACCCTAAGAATTAATGTAAAAATGAGTATTTGATTTCGAACGAAATGAAATATAAGAAAATAATTTCACTCTATCATATAGTAATACCACATAGTAATACTATCACATAGATTTTTTACTAAAAAACTTATAGCTTTGTATTAATGAAAAACACATAATTTTTACTAAAAAGGAAGCTTATATTACAATATTGTACAACCAATTTCACGGAAATTGTGCTTTTTTGGAAAACCTGACACGAATGCAATAACTTTGGGAAGGCTAATTAAAGCAAGAATGTTTTTATTGATTGATTAAAAAAGAGAGCGATATACCATGCAGATCAATGCAGCTGGTAAATATTAAAGATTGTAAATCTTTATCTAAAAATGAATACAGAAAACGATTTCATTCTATCCACCCCCTAAAATTAAAAAGTTAGTATAAACGATTTTTCAAATTTTATTGAAGTTCGATTAAAACTTCATTACAGTCTTGTATTACATTTTGTTCATAAAATTCTGTCAAAATAATTTACTACAGTTATTACAGTTATTGTCAAAAAATTTGAAAGGATGAGTGACCAATATAGATTTTGTAGCGTTTGAGCTGGAAGTATTTGAATTTGATTTTCTGATAACATCGAAGTTTCTCGAAACTTTATAAGCAATTTTTGGGGCATGTAAATTCCAAGAGAGTTCATGAAAAAGACAGATTCCTAAGTATTTGAAGGAGGAAACCTCTTGTATTACGGAGTTGTTGAAAGGGATAGAGAATTTTTACTAGAAAGTGTTTTATTCCATTGATAGAAGAACATGTATACTGTTTTGGATGTATTTAGTGTAAGATCGTTTGCAAAAAGCCAAGATTTGAGATGGTACAGCGAAAGATGGACGTCTTGTTTGAGATTTTCTGTATTTTTGGCGAAAAGAAGAGTACCGTCGTCTGCATAGAAGATGCATTTGGAGGCAGATGACGTAAGAATAAGATCATTTTTAAATAGGTGGAAGAGAAGGAGTGAAAGGATGGACCATTATGGTAAGCCTTTTGGGATGGAATAACAGGAAGAAGAATATCCATTTAAAAGAAGCTGATACTGCAGGTCGGAGAGATATGAGGAGAGCCGAGTTAGAGGAGGACTAATTTTCTAAGGTAAATACCAACATTAATTGAATCAAAAGCTTTTCTGAAATAAAGGAAGAGTCCTAATGCAATTTTATTAGAGGCCATGTTCTCTGTAACAAATTCCGTGAGATGAATCAGTGCCGTTTCTGTGTGTTTTCTTTTCATGAAGCCGTGTTGTTGCTGTACAATGAGGTTCTTTTGATAGATGTAGTGGGAGAGTTTAGTATGGAATAGTTTTTTAAATACTTTTGAGAAAGTATTAATAATAAAAATCGGGCAATAGTTCCCCAGGTCATCAACATCTCTTGCTTTCCGTATTGGGATAATTTGAGCCCATTTAAAGGAGGGAAAGACGCTTTCACAAATGGAAATATTAAATATGTGAGAGGGAGAGGGAGTGAAATTTCGTCATTAATTTGTTTAAGAAGATTGGAGAGACCTCTTCAGGTCCAGAAGATAGCTTATTACAGACAGATGTGATAACTTGTTTAACCTATAGAAAAGGAGAAAGGAACTGAGTTGTTGTGGAATTGTTCAGTATTTTTGTGTGAATTAGTGAAAGATTATTTGGTAGCAGGATTTTAAGAAACTTATGAAGATGTTTTGTCTCTTTTGAATTATTTGGTACTGTAATATTAGAAGGACACTTTGCTTGAGGGAGAAATTACTTTTTCTTTTATGGTGATATTTCTCTCTTCATTTATATTTGAGGAAACAGAATTATCAAGTCTCATGATGACTTTTTCATGAATTTTTTTCACATTTGAAGATGTAAAAAAGTAGGTTCTTATATTATCAACTTTTTTTTTTTCTTGTTATTTCCAATTTCGCAGTAGTAATAAAGCTAAAACCAATCGCCTTCTGTTCTGGTCACCTTCTCCAGTCATTCATTGCACCTTTAGCAAAATGTTGTATGTTTATCAATTTATCTAATAGTTTTACCTATAGTAATATTATTTACTGAAGCAACACTTAATTTACTTCAAATAATTCACTTAGTTGTTTTATTTACTCTATGTCATCGATGTTACGCTTTTTAAATGTAAAATAAGATAAGTTCAAGATTTTTTTTCTTCATCGTGGCAAATTGCTGTCAATTGCTTTTTATTCAGGTTTATCTAGTATGGCGAAGTTCTTTAGTTTGAAGATAATCCTTAAAACCCTTACATTAAATTATTATTCTGATTAATATGTGGATGAATTTTATATTTTGCGTACTCATAAAAGCCTTTACTATTAATTTAAAAAAAAATATTTTATCGAATTAGTTTGTTTAGGCGCAGTGCCAGAGCCAAAATACAATACATTAGCTGTAACGACATGGAATCAGGCAAGTCGAGTTATAGGCACCATCGTAGAATGGCAATGTACATACAATAAATCCGATGGAATTCTCATGAAGGTGAAATGTACTGCAGGTATAGATGCGAATAGTAATCCAAAATGGAAAATAATCGAAAAAGGAAATTGCGGTAAGTGAAAGTTGCTTGAACTACAAGATACGTAAATAACTATTCAAATGATTGTAAATGAATGGTATGCTGTATTTTTTTTCCTTTTGATATTAAATCTTTATGCTATCTGATAAGTATATAAGCTATCTTCAGTTGTAGCTGGAATGTAATTTTTTTTGAAGTGCATTGTTTAGTTAATTCACCATCAAAATTGTGGATGAAACACAATATGATACCGAGATCTTTTTCATCTACTTTTAAAAAATAATAAAATAATAAAATATTTTAGAACGATATCTGTGTACCTATTCAGAGGAAAACGTAACTATGAAAGTCCCTTTGATTTTCTTTTTCCTTTTTTTTTAATTTTTTTTTCAGAATATTTGTTCGTCTAACATAGTAACAGTTAACGACAGTAGTAAAAAACGACTGAAATAAAACAATCAAAGTTCCAGGAATTTCCAGTTAACTTGGAGATAAATACTTATCGAGAAAGATGAGTTAAAAATGGACAGTAGTATTGTAAGGCCTGTTACCCATTTGTGGATGGCGTATTATAATATTGACGAACAATTGATCTTCAATTTCTGTTGTCAACTGAAGAACGAGTGATCGAAACAAAAAATCTGAGGACTATTCAAAGAAGAAAAAGTATTTGATGATGAAATGATGAAATTCTATCATGTAGAAATAGGTTTTGCCATACATATAACTCATTTCACGTTTGGTTAGATTTATCTGCTTGATAAGTTATAACTGCTGACAGGATCTAAAGATAAAAAGTGCCTAGAGTGCAGCTTGATAACCCTCTCAGCATCATTTTGCGACTTTTTTGTTTTAGAAACGACAGGGCATGGTTTGCTTCATCCTAAAAGCATTTGGTAGAAGATAATACAAACCAAACCTTAACCTTTCATACTGTTCACTCTTTTAACATAAGAATTGTGAAGCAAGAATAGGAAATGCATCAAGTTCAATATGCAGGGTGTCCCCAAAGACCGGACCCTTAAGGAAAGTATGTAAAAAAACATTAGCTACTTTATTATTTAATTTTATCAGTTATAATGTTCAAATTCGCATCCGTTATCTTCTAAACACATTCTAGTGAGATTAACACAACCTTTCCAAATTTCTGAGCTTCGAATACTCTTCAAATTATGTTGTCACGTTATCCTTTAGCTGCAGTATTGTTCTAGGACAGTGAACATAAGCAACTGATTTAAGGTGCCCCCATAGAAAGCAATCTAAAGATGTCAGACCTGGAGATCTGAGCGGCCTTTCAATTGGTCCACATCGTCCAATCCATTTTTCTCGAAATGCTTCATATAAAAATTCGGGAACTGCCACTGCAAAATGAGCTCCATCCTGGTGAAAGCACATATCTATCCGATGGCGTAATGGTATACTCGAGCAAACAAAATTGCTCGAAGCAAAGAGACATTGCCTCAAGCTCAACAGCGAAGACCCAAACAAGTTGAACGCCAAGCATCATTATAGGCGGCTGAGACACCGGAACTGTCACAGTTGCGTTTGGCAGCTCAGACTGCGCGTCAAGCTGCCTTGAGGGCGGCGGAGACCCCGGACAGTTAAATCGCGATTGACAGCTGAGGCTGAGCGTTAGATGTACAGCGTCTGCTTCTCTCATGCACAACTGTATTTCGTGTTCTCCCATGTTTCAAGAACATAAAATCTTTTTGTCCTCGCTCCCGGTGAAAAATAACACACGTCGTGTATATAAGTGTTCTACAATAAATATATTTTTTTTTAAATTAAGGCGTTTCTATTTCTGTGCGGGCGAAGTGTTTGCTACTCTTACTCCTCAACAGAGCTACGGATCTGAATTAAATTTTATAGCTAGGTGGATATAGTCCCCGGGCAATTCCGAAATTCCAATATCCCGAAATTCCAATCAGTTGCTTAGAACAGAATAAACGTATCCATGCGTACAGGTCTCGACCAAAAGCTAGTTAAATAATAAATAAGAAGGTAGTTAATGTTTTTTTTATTTTTTTCTTTGGGGCCAGACTTTTGGGACACACACTACATAACTGAAAGACTAGGCCTATTTGACATTGTGTCATTCGCCTTCACTGGATGCGTAGATTGGAAAAAAGTTTTCTTAATAAATCGTTGTCGAAAATACTCAATATGTTGCCTATTATGAGGAGGCAATCTGCATTACTTACGAAAAGAAACTAATGGAGAAGAAAGAAAAATTACACATCCAAATCAGCTCTCGATCTGAAACACAGTTTCAGGCATATCAGTCGTTAGCAGGCACCATCTTTTCCAAGCTGCATAATATGCAGGGTAAAGTTAAACATTCAAAATAGTATAAGATAACTGAAGGTCAAAAATATTTGCACCTTCTAAAGAGGTATAAGTCTGCTCTTTTACTGCTTTCCTACCACCGTTACCGATTTATTAAATTGAACATCAGTTGATGTCCGAAACGCGGATTTTTTTTTATCTTTTTCTTTCTTTACTGACTCTATAAAATATTTATTTTTATTTATGCGGATATTTTTAATTACTTAACGGATTATTTAAAATTTTTATACGTTGAAATAAAATGATTTTATACTTTTATTTACTTTAATATTACCATAAAAGAACGTTTAATTGTTATGTTGAGGAAACTAAAAATATAAAAATACTTAGAAAATAGGGAAAATAAGAATATCAACGCTATCGATGTTGAACTAGAAAAGGTTTTTTCAATTTTTCCGAATAATCGCAGTGACTTTTTATATAATTTTTGTCATCATTTTTTCTATATTACTTCCTTGATTCTTTATTGCTCTGAGCCACATCCAAGGAGATGCATTTATTTATTTTTTTGAATTATAGAGAATCGTGGTAGTGAAAACATATCTTCTTTAAGAATGAAATATCACTTATTCAAAAATAGCTTCAGTACAATCTTCTCGAGCACACCCAAACTTCATTAGGTATTCATCCTGAACACCTGTGTGTCTGTTAAGCTGATCAGAAGTGTGCACATTAGCGACTTGTCTGAAGATTACTTAAATGTTTGATGATATATTGCTGACTGGGCTGCTACTAGGATATGGTCAACTATCAGCATATTTTCTTTAATTTTTCCGTAGATACTTTTTCTTTTGTTTCACTATCAAGACATTAAAGCCTTACGATAAGTAAAGTGACCAGACGTCCCGATTTAGGCGGGACAGTCCCGATTTCAGACTGCAGGTCCTGCCGTCCCTCGCTTGTCCCCGCGGGCCGCCCGTTTTTCCCGCTTTTTCTGTGAAAGAGACTTTACACGTCAATTTACACGTCTTGAGCTAGCTGCTCAAGAAGGTACCATGGCGTATCACACACACTATCACAATGACAGCTTTCGGTCAATGGACTGTACGTCCAAATTAATGCAAAAGTTTTTTACTCCGAAATTCACTTGAGTACGAACAAAAAGTGAGGCCATTGTCACAACTGTGCTGTGTCTATACATAATGAACCAAGTTAAGGCAGAGTTAAATGTGGCAAATTTTGTGAGAGTGTTTATAGACGCGTCCAACCATAAGGATGTAAAGCTATTTCCTGTGATAATAAGATATTTTGTGCCACTGTCAGGTGTTAAAGTTCAAATCCTGGAGATGCAATCTCTTCCTGGAGAAACAGCACAGACCATTTGCAATTTCCTGATAAATGCATTACAACGACATGGTCTGACTGAAAAGGTCGTTGACTTCTGCGCATACAACGCGAACACGAATTTTGGGGAACTAAAAAGGAGGACGAAACAACGTGTTTGCAATATTGCAAGATGACCTCGGGAAGAAACTGTTAGGTGTTGGTTGCGCTGCCCATATCGTGCACAACGCGATACAAACTGCAGGAGATTGCTTGCCAATTGACGTGGAAGCTGTTATTATGGAAATTTATTATTATTTCTATATCTACACTGTTCGTGTAGAGTCATGCAAAGACTTTTGTGATTTTGCCTGAGTCGAATACCAGCGCATTTTAGGATATGGGAAAACTAGATGGTTGTCACTGATGCCAGCAGTAGAGAGAGTTTTAAAATTGTTTCCTGCACTGATATCCTATTTTTTTGTCGGAAGAGAAGTGTCCCACTCTAATCCGAAACTTTTGTGTCCCACTCAAAACTTTTTTGAGAATCCCTGTGCTAAATTGTGGCTCAATTTCGTACATAATATCGCTGCAGTGTTTCATGCGACAATTCTGCGCATAGAGGCACAAACTGAAACAGCATTGGAAGTATCTTCCGCACTGGATGATTTAATACATAAATGCACTGAGAGAAATGCAAAAAACTTTTTGCCTAATGAAGTACGTGTGCGGATTACTCAATTAGAAGAGAAAGGAATGGTGAGAAAAAACGATATTACAAGAACCGTTGTATATTTTTACGACAACTGTGCTGAATATCTGATACAGAGGGTCGAGCAATTCAAAGATCTTAATGCATTCAGTTGGGTTGCGTAAAAAGAGACGACGTCATGGGAAAAAGTACAACAGTCTGCAACTTTTTGGACGAAAGATTCCGAATGTTGACATTGATGATAACGAGTTATTTGACGAAGTTAGCTACCGATTGCTTCACCAGAAAAGATCACAGATTGGAATTGTCAGAAGACTAGTGTCGACGGCCGATGGGTTGAAATCTTCTGTCATTTCAAGGATAAAAATATGCCATGTGCGCAAATCCAGAAAATTGTGAGAGTTTGTATTGTGTCTCCAAGGAACAAACGCCGTCACTGAAAGAGTTTTCTCCTCTAGGAATATTATATGGACAAGTGGAAAAACCACAATTAAAAGTGGAAATGGTGAAGTGCAATTGTGAGTTTCACGACAGTTCCTGTAATTCTTGTGATAAAGTGTATGAAACGCTTCTACAAGAACCAAAACTTCTCAGAAGCATTCATTCATCAATGAAATACGTGTACGGACCACTTAACATAGGATGATTCTTCTAGATCAGCAGCTGATCAGGAGGGCCCATCGTCCGCGTCGAATCATGCGTCCTGGGCTGGATGGACACACATTCAAGCAATAAGGTAGGAAAGAAGTTATAAGCTGCTATTTTAAGAGCAAAGAACAAAAAAAATATTTTTTAGTTCTTTGCTCTTCAGGAAAGTGTGTCAATTTTCCCCAATATTTTCGGTTTGTGTCCTGCCGCTCAGTCCTCACTTTTGGTGTCGTCCTCTTCGGTAAGCGGTGACATTTTGAGCAGTCACATGCTCACATTTTCCTGCCAGGAAAACGTGACTTTGCTGAAACTTTTCACCCACCTTCTCTGTCTTCGGAGGTGGGGGGGCCCCGAACCCCTCTCTGTCCCGCTTAGCCTCAGGAAAATCTGGTCACCTTACGATAAGGGAAGTAGAAATATTGATCGATGTAGGTTTTTTATCAAAAACGTTTCTATTTAGTGACTTCTCACTAATCCTAATATCATCATAATTATTATTAGATGATAATTCAATTAGATGACGATAGTGATGACTAATTTATCCAACCTTTATTACAATCACGACATGCAGTGCAATATACAACATTTTTTTTTCTTGAACACTTTACATGATACTTCAAGTATGAAGATGACATCTGTCCTTGAAATTTTCAATTTCATACGTATAAGTGGGAAGACCTATTTATTCTTCTCACTTTTGATTGACCCAATCCTTCATACAAGAAAACCCTCTAAACAAGGCCAGTTTTTCTCTTTTGCTCTTCCTCTTCATTAGCCTAGGTACTACATTCAACAGTCATTTAAGATAGGTCAAAGATTCGTCTACTCTGAAGACATTAGAACATCAACAAGAACTTATTAATGTAGTTTTGCTCAAGATATAGAGCCGAAATATTGGAGTAGCAGGAATCATCATTCACTTTATTTTTTTGCATGTTAATTAGTATGCAAATAGTTACTACTCCTTCAGATTTAATTATGTAGATGTACACTTATTATCAAAAAAATTGACGCACCTAGGAGGAGTTGTCCGATTGTAATGAAATTTCGTATGCAAAGACATTGGGACCGCCCATGCAAATGATTAAACTTTGGTGTCCAATGAATGAATAGCGAGAGCTACAGCGGATCGGAACTGCGCACTCAGCAGGTGTATATAAGAAGCGATTCTCAATCTGATGGTCAAAATTTCTGTTGCATTGCGAGTTAGGATACCTTTCAACGGCTGAAAAAATGCCTCGCCGCAGGATTCGAGCTCATTACGTGCAACTGTCAGAGTTTGAAAGAGGTCGTATCATTGGATTGAAAGAGGCAGGTGGGGCAAATCGGATAATCGCTCGTCATATGGGTCGAAGTGATGCGGCGATTAGAAGATGCTGGCAGGAATTGGTGGACAATGGCAGATTTCAGCGTCATGAAGGTAGCGGTCGCCCTAGGGCCACAGCAGAGCGGGGGGATAGAGTGATTGTCAGATCAGCTGTAACAACGCCTGAATCATCGTTATAAACCATCAGACGTGCGACCCGCACACGAGTGTCCACCATGACCATTCACAGACGGCTGAGAGAGCGACATCTACGCTCGTACCGACCGCTACGCCACCTGCCACTCACGTCTGCACACCATCGGGCCAGATTACAGTGGTGCTCGGCTCGATCCGGTTGGAATGATGCTGACTGGGGACGTGTAGGGTTTAGCGACGAATCCCGCTTCCAACTGTGTCCTGACGATCGTCGCAGACGTGTCTGCAGACGCCCAGGGCAGCGTGCCGATCCTGCTTTTACTATTGCACGTCACACAGGCCCTCAACCAGGAGTTATGGTCTGGGGTGCCATTTCCCTTGATAGCCGGACCACTTTGGTCGTCATTAGTGGCACACTTACAGTACAGCGGTACGTCGACGACATTCTGAGACCTGTTTTGCTACCCTTTCTTTTGCAATACCCTGGCCTTATTTTTCAGCAAGATAATGCAAGACCACATACGGCACGTGTTGTTATGACCTGTCTTGCTGCTTGTGAAATACTTCCTTGGCCAGCCAGATCCCCAGATCTCTCTCCAATCGAGCATGTCTGGGATATGATGGGAAGGCGACTGCATCCACCAGGGAATGTGGATGATCTAGCCCGACAATTGGCGCAAATTTGGCAAGAAATACCGCAGGAGACCATCAGGGAGCTTTATCAATCTATGCCACGTCCTGTGGCAGCTTGCATTCAGGGTAGAGGTGGGTCAACACCTTATTGAGCTCGTTACTTTGTAACTCTGAAACTCTGAAATAAATCATTCAATTTGTCTGAAAGTTTAATCATTTCCTATTCTGTATATAATCTTCCTCTCCACCAATTTTTGTCTCCATCGGACAACTTCTTCTAGGTTCGTTGTTTTTTTTGTTAATGAGTGTATATTTGTTCTAAGATAGAGCTAGATCTATTGTCAAATAGAAAGGCTTCAACAACATTAAATATTTTCTATTTTGATTTCCAGAATGTTTGAATTCAATTCCTGCTATAACTACTGCAAAAGTTGTTCTTCATTTGCATTCTTATGAATCAATGTATAAATATATCGGGAAATCGTACAGATACCACTGTACAGACGATCCTAAATCACCTACTGTAAACAGTATAACATGTATGTTAGATAGAACGTGGCGCTTCGAGTATGACAAGGCTCTATTCCCGTATCTTTGGAAAGAATTCTGTAGTAAGTTTCGTTAATATATTCCATTAAAGTATTTAAGTTAAGTATTTAAGAAAAAGATAGAGAGGTTTTGATAACATAAAATAATATTACAATCTGAAAAGGTTGAGGTATTTTTGAATAGGATGTTTAAATTTGTATACAGAAGAAATTAACGCCATTAACGATAAGCCGGTAATCATCTGTTATGAAGTGTTCACTAAAAGTGGTATAACCTTCGAACAAGTAATCATGAAATACAATTGATAGACAATGCACTCTAGTTTGCTTTCAGGCTTTGAGATATCATCGACGGGAATCCGGCCGAGCTGTTTTGTTCTTGTTAGGACTCATCAGCCAGATTTACCCAAGATGACAGGCTCGGAAGGCACGAACGCCAAAGGAGTGCTTTGTCTAAACTACTTTTTTTCATGTTAGCTTCATGCAGGTTAAAACATACCCCATAGGTCATCGTGCAAAGAATAATTGTTTTAGTCGAGCTGTGCCGCCAGCTGTGGTTGGATTTGGTAGCCTGGCCACAATATCTTGTAGTTCTATGTCGTAGAGCTGGTTATCTTCTTGGATGAATTTCGCCATCTTCGGTATTTTTTTTTCAAATACAGTAAAACCCCGTTATTGCGCTCAACAAGGGACCGTAACCTAAAAGCGTAATAAGCGGGACAGCGCTATATCGAGGTTTTATTATACAAAACGTCCAGGGACCGTATAAAAAGAGCGTAAAGAACGGGATAGAGCTGTAAGCGGGAGCGCTATATCAAGGTTTTACTGTATTTAACTTTAAAATAATCACATGCTGTTTCTTTAATTTGGGCCACAAAGTATTTCTTGTTTTGTTTTTTTTGTTTTTATTATTATTGTCAGCTTGACAAGGACATAATTTTTTTCAACTAAATCTTCTTTTTCAAAGTTTAATTCCTTCTCCAACTCATGGCATTCATCTGAAAGATCGAAAATACTTTCCCCTGATGAATATTCAACATCAGACTCGAACATGGACAAACAATCGATTATTTACTTTTTTGGATAAAATTTGGTAAAAAAATAAAAATTTGGCAAAAAATATTTAAATTCCATGTTACAAAATGACTGTAAGTAAGCATATTTGCATATTAGTAAGTAATGTTGTACCTTTGACCTGGTCAGACGTACAGCACCCTGCTGTGGTCAAAGGTACAACATTAGTCAAACTTACGTTTCACGCCATGCTACAATTTTTAGGTTAATCCAGTCATCTTAAAAGTCCTAACAATTAATCTATAGGCATATATGTATTACTCATAGGCATATATGTATTACTCATTATTGTTAAAATAACAATCAAAAGAAAACAAACAATGTTATTAAAGAAACATTCACTTGCAAAATGCTTACTAACAAACAATGTTATTAAAGAAACATTTACTTGCAAAATGCTTACTTTTCGGTGATGGAATTGGAAAAATATTTTTCATTCCTTGCAAGTCAAAGATCTAACTGCTACTGAAAGTTTAAAGGCGCAAATAGTGCGAATGCTACATATTAAACAGAAAAGCTTTTAAAGTATGCTGATAGATGACAGCAAGGATGGTCAAAGGTACAACACCTTTCCCTACCTCTCTGATAAGTTACGATTGCAGCTTATTGCGGCTGGATGGGCGGTGAAAGATCAGATGGACCTGCACATCACGTTTTGGTCATGACAAGAAGGAATACCGGCGATAGAGCTCAATATAATGTTCTTTTGGGACAATTTGGGACCTAACATCGATCGAAAGTTTCCTCAATGCAACTGGCTATTTGTCCATTGTTGCAGATCAGGTGTATCCCTTTCCGGCAATCGAGGAAGCGACAATGTGTTCCATCAGAAAAATGTACAATGTCATATCTTCACTGGTGGCCCGCGAATGGTTCCAGCGAGGATGAATTATAGTCCTCGCTTGCATTCAAAGGCAAGCACCTTTAAGATCATAAAGCTAGCTACAGTCTGGATGCACCACAAAGCTGCTGTATTAGTCGCTAAAAGGATGAGTACCCGGTATTAGGTTAGTAGTCAAAATAATTTGATCGCGTAAGGACAACTTACGATCTAACATTTTTTTTTTTAATATTTGAATTTTTTTTAGCGTGAGAAGGCGACATAAAAATACACTGGAATATAAACAGTAGATTTCTATCCTATTTCATTGATTTAAACAATGAAAATTATTTCTTTTAACTAATCAGCTTAAAGTTAATCCGATTCAGATAATTTAAGTAAACAAAGCAAATTTATTAAGTTTTTCAGAAAATAAAAAAAAATCTATAATAATATCCACTATACAGGGTGTATCTGAAATGTGCTGCCAAACTTAAAGGTTGTATTCAATCATGCAAAACAACGAATAAATGTCATGTAAACATGAGTCTGGAAATGCCTTACTTCCAAGATATGAACGATGCAACACCTCTGTATTGTACAGTCCGACGAGTATCTGCTATCTGTAAGGGACAGGATGCAGGTGCATTGGAGAGATGCGCCAACTGCTCCTTAAACGTGTCACGCAGCATAAAATGTACTGACGACTTCAATTATTTAACTGCATTGCAGGTCCGTGATAATAATCATTCCTTGGATTGCAAAAATCGTATTATCCTTCAGCACGAATCAAAAGATTTCTTAAGAAAGCAAAGAGTTCCTTATTATCCTTTCTGACCCCCTGTCTTACAATAACTATTTCTGTAAGATCCATATCCTATGATAAAAAGAGAAAGCCATCATTAATGATTATACAAGAAGTTAATTTATTTATATATTGGTA
>JAFIDM010012231.1:21197712-21227721 GCA_023159025.1 Thereuonema tuberculata
ATATATATATATATATATAGCTCTTCTTGATATTATGAATAATGTTTCTTGTATGGAATCTCTTGATTCAATAGGTACTTTTGAATTCCTTTAAAACAATTGTGCGTTATTTCGATTGTAATATCTCGTCGTATCTAGAATGGGGCTGAAATCACTGTCGGGTTTAGGGCATTTAAAAAATATTGACGTCACACCAGTCTTGCTACCAGTCTTGGGCACCTGATATTTCTTTGAAATATATCAATACTTGATATCGTTACGTTTCTTTTTCAAAATTCCATAAATTAAAACTAAAATCGAAAAACCTTTTTAAACTATACATGGTGTTTCAGAAATATATTTAATTACTTTAGGGGCGAGTTCCTAACGCTAAAACAAGAACAAAAGTCTTTATAACATGTCCAAAAATCCTACGGTTTCAGTTATTAATGAAAGTTTACTGTCAACGCCTTTCAAGATAAAATCCAACAACTCACGTTTGCTGTTGCGCTGATTGCCTCCTTGATAGCGCTGTGTTGTTGCCAAGGAGATTTGTTTCCATTGGTGAACATTTGTTATCGAGAACCATAAGAAATAGAATGGGTGACAGAAGACGACCTCCCGATATAGTAAGGCAGGGTTCACTCACTTGTCACCTGTCCATCGTGTAGACTCGACAATGAAAGCCATTGTAGCGTTCTTTAATAAGATTGACAAATTTTATTTGAAGTCATCTTTTCATCAATCACCTCCAAATATACACTGACTGCTCAATTGAAAGTGGACACCTATGATATGGAACGATGCTTTATTTACAGCGTGTCTAATATCTTGTACTGTGGCCTTTTGCCCTCAGCACTGCATCCACATGCCATAGCATGCCATCCACCGCTTTCTGATACCAACAACCGGCAATTTTGCCCACTCTTTCTTTAAAGCTTGCACGAGTTGGATGAGTGTTTGCAGTCGCATAGGATGCGCAGAATCCGGCGCTCCAAGTGATCCCACAGATGTTCAATAGGGTTGAGATCCAGCCTCTGGGCGGGCCACTAAAGTTCCTGAACATTATTCTCCGGAAACCAGGCGCTGACAACACGGTCCTTAAGGGACGCCGCATT
Source organism: Thereuonema tuberculata (assembly GCA_023159025.1). Lineage (NCBI taxonomy): Eukaryota > Metazoa > Arthropoda > Chilopoda > Scutigeromorpha > Scutigeridae > Thereuonema > Thereuonema tuberculata. Next base: position 21,198,810 of record JAFIDM010012231.1, read on the forward strand.
GTCATGCTGGAACACAAATGAACCTTCACCGAACTGCGACCACAACATAGAAAGCATGGAATCGTCTAGAACGTCGAGATAATGTGTGAATGCCATGTTTCCCTCGATCATAACCAAGGAACAATGTCCAAACCAGGAGAAACACGACCACCCCATCACACCAACACCGCCAAACACTCAGATCGTAGCCGCTCTCCTGGCAAATGCCACACCCAGGTGCGCGCATCCAATCGTTAGTGTGAAGCATGATCGTCGCTCCACATATTGCTCTTCCATCGACCAAGACTGTAGCTCTTCACACCAGGCCACACGACTCTGGGCGTTTAGAGGGGTGATGTTAGGCTTGTGGGCAGCAACCCGACCGGTGTACCCTAAGGCATGGAGTTCCCGACGAATCGTCATGGTACTGACAGTTGTTCCCGTTGCCTGCTGGAGTTCTGCCGCCGTTGTTCCGTTGGAACAGCCCTGTTCTACCGTACCAACCGATTCAGGACCCTCCGGTCTCTATTGGTCAGCATGCGGGCTCGGTCACTTCCATGACGTCGTGTTTCCACTCCTTCACGTTAGCACCCACGATAGACTTTGGCAGGTTCAGTGTCGCTCCTATGGCTCGCACACTCTGGCCAGTACTGTGGCAGCCTGTGACTACTCCACGTTGAAAATCGCTCAGCTGCTTTGATGGTGGCATTTTACCCCAGCACGTGGTTAGACTCCAAATGACTCCAACTACACACGATCGTGTTGTTTATAATGAATATATTCAAATTATTGCCCGGGCCACTTTCAATTGAGCAGTCAGTGTACACTCTATTCACAGAATCAAAGGCCTTTCAGAAATCAATAAACACCATATACAAGGGAGATTGGAATTCCATTGATTGTTCGATTATAGTACTTAGTGTATTGATATGATCAATAGATGACCGATTAGGACGAAAATCCGGTTATTCATTTCTAATTTTGTTTTCAAGAGGTTCTAATATTTTTTCAAGAATAATCTTACAGAATATCTCGCTGACAGTAGGAGGAAGTGTTATTCCCCTCCAGATAACACAACACCCCTTTTTTCGGTATTTTCACGGCATAATTTCATTTTTTATTTTTCCAATAAAAAATGAAATTATGCCATGAAAGAGAGAGATGACTAAATCCGCTATAAACAGTTGGTTTAGCCTTAGGATTCAGCAGGTATACCATTACTTCCTGGGCCTTTCCTCTTTTTAGCATCTTGATAGCTCTTGATATCTCTCTTTTAGAGGAAGGTCTTCAACTAATTTGTAATAAAGGATCGCTTTGCATATGGATATTGTAAGTATCTTTACGTTCAGTATTAAGAACTTCTACGAAATTTTCTCCCCAACATCTCAGTTGTGGCTGAGTATCAGTCACAAGATTTACATCTTTGTTTCTAATTGGTTTGTTGGCTTGTAATGGAACACCGGCCATTTACCTGGAGTTCTTTCAAGTTTTCTTTAGCAGCAGCCTATTGTACTTTTAGGGCCGGATCCTCCATGGAGATCGCATGGTCCTTCCTTACACTTCTTTTGATGGCTTTATCGAGGGAGTTGTATAGCGATTGTAGCTGCCTTCTAATCTCATCATTCATACCATTATCCTTATTTAATTTTTTAATATTTATTTTTAATCTTTATTTCTTTTCTCTTTTCAATCTTATTCCATGATTCTGCACTTATCTATTCTTTCCTTTCTGGAGACATGTATCCTAACATTATGTTGGCAATATTTGGAGATAATTTTTAATCCTAGTCCACTATTCTTCCACAGATGTCTTTGATTTGTCCTGTTCAGATGCATAGTTTTCTTTCATTTTCTCTTTAAAATTCTATAGTATTTTTTCATCCTTTAGTTTATCTACATCATATAGTTTATCTACATTTCTTCTTATAGATGTTGCTTTTTTTATGGTGTTTAACAAGAAACTAAGTAAGTGATGATCAGAGCCAACACCTGCACCTCTTTTATTTCGGACATCCAGTAATGATTTCCTGCATTTTTGAATAACAAAGATATGATCAATTTGATTTTGCACTTTCCCCTTAGAGCCAGGTGCTAACATTTATGACTGTCTTTATAAGGAAACAGTGTACCACCACTACACAAACCATGTTTACCACAGGTATCGATCAGCATTTTACCATTCTCATTGCGATGAGGCAGACCATATCTGCCCATAATATATACAATAATATGTACAATGTCTTCATTAGCATTTCGCGCATGGCGTAGAAATATAGAAATGTCCATCATCCAAATAACATCACTTTTGGGGATACGTGTCAGAATCCTGTCCAGCATACTACAAAAATCTTCTTTCTCTTCTAAACCAGTATCTTCAATTGGTGCATAGCATTGAACCACCGTCATATTTCGGGACTTTGTTTTAAGTCTTTCTGACACAGAATTCCATTCAGCAAGGGCATTTCTCATTCTCTTAAGACAGTAGAATCCCAACACCTCTTAAACGCGCATCTTCTTCCATAGGCATCCTCGAATACAAAAGTAAATTTCCATTTGTAGCGGTCCACTTCTCGTTTCATTATACTTCTAACATTTTATTGTCCAATTCGTGTCCATTTCCGTTTGCATTGGTTTGTCAACAAAAAGCAGGTCCTGTTTTTCTTTCTAGTAGACATTTTGAACACTTAAAAGGAATTTGGGATTCCTCGATCCAGATGTTTAGGTTATCCCGCCTATACTCGGTCATCACAGCCTGGTCGGTGTTAACAGAACCCACCACCAGAAGATGAGGTTGATATTTAGAGAAGAGAGGCTATATTAACTCACGAGAAGTGTCGCTTCATTCTCTCTTGGATCGCAAAATATTTTGTTATTTCAAAATTGCATAAATTAAAACTAATACCGAACACACTTTTTGAACTACATAATAAGAAAGTAAAAAGATAAATAAATAAATAAATAAATAAATAATCTGTAATGAGATGAACGAAATCAGTAACCAGAATCTGCTAATCGGGAAAAAGACCATCAATTTTAATTTATCATTTGAGAGAACTTTCCAAATTGAAGCAGTGCTGCCAACTTAGGATTAAAAAAACACATTGTATTATTAATGAAATCTAAATTTTATCTGTTGCAAAAGAATCTAAAACGAGGAAAATAATAGAAAGTATCTGTATTAGAAATACTAAAGATAAAAATTGAAATAGAAATGATAGAGTAGAAATTATTAAATGTATAGCAGAATTAGCTAACGATTTGGTAAATAACTTAGGTTCACGTTAAATTAAACTGTGAAAATCGATGAATTAGATTGTTGATCACATTTCTTTATTATGAGATTGTTTTAAATTCTATTAATAAAATTATTTGTATTAACAATCCATTAATGTTATTTTTAACATATCGTCTTCCTTAGATTGTTAAATTATAGCAACTGATATTCTTTATGTAGGCTTGAAAAAGGGGAGACGGATTTTATTCTCCTTGAAAATTTGCATTTATAATAAATGTATCTATTATTATTTACATTTATCTTGTGTTGGTGATGATGTTTAATATTAAAACTTAGGATTATGCAAACTGACCGTTATTGAAAACACACCAACTTTCTTGCAACGATTTTCTGGAGATATTAGGTACTTTATGTGTTAATATTCAACAATTCTGTAGGCAACGAGAGATAACTCATTAGAACAGGGGTAAATTACAGTTATTATTATTGTAAACGCTCTGTCAAATCATTAATTTGGAAGACATGTATGTAAATTACATGTATTATTAATAAGTATAAATGACAGTATCATATCATTAATTAGTAAGATATAGTAAGGGCTGGAGGATGGGATGCTGAGGCTCTTCATCAGAACTTTTAAAAAAATATTGACCCTCAGGCTATTTGAAAGGACTAACCTTCAACTTACTTTTCATTTATACGGCTTCTGATTGCCGTGTCCACAATCTCCGCCGTGCTCTCACTCATTTGAGAATTCGGGCACGATGCTTTCATTTCTAACCTTAAAAATCTTCATCTTACATTTGTTTTTAGTCAAAGCAACTAATGAAGTATAAATGGCAAATGATGACATGTAAGCACCCTGAATTCTCACCTTGAAGACGACATTAACAAATCTTCTTATTGAAATACGTAAAGTAGCATTTAAATTGGTCTTATTATGTTCCAATATCAATTTTTCAAATGTTTTGAAGATTATCATGTAAAGTGTAGCCGGGAAATTCCCGTATCCCCTATTATGTAGTAATAATATAAATATTTAGTTTTGAATGTTATTTCAATTGTTGGCACTAGAATCAGGTGGTACTAGAATGTAGGTGCTCGAGTTGGAAATGTGGTGTTTTGGTCAAAAGAGAACCCTTATTACAGACTGGAGTTGGAGAGGAATCCACCTCACATAATGATATGGGCTGCGATGATATCACGTCATTTGTTTGCACCATATTTTTTTTGATGGTAATGTTAATGGCGAAACTTATTTAAATGAAATGAGACTTAAAACTTTCTTGGCGACGAAGATAAATGGATTCTTCTCAGGTTTCCAGCCAAGTAAGAATTTTGAAGTGGTCCAAGCTTTTAGACGCCATCTTGGCGTTCATATTCACGGAATGAGAAGCTAGACCCCTTGCACTTTTTAAACCGTTTCAGCACCGATCTTTGTTCGGTCCGCGCTGTCAGGTGGAGGTTTTTTGGCGCAAAAAACGGCGCGTCTGCGTGATGGCTACGAGCCATGTGCTGCTGAGTTCCCGTTGTCTCTGTTACAGTGTTGGTTTCATCTTTTATGGCGATGGCTTCCCGAATGAGACGATCCCAGTAGCCAGAGGACTTGGCAATGATGGAGATGCCGGAGAAATCAGGCAGGTGGCCATGGTCGATGCAATGTTCGGCCAAGCCCGATTTCTTCTGTCCATGCCGTATGTCTCACTGATGCTCCCGGCAAGGGATCTTCACCATAAGGGCAGTTTGCCGATGTAGGTCCTCCAACAGGAGCGGGGAAACGATAAACGCTGGGAATTTTTAGTCCCAGATCGTCTTTCGCAGATGGGAGAAATGGGAGTTTCGGAGGAGGGATGGGAATCGTATGTCTGCCGTATTTTCATTGAGAACGACTTACGATTCCCGACAGATTATCCGTGAAAGGAATTAAAGCTACTTTAATTCTTAGAAATTTCAGTGAAAAGGCGTTCGATAAGCTTTTAGAATGGCTGTATTACTTTTGTGTGGGCGGTAATCGTTATCAATGAGGTTTTCGTCAGATGACGATGTCCAGAAAAGGAAGTTCACCATCTTTTTACATTTCCATTGTAAAGGTAATGCTGGGATGTCTGCTATTTAAGAAGGTGTGGGACTCCTTTACGGACTCCCGACCTTGCGGACAAATGACGAGAGTGTCATCGATGTAACGGAAGAAGGTGGAAAGTTTGAGGGGGCGGTTTCGAGGACTTCATGTTCGAAGTCTTCCATGAAGAAGTTGGCATCTTTCCAAGAAGAAGTTTTTCCATGACAGGGAAGAGTTGGTCAACAGTTGTAAAGAAACTAAGTAGAACTGAGGGCATTTTTAAAAAGGGCATAATATCCAGGGGAAAATGGGAAATCAGTAAATGAAGGGAGTCATGGAGAGGAACTTTGGTGAAAAGGGATACAACGTCAAAGCTGACAAATAGATCGTCAGGTTGAATTCTTAAAGACTGGAGATAACCGATGAACGATGGTGAATCGTTAACATGGTGGGAGCACTTCCCTACTAGGGGTTATAGCAAGGTAGTGAGAAATTTGCAAGTTCATAGGTGTAGCATCTAATGGCGCTAACAATAGGCCTCAGAGGGACGACATTTTTGTGAACTTTGGGGAGGCCCCTAGAGGCGGGATGGAATAGTACATGAAGACGAAATAGCTGCAATCTTGTCGGAAAGGAGGGTTGATTTCTTGAGAAGGGACGTGGTTTTCCTCTCGATGGCGCTGCGCTGATGGGTCCTTTTTAAGTGGACGGTAAGCCGGATCTTTGAGGATCTTATTGTGATAAGAATCCTTGGAAAGAATGACAGTGGCGTTGCCTTTGTCAGCTGGAAGTATTACAATGTCCTTGTTGGCCTGTTACAAAAGCTGGTGGGATCCTTTTTTTGTTAAAAACATAGTTAATCCCACAGCTTGAAGACGCGGGTATCATGGAACGCGTACGGATACCGCAGGACGGGACACCTTCTCACTTCGCTCTTAGTGCTCGGGTTTCTTCATGAACATTTTTCAGGATGCCGGATTGCTCGCGGTTCTCCATATCGCCAGCTCCATTGAAATGGCCACTAAAATTCCTGACCTCACAATGCCTGACTATTCATTGTGGGGAATCATCAAGGCCTACGTATCGGAACCTCGTTGTACAAAGAAAGAATTTCGCAATGCAGTTGCGAGATCAATTCTTAAATTTTGAAGAAAATTTAGGTATTTAGTAATCAGAACAGCATAAAAAAATAATTTTTTGATTAGCAAATTTCTGCACTAAAGTTACTCCAAAGTTCAAACTTTCAACGAAAAACCTAATTCATAATGAAATAATTCATGCCATTTAAAAAAAAACCAACCCAATATCTAAACTTTGTTTTAATAGTAATTTTAGTAATAGTAATTTCTTGTTATAGTAATTTCTAATGTATTGCAACAACTAAGCATTTAAGTAATTATGTTATTATGTTAGTAATTATATAATATTTAACTTTAATATATATATTTGTTTAGAAACAGTTACGTAATATTTCGAATGTTTAGTCTTTTTTTAGTATTTTGACAAATTTAAATTTATATATAATTTAATTTAGTAGTTTTGATTTTATTTTAGAATGCTCTGAAAAGGATTTACCAAAGAAAAAAGGCAGATGGGTTCTTAGAGAAGAATTCAGTAGAAAACCAACAATTGGAGTAAAACTTGATCTTATGTGTAACTATGAAGTAAACTCGCCAGCCATGGAAACATATGTCTGCGATGAAACAGCTCATTGGAAACTAGAGAACGTTCTCAATAAATGTTGTAAGTTTCCAAAACTATAAAAGGGGACTTTTATGTGTTAGTGGGATATTTCTATCTTTCAGAAAAGAAAACTATTATAATTAAATATCCAATGTTTAATTTAATTTTTAAGCTTTTAAAAAGTTTTTCTTTTTTTCGGAAACCAGCCAATTTATGAAAGGGATAAGATATTTATCATCACATCAACCTTTAAAAATACTCTGTAATGAAGACGAATTAAAGAAGTTAATAATAGACTCTAAAAAAGTTGAATAAATTTTATTTTGTTTAATTTCCAAAAACTTTAAGATGGTTAGTATTTTACCAAAGATGGCGGGACTGCAATAAAAAATTAAGAATTTGTTTTGAAGCTTGTGGATATTTCTTTATTCCCTTAAAAATTAAACAAATGAAATGTCCTTCATTTATAATTTATTAATTTATTAAAAATTATGATGTTATGATAAAAACCAGCTGAAACTTCATAAATCTTATATGTATAACGTAAAAAAGTTATGTAAAGTTAGTGTGTCGAATGCAAATGAATGGCGATATCATCGTTTGATGGAAACGAGCCAAAGCATAAACGGGATTTCTTGGGAGGTGTAAGTCATTTCGTCCTAGGATTGCGCGACAGCAGATGAGTAACGCCTTCGAGACAATTTAACAGAAAGACTTACATCAGGAGCTATCGGAAGACTAAATATGCGCAAAAATCAGATGGAAGTAGCAGGATGGCTGAATGGGAATTCTTCTTTGTTCATAGGCTGTAGGATCAAATTTTTGAAAAACACAGCCAGCTTTTCGTGTATATCAGTTATATCAAGTTATATTAAAGAAAGGTCTATGGATAAAACTACCATGGACTAAATCCGTTTAAGTACCAGGAGGAACTTCACTGCCACTGTGACAAAACTGCGACCTGTCATTACTGAGTCTTTATTACTGGTATCTTCTTGAACTGCTCGCAGAAGACTTCATGAAAGAGATGTTTATGCTAAATGACCAGGAGTCGGCGTGGCGGTTACCTCTCGTCAGAGGATGAACATTTGAAATTAGCAAGGACTGAAAACCAATGGAGCTCAGAATTATTCACAGATGAATCAAGACTTGCACAGAAATTCTGAAAAGAATGAGGAACACACTATCATCTATCTTATATTCTTGAAAGGGACACTTATGGTGATGGTAACATAATGGTTTGGGGTGATATTTCGCTTTGTGGACTCATACATCTGTAGGTGTTTTTTTTCCACCACCTCCAAGGCTGAAGAGGCCTAGAAGAGCCTTAAGGAAACAATGGTCGTTTTAGACGCCATCATTGTAAGCATGAAGCATTGTCTGCGTTGTGCTGTTAGTAGTTATAACCCCTTATAAGGAAATAAGTTAATTTTTATACAGCTGAGGTTGGCAACATACTCAGAATACTTTTGATATTAAGTAAATAATAAATCCATAACTGTAAGTAAATATTAAATCTATAACAGTAAGTAAATATTAAGTCTATAACTGTTTAATAAATTAAATTTTATTTGGAACTACATTAATCAAACAAAATTACACGAACGCTTTATAAACACTTTTACAATGCATAGAATGTATGATATAGGTACTATGGGATTGAGCGCAAAAAAAAGCAATTATGTGGGTATTACAGGATGGCCCAAAACAGCAGTAATGAAACACGAACGTTATGGTTTCAGCTACAGAGTTAAGTTACAGAGTTTGACGTCTGCTAGCAATATGTTCCAAGAGGCCCCACTCCCTGACAAAACAGGGTTCATAGCAGCTCACTAAATTTTGTAGTATATCCAGAAATAGTGGCAGCTGCATTCGCTGAAGACCCGAATAACCTTCTCTGAGGTCGGCAATTTCAGTGGGATGTGCACGGAAGACACATTATTTAAGCATTCCCCAAATGTACGCATCGGAGGAGTAAGGTCAGGCGAATGTGACGGATACGGAAAGTCTGTGAACCGAGAGATGACATTTCCATGAAAGGTATTGATGAGAAAGTCTCTGCACATCCGTGTTGTGTTGCAAGTTGCGCCTGTTGGAACCATTTATCAGCACAGCGAATATTTCTACCTCGGCAGAAGGCAGGAAGATCATTGACGAACGGCAGTAGGCATGTGTTCACGTTGCGATGTTGGTTTTGTGTCACCGGAACCCCATCTTCCTCAATGAAGTAGGGCCCAATGACGCGGTACCCTGATACCGCACACCAAATGGTTATTTTCTCCGAATGCAGTGAACATTCCTGCACGATATCGGTTCGATCGTCGATTAATGTAACCTGTAACATGAATGTGTGCTTCATCGGAGAACCAGATGTAATTCATGAACTCCGGGATTTCATAGGTCATGGCAAGAACACGGGCACAGTATAGTTTCCGGGCCTCCTTATCGCCTTCCATGAGCCAATATGCAGTCTGGATATTATAAAGTAGGAGAACGATCCGAGACCCTTCAGGTTTCTTTGTAAGCATGTTCGTAACATGCCAAGCTTCAAGACTGTTTTATGTGGACTATCCATGGCGAATGCAAAAATTAATCCAGTACATGCCCTTAATTGTCATTGGTGTTACAGTTCTGGACGTCCTGTACATCCTCAGCGCTGTGTTTTACCGGTTCGTCTAAACTTGTTAATCACTGCTACAATGATGCTGTTGCTGGGTGCAGATTTGCGGAACTGCTGCGCAAACGATACCTTCACTCGCTATATACTTAACATTCATTTATTTCATTTTAATAAATTTACAGGCTGAGTCCTATATTTACAGGATCTGTCGGTAGGTTTGGTAAAAGATATAATCTTAGGTTTTTACAGATAATTTTCATATTACATAATTTATTATATAAATATACAAATTTTGTTATTTAATCAATATAACTGTAGTAATATAACTATTCTATTTACATAGCTATCTTTTTTTGCTGTATTAATATTACTCATTATACAATATTGAACAGTTCGTGATTAGTTTATAATTATTTGAAAATATCAGTTGTAAAGTATAATAACGTATAATATTTTGATAATTTAATACGATTTTTTGTATTTAATAATCAAATTATAGCATTTTTAGTCTGACTAAATTAATACCAATTCTCAAATTTTTTAACGGCTATAATTAAACTAGTATCTTATACATCAAAAAAAAATTTTTTGAACATCACATATGCTATTAAAATTATTGAATTCGCATTAAAAAACATCATTGAAACAACATGCCAAAAACCTTATTCCAAAAAATTGTAGCACAAAGAATAAAATGGTTTATAACTTGCCAAGTCTTTCACTCTACAGGGTGATTCAAAATTCCCTGTACAAACGTTAAAGTTAGGTCAGGAATATATGTCCGCAAATGCCACCAGAATGTACTAGAAAGTAATTATGGTTTAGAAATAAAAGACGAAACATAAGGTAGCGAACAAGTTTATTAGCCCTATGTTTACAATAAGAAATAAGGTGCACACTCAGGTCCACAGAAGGTACTCCCATCAACAGAACCGTTTCACAATCTCAGGTGCAAACGCGTAAACGTTTGATGACTGGGCACCCGTCTGTTGGGGAATCGTTCACGAAACAATCGTGTAGCGGCTCATCATGTAGTAATTTGCATGGATCTGTGTGGCTTAAAATAACAATAAATAAGTTCTATTCTATACCAAATTACAAAACATAGATAATGTAAAACATTTTAAACAAGCATAATTATTAAAATAAATAAACATAAATAATTATGACCAAACCTCATTACATCGTCCATTTCCGTTCGCTGCTCATAGGCTGGGTGCATATCTGTCCTCTCAGCATTAGTGAGGAGATACATCCTACTCGTAAAAAGTCAACGTTTCAAATGACGATGGCTCACACTGCCCAACTGATGTGCTACTAAATAGCGTCCTGTAGTACATTCGGGTGGCGTTTGCCGACATATGTTCCACTATGAATACTACGTTTGTTTTTATAATCCTGACCTACCCCTTTGAAGTTTGTACAGGGAATGTTTTACCACCCTGCATATTTAATAATTATTCGTCACCCTGTATATTTTTTTAAAGGAATTAGATTTGAAGTTTACTGAATGTTATTATCATTGTTTTTCTATATGTGTTTTGAATTTCTATTGTAAGTTTTCTTAATTTAATCAAACTATGCAATTGCATTTACTTTCTTCCAGCTTGTGGGCCTCCACCACAATCTCCAGCAGGAAGTACTGTGATGAATTCTGAACAAGTCTTAGGTTCTATTGCAATTTATCTTTGTAATGATGCTGAAATTTCTCCAAAATTTGTGATCTTAAATTGCACTGCTGACGAAACTTGGAGAATTAAGTTTCCTTATGCGTTTGCTAATCAATTAATCACGCCCAAATTGTGGAATTTATTTTTACGGGATTACTGTAGTAAGTTCAAGCCTAAATTTCCTAGAATTCCTAATGGATAAGCATTTTTGTTAGTATCAAAATTTATTATATTTCTTACAAATACAAAATCTAATGTGTAGGAAAACATCATCTGATGATGACGTGTAGATGATGAGTAATCAGTGGTGTCACTGAAAGAACACAGTTAAAAATCTACAGTAATTGTCATTCTATATTTTATTTTTTATTCTTCAATCTTGGTTTTCTGCAAACGATCTTACACTAAATACATCCTAAACAGTATACATGTTCTTCTATCAAACCGAATAAAACACTTTCATGTAAAAACTTCTTTATCATTTACAATAACTTCCTAATACAAGATGTCTCTTCCTTCTCTCATGATCTTTTTTAAAATTTACATGCCCAAAAAATTGCTTATAATGTTTCCAGAAACTTAGGTGTTATCAGAAAATTAAACTTTTATCTAGCTCAAATCTACTAAATCTATATGGTCACTCATTCATTTAAATCTTTGCTACGGAGTTGTAGTAAGGGGCAACCCCTCTAAATTTTATGAAAACATGCTTCTTAAAGTACAGAAATGCTTTCTAAGATTTATAGATAAAAACCCAGACACTATTCTACTCGATCCCTCTGGCCTAAATATGAAATCATCTCTTTCCGCCACATCTATAAACACCTAATATAATATAATATAATTAGCGGTCTTCACCTATAAAGTAATTAATAAAAAACACTATCCCTGTATCCAACTAACATTAACCCACACACCCATCCCTATGATACCATATCTGTTGACCACCTGTTACTATCCATTCCGAAACAATGTTTAACTATCAAAGAAGAATTTTCAGATATTCTTCGCCTCAACTTTGGAATGAAATTCCTAGAGAGATCCGTGAATATCCTCTTCTAACTCAATTGGAAAAAATAAAAACTGAAAAACACATTTCAACTTTAATAATATGCTACCATTCCACATTATTTTGAAGTCAGGCTGAAATTGCGGTCCGAACCCCATTCCACCTATGACCTTTCTCTTTTATCTCTATTCTATCTCCTTTCTGCATCCGCCTAGTCCCTCACTCTATTCCTACTTTCTTCCTGTTCCCTTTATTCCATGTATTCATAATACCTTAAATATGTCCTCCTTGACGAAAATAAACATGTAAATATTTGCTAATATTTCAGTAATTTTCTCTTTTGTAAATAGTTTCCCTCATTGTTCTGTTATATATTCCCTTTGTTAATTGCCTAACTCAGGAAATCCACTTGTCTTCACGACGGGATCTCCCTTAAGACGACTGGATTGTCAAAATGTCATGCAAACATAAGTCTTGTAAATTTTATTGACAATAATTGAATTAAATTTAATTGAATTGAATTTGGAAAAATGGTTTGATCAACCAATATTTTTGATAAAGATAAATTTATATTATTCTCTCATGAGTAAGAAAATATAAAACATCGCCTTTAATGATTTGGATGCTGTGATGTATTGTCATTCTAAGATGTGTAAATATTTTCTTTTCTTTTGTTTTTGTTCTGCCATATCATTTATCTTGCAAGTTTATAATATTTATTGTTTCCATTAATTCCTTAATACCGTATTTACTCGCATAATTTCCCCTTTTTTTCCCTCAATATTTTGACAAAAAAAAGGGGGGTGGGGAAATTACGCGATGTTTTTCAATTTGAGGAAAAAAAATATGGTGAAAGTGTAAGGAAAACCATGTTAAATATTGATTTTTAAAGCAAGAAATGTAATGAACAACAATTTTATTAACATGCAACATTTAAAATATAAGAAATCACATCTCAACATTTGTTTTTTCTTCAAAGTACAGTTAAGCAATAGGCATGCACGGAAGTGTGTGCGCGACTGTGACGTAATTTCGTAACTCACGCAGCGCAGCCCGCCATCTTTATAGCTGCTCACCGCATGACGTCAGCATCAGCTGCCTGCTAATAGAGAACTTAACTTTATTCGCGAACTTCACGTTTTCACAAAACACTCGAAATTGTTGTACTGATTCAGAAGGAGTCTGCTCTTGTACTGACCGGGGTGGGGGTGGAATCTTCCCCTAAAGTAGCGTGGGATAGAGAAATGCGATAGTAACGGTACATTGTCGCGTCGTCGTGAGTTGACCGTCAGTCAAGGTCATGTCGGAAACGCTTGAAGTAGAGGTGGGGAAATTATGCGATAAAAATAAAAATTGAATTTTGTAATCCACGAAAACGGGGGTGGGGAAAATACGCGATGGGGGAAATTATGCGAGTAAATACGGTATTCAGTGCATCAAAGATGAATTAGAGCAGTACCAAAGCTTTACTCTGTGACATTCCTAGCAAACTGTGCAAGCAAGGATTAAATATATAAAGTTTAACGAAAAGGAAAAACAATTTTAACTTTTTGAATGAAAAAAATTAATGAAACTCAAATTTATTGAAACTTTATTTAGTGAAAAGCAGTAAACCGAATTTAGACAAAATTCAAACCAAAGCCTTCGAAAGTTAGCATTTTGACACCATTATAGTCCATTTCCGATATTTCTGGATTATTGTTATGCAACTAACAATAATATGGACTTATTCTACTGTATAAAGGCAATCTAACGTTCAATAGTGATAATTGAAACACTGATTTCAAAAACATCCCAGAAATATTTTCTTTGCATAAGAAGCAAAAAAATTATTATTGAAAAAAATGTTTGTGAATACACAACAAAAAATTACCCTAAAACGTTTAAGCCATATTTCATTAATTTTTGTGTTCAACTTGTTTCATAACTTACTGCATACGACTCATTAAAGAGTTGTTTCTCACCCGTATATTAACGAAAATAAATCATTAGAATATAGAATTCGAGCTCTGATTTTAAAGAAGCATCATTTTTCTTGTATATCTGATATAAATTGGACAAAAATTTTCTATGTGAGCTTTAGCAATTTGTATTCATGGAAATAGTTCTTGGTATAAAAATCTCCTTCTGTCTGTTCCTGCGGGTGCCACTTGATGCTGCCTCCTATGGCGTACCCTGGGCAACGTTTTGTCGGTTAAAGTCGTCATATCTCGCCCCTTTTTGTTGGCCTAAAGAAAGATGATTAATCTGAGAGCCCGGGCATTTGTAAAAAAAAAAAATAGAACTTTATAAATAATAAGTAGTTTTCATTTTAGTGATTTCTTTTGTTTTTATTTTTAAAGTTCTACACAAAGAACTATTCCCACACCAAGAGATTTTTAACCAATTCGCAGTACAAAGTTATTGAATGAGCATACTTTGTCAGCATTATCAATCAGATTATTGATTTTTTCGACCGATTGTGATTATACATAATTAAAAAGTAGTAAAGTTTAATGAATTTTATTTTATTTTATAATAAAGATTAACTTTGTAAAATATACAAAATTTAAAAAGTAAACAATTATTTGTTACGAAAGAGGACATGATTTTTTTTTTCTGAATGGAATCCTACTGCTTTACAGCAAATGCTGTTATTAATTGACGGGCGATGCGTTTTAGCGTCATTTGAACAAGGAAATTTTATAAATATTCCATTGAAAAGAGAAAAACAACGGTTAAGACCTAAGAGTAAGATCCAAAAGTACGGGCTGCGCCCATCCGTTACAATACAAGCATGTTGTTAAGCCGTCTGAAATTTCTTCACCCTCCCCCTTGTAGTAAGAATGGTTAGGCTTATCACAGTGATTGCACTGTGTGCGCAGACGTTTTGTGTTGTGCTTAGGCGTGTTGTGTTGTGCTTAGGCGTGTTTGCTCTGCGATTGATGAAACATGGCGTTTCAAGAGCAACGTTGTAACATTAAATTTTGTCAAAATGGCCTCCGAACAAACGGAGAAGCGAAAGCGTATATCTGGCGAGTTAATCGACAAAGTCACAGCGATCCAACTTTTTTGGATAAGATCATCACAGATGATAAAACTTGGTCCTACTTGTTTGATATTCAGCCAGAGTGTTTGTTTAACATGGAAATCAGCCTATTCACCACGATCAATAAAATTCCGGCAGGATCGTAGCAAAAGGGAAAGTTGTATTGGAGGTGTTTCTTGAGTCTCACGAAATTGCCGATTCAGAATTTATTCCTGAGGGCAGAACAATGAACAAGTAGCGTTATATCGACATTTTACGTCGTTTGCTGGAGTCTATTTTAAACGGCCTGAGATGGGGCGAAGTGGACAATGACACCTTCTCCATGATCATGCGCTTGCACGTCTACTGATCGTAGTGCCTACTGATCGTAGTCTTTCTCATCAGAATACTTACTAATGCGCTTCCACATCCTATCTATTGACCAGATTTGCCCCTGAGATTTTTATTTCTATCCTCTGATGAAAAGAAATCTGAAGGGACATCGTTTTGCATCAACCAATGAGCAGCATCTCGGATGGCATTACGGGTGATTGCAAAAGATGGCGTACAGCATTGTTTCCAGAAGTTTTACTAGCGCTGGTAAAAGTGTATCGTCGCCTAAGGGGATTGCTTTGAAGACATGTATCGATGTCTGAAACTATTCATGATAATGAACTATACGCGAAGTTCCAGAACTTTTGGATCCTATTTTGAAAATAAGATAAACTGATAAGTTCAATTCCGATATCAATGCACTCTAATTCCTTCACTATTGAAGCTGTTTTTTTTTATTTTAATTCTGCTGCTTTGTTTTTCAGGATGTCCTGATGAACCTGCAGTCTCCCACAAATTAGAACTGATTAAAGAGATGGATATGATGGATTCATTTATTAATGCAGTTGTGATTTATAAATGCCAAAATAACTCAGCAGCGTATATGTGGAAATTTAAATGCTCTTTACAAAAAGTTTGGGAGAATATCACTGACCCTTTAAACGCTGGTTGCGGTAAGTATTCGTTTTTCATTGACTTGGTTGTCTTACAATAGAAAAAGCAAGAAAGTAGATGACATTATATTATGGTTTATTTATAAAGACATCAAACTACGCCACAAAATTTATAAGAAAGAGTGCCAGCAAAACAAATAAATGAAAATCAAAGTTTTGAAGTGTCTTAGGAATCCATCTGAGAAATCTCATCTTATTATGTTGTTAATGATTTAAATGAACTGCAAAAGTAAGTCTTTTTTATATATTAAGTTTCGCAATGACTAAATTGATACGACTTAATTGACATTCACATATAGCCGTAGAGATACTGGCTGTACAGATACTGACTTATTTTGCTACTGATACTAGTGGAACAAAAATTCCTTGTGACTTGTAGTCCTATAAAGCTTTTAAAACATTTCGACGCTTTGATCTTTTGAAGTTTCCCGTCTTCAGTTGTTGGAAACTTACTGATAAATGCACAAGATTTGTATCAAAATTCAGTAACAATATTTCTAGAAACTTATACACTGGACCAAATCACGTCGTGTGCTACGAAATTTTAAATGGTCTAAATTTGTTTCCATATTTTTTCAGTGGTATTTCAGATATAAATGAGTAAAGATGTTAAAAGCAGAATCTGTGCTATATTAATACACTGATGTCCTTAAATTAAGGGTCTTGAAAAATGAAGTGTTCTGGTTGTCCGGTCGGAAGCGAACTTGGTATGGGATGGGGGGTGCAGAAGGTCCTCCCAATATCATCCCCACACAAAAAGTAAAGATGGGAGCACTCTAGAAAAGAAGAAATAAAAATATCCGAACCGTCATTGAGATACAAGCACCTGGAGTACTATCTAGGTGTTCGTGGAAGGCATAAAGAGCGTTCGGTAGGCGGTATGGTCCCCTCGCATAGCTACGCAAGCAATGCAACGTGCTGGCATACTACGAGGGTCAGTCAATAAGTAATGCCTCCTATTTTTTTTTCTCCTTAAATAAGTTAAATGAAAAATTTGAATTTTGCGTAATTCCTCAAACCATCTTTTCCAATCCACTGCAGTAGCAACTTCCTGCGTCAACAGGTGGCAGCACTGCATCCGCTTGCAAAATGGTTGACATCGATATTCGTATTAGACAGCATTTTGTGATTGAATTTCTGAATGCAGAGGATGAAACGCACATTCGCATTCATGAAGGCTGAAAAATGTGTATGGTGATGCAACAGTGGATGTGAGTACTGTTAGACGATAGGTTAGTCGCTGTAACGAAGCTGAAGGACAAGCGGAGTCGCAAGCTGGCGACTGCAAGCCTGCGACTCCACGCAACATTCAGCGAGTCGATGACATCATTCGTGGTGACCGCCGGGTGACAACAGATGAATTGTGTCGTATTCTCTCCCTCAGTAAAGATAACGATTATCCGACAACTGGGGGTACAAAAGAGTTTGTTCACTGGGGGTACCAAGAATGTTAACCGACCAGAATAAAGAAACAAGAAAAACAATAGCCTCTGAACACTTGCCATCTGTTCAGGCCGCTAGAGAAGCTCAACGTGGGATTCACTTTGAATATGAGGAGGTCGTGAAACGTCCGTGCGTCAATGGCTTAGGAAGCAAGACCATGCCTTTTATCCCGCTGGAAGACACACCTTGTTACAAGGTGAACCACAACTATGGAAATGGACGGAGATTATATTGAAAAGTGACAAATTAATAGTCAATGTTGTGGTTTTCAAGCTATGTAATTGCATTTGAATTTCTTGACAATTAAATGGAGAAAAAAATAGGAGACATTAATTATTGACTGACCCTCGTAAATACCAGAGTATCAAGTAATTTTTTGGGGATTAAATCTCACTCTTCAATCAATGCTGTCCTCAGCTCGGGTAGCGTTCGTGGTGGTGAAATGCGTCCAGCAACACGTCTACCGAGAGCATTCCATGTGTGTTCAATTGGATTCAGGCCCGGGGGACGTGCAGGCCACTCCAAACGATGGATGTCCTCATGTTGGAGGTACTCGTCCATTAGACGAGCCCGATGTGGACGGATGTTGTCGCCCATGAACAGCAGCTCTGGACCAGCAGCACCCGTGAAAAGTCATAAATGTAACTGCCCAGTTGAACCGGGCAATGAAGTTATCGAAGATGTACAGTGGTGTACGAGAGCCCAGCATAATCCTGCCCACACCATTACACAGACACTCCCATACCGGTCGTGTTCGACGATGTTGGCAAGAGTGGCCCTGGTTCCTTGCTCCCTCCAGTCGTGAATCACAGTCTAGACTGTATCGGGACTCGTCAGAAAACTTGATATGACTCCATTGTGCTTGTGTTCATTGTGCATGTTCAGTGCACCACAACAAGCGTCCCCTTCGACGCACTTGTCTCAAGTGGCTGCACCTCATGGATCTCTGGCGTATAGACCAACTGCATGGAGTCGCTTGTAAACTGTTTGTCTGGATTATAGTGGTCTGTGTTGCTGCTGCCAGCTCCCTGGCAAGGTGCCGTGATTCGGGGGTTCCGTCTGGGCGTTTAGCGTCAGATAACGGTCTTCCCTGGGTGGTGTCAGGTGATTCTATTCAAATTGCGACTAAAACGTCGGGCAATTTCTCCCATTCTGGTGGAAACGTCTCCATAAGTGAGAGATGCGCTGGTTCAGTGCACAAGACACTTCCACTTGTGACTGAGCTGCCTCATGACGCACTATCACTCTGCCTCTGCCTCTTGTTTGCAGGTCCAAATGGACACAATGGGCAATGGCTAACAATTATAGTATTGACTTACAGTACTGCACAATCAATGACCAAAACTGTCGCAAACTTCGTTTCTGAGTCGTGACCCGCACTGTCACTGTACAGATGACATTTCTGAACTTTATTTATATATTTATTTTTTCAGACGAGTTTATTTTTTGTGTAGGGATAGTACTGGTAAGACCTTTTGCACTCGCCTACCAAATTTGGTCCCGACCGGACAACCACAGCATTTCATTCTACAAGAAGTTCATTCTTAATTTAAGAACATCAGTTTATATAATCCTATATACCGAGTGGTTATAATTAAGGTTCCCCACTTCTGCGCAGTCTGGAGACCACGTTATTGCACTGATAGCTTATACACAAAGTTCCATTACTATGTAGAGCGTGGGGAAGAGATTCCAATAAAAAAGAAATTACTTCAATTAGTTGCTACCAGGTGAAAAAGTGGCGCTGCAAGATCATACGGTCGGAATGCAATATTTTAATGCTTTTAGAATGACTGTTCAATATGCCCACCGTCTGCATGCTGGAAGCGCAGGACAGCGTACTCAACAGTAGCACGAATTGTCTCTGGTGAAATGGCTGCAACATGACGAATAATAATGGCTCTCAGTTCAGTCAAGGCCCGTACGCATCCCTCATGAGCATGATCTTTAATGGTTCTTCACAGTCAGAAGTCACATGGATAAGGTCTGGTGAATGAACAGGCCACGCTCTGGAAAGTGTCTCGACAGAACACGATCATCGTCGAAGAGTGCACGAAGAAATTCCTTTAGTGGGCGACCAATCTGCGGTGCTGCGCCATCTTGCATGAAGACTGTTGTAAACACACCGCGTTTTTGCAATGCTGGAACCACATGCCATATCAAGAGTTGACAATAACATGCCCTTGTAATAGTGGATCGGACAGGACATGCAGCTGCCATCTCCTCAAAAAAAATATGGACCCAGAATGAAATCCGCGATGAATCTATACCATGCAGTCACGTACTGGGAATGCAAAGGCTGGGAATGCGCCATATGGGAGTTGGAGAAACCCGACATGCGACAATTTTGCGTGTTCACAGCGCCGTCTAGCGTAAAATGCGCCTCATCTCTCCACACAATGTTCCAGGGCCACGCATCATCAAAAGCCATTTTAGCCAAGAAACGAAATGCGAAGTCGGACCGCTTTTGTGGATCTTGCGGCTGTACTTGGTGCAGTATCTGGATCTTACACAGGTACCAGCGAAGAATGGACCGACCGCAAAACCTTTCCCACTGTGGACCATCGAATCGTTAATTTATGTGCTACTGATCGCGCACTGGTCGCTGAGTACTGGTTCACTGATGCTCTGTCACTTACTGCTACTGCCACTTCGTGCAGAACGTTCTCCGCAATCGGGCGGAGTCCTCTTCATGGACTCATCTGTCTCTTCGCATTTCTGCATCATCATTCGTAAACCTCTTGCCGTCATTGGTCCTGTTCGCAATCCCTTCAAACGACGATATTCTCCCTATGCTGATGCACTATTGCTGTTGTTCTGATAATAAAGCTTCACCAGAAGTGCTCGTTCTTTCTTTCCCAATGGCATGGTGATTTCTACAGATTGGTCGTTCACAGACGTATTGCGCGTTTTATACAGCGCCATTTTTTCACCTGGCGGCAACTGTTTGAAGTAATTTGTTTTTCGTTCGAATTCTCTTCCCGATGCTCTACATACCTTATACACAATACACTATCAGTGCAATAACGCAGTCTCCATACCGCGCAGAAGTGGGGAACTTTAATTGTAACCACCCGCTATACTTCTTACATTTATTTCTAATAGCAGTATTTTGAGAAACTACTCGCATATTTTTCATTTTATATTTTCTGTTCTACATTAACAATTTATAGTTTGCATTTATATATAATATATGTTATATAACATTTTATATAAACAAAGATACTGTTGAGAGAAAGATTTTACGTGCGCTGTTCATAATTCTGTGGATCAAAGATACTATTACACTCTTTTAACAAAGTTAATACAGTTGTGCCCTATTTACAATACAGTAATTTTGGTACAATATAAACTTGAATAATTGAATTTTGTTAACAATTCAAAATTTTATTTGTGAAAATCGTGTAAAGTCATTATCTGTTTTGCACAGTTTTCTGAAGCTGTGTTAGTTAAGATGATTCGAAGTAATGCAGATGATGATTTTACTGCCACTAAAATTTTCCAAATTTCTATTCATTAATATTTCCGATATTAAGGTTTTCTCCGTTTTACCAATGGAGTCCTCTAATAATAACTGTAACAATAATTACATTCGAATCATCATTAAATTGGTTAAAAAAAAGATGCACATCATCAATCAGATACGAAACACAAAAATGGCCTCTGAGCAGTGACTATACATAAAATACAACTAATAAAATATATTATATGAAAACATCAAATGTAAGGTATAAAACAGATAAGATTAATAAGAATATTTCTTTCAAATTTATGCATCTTAATATTTCTCGGATCATTGAAAATAATCTAATTCAATTTCATACTAATATAAACATGGAGCTTTTCAACAAATATCGGTATATAAAAAATTTCACAATCATTCATTTCACAATCATTCACACGTGAAACAAATCGTTATTATCCAAAACAAACTTACAATGAATTCTGCGAGAAACATAATTTCCTTCTCCAAAATGTTAAATGAGACTTTATTATTTTGAATTAATTAATAAACTTACAACTAATTCATTGAAATTTATAGATTTAAAACTAAAATAGAAACAATGGTGCAAATAAGTATTCATAACACTACTATTGAAAATTGACCTCGAGGAAGCAAATAAATTTCTTTTTTTATATAAATGTGAAATTATTTATTCTTTTTAGATTGTTCATCTCCGCCACCAGAAATACCGAAAAGTATCAGACTTTGCCCCGTTATGATGTGGAATGGAAATCGCCATATGGGAACAATTGCAACCTATTATTGTGATGAAAAGCAGACAAGTATTTTTATGAAAGCAATTTGTAATGTGACTAGACAGTGGGAGTTTCTCATACATCCACATCCTAATGGAACTTGTGGTATTAAATATTACTTCACTCTTAAAAAAATTATAATAGGTATTTTACAGAGGCAATAAGATCACACAAATTAAGCATCTTACACGAAAAAGCAAACGTGAAGAATCTTGAGATAAATATATAAGTCTTTAAATTTGGATGTATTTCATATTTCTCTTTATAGTTCTTCAATCACTTCATATATCTTTGATCGGCTGCATTAATAACATCAGAAAGTAATAAGTTCACTACGATACTGGTTTCAAACAAGGGAATGATTGGGTTTGACAGATCGAAACCTCCCTTGAAATTTTTATCCTTTATTCAAGACTTCAACTAGTTATTGTATACCAAATTTTAAGTGCAGATAGGCACTAGAAGGGTGTAAAAAAGTTACTAAGGTTACAAGAAAAAGTGATGTGACGCCAGCACTCTTGCTAGCCGCGAATGAAGTCACCCCATCTTCCGTTGCAGGCCGATCCTTCAAGGTTAGACAAAACGAACGGAGTGCCAGAACAGAATACTTAAATTTATAAAATAATACTAATATAATTAATTTATAAAATAAAAGTAATAACTGAAAAGTGTGGCCATATATGCATTTTAAAAGAAAGTGTTTTTACATAGAAAAAAAATTACGAAAAAGTATTTTTTAATTACAATTAAAAAAATTGAAGAAAAATTTATGTAATGCTAACTGTAAGCTATTGGCATATTGTAGATATAATTAAAATTAAAAAAAGATGACAATGAGTAAAAAATTAAAAAAAATAAAGGAATAGAAAGTGTTTTAAATAAAAATAGAAAATATTTTCATAAATTTAGGAAACATTTCAAAATTGCAAGACTGTGGAAACATTTTCTAAACATTGAAGTCTATTTATTACCAGTAATATGTTGTAAATATTATTTGAAAAATAAAAGCAGCGAATGAAAAGTGTGGCTTGCAACGAGTGATGACGTTATATCATTTTTTTTATACTCTTCCAGTGCCTATCGGCAGCTAACAGTTGATATAGATTAACTACTTGAAGCCCTGAATAAATTATCTAGGAAGGTTTCGATCTGTCAGATACGGTAGATCTCACTGTATGACCTGCGCATAATTTTGAAAACTGTAGTTATTTATAACGAAATTGCGGATATTTAAAAGTTAACAATTAAGTTAACAATCATATGTAATCATCATATGAACTTTTAAACAATGTTACTTAGATAACTACGTGTTCTCGAAACATAAAAATGTATTGCTTGTGCTGACCTTGGGGAAGAAAGACCGGCGTTGTTAGCAAAGTTATTTTATCAGAACGGCAACAAATACCTTGGCTGCACTGAGACCTTACCGTTGTTCGAAAGGCATATGAATAGGGCCCCTTGTCTAAAAACGGGTTAAAGAAGATGATTAAGAAATTTGAAGAAACCGGAGAGTTGGGTGTGACACCAGGAAGGGGACGGCAGACCATTGCGATGGAAGTTGTTGACGAAAGTTCCTGTTGCTGTAGCAGAGCGTGCAGCAGCAGCCCAAATTTCTTCATCCAGTGCTCGAGCAGTGGCGCGTTCATTGTCTATCCTCTGGTCCGCTGTTAGAAAAAACGTTTTGTGGTCCATTTTACACTGATATTCCTACAAGATTCTTATAGTTCACGAACTAAAATCCAAGTTCCGCAGCAAATCACTGATTTTGCTCTTTGGTTTTTGGCGAGGATGGCTGTTCAGGACAATGGCCTGGGACTATCCTGACGAGGTTCATTTTCCACCAGAAGATGCGATGAAACGCAGATATGTCGCATATGGGGTTCATCAATCCAAATGTTGCACATGAACAGCAGATGGATTCCGCTTATGTGACAGCATGGTGTGAATACATCGCTACGTTTATTCTCAGTCTGCTTTTCTTTGAAGAGGCGAGAACGCAGGACCTCTACGAGTGCACGTTACCGTGAATTCTTGCTCAGCATGTGATTCCTGCCTTGCAAGAGAGAGATAGTCTAGAGACCACTGTCTTCGTGTAAGGTGGATCAAACAGTGAAGGAATTGTTTTTTGCGACCTTCGGCAATGATTGCATAATATTCAGAGCTTTTCCAGGTGAGTGTCCTACACGATCTCCGGACTTGACTCCGATGATTTCTGGCTGTGAGGATATCTCCCTAAAGATAAAAGGTGTATGGTCACTGCCTGATTTGAAAGCAAGTATACAGCGGCATGCTATTACAATTTCACCGGAAATACTTCATGCTACAATTGATCACGCTATAGTATGCAATCGACTTAGCTCGAGCACATATTGAACACGTTCTGTAACTATCTTTGAATAATAAATTCTTATTATTGTATTGGTGTATTTCACACTATAATTACAACGCCATATTTTCACATGGTGGCGAAACGTTGAGGCATTTTTTTTTCATCAGAAATCATTTCCCATGTTCTAATTAGCATAATTATCAATTTTCCTTGAACTATATATTGATTAGAATATGCTCCAGAGAGTTCAAAATAGGGTAACTTTAATTAAAACTATCCAGTACAACAAATACTGAAATAAATAAGTTACAATCTGTCAAAAAAATTAAGTAAAGTAAAAAACAATAGTATCAAAGTTGAATTGACATAATTCCATTCGGCACTTTTTCTTCAGGATGATAATGTATCTATCACGTCAGAAAACTAAATACCATTCTCAAAGCAGGCAATGTCGAAATTGAAAGACTCTTAAAGAAGTAGATATCAGAAGTCTGGTCACTAACAGATAGTTTAGAAGTTCCCAAAGACGCCTAGATGGTTTAGGATAATTAAGGGAACTAAATGGATAGAGGAAATAAAAAACTAATTCAACAACTAAAGAAGAATTTGGTATTATAAATTTAAAAATATTCTAACTTTATATGTTCCCGTTTCTAGGATTACTACAATATGGCCGGAAGTAAATATATATATATATATATATATATATATATATATATATATATATACCGGTATAACGAAAGGTGGTGACACAAAATAGTCTCAAATCTGACACAATGGTGAGACAATCAGTTCTTTGTACCCTTCCTGTTTGACAGTAACTTCTCTACCATTAACATTTTCCAATAATATGAAGATACTCTGGTTACTGATTCCAGTAATATAAAGATGCCATGGAAATGACACATCACACATCAAACAGTGACCTTTTCATAGTGTAGAGAACGTTCAAAAACCTCCGACGACCATTCAAACCCAAGAAACCTGGTCGTTTGTTTGTTCACATAACCGTTCAAGAAAACGAAATATGGAACAGAACATGTTTATCTTCATACACATTTGCCAAAGTGCGAGCACAGAAGAAACGCTTCTATAACTTATCTGGGTCGCGTAACTTATGGCATACCTGCATACGATTTGAAAATGATCCCAATTCATGCCCATGTGTCTGCACATATGTTCTCTTCATATCCAGTTCTTTAGCAATATGCCGCTGACTTTTCTTTGGTCACTGCAAAACCTTATCGAGCACAGACCTACATGCTCATTGCCTCTGGACGGGCGATTTCGACCACAGCGATTTCTTTTGTTAATACAGAACATATTCTGTCTGCCTAATTTTTTCACCAATAAAAACACTATTTGGTTCGTTGGTAGGATTTTGTTGAACTCTTCTTCGAAACTTAAAAAAAAAATTCCCACTGAGTCCCCCGAAACGGCAAATTCCGAATGAACGAAAATAATGCTTCACAATAAAAGCCTTTTCACGAATACTTAGAGCCGTGCAGTACACCACCGTTCAGCACCGTGCAGTACAACCGTTCTCTTCCCAAACTAACGGCACACTGCAGCACCGTCAGGCCGATCTGCCGGCAATAAAAACAGTGTGCATGCCACCACCTTTCGGTATACTTTATTTCCAGCCTTGATATATCTAATGTATTCCAATGTTAACATTTTTCATTAACGACTGTCGCTACTGGCTCACTCTTGTTTATACAGTATCTATTGAGCCGTTATTATTGATATATTGATATATTGACATATTGATATATATATATATATACATACATTACTATTGGTGATGATAGGAATTAATCTTCAGTAGATATGATAGGAATCGTTGCCATGAATTTAGTGGTAAAGCATTTAATACGTGGTTCCGCCTTTTCTCTCTTTGAGTTATCTATTTTGTAATTCTTACGATGTTATTGAAAACAATGAATCTTAGTATAAAAGGCTAGCTTAAATTTTTGGAAGGATTTATTGATTTATTTTTCATTGTTGGAAGTAAATGTTTCAGTTGTATGTACTACTTATCACCTTAAATCGATTTTTTTTTCCAGAATGTGAAGATCCTCCTCAATATAAAAACAAAATCTTATTAACCAAAAATTTGAATTATAGTATTGGCAGTACGATTAAATATATCTGCATTCAAAATATAAATGTATTATATCGTACAATGGAATGTTCTTTAAACAGAGAATGGATTGTAATATTTCAAGGTCATTGTAGTAAGTATTTCTCGTAGTTGTTACAAATAGATCCGTGGTTCTTGATGACCTCGCTATTTTAATTTTGAAGATATCTTTATGCCAGTCAAATTTCTCTCTTATTTGTTGAAGAATAGATATTAAAAGATAGATATCTTTTGTCACTTGAATTTAATAAATGAAAGTTTTACTCTTCATTCAGGAAAATATTTGATACGTTATGAATTATCGTATAAAAGAGTGTAATGTTAATAAGACACAGGGAAGTACATCCAAAACAATGTCTCTGGTAGTCCAGAAATGCATGTATATCATCTGAAGAACTTTCAAGTATACCATAATATTTTCAAAGAAAAATAATCTTATGTTTTTGGTAAAATTCATGTTTGTTCCATAGATTAAGTAACTGTATGAATGTTCTTTGCCGGTTTTAAAAACAACGAAGTCAGCTAAATTACAGTCTTGATGGTTTTATCTAACATTTCTCAAAATCTTGATGGTTTTAGGTAGCTTAAAGCTTGAGGAAAGTAGCAATTGAAATCGTAATCTACAGGAATGAACTATTGAAACAGGACTACAGAATTTTCTATGGTTATCTCTGACTCTGGATAGTAAAGTTTTTATCGTGTTAAAAACTCTTCACTACTTAAAAGAATATGACTTACATGTTGTTAATATGTAAATCGTTTGCTTATATTTATAACTGCTTTTATATTCAGTAAATTAACTAGAATTCAATATACTTCGAAATTTCTCATTAGAAATATTTCTCCTGGGTAATTCTACCATAATATTCGTAACCAACAATACAGATTCTGCAGGTTCAAAATAAACTTTCATTTACAGATACTAAGTTATTGAGTGACAAATTGAGGAAATATTCTTTCCTCATAATCATAATAATGAGATAAGAATGAAAAAACATTATAATGAGACAGAGAAGATGCCTCATTTAAGGCTAATTCATTTTTGTTAACCGGCATGAAAATCTATTTAAAGCTAAGAACTTATTTCCTAGAGCAAGTAAATATTTCAGCAAAAACCTTATTCTTAGATATTTCTCGAATATTTCCTTCTTCGTACAAGTAAGAGAATATATTCTTTTTCAAACTGAAAAATTTGAAACGGTTACTCCATTCAAACTTGACATCTCAGTCTTTTACTATTGATGCTAGCAAAAGTAAACAAATTAGGGATAGCGATTAGTAAACCAATCACAATGCTTCGGAACGTCTTCTGATTTATCTATGAAAATATAATTGATATTGCCTTAATTTCCTTATAATTATAAATGGGATTGCGAAAGTTGTGAAAGACGCAATTCTTGGAATTGTTGTTGCGATTGTTGTCATTGTTGCTAATAAGATTTTAATGATACTTGTCCCCAGACAAAACGGGAATATTAGTCTCCTGATCCTTATCAGAAGACTAAAAAGATACAGTAGAACCCCTCTAATCCGTCACCTTTGGGACTGGGGCTATGGTCGGAACGCAAAAAAGGTCGGATTATCAGAAAATACAGAAAAATACGGATTTACAGTAAAATAAACAATCTCTGAACTCAAAAATGACTGTATTGTTCTTTACAGTAAAAACATTGCAAAAAACCGCACAAAAGCTGTTATTATTGAGAACAATATTAAATACTGTATCTGTACATACTGTAAAAATTGAAGATAAGCGTTTAGTGAAAAATTACTTAGAAAAAAAGTCACTTTTAGATTTTTGTTTACTAGATAAACCGGCAAGGAAGATAAGTTTATCTTTTTGAATACCCTAGGTTTCTCAGATTTAGCAATAACTAACAGGAGAAGCTTGTGTGTACCATCAGCGTTGCTGCAAGGAGCAATGGTTAGCCTATCTTTTTTAAGTTTCGTTCCTGCCACGGTTTCATTTGATGCAGTGAGCGTTTTGTTTGGCAGCATTTTATAGTTTAGGCCTGTCTCATCAATGTTATAGACTTGGCAAGGTAACAGTTCATATTCTTCGGCAATTTCTTGAAACTTCAGAGAAAACTTCTTAGCCTAACGGCATCAGCAAATAGTTTTCACCAGAAATTGAAACAAACCGGACGCCAAGACGGGTTTTCCAGCGATCCATCCAGCGTTCACTAGCTGCGAACTCACTTCCGGCTTCTAGTTTTTTGTTCAAAGCTATTGCCTTGTCTTTTATAATGGGCCCAGATATCGGGGTTCCTTTCCTTCTTTCTTGGAAGAAACCACATCCACAATGCGTTGTCAAGCAGTTCAAGTTTAGGCTTTTTCAATGTTTTACGATTCTTAAGAGAGTTTTCACCATCTACCGACACTGTATATGATTCAATGTCTTTCCGATTTCACCCAGTGTCTGCTGCTCAGTGACACCAAAGGAAATACAAACAAAAAACAAGTAAACA
>JAFIDM010012231.1:21232344-21260962 GCA_023159025.1 Thereuonema tuberculata
TCCAAATATATTATCGCTTATTTTTAAAAAAATATCTTTAGTAATACATGAAAATTGATTAATTATACAAGATTCTATCATTAATCTTTCTTTTTGTTCTGATATGTGATATAAGATTTCTACTTTTAGCTCCGGATTATGCTTCAAATCTCTACAATGATCAATGATTAAAATATTTTAGCGAAATCTGATATTTTGACTCTATTATCCTTAAAATCCCTTACGAGTTCTAATACCCATTCTTTAACAGTTCTCACTGTGCTTCCGTAATATATCTTATCACAATCTCTACATTTGAGTTTATAAACTACCCCTTAGTATTCATCTTATTTCCTTTCATAAGATCTCTGTTTTTATTTATTAATTAATTAGCTCTTTAGTATACCAATCTGGTGTTATTGTCTTTACATACTTCTTTGCCTAATTTATTAACCTTAATCCCTAATGGTAATTTCATTATTTTATTATATTTACTTTCAACTTTTACTGTCTTTTTCTGTAATCTTTCTTTAAAAAAATCTACTTACTACCTTATTTACAAAATTCGAGGGGTATTCATTCATCTCAAATATGTTTTTCACTGTGTTAGTTTTATTTGTCCACAATTTCTTATTTTCTGAATTATCTACTATTCTGTTAATGTAACTTCTTACAATGACTCTTTTTGCGTATATACTGTGTCCTGAATAAAAATTCAGAACATGATCACTTTTGAGATTTTTTTCATATGTTCATCATCATCATCATCATCAGCCCGTACAATCCCCATCCGGAGCAAGGGCCTCTCCTAGTTTCTTCCATCGTTGCCTATATTTGGCCGGATGAGTCCAAAGTACCCCCTGTGCCTTCTTGATAGAATCCTGCCATCTTGTAGCTGGGCGACCATGACTTCTTTTTCCATCTCGAGGATACCACTCTTGAATCAGCTTAGCTATTTCTGTGTTGACATTCTGGCCACATGTCCTGCCCAAGTCCACTTTCATATGTTCATCAGTTATATTATTGCTGTCTATCTATTATCATTTACTAATACTATATCAAAAAAATGTAATTTTCCATTAATTTCTTCTAAATTTCAGTTGTTTTTCTTCAGAATTAAGAGCTTTGTTCCATTTTAAAATTTTGTTATACTCCAGCCAATTCATATATATATATATATATATATTACAAAGCATTCCTGATATGGGACTTCCCAGTGGAAAGCTTTTTATTTGCTTAAACAATTTATCTTTCGATTTATCTTCAAAATTTTCATCTGTATTTCTTTATCCATGTGAAATTCATCAAGAATATTTTTATTAATTTCACACAGTGTCTACTATTTTAATATCTACTATTTTTAATATTTACTCCACTGATACATTCGTGTACATTGCCTCTCTGTCCGTTGTCCACAATGGAAGAAACTTCATTATTCAAACAAGATGTAATTGTGATAAATACAGAAGAATTCATAAAACACATTCAGGATGAAAAAATAATAAAATTAAAAAAAAAAAAACTCGACTCAGTGGATGTAGAGACAATGTATGTGAATGAAAAAAATTTTCTGGAAGCACTTTAAGGGATTAAAGGATGTAAATCAATGTTTCTACAATCCATTCTTTAGAAATCAACTTACTACTAAAATTTTAAAGGCGGTAGTTATGATATCAATACACAGGGTGATTTTAATTAAGGTTGCGATTTCAAAATGCCCTAACTTTAAAACTACCGGTCAGATTGACTTGAAATTTTACCAGAACAACCGTGAGGTAATGGAATTTTATTTGGCGAAGGAAAAAAAATAATTCCAAAATCTATCGCTAGATGGCGGTGTCAGGATAATGTCAGTACAGTGGCTTGAGAGACGTGTCCGCCATGTTTTTCCTAACTGAATACAAATTATATCAGCCCCATTTTCACATTTTAACTAAACTTTTTTGACTCACAATTATTCTATTGCTTTGATTATATTTAATGTGAATTACAGAAACACAAAAATATTTTTCTTTCCATTTTGCACCTTAAAAAATCGCTAAAATACATCTATTTTTTTTTATAAAAAACAAGAATTAAAGTTGTTACCAATCCAAAAAAAAAACGTATATCTTTAAATCCTTTTTTTTTTGCAAAAATTAAATAAAAAATATGAGACATAAAATAAAAACCAATTTAAGAAAACAATAAAACAAGCCTTATATTTTGTCAGCAAAGCCTCTTTTTTTTATATTTTTTTTGTGTCATTCATATTTCTTTTATTGACACCAGTGCAGAACACTATCAGTTATTATCAATTATCAGTTATTTGTTATATAAAGACAATAAATAAGTAAATATTTCTTTGATATTGTTGAATTTTATTAGGGGGAATGGTTGGAATAAATAAAAGGATATAAAGTCCTAAACAACAGGATTTCAGAAAAAAATTTAATCATTTACTACAAAATAACCTAATTACATACCTTATAATATAAGTTAACATAAAACTAGAATATCTAACAATATATATGCAACAATGAACAAACAACAGATTTATATACAACTACATATGCAACAATAAACAATCTATATACAACGACAATTAACAAACAATACATCAAACAACTTAGATTACAAATGCTTCAAATATAAATGCATAGACTTACTGCTAAAAACTATCCCCTTGTTTGCTTTTTTTTTGCCGAATGAATTTTTAGTATAAATATTACGTATCTATTAAAAGCGACCTCCTTCATATTGTGGCAGGTTTCAATGTACTCTGATTCTATGTTTCATTTTATTAACAAGAAACTTTTACATCCCCTTCCTCATTTTCAATCAAACCAATATAATTCTGAAAATTTCTTCGAGTTTTAGAATGTAATGAAAAGATTCTTTTTTACAAAAAAATAAACTTTTGTCATCAAAGCTCATTTTTGCAAAAAAAAAGCAAATAAGAGGCTTTGCTCACAAAATATAAGACTTGTTTTTATTTTTTCTTAAACTGGTTTTTATTTTATGTTTCATTTTTTTTATTTCATTTTTGCAAAAAAAAGGGAACAAAAGATACGTCTTTGTTTGATTGGTAACAACTTAAATTCTTGTTTTTATGAAAAAATATATGTATATTTGATTTCTTAGGGTGCAAAATGGAAAGAAAAATATTGTTGTGTTTCTGTAATTCACATTAAATACAATCAAAGGCAGTAGAAAATTGTGAGTCAAAAAAGTTTAGTTAAAATGTGGCTGCTATAAACTTGTGTTCAGTTGGGAAAAACATGGCGGTGGAAACGTTAGCCAATAGAAAAAAAGACCTCCGATGGCCACACTGTCTCTCAAGCCACTGTAAATGTTAGGGGAAAGAAGCTTCATGAAACAAACACCTTACGGTTGATTAACGCATAAATTCTTCGATAAGCCATCCGCCTTGTTCCGCTATTAGTCGGAAGCGCAAAATGGCATGTTCCACAACAGATCGGAGGGTATCTGTGCTGAGGTTACGAATGTGATGCGTGATATTTGTCTTAAATTCGGCCAGATTCGCAATCCGCCCGCTGTAAACAACATTCTTCAGGTATCCCCAAAGTAGAAATCACATGGGTTAAGTCGGGGGAGCATACCTCTACAACAGCAATATGAACCCTGACAGCGCCATCTTTCGGCACATTTTGAAACTATTTTTTTTCCTTCGCCAAACAAAATTCCATTACCTCACAATTGTTTTGGTAAAATATCAAGTCAATCTCACCGGTAGTTTTAAAGTTAGGGCGTTTTGAAATCGCAACTTTAATTATAATCACCCTGTATATCATAATTGTCGATGGTATTAGTCTAGCAAGTTGCTATACAACTATTCATTAAGCTTAGTTGATTTGAATTTTGTTTTCAATTGATATGTGTATGTATGTAGCAATTTAATAGCTGAGTTTGACGCCATAAGTTCTGATCACAAAACACCAAGTTAAAAAAATTCAAGACAGATTCAAGTACTTTCTTAAATATCATTTACAATCACTGCAACTGAACTTCCGAACATTATCCTAGTTAAAGAACGATCAAGAAAATTAACACTGTTTCAATAGAAAATATCTAATCGTTCATAATGGTGGAACTGTTAGTCAAGTGCTTGACAGCCTTTAACCCTTTTAAAGACCTAGGTCGCCAATTGATAGGAATAAAGTCCGCGAAGTGTACTTCGTCTAGATATCTAGCCTATTCATTATGAATTTTATACAAATGCTGTAAAATGATACATATTACATTTATGACTTCAAAATAATAATCGCTTTATAGTTATATATATATTCGTTATTAAATACGTATATTAGCAGAAATAATAGACTGCTTATCGTGAAGTTAATTAATTTCCAACTGAGTAGACAAAGATGATAGCAAAACAAAATTTCAATAGGAAATACTTTTATTCTATCTTACACATTCATCTGATTTACAGTATTGCCACTTTATATTCAATCCCCATATTTAATCAAAACCCTCATTTCAGAAATTTTGTCTTTCCATTTTTATTTCATGATGATTTGTATTGTTATTTTCATATTAGAAAATTGAGATTTTGGGTATTCTAATACCCATCCCTTTTTTGAATAATTCATTATATAAAATATTAAAAAAGTACATAAGCCAATGTCTTTTTTTTTTTTGCTTGAAACATCTATATTTTACCTATCATGTAAGAATGCAACTGAAGGTTATTTAGTAATAATGATAATATTTTTTTTTATATATTTTAGAGTGTCCACCAATACCAGCTCCTCCAGAGCCATATTTCAGAAAAGATTATAAAAGTCTTGTTATAGGAACAAGATTCTTTGTTTATTGTACTAGTGATACAGATGCTATGCTGGCCGAAGTATATGTTTGTGCTTCAAATTTAAAATGGAATCGTATGCTTCTGAATGACTGCTGTATGTGGAACTATATTTTCATTACAATCATTTAATATTCTGGGTTTATTAGTTTAACTTAAGTAGACAGTCTCGTTTTGTTGTTTTGATTTTCTGATTATGAGTGAGCAAACTTTTATTAGATCATTATCAATAGTCTCAAGACCCAATGTGTTTTTTCGAGGTAATCACTAGGAATTAAAGTACTTACATAGAGAATCTTATTTCTGAAATTTGCAATATTTGAACTTTCCTATTCTACAATTGTCATATAATAGGGTCTTAAATTTACTTAACAATTCAAATATATTGAAGAATGCTAAAATTACAGAATTAAATTTACATGACCAAAGTTCAACGTGTGCCTTCAAATTATGTACATTTAAAATTTCAGTAATATTGACACACTTATTATTCAAAATTACATTAAAACATTAAAAATGCAGATAACGATATAGTTTCTATTGCCTAATGTCGGTCGATCATCCTCAAACACTAAGGAAACACCATCTTAATCCTTATAATAAATAGGACTTGTTATTACCAATGCAATTTTAATATTATTGAAATTTTAACTGTTAATAATGAAATTTCGGCTTTACTCTTTCTTAAAAATAAAATTACTACTGATTATCAGCTTTACTATTTCTTAAATTGTTAAAAAAAAAGCATTTCTGTTACATGATATAAATATTAAGCTCCATTATTGGAGAGATGAAAATCTTCTCAGATCGATCTGGAAAAATGGTTTCAATCTACCTAGGTAACTTTTAAAGATTTAAAAAGAGTATAGTTTAGAGGTTAAAAGATAAATATTGCTTTGCTTGTTGGCCTTTTATTAAATCTCTCTTTCTCTTTTGTTCGTTTTAATATAAAATTATTCGTGGAAATCGCAGTGGTGCCTCAAAAGCAAAAAAAAAAAAAAAACAATAAAAAATTCCCTAATGAAATATTAGTGAGAAAATACATGTGCCAGCAGTCCGCTGACCTAAATGAATATTTTTAAAGGATAAAAAATTCAATCTACGCAATGAAGTATTAATGATCTCACCTATTGTTGATATAAAATTATTATATGGAAATGAATGTAAACTTAGATGTAGCTTTTGTATGAAAGGTATTCAGAACTGAAAGACTTAAGAAAATTCCTTAGAACTTAAGCAAATATTGCAAATTTTACTAATATTCTTCCAATAAAATTTAATAACTTTATATACTATCCCTGTATAAGGATAATAAAATAACAAATGATTTGTGTCAAATTTAATAGCGTCTTTAGTTATCCAAATATTTTTTTTTTACGTGTACATGATTGCTTATTTTAAATTTTATTCTAAAAGTGAAATTTCGTAATTATAAGTAAATTTAAGAAATCTATATTTTACAATTTTTTGAAATTACAGTAACTCTTCCGAAAGAATCCCTATAAATTTTTATTTCTGGAATTAGTAATTCTTGAAGATAAGCGGTTTCCAAATAAAGCCAATCACATTTAAAATTCGAACCACTCTTTTCGATGTGGTGGACATATTTTCCATCTATACTTTTTGTACTTTTGCATTTTCTACACTTTCTACTCTAGCAATAAATGAGAATAGATGTCTCGCAATAAATTTTCATGTTCGAACAAAATTCGGATATCAACTATACTATACATGATGCCTCAAAGGTTATAGGAACATGCAAAAGAAGGCTTCAGTGTGATGTTTCTACACACAGATGACAAGTCATAGACAAGGATAAGATATATTTAATTCTTGAATAATACACTCGAAAAATAATGAAGGTAAATGCTATCAAAGCAATTGTTAAGAGAAATGAGTGTTAAAAGGATCAAACTTCCCAAAAACCTTGTATAAGAGAAGAATCACTGAGGCAGAACATTTTAAAGTATCTAAAAGGCTGAGTTTTCTACAAAACGAAAACGAATGAAATAATGAAACTAAAAATTACTCATTTGAAGAAAATTGTTATGCATTTTTCTGTTTTGGGAAATTTATAATAACTATTTCAGTTAAGAAAGTAAAGAAACGAGTTATTAAGTTTTAATGTTTGTAAAAGTATTGACGTTTGATCGTTTGCAAAACCTGCAAAAAAAAAATATTTTTGTAACTTTTAATTTGATTTTGGCGAAGTTTAACAACTGGTAATATTTGAAATGTAAGTAAATTCTGAAATCGTCTCGGTACCAAGAACGAAGATATTTCATTCACTTTACTCCAAATAACTTTACAACAAATGACTTTACTCCAAACATCTTTTCGTCGTAATGTATCTCCATTCTCCATATCAAACTAATTTTATTCTTATCCCAAAAATATATTTTGTCATTAATATTAATATTTCTCAATGTAAAACTTTTATTGTGATTGCATATATTACCATCTTCTTTAACCACCTTCTTAAAAAATTTTCACAAAACATTTTCTGAGATATGAACATTAATGAAGCTCTAAATAAATCCAATTCATTATTATGTAAATTTAATTCTATATTATTGGGCTTCAACCACAATAAAGTGTACACCATAACTTTTTGAATACTAAGCTTAGATTAACATCTGATTTTTTTCTTGGAATAAGTTACATATTCTTAATTATATAAGACCATCCACACAAATAAGAAAGATGTAATTTATAAATCAAGACATAATAACAGTGACATGTTTCGAAAATTCATCGTCAGACTGTAAATAAACATAAAAACCTATTTACAGTCTGACGATGAATTTTCGAAACATGTAACTGTTGTTATGTCTTGATTTATAAATAACATCTTTCTTATTTGTGTGGATGGTCATATATAATTAATTATATTATTACACACACTATGAATAAATAAGTTACATATTCTTTTGAAATTATTACGGGAATGTATTTCTTAAGTTTTATTCTGTTTTCTTGGTACAGATTGTAAAAGCGAGATAATTTATCCTCATCGCTATCATTTGAGCTGGAATTTTAATAGGATGATTGGGGCAAAAGCCTTTTTATTCTGTGATAGTCAGCCAGAATCAACTCTTTTGGCTAAATTTGTGTGCAATAATGAAGGTCAATGGATTGCAGATAAATCTGAAGACCTACAAGAACTTGGAGACATTATGTGTAGTAGGTATTTTTTCACTTTGTTTATTAGTTTTATAAAAAATGTGTATTTAGAAGAAAAAAAATCTTATGAGATGTCTTAAAGAAGTATATTGAAATTTTATAAGATTTTTAAAAGAACTACTTACAGTAAGATTATAATACTTGTTCTCGAATGTACTCGAATGCAATTAGATTTTCCAAAGACAAGATATAGTTAATTTACATATTTTTGAAAACAATAACGTACATAAAAAAATAGTGTAATCACTGTAAAATTTAAGCCAGTATTTTTACGTAATTACTGTTTATTCACTATGCTAAGACTGGTGTGATAATACTATGATACTTTTTCACTACGATAATTTTTGGTCCTCCATCCTCCTTTGCAATAAAAATCAACATTTAATATTACAGTTATAGCTTCTAAGAAAGTTTTTAGGGCTTCCAGGCTTGCTTCTTTCCTATAGGTTCCGAAGAATCCTTAAGTTGGAATTTTTCCATTGGAAATGTAACCTTATAAGAAGTTTGATATTTTTAGAATAAGAACTTTCCAGTCCTCACAGATAGATTGTGGAAGAGGGACATTCCATTAAAATTCTACTTTATTAATTTCGGATTGAACAACTTCTTTTCTCTTCAACTTTGCAGGATATCATTTACAGAGTGTTATGGGCTTGTTATACAGTTCACCTGAAATGTGCTGCCAAACTTAAAGGTTGTATCCAATCATGCAAAACAAAGAATAAATGCCATATAAACTTGGGTTTGGAAATGCGTTATTTCCAAAATATGAGCAATGAAATGATACAGAGGTGTTGGCCTTTACGTCATATCGTAAAGTCATTACGATAATTGTTTCTCAGTAATCGTGACAGACAACAGCATGACCTGTTTGTTCCCCTGATTTAAACCTATGGAGTTTTTCGTACGGGGTTATCTTAAAGCATTAGTGTACACCTTCCCGGTTTCTGACGCCCACGCACTGCATGATCGCGTAGTGCTTGGGTGCAACACAATTCAACGTGCACAATCCGTGTTCGGCAAGCGATGGAACGACATTCTGTTGCGTTAATTGTGGTCGGTGGAGGACATTTCGAGCACTTACTGCGAAATGAGCGACTGCACGGCCTACACCTCTATTGTTGCAGCGATCATATCTTGGAAATAAAGCATTTCTAGACCCTATTATATGACAGCATTTCTATTCGTTGTTTTGCATGATTGAATACGACCTTTAAGTTTGGCAGCACATTTCAGAAACACCCTGTATTGTACATTACAACAAAATTTCATTTCATTTTGCGAGATAAGATGTCAGCTTTCAAAATCAGTTTTCAAAAGCGTCTGACCTTTTTTTTGTATGTTTCTATATTTTATATTAATTTTTAGCAAGTTATAAATATTAGTTTTGATCAACGGACAACGCTGGCTGAACAGCGATTGGTAATTAATCATGTGAGAAATTATATGAAAACCTTAAAATATTCTGGATAGCCGAATATTCACTTTGTCGAAAGAATTTATTAAGTTAATGTTAAAAACTAAATATGACTTAGCCATATGAAAGTTTCTAGTAAGTTGTAAAGTAATATAAACAACGGCGTCAATAGAGTGTTGATTTATTTTACATAACAGTTTAGTTTCTAAATATGTAAATATGTCGTTAAGTTATTTTTTTTTATTGCTTGCTAATTTGTTTTCTAGTTAGTCCAAAACCAATTAACCTAGAAAATCAATTTTGACTTGTTCACCGAAAGGAATACTATAGGCAGTGCATCCAAGATTTTTTCATTTAAAAAGTTATTTTACAACTTTAGGTTAGGTTAGCTAAGCCATTGAGGTCCACTGTGGCCCACTGGGACGCTGGAGGTAAGGCTCCAATGTTTCAGGGACCCGCGACTGAGATGAGGTCGGATGGTCGCCCGCCTGTACCCCCGGCACCCATTAAACAAAGAGATGAGTAGACTCTAGGACCAATTTGGAGGAGAGACCTAGGAGCGAATCTTAAACAGTTCTGTATTAAAAATAATAAGGATCCTTATTATTCAAAGTAATGATCTGCTTTCCACATTGCTCTTAAGTCCTGAGTACTATTGGATACCCTATGCTTTTTTTACACTCTTGTTTGTGAAAATTGCAACACCACGAAGGAACCATCAAGATGGAAGGAAATTTACATTACTAATAGTGATACAAACAAACGATTCAACACTAAAAGATCAATGCAACAAAAAATATTTGCAACAAAAAATCAGTATGTGTAAAACACTGTTACACGCCATGGTATCGAATCAAACAGGCCTTGCATGTGTTCCTAGGCTATCGACTGCCAGACTGCTTTTATCCGAATCCACAGTAATCGGTATTGGCTGCTGGGTGACAATGACAGGCTAGTTGCCGAGTGACCATATCCTAGACATGTTCAATAGGTGACATATCAGAAGAACGTGCAGGCCAGGGAATGAAGGAATATTCTTCGAAGATGTCCTGGACATTTCTGGCAACATGTGGTCGGGCGTTGGGTCTTGTTGGAACCAATTCTAAATTAGTATGGGAATGTAAACAAACCATTAATAGTCTTGCTGAACATAATTGGGTTAACCTAATATGGGTGCCAGGACACAAAGGGATTGAAGACAAGCTAGCAAAAAAAGAAGCTGAAACCTTGTTCATTGGACCTGAACCAGTCTGTGGGATCTCTATTGAAACCACTAAAACTGCAATTCGGGACTGGGCAAGGAGACAGCAAAAGACCTATTGGAGTAATCTTCCAGGGCAGAAACACTCAAAGTTCTTTATTAAAGAGCCTTTAAGGAAAAGAGCCAGGGAACTTATTAGCTTAAATAAGAACCAGACTACAATCTTGACAGGACTCTTTACAGGTCACTGTCACTTAATGAAACACCTTTTTAATATAAAAATAGTTTCAAATCCTACTTGCAGATGATGTGGAAAAGCTGATGAAACAGCAGCACACATACTATGTGAGTGTGAAGCGCTTGCGAGCACTAGACACAAGTTGATAGGTATGGGTTTTCCCAATCCCTCAAATTATGTGACAATACCCCTGCATAAAACACTACAGATTGGTAAAATCCTAGGACTTATGCAGAATTAAGGACATTGGGATACACAATAGGTCTTTTGAGGCCGCAGTGTTAGGGACTTTATAGTACCTCCCATTTTATGTTATTATGTTACGTTATGGATCTTGTTGGAATATGGCTTCAGGAGTTGCAGAAGGAGTGGTACGATATCAGCCTCCTCAACTTCTGGACAATGCAGTCTGGAAGATGGCGCTCAACTTGATGTCGTCTAATGCGTATGCGGCCATCATTATAAAACAAGTTGAAGCGGGACTCATCCAAAAACACGACATGGTGCCAATCTGCACGCCAGTGGTGTCTTCGTGTGCGCATTGTAGCCCGATAGTTGAGGTCCAAAAGAATCCTCCGCTGAATACATTGAATACACTCAGTCCTATGCGCAGCAGACGCCGTCGAACCTTGGAACCAGACAATATCAGACCTGTTCCAGTGTTCCAACGTTGTGCTAACACGAAGAAGCTGAACGGTTCGTCACAGTCATGCGAATGAAGTGTATATTATGCCGTGGTGTCGTCATATTTTGTGGTCCATTTACGGATTTTCGACTCGTCTGTTCTCGTCAGTCCACTGCTTCCACACTGGCATCGCTGTCGTTGCATTGTGTCCGATACGAGCAGCAATTTTGCGGTATGGAAATCCTTCTTCATGCAACCCGATCATTCAGTCCCATTCAAACTCCGAGCTTATTTATAAGGCGCCCTTTGATGGCGACGAGGCTTACTGACTTCAGTAGACACGTGTACAGCTCACTGACGATGAAAACTACTTGTCTGGATCCACAGCAGTACTCTACTTCTGGTCTCTTACACGACAGTTCAGAGGGTGCTGCTGAGTCTAGGCTTACGCAATCATTCCCAAATTTTAATCATTTGCATATCATACCCTACTTTACATTTCCTGTAAGTTTCACTTCATTTACATGCTTTCTTCATGCTGTTGTATTTTTCACAAA
The DNA here is from genome assembly GCA_023159025.1 of Thereuonema tuberculata. Classification (NCBI taxonomy): domain Eukaryota; kingdom Metazoa; phylum Arthropoda; class Chilopoda; order Scutigeromorpha; family Scutigeridae; genus Thereuonema; species Thereuonema tuberculata. The sequence goes on from JAFIDM010012231.1 coordinate 21,244,355, forward strand.
CTTAAGTGTAGATTAAAAATAGAATATTTTTGTAATAAAATAGAAACAAATACTAAAGTGTAGCAGTTATCATTATATACATTTGTAATTTATATTTGTTTGTTTTTTCAGATTGTAAAGGTATTCCTCAGAAACCGCATGAGTTCTTGACATTTGACATTCCAACATCGCAGCAACTTTGGAAGATTGGATCAATGGCAACACTTTATTGTGATGCAAAAGAAACGAGAGTTTTTGCATCGTATAGTTGTAATTGGGATAGGAAATGGTCAGTTGTACGAATGGAAAATAAAAGCTTTTGTGGTAAGTTTTATTATTCTAATAAGCAAATTATAAAAAGAAATAATCTAACCTTATATAGTGATAATTTAGAAGAGAAATACAGTATATAAGGAGATATGGGTCCATTATGAATTGTTACTTGTTGGCTTTGGTGCACGCCGTCGAGCGCTTTCCCAAACTAACTTGTAAGTTTAAAAGGAGGATGAGAAGGAGGATGAGAGAGAACTGGTCGGAAAAGGTAGGTGCCGCTGGAAACTAGCCAAGCTGCGGTAATTCATCCGTAGCACTGCGGTCTCACATAAAAGATTGTGGGAAAAAAACAGGAGGATTTACAAGCAAGTCTTCATTGGATGATGATGTATTTAGGAATAAACAGAATTAAGCAAAACTATAATACATAATCGGTCATTGACTCAATTAAAATGAGTCCTGAATTCGAGAGATTTGGAGAGAGAGCCAAGAGGTTGACACCGTACATAGGTTAGTTTGAAATGTTTGAAATGATCGTGACGATCACGAGTAGATCGGGAGAGATTCAATCGGAAGCACAATCTTTTCCGTCGTCATTTGAAAGTTCTCGTGCTTGAAATTGGCGAGGAGACGCCCTGAATTGTACATAACGCCTGTGGAAACAATTCGGAGGCGTTTAAAGGATCGGAGCGCCAGGATGAGATTTTGGGGAAGGCCCGCCGGGCAGGTGTTATCCAAAGGTCGGTTGATCGTAGGTTAAGAAGAGGAAAGTCAATAACGGTCGGATGTAAGTGAAGCCGTGGCCATGTGCGTATTCCGGCGTATGTTTCAGGGACCCGTCGGCTTCCGTTCGGGGAAATCAGCAATTGAAAATAAGCAAGGCGGACAGGGTTTTCGGCGATGGTACCGAATTCAACGTGATCTGAATCGTCTCCCTGTAATTGCCGTCTGCAAGCAAGTCACCGACTTCTCTTCTGGGATATTTTCAAGCAAAAGATGAAGGCTGAAAGGGTCCTCAATGACAGCTATCGCATGATGTCGTATTCCCTGTGACTCGCCTTGTCACACGCTGCTGCCTTTTTCTTTCGGGACCCGGAGTTATATTGGTTGGAGAGGTGGCGAGGCTTTTCTTTTCCCATCATCGCATCATCATTCTGGTGCATCTCTTGTTTGTTGTAGCCTCAAGAGCGGCAGTTCCTTTTGTTTTATCCTATCGAGAGCAGGCTTTCTGATACAGTTTACAAATAGGGCAGAAGGGGAATTGGAGTTTTTAACGTTGATTGCCTTCACGGCCTGATTGTCTTTGTCTACCGTTCACTTAGAACTCTCTCGCGCCACTTCTAAAGTCGTTAAAAATTGTAGGAATTATTCCCCGGCGCCCATGTTGATGGGAAACAAGCAATAGAAACCATATGGATACCGCAATTTGATGCAGAAAAAGAAATATAGAAAAGTTGAAAATAAACAGGAAGTAAAAAGAAATACGGGCAAGAGATGAAAGGAAGGAAGGAAGGAATGGGGAGAGATAGGTTACAAGAAAACGCAGCGCCAAGACGTTCGTGACAGAATCACTAGGACAGAGCTGCTCAACGGATGTGTCACGGCACAGTGGGTGAGGATGCCCTTCGTGTGCCGCGAAACACTTCTGAGAGTGCATCTGTAATCAAAGTTTACCTTCCCACTAGTCAAATGTTCAAAACTAGAATAAACTCAAAACGTCATGGGAAAACAGAAATTCAAAGTACCGATACATTCTGTTTCATTCTAACACTTAGGATTAATAAAATATTAATTCACATTCAAGACGGCCTAAAATCATATTTCAGGATATCTTTAAAAGGTTTCAATAGAATGTTAAATTCATTGGTAAATTTTAGGTGTTTTACAAAGGATTCTGTTTTAACAATGGAAGTAATGGAGAAGTTTGGTGTTCAGCAGGATTACTACTTCTGTGCCGTGAAGTAAAACTGGACAAGAATATCCAATAGAATGTTGGACTGAAGGGAACGTTGCACTGTTTGAATGTTGATGTGACGTGTGGTCCAGCATTAAATTGAGGCCTACAGTAAGAGAGTGATCTATGCCAGAGTTGAGTGTAACTGAGATATTTTCAGGTTGTATTTAGCTTAATAATTTTAAAAACTTTCAAGTTAACATGCCTTTTTTATTTTCTATCTCAAAATACTAATTTGAAATTATTTATAAAAATTATTTTCAGAATACCATTGCAGTATTTCACCATTGTCTTACTAGTCCGAGGGAGGGGCCCAAGGCGAACACAAAGGGAGGGCCATATTTTTCAATTATAATGTCCTGATCCCTCACCCAGGTCCAATTTTCCTCAAACCTCCCTACATATACTTTCTAAAACTATATAATTTTTGGTTATGTACCGCTCCAGTCTTGGACTTTGCTGGAGCGAGCCGAATTTTAAAAAAGATAATAACTATAAAAGTTTTATGGTTGGTCGAATGGAAGGTCGAATTGTTGTATTTTGATAATATTGGAAGAAATAATAACGCGAAAAATAAATCCTCAACCAGCCACGGGGCCTCCTCCAGCCTAGATTCGCTCGCACCTAGAGCCGGCCTTTTACGCCCTTTTTATCTGCAAAGAAAGAAAATAATATAACGTTACAAAATACTAATATAGACATTAACACTTTTCTACTTCTATTTCTACTCTAATATTGATAAAGCCACCTTTAAGATTAACATTCTCTGCGTCTGCCCTCTTCCTCGTATTTATATCTCAATATCTATCCCTAATATCTATTATATCATTCTTGTCACAGTACATTTTTTATATCAATTGTTAAAAGTATTTTGATTTGTAATTGAATGTAAGATGTAAAATAAAAATCTATGCATTATAAACACCAATTATATAAAATCCACGGAATATATCATCTCTTTTCATTTTTTGTGACCACGTGATATTTAAACCATTTCACAATTACTATGTCTGCTCTCGCGTTGCAATTACATCCAACACCTTTCTGCTTTGCTGGAACCTTCTTATTTATTTAATCACTTAACATATTCTAATCCTAAATTTATACACACTTTAGCCCGTTTACATTTCCATTTCTCACTCGTTTTCTCAATTTTACACCTACTGATTCATAGTCCACCTTCACCCGGAGGAGGACTGGTATCAACAATTATCACCTGACCAGAAAAAGACGCGGCTGTTGGCCAGTATTCAGTGACGTCACTTTCCGGGTATCATGCTTTCCGCCTGGCATAATTCACTCTCTCATCTGAGAAACACGACTTACGAAAGTAAATTACGAAAATGAACACAGGGAATGAGCCCGCGAAAATTTTTAATATTATTTATATAAAGAAGGGAACATATGTACTGAAATTTGAAAATTTTCGGCATAAAATCACTCTCTCACTGAATGCCTCAATTGTTCTGTTATCTGATGCAACGTTGCACAGCGATCGGATATTACAACGTTTGCCAGACTACACTGTTTACGATCTTCGGAGTTTTCGTCAGCCTTAGAGGTGTCGCATGCTGGATGTCTTCCCTGATATTGTTGCAACGGAAAATCCAATATTTCCTGTTGATTTCATAGATGCACTGGTTCATGTCTCTGGCTCTTAATATCACGCCTCGTTCAAATTTCGCTGAAACTGTTATAATTTACCATCGTCACTGTGAATTATACAACAATGGATTGCAGAGAATGTGCGAAAGCATAATTTTTGTCCACTAATGAAGTCTTTTGTTTAATAAGTTATTTGTGGACGTTAAACTTTCTTTTCAAAAATTGCTTGTCTTTATTATTTATGCTTTATTCTGCAATTGTGTAATAATGAAAAATCTATAGTGAATCTGATTTTTTTGGTTAAAATGACCTCTAATACTTAATGTATCATCTTCTGATTTTATAAAATAAAGCTTTTATTTTCCGAAATTTTTCCAAGAATAAAATTTACTTTAAAAATGTGATGTTTCGAATATGAATAAATATAGTTTCGATAAATATCACGAATACAGTTAAGTTATAGCTCTGTAACATTGTATGTACGAATAATCATGGTAAGTCTTTCCAAAACCAGTTTTATGTTTACTCAAAGCCATTTTCATACAGGGTGAAAAAAAATGGTTTGAACGATTTCAAAAATGTCCTGTAACATCGCTATATAGTTGTGATGCGAAGAATGATACAGTTGGATAGACCACATGTTCAAGTTTTTTTGTTTTTGTTTATCTCAGAACTGTGAATGTGGCCTATATTAGTCAAACGGCAAATGTAAACACGGTATACACAGTCCTGGCAAATGCGACAGCAGTGGTTGATTAGCTGTTGTGCACTGTAACAAACGATTATCGCAGCCGCTCGCCAGTGGTGTTGTTGACAAGTGCAGAACTGGGCATCCCGCAGAAGACTGTGTGGCAGGTGCTGCGGAAACGCCTACACATGCGTACATATCGCCTGCAGAGGTTGCAGCATTTGACCACCGAACGACCACCATCATCGCGAGGCATTCTGTCAGGCGATAATGCAGCGACATGAATTTTGAGAACTTTGCTACCACCATAATCTTCAGTGACGAGGCCACCTTTCATGTCAGAGGAAGAGTGAACCGGCACAATGTGCGAATTTGGGGAACGGAGAACCCCCACGCTTACATGGAGCACGTGCAGATTTCCCGAAAGTGAATGTTTTCTGTGCAATTTCGGTGAACACAGTGTACGGCCCATTCTTCTTCGTAGAGAACACTGTGACAGGCTCCAGGCTCTTAGTTGGTTCCTTAACATATTAACGGAATGGTTGTTACCACAGTTGGAAAACGACTTCATTCTGCAGCAAGACAGGGCAGTATCCCGTTTCCACTCAGCCGTATGCGACCACCTGAACGAACGGGTGCCACAACGATAGATCAGGGTCCAGGTGCAAACGATTAACAGATGTTGACGTGGCCTCCCCGTTCCCCAGATCTCATTCCCTGTGACTATTTCTTATAGCGGTATGTCAAAGACAAGGTGTTTCTATCGTCCTTACCACAGGATCTCAACTAAGTGAAAATGCGCATTTCCACTGCAGTTACAACAATAGATGGAGCAATGGTACATCGCGTTTGGGAAGACTTCCAATACCATTTGGATATTGTCGTGTTAACAATGGTGGCCATATCAAACATTCATAAGCTATGCATTCAAAAAAAATTGTACATGTGCTCTATTCAACTATACCATTCGTCGTATCATAAATACAACAGGAATGTTACAGGAAATTTTTTAAGTGATTCAAATCATTTTGCTCACCCTGTAGAGCTGTTGGCAGTTAAGCTATTGATAATAATTTGTGCTTAATGTAACGCAGATCGCAGTATAAAAATGGATCGATAATATTTTCAGATTCAGAAAAAACTCAGACTTTTCATGGATGTTTGGTGAATTTTCAATATTTTAGTAAGATAAAAATATAACATTGATATCTAAAAATTAAAATTTTAATTTTAATTACAGAATGCAAAGAGGATCCTTTCCCTCCTAAGGGTGAGGTTTACACCTCATGGAATCCTGACGATAAAATTATTGGAGCGACTATTATATATCGCTGTTCAGTAGATGAGAATGGAGTCAGCAAATTGATATTAGAATGTACAAGTGGCGAAAGTAATCACCCGAATTATTGGCGTGTTATTCAAAACGAGACAAGCTGTAGTAAGTTTTTTTTTTTTTTTATGTTAAGTTACTAGTAAAGTTTATCAAGTTGATAGTGAGTTGCATAGAAGTGACAAGTAGTTTTCGAATAGCTAAGTTAGTCTAAACTATATTTGTTCAGTGATAGACAACTATGCAATTTTGAGTAGTAAGCATCGTGTGGCGCTGAACACGATGTGCGGAGGGCAGTGATGAAACAGCAAAAACCATCAAAAAAAAATATGGAAATGTAAAAATTGTATCAGAATTGCAACAGCAACAACAACAAAATTAGAAAACAAAAACGTTTCAATTTCTAGTGAAGAAATTCAATCAGAATTAACAACCCCAGTAGGTAATAAGAAGAATCCCTCCCCGAAGATACTTCAGTGACCTTGACCCTGACCATCCTCTCAGAACTGAGGGCAATAAAAGAGGAAATTGGGGACTTCAAAAAAGAGATGAGGGAATTCAAAACAGAATTATCCGAATTAAAAGATGGCATGACATTCCTAAATCAAAATTATCAGGACATTATTGATAGATTAGAAACGAATCAAAAGAACTCAAAAAGATAAATGAGAAAACATTAACTTTGGAAAAAGCTAATCAAAACAATTCGGAAAAAATCACCCAATTGGAAACACAAATTGAATATCTGGAAAATATGTCAAGGAAAAACAATTTACAGGTGATTGGACTCAAAGAACCCCCAATGAAAACATAACAGACACTATCAACAGGGTCACCAATGCCTTACAACTTAAAGACCAATGGGAAAACATCGTCGCTGTTCACTGGTATCAATCCTATAATAAAACCAAAGTTAGGCCTATAATCAATAAATTCACTAATCTAAAAATCAAAACATTATGGGTTGATAGCATCAAAAAAAAGAAAGTCTAGAACAATACCGATATATTCAACAATGAAGATCAGAGCAAATCTATTTAAATGATAATTTATCAATAAAAAAGAAAGAACTCTTCTGGGAAAAGAAAATGTTTTCAAAAGAAAAAAATTACAGATTTGCATGGAGCAAAAATCCAAAATATTTTCTTGAGGAAAGATGAAAACTCAAGAATAATCAAAATTGAAAAAGAAGAAGACCTCAACAAATTGTAAGCTTCTTATCCTGTAGAAAAAAAAATATTTATGTAAAAACTAAGAAAAAATGGAAGATCACACTACCAAGGGAGCTCTTTTCAACTATGAAAATTTAAACGAATGGCAATTTGATAATGAAACTCGTAATTCTCAAATGAAGTCCGAAAACATATTATTCTTAAAAATCAGAAGCCTCAAAACAAATTTCAATTATTTAATACGTCACATCGAGGGCTCTATGACATAAAGGCCTAAGTGACAAAATCTCCATTCCCAGTTATTAAGGGTTTTATGTTTATATTGCCTTGCAGTTCTATGGAAGTAGCTTTTTATGGAAGCAGAATTCTACCAGTTGCAATGAAATTTTCAGTTAGGTCTCATATGAAAGATATGGTTCTCGGATTTCACTTAAGACATGTAACTCAATTTTTACAAAAATGTCACTTAGGCCTTTATGTCATAGAGCCCTCGACATCAACAATGTAAATAGTTTCGAAGCAATAATCATAGTATAAGTAAACATAAAACCAGAAGAAATTTCTTACTATAATCTTCCAAATTATTATATTTAACACAAATTACGGAAAAATTCAAGAGGAGGTGGTATAATAATATATTTCAAAAAACCCTACAATGTTGAGACTTTAAATGTAAACATAATTACTGTCGAAAATATAACCTGCACAATAAAAAATAATCTAAATAAAAACTAAAATGCCTTTAATAATGAAAATCTCACAATTTTAGCAATTTACAAACCTCCGCATACCAATAAGCCACAATTTGTAGATGAACTAAATAGCACTCTAAAAGAAATTACGGATAGATCAAATTTCAGTAAAAATCTCATAGTTGTCGGAGATATGAATTTGACATACTAAAGCAAGATAATAATTTACTTATGCTAAAATACCTGGAAACCTATTTTTCATTTGGCCTTAAAAATTATGTCCACGAAATAACTAGAAATGTTAAAACTGCAAAAAATACTTACGCCACTTGTATAGACCATTCTTTTGCAAAAATTCACACCGCCACATTAACTGGAAATATAATTCGAATCGATATATCTGACCACTATCCATTCCTAATAGAATATCACACCCTCAATCAGCAGCCCGATAACTCAAAACATAAAAACAACAACAAAAGAAACACAAAAATGGACGAAAGCTACTTTAAAGAGAACACTATAAAACTTATTACAAACACAAAAAATACCAAAGAAACTGACCCAAACAAAATCATAAGCAAGCTAATTAACATTACCAATAAAGCCAGATTATATACATATAAAATAATAAAAAATAAAAAAGCTGTAAATGATACAGAAAATAGTAGAAACAATGATAAACATAACTCATATAAACAACAGTGGATGACAGACGATATATTTAAACATATAAAAGATAAAGCTGAATTATTTAAAAAATACAAAAATACTAATTGGCGACGTAAATATAGATATTTTCAAAATGAATAAAAACAATGCAGTACTGAAATACGTAAAACTTATGTGCAATAATGGTTTCAAAAATCGTCTTTACGGAACAACAAGAAACAACTGTACAATTCATGGAAGTAAAAAAACAAATATAGATCATATTTTCATAAATAAACATGATATCAAAACACCAGGAATAATATGTAAAGAACGAATCGGATAAGAGTTGAAAATGAGAAAATAATCGATCCAAATATAATCTATAAAGAACTAATCAATGATGTTAACAAAACAAAATTCATGAAAATCTACATATATAAAAAGAAAAGTCCTGACTCACTCACTCACTGACTCATCAACGCCCACCCCAAACCCTTGAACCTAGAAAGCTGAAATTTTGCACAGAGGTTTCCTTTATGATGTAGACAAGGAATAAAGTCGGATTTTTTGAAATTCTTACGGGATAGGGAATAATCTGGCAAACTGACGATGAAGTGTACGGCGGCAACCCCAGGTGTGTGGCGCCAACCCGCAATACACCTGAGTTAAGTGGAGAAGGCCACTACGGGCTGGGAAGTCGTATATTCTGCGATCTCAATATTAATTTGCTAAATAAATAAAGTTTTTTTTTAGTGCTATAGATGCAAGGGTTCCGGAGCGAAGCGATGGTGCCCGGCTAGTAAATGAAATTAAAGATTATGTAATTTTATAATTTTTTTTGAAAACTTCAAGAATGAACTCATTAACTTTAAAACCTTTTTGTTTGTTAATATAATCATAGTTGTTTATGACACATACTTCTAGAATAAACTTAGAAGTAGTGTCAGTTTCCTGAAAAACGTATTTTACTTCTGGGTCAGAATTGTGGTTATTAATTAAACAATGTTCTGCCCATTCAGAAATATTAGTGTGATTATGTTTCTACGCACTTATATGTTCCTGGCCCTCTCATTTAACGTACTGCCTATATTCCCAAAATATACTTTACTACATGATCTACGTTTTAGTACATGTACCACTCCCATCATATTCAATATAGTTCTAACATTATGTTTTTTAACTAAAGAACCTAAGCTCTTATGTCCAACTCTTATGATACATAAATTAGTTCTTTCCCATTCTATTTTCGTTTCCTTAGATAAATTTATTCCATATGTGATCTTTATTATGTTTATAAAATCTTTCTTATTAGCATTAACTACACTCTTTTTCTTAATAAAAAAATTTCTACAGATTGTATTAATGAAATCTTTAGGATATTCATTAATAGTTAGTTTATGTTTCAAAACATTAATTTTCTGTATCCATTTATTTTTGTCCATTATATTACTAATAATTTTTTCTAAATAATTATAAATTATATCCATTTTCATTTTAATGGTATGAGCTGATTGGTAGTTTATCATAATATTGTCCTGATATTCCTTTATGTAATGTTCATATCCTGCATGTTTTGATCTGTTAATTAATGTTATGTCCATAAAATTTAATTTCCCATCTTCTTCTTTTTCTGATTTGAATTGAATTCTTTTATCTATGGAATTCACATAATTGAAAACATACCAAACTGCCTATCAGACCCCATCTATATTCATAAAATATCATCTGCATATAGCGCATGTATTGATATCCATTTGTATGTCGTTTTTTAGCATATGTTCTTTTTCTAGTTTGTTTAGAAATATATTACATAATGAACCCGATACAGGAATTACCATAGGAAAATCTTCAACCTGTTTATATAATTCATTAAGGAATTTCAAATAACAATTATCACATACAAGTGTTAACAAATCCATAAACTTATCTTTTTTTATATTAAATTTTTCAATAATGTTATTATTCATAACTGCCAAATTATTAGTTATATTAAGAATATCATTAACTGGAACTGATATATACAGTGAAACCTCGTTAAGTCGTCACTCAAGGGACCAAACATTTTTGACGACTTAAGCGGAGTGACGACTTAGGCGGAGTGACAATTTTTGAAAAAGAAACAAAAAAAAACACTAAAATACAGTATTTTCATGAATTGCTGTAGGATTCGGTGAGAAAAACAAGATTTTCAGAAATCAATACAGGCAAATGAGTGGAAAGTAAAAAAAAAAAAATAATACTTTTTATAGTTACTATATTATAATCGTTTTAAAAAAAAGGCAATGTCTGTCTTTGAAACGTTCCAGCCAACCCTTGCTGCCGCCAAAATCTTCAATGTTCAACTTCTTAGCAATTTCCATGGCTTTTTCTTAGAGAATCACGGCAGAAATCGGCACATTTTGCGATCTGGCATGTTTTAGCCATCGAACTAAAACCTCCTCGATCTCGTCAAACTTCGATTTCCTCATTCTCTTTCTTTTGTCTTTGCAGTCAGCGTCTTCAATTACTTGTTTCGATGAAAGAATATCGTTTAATGTAGTCCTGGGAATACGATGTTCTTTGGCAAAAGCTGTTTTCGAAGCATTTGATTTTTCAAAAAGTGCAATTAAGTCTTTTTTTTTTTCTTTAAAACGTTACGAGGTAAGTTTTCGTTTCCCTGACATGTTACAAATGTAATCGAACCACGAAATTGCAAGATAAAAAAATAGCCGTTTTAGCGGGGCTTACTTGCTATGAAATGAAATCACACTCAGTAGCGGTCAAGAAAAACGTCTACACTTGACAAGAGTCGCAGCGAGAAGTATATAATTTCCCAAGTGAATTTCCCACGTGAAAATTCCCCGTAAAGCTTTTACTATATATTTATCTTTATCAGCTTTTACTAGGGTAATTTCTTTAATAATTCTTAAGTTCTTAATTATCTCAATCTGTTTCTTGGATAAATTAGAAATGAAATAGGGTTGATTCATATCTTTAATAACATAATGTGACATAAGATCTCCCAGATTTAAAAAAAAAGATCTTAGTACAAAATGCACTTCTGTTGTCATTCCTTTTGTTGTATAGGATATTGTTGTATTATTTGTTTTATTGTACAATTTCTTCGTCATCCATAACAGAACTCTTTTTTGTAACCCAAGCGAAGAAATGGTATTTTTGCTAATATACATATAAACTTCTGTGTACAGAGTACAGAAGCTACTGTGAATATCTCGATGTAATATATGAAGCCTACGCCATTTCTATGACTGATGTTTACAATCCTTCTATAAAATTAAAAATTGAACAGATAGTGCAAAGTACAATAACAGTAGGAAATATGAAATATAAATCTCCTTATATTATATGAAAGACTTATTCTTAATTTATAGAAGAATCAAATCTCTACTTTAAATAAAAAGCAAGAAAATATTAAATATTATTTCTATTTTAATGAAATGAAATGATTCCTGGGAACATGAAATTCAATGTACAAAATACGTAAGAAATTGTACAAGTTGCAGTACAGTACTCGGCTGCAGAAGCCCACGAAAATGAGAACATTGAATTCGTAATCACCGGTTTCCTACTGGGAATTGTTCCCGATAGTAGAAAAAAAAAGTGAAATTTACATCGAATGTTCAGATAACAGATTCACCAACCATACTGGCGACGGAAACAGTTTAAATACGATAACATCCGCAAAATTTACATATTTTAAATCACTTGTGCAGCCTTGAGAGAATTAATAGATTCACGAATGATCATATCACGGTAAGACTAAATAAAGTCAAGGCAAATCATTTCGATAAAATTAGCGAAAGATGAAGTTCCTTAGCAACTTTCATCCTGAAAAACGTTTTCCTACAGTTGATCACGAGTAGTGGCATTATAACATCGAACATAGAACATCTTGCATTTGTGCGAGAAATCAGTAATCATAGAGTTTGCATTTGATATGGTGCTTACAACAGATTTGAAAGTTGTCAGATTACTCTTGAATTGTGAGCACCATCACAAATGTAAACTCTACGATTATTGGATTCTTCAGCAAATGTAGAGAATGGTCATGGTCTGTGAAGCAATCGGTTTCGCAAGTACAGTATTTTGATTGCTGAGCGATATCAAAATATCCCCTAATAATCGGATGCCTGGCAACATTATGGTGCATCTGAAGATGCTAATGAAAACCTATTCTGGATATATCGCCGTCAGCTCGACGTCTAGTTGCAATGCAGGCGGCATAATGGTCAATGCCTTACAAAGCTTTAAAAAGTCTTTCTAACTCGCTGCTACGAAGTATTGCTGATCTAAGAAGCCCTGGTTTCATATTGAAATTGATGATTTATTTTGAAAAGTTTCCCGTAATAAGTTAAGATCTACTCACTGTTATATTTAAGCATATTGATATATATTCAAATTATCATTGAAATACGTTGATTTGAATTGGAAGCGTCCGAATTTAAATAAAGTTCGTGTTAAATTTGAACTTTTCAGTGAGTGAGTCATGCCATCATTGTCTCAAATTCTGCCACATTACTGAATATTAAATGGAATTTTCACAACATATCTGCGAGCTCTATGTTACAGAATTGTTTCAGAATCTTTATTAAGTGTTTTTTCATATTTTTTTTAAAAAAAATTTGCAAATATCTTTTTAACTCGATCATGATCTAAAATTATATTTTATATTTTAATGATATTTTTTTCCTCTTCGTTTTTTATTTTTTGTAGCTTGCCAAGCTGAGCTTGAAGAAGTCCCTGGTCTATTCTATGCAGTCTCGGCGAAAAATGAATTTGAAAAGGAAGTTTATTGCGACAATTCCACAAATTCACCGGTTCTACAAATGATGTATTGCTCCCAAGCTCGAGTGTGGAAAAAAAAGCTCAAAGGTTCTTTAAATGAACTTAAGAAAGAGTTTTGCGGTAATTATTTCACTTATTATTTTCAAATATAATATGAAATGATTTACATTAAAATCAAGAATATTTATATTACAAGAAAAGACCTATGTTCTAATAATAATAAGTAAAAACTATCAATATAAAGAATTGTTACAATAAAAAATTGATTGCTAATTAATTAATGCTTAGTTAATTTTTATAATTAACTTTAATAAGCTTCTAATTTGCTTTATATACCGGGTCATTATAAAGTACTAGAAAAGTACTGGTGGTTTTCACCGCCTCATATCTTTTAAACTACTGCTCATAAAAATCTGAAACTAATATAAAATCGTCAAACATATAAGAGTTATGTTTTCATGTTATTATTTATTGATTATTGTTGAAATTATTTTATTTGCGTTCGAACACCCCTCAATATATCGAAATTATTATCCAAAAAAATTGTTCGACTGTCTCCCAAAAAAGTCATTTGTCAGAATGTATTTTCAAAAAACTACAGTTTTTTTTTTAAAATTAAACAAAGAAATTAATGACACAAGTGTTTAGATTAAGTTTTCCTAATTAGGTTTCTGTATCATTTGAATATTATATCAGACTTTTAGAGTTTAAACAACATCACAATAGTTATTTAAATATACGATCTATTGGGGTGTTTGAACGCCACAAAATGAACTTCAATATTAATGAATAATTAATAATATGAAAATATAACTCTTATAAGTTTGACGATTTTATATAAAAAGTTTTAGATTTTTATGAGCAGTAGTTTAAAAGATATGGAGCGGTGAAAACCACCAGTACTTTCCATACTTTATGAATCACCCGGGATATACGATACAATTGAACGGCTTATTGAAAAATGAGGATTATTACATAAAAAAATATGTTTCAAATTTTATATATTTCTTTTTCTTTTATGTCAAGACACTTTGAAAAGAAATGCTTTTGAAATAATATTCTTCTTTCCAAAAACAAAAACAAACAGATTACAGGGGAATTCATTCTTGATCAAAGGAATTAAAAACAGTGTTCCCCAACCTTTTTTGTGCTATGCCCCACCTAAAGTATCTAAAGTATGCTATGCCCCACTAAATTAGGTGTAACTTTCTCAACCAAAAAAAAAGAAAACAATTATCAATTTTCCAATTGCCCCCCTGTGGGGCGTGCACCCCACGTTGGGAAACAGGGAATTAAATTGAAATGGAAATTGATGAAAAATAATTTATTGTGGCAATGTCATAAATTATTATATGCCAAAAAAAAATCCTATTGAAAAAGTATACCCATTATATTTGAATAACAGTAGGACAAATGGACAAAGTTACTTACATAAATTTAAAAAATGAAACTAAAAAATAAGATAAAAATTTTTAGAGAATTTTAAACAAAATAATTTTATTAAGTAATTGTAAATTTTATTAAGTTATTTTTATTAATTTATTGTTTTAAATGTTATTACAACAATATTTAAAATAAACGTTAGCATTACTTCACCATTATTATTAAGGCTTGCCTTATATATTCATTCATTCATTCATTTTATTTCAGTTAGATTCTATCATAGTCCTGTTAGGAATTATTTGTGTAGCTTCCTATCAACAGGTGCTACAGTTGAGTACATACATATTGATATAATAGTTATTATTTACATTTGATACAATTATTTTGAGATACTGTAAAAAGACTAAAATTGCCGATTATATATTAATTAATAATTATAGGATTGAAAGTTCCTGAGCATGATAAGTTGATATAATATAAACAATTAATAATAGACGATAACTGTACGGATGTTTGTTTGTGAGTCATCCAAACAGCGCTACAGAAACAGTATTTATGCAGAAACAAAATACAAGATGGCGCCACCAACATTTCTCAATACTACTTGAGCAAGATTTTGTCTGTATAGTTAGGTTTTCGTGAAGTTCCAAGCGAAACTTCGAGATAACTGTAAAAAACATCTAATACATAATAACAAAATAATTACTTTGAGTATTAGTAATATTAATAATAAGAAAAAAAATAGCTTTAAATAATTACTCTGAATTGGTGAATATAAGAGTGAACATACGAAAATACTAATCTAACAACGCAATTTGTAATAATACGATATAATGATTATTAAATTTCTTTATTTGTTTTTTATTTTCTATGTTACAATATCTTGCGCATGCAAAATGCCTTTGGAAGGTCGAAGACCTCTACAAATAATGTTCCTTCGAAAATGTGATGATAGGCACGTTTGCAGAAACAAATAGATCGAAAGCAGCAGGATTTATATATTTTATTCCTTGTAAACATGAGCTTAGAACATCGTTTGCAATCTTGTGTTTTTGAAAAATTTAACGGTATTTCAAAAATATGGAATGTGTTTTACTTCCGTGAATATTTCACGGGTTGCATCTAGTAAACAATTAAGTATATAAAGTTGTTGAGTTTTGAGAAGTTATACATTAATAAAAATCAATAATTAATATTTAAAAACTGTAAATATAATACATGTACATGAGACAACTTTTAAGACAATGTGATATATAATTTATTAGATTATATAATGATGTATATATAAAAACATATCTGTATTTACACGTAATATATACACACATAATCACACACAATTACTATATACATAAGTACTACATACACATACACATGTAACTTGTGAAGAAAATAGTTGAAAATCAAAATCATAGATTAATTCTTTGATATGGAAGAATACATAAGAGAGAACATTAATTTTTTTGTGTAGGTTTTTGATATGATTTGACCATGTGTTAGTGCTATAAGTTTTATTTAGTGTTAATCCAAGGTATTGAAGTTCGTCCACTTGTTCAATTTTTTTTTCATTTTATGCATTATTCCGGATCTTTTAGCAAACATTTTAATGAATTATAAAAAATTACAGTCTTTTCTTAGAAATTTTCTTTTTAAGATTAATGAGGAGGACTTTTATTTTCATTAATAATAAGCTTGTTGTTATGGATCCACTTTTGAATGTTTACGAAATTTTCTTGTATTGTTTTCTATGTATATTATTATTCGCCGTATATATAAGAATATCATCGCTCATATGTTGACATGGCAGTTTTTATAATTCCAAATATACCATTGATATAAATAATAAAGAGTGTTGGACCTAAATTGAATCCTTGTGGAACACCTTTATTTGTTTTTTTTTTTCTTTTTTGCTGTTAAATATTAATTTGAACATATATTTTCCTGTTTTCGAAGTATGTTTTAGAATGTTTAATAGTGTTCTTTTAATTCCGATTTCTTATCTTCAAAATAATAATAATAATAATAATAATGGTGCAGAAAATTTTTTTAAGCGTGCTTAGGAATTCATAGTGAAGAAATAAGTTTCAGCCAACACA
>JAFIDM010012231.1:21261362-21275744 GCA_023159025.1 Thereuonema tuberculata
TGGGACCGTCCCATTCACACAGACAAAACTATGCATCACAACAGACCTGACATTACACTTGTTGATAAGGACAACAAACAGACCTATCTCATTGATATTGCAGTTCCCATCAGCAAGAACATGCAGAAAACTCACGCTGACAAGATAAGTAAATACACAGACCTAGCACACGAGCTCCAGAAGCAGTGGAGGCAGGACCGAGTACGTGTTGTACCCATCATCTTGTCCGCTACTGGTCTGGTGCCTCACACATTGCATCACAGCCTCAGCACACTAGGACTTCATAAAAACATTATACACAACTCCAGAAGGCTGTGATACTCAACACAACACGCATAGTTCGGAAATTTATGGACACAAGCACACATCCCTAACTATTCTCCCAAACCTTTTTTTTTTTTTTTATATACACTTGGCAATATGTGCTTTGGTCCTTGACCCGCCATATTGTCTTAGCTGGGTAAACCCATGGTTTGAAACTTTTTCGATAATAATAATAAAAAAACACAGTTTGCTTTAGTTTACTGCATGTGTTGTATTTATTTTTATTATTTTTTGCGTTGATTTCGATTAAGGTTAATTTTAATTTCACATTGAACTTGTACTAGACGTTTGTATTTTGCTCGATTAGTTTCATTAGGCTTTAACTGTTCTAAATGTAAATTAGGACTAAAATTTACTAGTCAGCAGCCCATCTCACAGTAACTCTTATTTTTAATTTGCTTTATTTTTGTAGTTATCTGCAAGATTTCGGATATGTTAGCTTTATATTTGATGAAAAGAAAGTAAAAAAAAAGCAGTTTTTGATAGTCGCCTTTCTGGTCCAACATCTCACTGTTAAAAAAACAAAAAACTGTTCTCTACAAATCCAATTTCTCTTTCAGTTCGGTCTATTGATTTCAATATTGCATTTAGAGTTAAAATAATATCATTCCTGTCTTGATCTCCTCTTCTCTTCGATATGTCCATTGTTCATTCACTAACATTGCAGTAAACACTTTTCTTATTGGTAAAGGAACTAACGAATCAGCATTCAGTTTGCGAAAAGGGTAATACTGTTCTTTATTAAAGTTTTCGAAATTAGTTAATTTTTATCATATTAAAAGTCCTATTTGATGGATTAATTCGAAAATTAATTTCGATCTTCGAATTTATAAATTTAGCATTCATAATTTGCACTAAACTCAACTTTTGTAGAACTAATATACAATTCTAAGCTATGCCTCTTTTCCATCCAGTCCTTCAATTGATGAAATCAATAAATAATAATAAATTAAAGTGACAATACGGAGGGTTGATTCACGTTTATTCGGTCGATATCCAGGGCGCACGCTATCTCGCACGTGCACGTAACGCAGCATTTTGCGTTTGAATCGGAGATCGTAATCCTGTAATTGATTATCTGCTAGCTAGAATTGTGTTGCATTCTAAATATGCCGCCAAAAATCCCAAATTTGTGGAAGATTTACATAGTTACCGTTTCAGAGGCTAAATGTGCCGTTTCAAAAATTGTTGACATGGGCAAACGCTAAAATTTTCGTTTGCAAGTCCACCGTCAACCGGGTAATTCTGCTATTAGTCGTATGAAGCCCATCAGCCAAGAGCAGGGTGAGCCGCAGTCCCGAAAATAACACCCACGACCGGCAGCAACTCTTAAAGTTATTAAGAAATTGATGGCTATTATTGTCGGCGAGAACCCTAGCACTCACAGGGCGGTTGCCCAGGCTGTAGGAATTTCCCAGCAAGCGGTTGCATGGATAATTAGGCGTGATCTCCAATTAGAAAAGCATCATAAAGCTCGCGTTCATCGCCTACTTCCTCGATAGGAAGACCAACAGCCGAAAGGTTTACGAGCACAACTTGACGGGAGAAAATGGAAGTACATCACTACTTTGGACGAGGCATGGATCTACCTTAGTGATACCAAGAAGCCAAGGCCAATATGTTATCGCCCGTTTGATGCCAAAGGATAATTCGAGTGGTACCGCGAATGCAAAGAAAACTTTACGAGAGGATTTATGATTATTGCGGGTTACAGGTACAGAGGAAAGTTACCGCTCAAGAAGGTATCTCCAAAGGTCAAGATTATTGCTGCCTTTTACCGAGAGCCATTGCCAGATGCAGAGACATCGCCAGAATGCAGGGGTACCCCATTGAACTCAATCTGTGATGGAGAAAAGGGTTCTGCTAAGTCTACAACGTGATCAAAATCAATTGACTAAACGTGCATCAACCCTCCGCATAATTTTTTATAATGAAAACAAGTGTAATTTTTCTTAATGCCTGCGGACAAAATACAGGGTGTAGAACAATGATTGATCCCTGTACAAAGGAAACTAAAAGGAATGAATAACAGCTGATAAATCCATGAAAAAGAGGAGCTATTTTTGAAATATTAACACTTATTTAAGATCTAATATTACCGCTATTCGTAGCTTTGATGGCCATTGATCGATGGGGGATACGATGGCAGTAGATTTTGAACAAGAGTTGTGTTATGATTTTTTTCTTCTAAAACTTCGTTAAACTTGCAGTCGTGATTTCCAGTGAATAACGATTCCAATTCACTTTGGTTCTTTGAACGTTAGAGATTCTACTCTATCCTTTATTATTCATCCAATAAGTTCACAATCAATGAGATCGGAAGAATTTTCTGGCAATTCAACATTTCCAAAAAAAATCAATCTTATTGATCTTAAGCAGTTGCTGAGTTGCGAGAGCTATCATACAAGGGGATTTCTCGTGAAGAAAAGTCTCTTCATGAACATATGGCATATGGCCATATGGCATTAAATTATCTAAAGATGTTCAGTAAATATGTAAATCGCATGATTTGTCTGCAGCCAATAAGAATTAGGGTCGATGAGGACTAAATATAAAGAGAGAGAGAGAGATCATGAATATGATATGTATAACACATAAATTAAAATAGCAAATATGCTACAAAGTATATTTTGGAAGCACAGGAAGAACTTTAAAGGAGAGAGTTCACGAACACATCAGCGAATATAGAAACAACCACCCTAAAAATCTCAGATTGGGCAGAACATTGCTTAGTCAACAATCATAACCCAGATCTTGAGAAGAAAATATTAAATCAAGAGACTAATACGATTTTCTAGATTAAATATAGAATCGTGTGTTATGAATAACTTTTACTGTACGAATAAGCAAAATGGGATAGGAATTAATAAATTTATAATTAAAAATTTCAGGAAGGATTGTGGAAATGTAATGAAATTCAAATAATAGTATTATAGTTTGTGCGAATCTGATTTGCTATTAATATTGTTAGTAATTGGTTAAAATGTGACAAAGAACCTTTGTTTAGTTTTATTTAAGAATATTTTAGGAATATTTAAGAATATTTAAGAATATTTAAGAATTTTTAAGAATATTGTTTATTTTAAGAATATTCTGTTTAAAATATTTTTTTTCATTATAGTTTTAGTTTTAAGTTATGAAGTCAACAAGAACCTTTATTGTTATAACAGTTTTTAATATTTAAAGTATGCAGAGAAGCCTGAAGGAACATAGGATGTTCTCTCTGTGAAATTTGTTAGAGATGATCAGTTTACTAAAGGTTTTACTAATAAATTGTTAACCTTCAAAATTTATTTGGCAATAAAATTTATTCAAGCCGGTCTATTATTGTTTCACACCCTGCATAGTTAATCTGAAATGTAAATATTGTCATAACTTCTCTGTTTCATATTCTAAAATAACTATTTGTACCAGCGGTGATGTTAATTTGGTTAAAATATTTTAAGGATAATTAAAAATTATTTCATGGAAAATAATGTTGTGATATGTAAATTTTATTTATTTATAGAATGTCCTGAAGACCCTCCAACACATTTAACTTATCCAAATAACTGGGAAGAAGTTAATAGCAGAAGTATAGGAACTGTGGTAGAGTATTATTGTAAAGAAAATATTACAGAGAAAGTGGTTGCTCTGCGACTACAATGCAATCACTTCAAAACATGGGCGGTCATTGTCGAGTCCGCTTGCAGTGAGTGAAATTTAACATTCTTTGAATTCATCTCGTTTGATTGCTTAAGCTTAGAATTAAAACCCGAATTTAAAAGGAAATATAGTTTGGCAAATTATATAGTATATATTAAGGAAATTAGGAATTTTTGTGTAGCGTGACACTTCTATACTTTTATTCTGTCACTTTTTTGTTTTTTCAATTAACTTGATACGAATCAAAGATACATTAATTGAATATAGAAAATTAACTCTGAGTAATAAGTTTCTTTTGAATGACCATCTTTTTACATAAACAGCTATTATCATGTATCGATTAATCAACATAGATTTGTATAGAATCATGTATGGGAAATATCGTTGTTTTTCAATTTTAAAATTTTGAATTAATGTAAATTCTCCCTTTTAACAAAAAGCAAAAACAACTTACTGTTTACATTACTTCTTGTAATGATTCTTGGTAATAATGAATTGTTTTTCTCGGTTCTACAGTATTTCTTATCTATGTACTTAATTATAATTTCACTTCCCTTCATGACAGCTATTGTTAGGTAATTATTTCTATAGCAACTTAGTATGAGGATATTTTCAATGGTGAGTTTTTTTTGTTAGCATACTTATTAAATCACTGACTTTGGCTTTCTGTTACTTTTCCTTTTCTGCATTCTTTAATTTACTTGAAGCGATTCTTGTGGGTATCAATTACACTGGTCTACAAAAAAAAAAAAAAAAATCACTCAAAAGAACAAAACATGCTGTTTCTAGAAGATAATTCGCCCCTGGATTCAGATCAAATTCCAGAATTTCTGTATCGGCCTCAGTTTCCATGTGATGATGGTTTCTGTAAATGCTTACATCAGCCTTTGTATTACAGTCCTCAAAATGAAAGTTGGCCGGCGGAAGTTTGAACTGCGCAGCCCTTCCGGTAGCTGATCAATTATGTTTTCCTGTCACAATGGACGACGTAGTCTGTTTTCACTGAGAAAGACATGTTGATAACGCCAAATTAAAACTTCTCTCGACTATTTAGCGTTATTTCAATACCCAGTTGCTAACAATAAGTATTTATATAATTAAATAAATATATATTATTTATAAATACAATGCTCTTTTGCAAAGTAACAAGCGATTAGCACAATTGCGGCGTCCTGTCATAAAATCAGACGGAAGTGCCTGACCAGACTAATCGATGATACATGCGCAGATCTCACAAAAACAGGGTGGCCATCTCTCATTTGGAGGACAGTATATGTATCTGGCAAAAGGAGAACAGAATTGCAATAACCTTGAGATCTCCACTTATGCCATTTGTATTTCTCATATTGGATAAGTGTGAATAGCAGTTTAAAGTTCTCATATATCTCGTTCATGTTAACTGCATGAGCAATCGGAACAGAAAGAAATGTGTTCCCATTGTGGAGAAATATAGCTTGCAGATGAAATTTGCTAGAATATATGAACAAGCGCCAATCGCTAACACTGAAACCATGGCCAAGAGTCTCCATAACGGCTTCGATGTCATTACGAAAAACTATGCCGTCTTCCTTGGAGAAATATTCAGAAAAAAATAGCATGGCGGTCACGATAAACACTCACTTTCGTAATCAGGAAGAAGAAGATTCTTTTCTTTTAATCGTGAAAGTGGAAGCTCAGCCTGCTGCTTCGACAATTTTAAATCACGAATAAGATCATTGCGATCCCCTTCAGAAAAAAATTGAGGCTCATTTGATTCACAGGGGGCTGCAAATGTTGGGTCGGCATGCATATCTCCTTATCTGTCTTCTGCGTGTCATCTCCGTATTCATCTTCACTCACCGTCACATTCTCAGGAGGCACTGGTACCGGCACTTCTTCGCTGTGACGTATAGGTCTTATATCAGATGGTAAATTAGGATATTGCACAGTTTTCTTTATTTAAGAGGTAATTCCAGCTATTTTTGTCATACAGAAATAACAGTCTGTTCTATGATCCGTTGGTTCCCTCCCAATCAGGGGGACACCAAAGGACACGTGACGTGATCCTTTTAACCAGTCTGTCAGGAGTGTAACACATGTCAAACAGCATATGTGGGGGGCCAATTTCTTGTCTTGGTCACCAATCTTGCACTCGAATTAAAGTTCATAGCATTTTCTAACAAGAGGATGAAGTTTTCGCGATTTCAGAGTTAACTTAACAGATATAATTAAAACTATTCGGGTTATTTATACAAATACGAGGCACTTTTTCTTCTGAATTTAAACAAAACTTCAACCTTCATGAATAACAACAGTAACTCACTTCCCAAGGTCAGAGCTCTCTCGATTCAGACTCACGCCATAAGCACAATGAGATACAACGTGTTGAAGCATGACTCATCGGCCTTCTTCATATCCTGGTGATGAATTTCGGAACTGAGGATCATGTATGGGAATTCCTTGCATATATTTTGATTGTTTTCCAACAATTACATGTGCAAAAAAAAATTCCTTTAGTAATACCAAAGTAACCAATATGCAGTATTTTCCAGTATTTTTATAACAAAGCCGCAATAAACAAGTAACCGCATAACAAAAACTGAGCCCGATAGGCAAAAACGGATTTCATTTTCGAATTCAGTACCCATGACTTAGCTAAGAACACCATTCATATTCTTTTTGACAAAAATGCTGTTGACCAGTGTTATTACACCACTCGATTGTTTTCTTTTCTTTTATTTTTTTGTTAAATAAAAGTAAAGTTTGTGATTCAAGTACAGGAGATAAACATAATAATATGAACACACATTTGAAAATGGGCCATACTTAATTTGCGTAGAACAGCCATGCAATCCAGAATAAATATATATCACTTAGTGGCCGTGAAGGTGGAGATATCTGTCGATCAGCAGTAGTCGTACTGGTTGCATGTGAAACTTGTGTTAGCAGTGAAATGCCGTTATGTCCGACCTCTCAGATTTCGGAAAAGGCATGATCACTGGAGCGTGCCTCCCTGGAGCTTCAGACAAAAACAGTCAAATTTGTTGGTGTTGCAAGAAGCATTATGTCAACTGTTATGACAGTCTACACAAAACATGGTAAGACGTCATCTGCGAAACAGAACAGTGGGCGAAAGTGAAATCTCACCGACAAGCACGGACGGGTGTTAAAGCTGATAGTGATCCGACAGCTCAAGGTAACGGTGTCCCAGATAACCTCCAAGATGACCACCCATCTCCAGGACCCCCGTATCAACCAAAACTATCCAACGGGAACTGCATGCTGCGAACATTCACGGCAGATAGGCTATTCCGAAACCATTGGTGATACCGAGTAATGCGTTGGAGCGATGGCAATGTTGCAGTGAGAACAAACACTAGACACAACAGCAATGGGGACACGTCATTTAGTCTGACGAATCTTCCATTACATTATTTCAGACCACTGGGCGTCTTTATATGTGGAGAATGCTAGCAGAAGCCTTTCATGTTGACTGTCTGCTTCCTACTGTTAAGCCCGGAGCTTCCTACTGTTAAGCCCGGAGGGTGCGCTGTGATGATGTGGGATTCGGTTGGCGTGGTCTGGGACCATATGTATTTTTGCATGGGAAGATCAAAGCACAGCATTATCACAGGATTCAGGGCGATCATCTCCATATTATGATGCAGACTGTGTTCCCTGAGGAGCTACCTCTGTTCCAAGACGACCCCATTCATACTGCTCGGTTTGTCCAAGCATGGTTCGATGAGAACGAACATCAATTGAACATCTCGTCTGGCCTCCTCAGTCTCCTGATCTTAACATAATCGAACCTTAATGGGTATTTTGGAGGCCTAAGTGCATGGTAGGTTTCCACCTAGCTCACACTTTCTGAACTAGAGACTGCTCTGCACGAGGAATGGCTGCGTATTCCTTTAAACATTGAACATGACTTTAAACAATGAACCGATTGTATTTGACAATCGGAGGTCGGATACAAGCTGTAATTGAGGCGAAGGGCCAACACCCTTCGAATAAAGATTTTGTATCGTTCATAATATTTTATCCATCATCTATATCGTCTTTGTTTGAATTTCTAAAAAGGTTAGAAAATTTTGGCTTCATCATCTTCATTTACTTTTTCGATATCACAATTGTCTTTAGAAAGTCATTTTTTTTAGTATAAATTCCAGTAATTCAAAATGATAACATGACTTTGTAATCTATCTGGGCACTTTGCTGCAGTCACTAAACAGATCAACTATTTCTTCCTTTTGACCACTTTTTATTATTATTATGTAAAAGATTAAACCTTGGGTTTCCACAACAAAGACCACATGGCGGGTCAAGGACCAAAGCACATATTGCCAAGTGTAAAGAACTGTGCAATAATGGTTAGGGATGTGTGATTGTGTCCATAAATTTTCTAACTATGCGTGTTCTGTTGAGTACCACAGCCTTGTGGAGTTGTACAATAGTGTTTTTGTCAAGTCCTAGTGTGCTGAGTCTGAGGTGCAACGGGTGAGGCACGAGACCAGTAGCGGACAGGACGATGGGAACAACACATACTCAGTCCTGCCTCCACTGCTTCTGGAGCTAGTGTTACGGTGTGTATTTACTAATCTTGTCTGCGTGAGTTTTCTGCATGTTCTTGCTGATACGCACTGCAATGCCAATAATATAGGTCTGTTTATTGACTTTATCAACAAGTGTGATATCAGGTCTGTTGTGATGTATGGTTTTTGTCTGCGTGAATTGGGCGGTCCCAATACAGCTTATGTGAGGGTGACTGGTACGCTTTGTGGTGTGTACTTGTAGTACGGAATCGTGTTCTTAATAAGTGAGTATTTGTGTGATAGCTGTTGATGAATGATCGACGCTACCTGCTTGTGTCAGTGAAGGTAGTCTCTTTGGGAGAGAAGGGGACAGTCTGATATTATGTGGTCGATCGTCTCATGCGTAGTGTGGCATCTTTTATTTCCTGCATCTGTCATCACGTGTATTTGCGTCATGTAGAATGTGTTTTTTGTAGCTGCGTGGGGGGATGACTTGGTCCTGTATCGCGATTATTATTATTATTATTATTATTATTTACGATAGTAAAAATATATAGCTTACATTAAATTATGATGAATATGAGTGGCAGAAAATCGAAGCACTGCGATCTTAAAGTCTATTGTACCATATCCAAAGAAATTACAATAGATGGAGAGAATGATAAAAAACAGAATTTTTTTGAGAGTATTTTTATTGTAATGGTTATTATTATTTTGCGATATATTATCAATGAGAATTTATAATATCAAATTAATATTATAATTTAATGAAGTTGCACTTCAAGTTGAGTGAGAATATTTATAGATAGTAAAGAAACAAATAAATCAAGAATTACAATTTTTTTGATTATTCTAAATTTTGATTCTTTAAATCTAATCTTCAAATCTAACATTATAACTGTATGTTTGGTGCGTGAAGCTGTCAACTTTTTAAATATAAAGATAGTGTTTCAGAAAATAGATTTAAGCATTTTATGATCTTCTATTGTTGTCAAAGAAATTGGATTATTTCTCTTCAAAGTCATTTAATATCCGTGAAAAATGTTGAATTAGTTTCAATTGCTGCTTGCTAAGTAACATAGTTAAATAGTTTCTTGATTGAATTAATTAAGTTGTGAAATTGAAATCATTAGAATGTTGATAATTGGATTAGAAAAGTGCAAATCCCTATTTCCGAAATGAAACGATTGATGAAACTGTGGATACTTTTATGAAGATTTGGTCACAAAGCACCTCACTATAGATTGGAAAGTAGCGACTTTTTTTCGGAACTTAGCCGAACCCTATTCCTTTGTAAAAAAAAAGTTGAATCACAATTACGAAAACACATTATTATCATCAAACTATCATGACCTGAAGATGATGTTTCTCAGTTAATCTTCTTAAATCTAAGGAGATTATTGAGCTGAAAGAAAATATTCGTTCTTTTAGCTAAGAATTTTATACCCGACCTTATACCGATAACAAGCAGATATAGTAGTAGAGGAAGGCAGGGCCGTTATTTGGAATATCACTGAATGTTTGGGAGAGAAAGGAATTCAGGGCTATCATTATATTATCAGATTTCTTTTTATCACTATATTTTTTTAATGTATCTTTGACGACTTTTTTATAAGTGCTTGTGCGTTTATCCGTATATTTCTAGACGACGTAGACAAACTTCTGAAACATTGAAATTTCACTGTTCAGCAAATTCCAATGTCAGAAGGTAATTGTGGTAATTGCTGTGTAATTGTTGTATTATAAAATAGATTTTGGAGAGATTTTTGTCAATAATAAGAGCAACATGCTCATTTTCTTTCTGGGTTATTGTTGTATAGCTGGCTAATAAGTCAAGCTGAGTATTTTTAATTACTTTGTCAATAGGTTATCACTATTTTTCTTTTTTACTTTAATGTTGATTGATTGTGTATAGTCAGCTTCTGTTTTGACAGAGCATTTCCCTATTCAAACACAATATTACATATATCTAATGTATATTTAGATAAGTATGATTTAGATATTTTATGTCATCTTTCATCTATTTAGTCTAATTGAAGACTCTTATCTTAAGCTTGTGAAGACGACCCTCCACTTCCTAATCCTCCAATTTCCAGAGTATGGTCCGGAGATAGAGAAATTGGAACAGTAGTGAGGTATTACTGTGATAACGAAGTTAATGCTTCTGAAACTTATAGCGTAACGTGCCTAGAAACACGAAAATGGTCTACACCTAGTGAAGATGAAGAAAAATGTGGTGAGTTTTATGTATTTCTCAAAATAACTAGAAATAATTCAAGTTTTTTTGTAGCTGTGAATATACGGGTAAAATTACTTTTTAGATTAACAGAAGGAATTATGTAATAGCGAGCTTTGAATTTCCTAACGTATAAGTCGCATTCATCTTATTAGTTGCAAAATTGACATTCTTGTAATAATGAGTAATCGCGTATTTAACACTTATAAAAGAAATTAAAGGGGCCAGGTAAAAAGTGGTATCTGCGGCCTGAAGGAGCAGGATTGAACCTCCGACCCCGATGGACGTCGGAATTTTATCCAAATTGAATTATACTCTATAGAGTTCGAGGGCCACCCAGCCCTCTGAAGAATGGGTACTTGACTTCTTTAGCAGGAGTTAAAGTCAGATTGGGTCGGACTGACCATTCTGACCATCAACTTAGTCTCGTTGGGCAAGAAATGGCGGGAGCCTTATCTCCCGCATTCCCAAGGGTGATATAGGCTTGTTGTAAGTTATTTTAACTTTTTAAAAGGATAAAACAATTAGACAGAGTGGGCGAAAAGTCTGTATACAACCTGTCAGTAAACTCGATTTAAAATGAATTGATGTGCATATTATGGATCCAAAACATCTGTATGCACTCTTCCACGGTCTCTGCACAGATGGATGCGGCTCCACGTTCCTATGCTCATTTTTCGTAGCATTTGTGGCGTTACAGTCGTGAAGACATTGGGCACACCAATCTGAAACTCAGCGCTGTAGGTGGACTTTCGGTTTAATGATTCACGACAGAGAATTGTCTGTCATGGTGAGATCTGGTCTGCGCGGTGACCACGGCAAAGTTAAAGGAAAGTTCTCGGATCCCCGGCCAATCCATCTGTTAGGAAAAAGCTAGTTAAGGCACAATCGTGCACTCGTTGCGGAATGAGCTGGGGCTCCTTCTTGTTGCGTTGTCAGCTATGCCTTTCAGCCGGAGCAACCATTCAGTAATCACACGCAGACAGGCCCCCCACGTCAAATTCCGGGCCCAGGTACCGAATGCAATACCGGGCCCAGGTACCGAATGCAATACCGGGCCTTTCCCTCCATGTTATGAACAAAATCATAAATTCTTAGCCAAAAATACCGCGAAAATGCCACGCGATTTCATACTTCTACAGCAGAGGTGGGCAGACTTCTGTAAGGTAAGGGCTACCTCAAGTATACTTCAAGTGCCGCGGTTACCTCAAGACTAAAGAAAAACGGAATCTCCATATCAACAACCAAAAAAAAAAGAATTCCAAATTGTAAACATACTGTAGATCTCAACCTGGGCTCCTTTGACGGGCGGGCCCCGGTGCTGTGGGACCAACTGACTCCCCTCCCTTGTGGGGGCCCTGCACGCAGATAAGTCGTCTGATTCACAAGGCCTTTGAAGAAATACGGTCCAAACAGATATTCTTCTGTTAGCCCTGTCCAAATTCTGACGTGCAGTGGATTTTATTCGGGTTCTTGAAAGAAATATGAATTTTTCTTTGACCAAAAATAAACGTTCCGATCTTTCGAAGTTCGATAGATAGCACTTTCATCAATAACAGAATTATTCGTTGATCTTTTTTTGCTGGGAAATGTTGTAGAAGCAGTTTCCATGCATCTTTGCTGCGTGTTAAATCCACTTCTGATAGCTCATTCACTGACAACTGGCGAAAAGTTTCCAATTTCAAATCCTTTCTTCCATAACAGCACATGTTGATGTTCTTTCCGTCCGATGTGAATCCTTCATGGATTCTGAAGTAAAAGTCTTCCAATCCCATTGCAATAATGTTGTCTTGGATGGAAGCGTCTTCCGAAATCGCAGCTAAAAATTGGTAATAATTTGTGAAAGTGTTTGTCCCGTAAGCAGTCGTTCGTGATTTCAAAATGCAGTCACTAAACGCTTCTCAATCGAGAATCTGATTGAACCAGACATACTTTCCGTCTCTTCTTGTTTCTTTGATGACTGCAATTATTCGATTGCTCGCTTGTTGTCAATGTGCGAGTGTGCGAGTGTTTCATTGTTGCTTCCATTACTAGCTGTTGCTTCCATTACTCGCTTATGTCTTAAACGCTATGTATACGACTTTCTTCAAAGCATACATTTATATCCAGAGGTACACGGAATTTTCGCTCACTCTGTATATTTAAATAATAAATTTTGCTTTGCAAAAAAAAATTTTTTTTTTTTTTTGGGTGTGTAAGAACTATCTGAGTTCTTATAGCCTATTTACACAGTGGATAGAGTTCACTCTCCAACATCATCTAGCTGCTAACACGAATTTATCATGTCAAGTTCAAGCCGATTTCTGTAAGTTACTTTTCATATTCTGTTTATTGTTTGGAAGCTTCAGCATTCTTATCTGCCGAGAACCCAAGAGACTACATAGGAGAGTGGTGGGAATACTTTTCTTTAAAGAAATTAAAAAGCCTTTATATTATTTCATCCACATTGAACGGTTTATATTCAGAAACAATAGAAATTAGGCCCTAGTTAAAAACATGTAAAAATTGCAATAAAGTATTTGAGAAACATTCCATTTTAGAACTGTATTATTAATAATGAAATCAAAATTAACGTGCTTACAATGTTAAAACTTCAAAGAACACTATAGAAAACACACAATAGCTAAACAATAAAATTTTTTCGCTGAGCTGATTTTAGATTATTTGCTGGGTACCGGAGACGGCGCCGTTTCGGGTTTCAATACCTTCTTCAACCCGATCCCGCCCAGCATAACTCAGCTCAGGCAATACATGAAACGGACAAGCATTTAAAACAATGATCCCTCACCGAAACATATAACGAAATATGGGAAGATCAATTGGGTGGAGAAGTTTAAATATCTGGGAGAAATTATACAACCTAATGCACTCGATAAAGAGGCAATCATGGCAAGAAAAAGGAAAATGGAGACAGCATTTCACTTGACAAAGGGTAGATGTAATAAAAAATGTCTATCCATAAATACCAAGCTGAAACACTATCAAACGGTGATTAAACCAGAAGGACTTTATGCGTCGGAGTGCCTAGTTATGAAAACAAACAATCAGCTGAAAGAATTGGAAAAGAGGGAGAGAAGAATAATTAGAAAGATATTAGGTCCGAGATATGAAAACGATAAATGGAAATTAAGAACTAATAAAGAGATATATCAAAAAATAGAAATAATCATGGACACTATGCGGAAAAGAAGACTAACCTACTATGGGCATCTCAAAAGAATGGGAGAAGGGAAGACTGACCAGACGAATATTCGATTATCTCTACAGGAATCCCAAGACACAGCTTACTTGGATTAGGGAGATTAGAGTGGACCTGGAGGAGATCGGTTTGACAGAGGAAGATGTTGTGGATAGGGGCAGATTTAGAAAAAAGATCAAAGACTTTAAGGGGTTCCTGGAAAGAGATAGAAGAAAAACGGTAGCTTCCTGGACTGATGAGAGAAGGAAAAAACAGAGTGAAAGAATGAAAAGATACTGGAGCGAGAGAAATAAGAAACGTTGAGCTTCATGAGCTATTTCACGCGGTCCTCAGATGGCCAAATTCGAAGAAAAAAGAAAGAATGACCCCTGAGTTCACTAATATCAAAAAATCAAATAAACAATAAAAGAGGGTAAAAACAAATTCACGGTAGCAACTCACATAGCTGATTAAGAATTTGTTGT